>CM065638.1:58253776-58885947 GCA_033220585.1 Dipteronia sinensis | reverse complement strand
AAAATGTAATGACCGACTTTGTTATGGTGGAGACCCCATCGGCCTACAACGCCATCTTAAGGAGACCTTTCCTATCCTCCTTGAATGGAGTCTTGTCCATATACCACAACGACTTGAATTTCCGGTTGGAACCAAAGTAGGAGAGGTACGCGGAGACTAGCAGGCAGCCAGGAAATGCTACGCAGTATCTGCCAATCCTACAGCCCTAGCGAAGCAGTGTGTACAGGTGATATTAATCCAGGAAAACATGAATAAGTCTCAGATAATCCAGGAGGAGAAGGAGCCTGCGGAACATCCTGGACATCCGGAGGATGAACCTATCATGCCCTACGAGGAGGAACGGAGTAAGGAATGGGCCAGCGGGCAGCCCGTGGACAAACTAGAAGAAATATCCGTCAGGAATGACGATCCCTCCAAGGTCATCAAGGTAGGAGCCATCCTTGACCCAGAAGTAAAAGGAGGACTGATTGACCTTCTTAGGGAATTCAGTGAAATCTTTGCCTGGAACCATGATGAAATGCCTGGAATTCCGGCATCGTTGACCACCCACCGGCTAGCAGTAGATCCAACAGGTCAAGCCCATCAAGTAGAAGAGGCGTCACTTCAACGCTATTAGGAACGCGGCGGTGCAGGAAGAGGTTGATAAATTGATCAAAGTGGGGTTCGTTAGAGAGGTACGTTACCCCGAATGGATCGCCAACGTGGTCATGGTCACGAAGGCGAGTGGGAAATGGCGTATGTGTGTCGACTACACCGACCTCAACCGGGCTTGTTCGAAAGACAGTTTTCCTCTACCAAAGATAGACCAGCTAGTTGACTCTACATCCGGAAATAAATTTTGAGTTTTATGGACGCATTCTCAGGATACAACCAAATTAAAATGAACTCGGCTAACCAAGATAAGACCAGTTTCATTACTGGCAGGGCTTATATTGCTACAAGGTGATGCCATTTGGTTTGAAGAATGCAGGGGCCACATACCAGCGGCTGGTTAACAAACTGTTCATGCTCGAGATAGGAAGGAAGATGGAAGTATATGTCGACGACATGATCACGAAATCCCCAACCACAAAGGGACATCAGGAAGACCTTCGCAAAACCTTCCTCATACTGAGGGAAAACCAGATGCGTTTGAACCCCTCCTAAATGTGCCTTTGGGGTAACGGCAGGGAAGTTTCTGGGCTTCATGGTTCATGAGAGAGGTATAGAAGCCAACCCAGAAAAAATCAAAGTTATCTTGGACCTGGAATCCCCGACCTCGCTCAAGCAAGTACAGATTCTGACTGGACGGGTGGCGGCACACAACAGGTTTATCTCTCGCTCCACCGATAAATGTCTCTCTTTCTTCAAGGCCATCAAACAAGGAAAGAACATGAAATGGAGCCAGGAAAGCGAGCAGGTATTTCAAGCTTTGAAAGAGTACCTAACAAGCCCCCCTTTGTTAGTCAAGCCGGTTCTCGAAGATGAGTTGCAGATTTACCTGGCTGTATCAGAAACTGCAGTAAGCGGGGCTTTGGCCAAGGATTCTAGCGACGGTTTTCAAAGACCCATATACTATGTGAGTAATGCCTTGACCAAATCAGAAAGGAACTACATTCTCCTGGAGAAACTCGCTTATGCTCTGGTGATCTCAGCGAGGAAACTCCGTCCCTATTTTCAAGCCCTCACAATAGCAGTGGTGACAGACCAGCCCCTTCGTCAATTCTTGCAAATACCAGACGTGTCAGGAAGGCTAGATTTATGGGCACTAGAGCTTACCTAGTTCGACCTAAAGTATAAGCCCCGGACTACGATTAAGGCACAGGCTTTTGGCCGACTTCGTGGCAGAATTCTCAACGATCCTAGATCAAGATGATCCCTCAGTATCAGACGAGGTCCCTGAGAAGATATCCGAGGTCGAAAATTGGCTAGAAGGCTGCAAGCCATGGATCCTCTTTTCAGACGGAGCATCCGGACGAGCTGGAGGAGGAGCTGGCATAGTTTTGATAGATCCAGCGGAGACTGAATTCTGTCACTGTTTCAGATTCGAGTTTAAAGCTACCAACAACGAAGCGGAATATGAAGCCCTCCTAGCCGGGATGAAGGTAGCCATCGAACTAAAGGCCGACTACCTGCAGATCAAGAGCGATTCATTGCTTGTTGTAAACCAGATGATTGGGTCTACCAGGCAAAGTGAGATAATATGGTCACCTACCTAAATCTAGCTCGGCTACTGAAAAGCAAATTTAAGGGACTCAAGATCGATCAGGTGCCTCGACACCAAAACCATCGCGCAGATGTTCTGGCTAAAATAGCGACGAACGGAGGCCAATCCCTACCAAGAGGAATTCCCCTCCAAGTAATCACCCAGCCAAGCATAGCCACAAATGGAGAAATTTGTTCCCTGGATCGCCTACCTTGCTGGATGGACCCAATTGTCGCCTACCTCCTTGATGGAGAGCTTCCTGAAGAGCTCGACCAAGCCCGAAGAGTTAAAAGACTTTCAGTTTGATACTGTATGGTGGACGGATACCTCTACAGGAGGGGCAGATCCCTCCCCTTACTTAGGTGCTTGCCATCCTGATGATGCTAAGTGGGCATTGAGCGAGGTCCACTCTGGGGACTCTGGGAACCACATAGGTGAGGAAGCTCTAGCCTATCAGGTGCTTCGTATGGGGTACTATTGGCCGACCATCCATCAAGATACAAAGAGTTTTGTGCAATCCTGCGAACCTTGTCAAAGAACCTCAAACTTGAACCACCAGCCACCCGAGCGACTGTCGTCCCTCAGTTCACCTTACCCCTTTGCCATGTGGGGAATCGACCTAATTGGGCCACTTCCTACCGCTCCTTGACAGATGAAACATGCTATCGTGGCTATCGACTACTTTACAAGATGGGTCGATACCGGACCTCTTTCTCGAATATCAGAAAAGAATACAACCAAGTTCATCAAGACTTACGTGGTATGTAGGTTCGTGACCCCTCTCATCATTATAACCGACCTAGGAAAGCAATTCGACAACGCCCGATTCAAAGACTTCTGCAAAGGATTGGGGATTGACCTCAGGCTCGCTTCAGTGGCTCATCCCCAGACTAACGGGCTGGTAGAATCCACCAATAAGACAATCAAGAAACTCCTGAAAAAGAAACTTCAGCAGAAGAAAGGTAAATGGGCCGAAGAGCTACCAGAAGTCCTTTGGGCATACCGGACTACAAAAAGAACTAGCTACCGGAGAGACACCTTACTCCCTGGCTTTCAGGGTTGAAGCAGTCCTCCCCATCGAGCATAAATTAACCTCGTCCAGGGTACAACACTTTGAGCCCGAAAGTAACGAAGTCAAGCTCCGGGCTAGTCTAGACCTCTTAGAATAAAAGCAAGACTGGGTAGTAGAGAAAGTAGCGATCTACCAGAGCAAGATCGCTAGATACTTCAACCAAAAGGTTAGAACCCGAAAATTCAAGAAAGGGGATCTGGTACTTAGGAAAGTGACCCAGAACACTCGGAAAAGGTCGGATGGAGTCTTAAGTCCAAATTGGGAAGGGCCATATCTGATAAAGCTAGTTGTTCGCAATGGATCTTATAAACTCGAAGACATGGACGGACGATCCATCAACCACACTTGGAATGTAGATCATTTGAAGAAATTCTACCCTTGAAAGGAGTTCTCAAGCAGACTACCCCCACTTAGTTTTCATTACAGGTCCTAATAAAGATGTACTACATCTCAATCATCGATAAAGTCATTTTCCTTTTCTCTTCCATCTTTGTCTCCAACTATGTTCAACGTTAGTGACTATACCCTCATATAGGAATTCGGCATGAACCTTTAGAAACCAGGAGATAGCTCGATAGCCCTCTTGATGCCTTGGTCGGGCTACCACCCCCAAGAAGGATTTGAGTGTAAGAGCATAGTTGCCCTTCAGATCTCAAGACCAGGAAATAGCTCGATAGCCCTCCTGATGCCTTGGTCGGGCTACCACCCCCAAGAACGATCTGAGTGTAAGAGCATAGTTGCCCTCCAGATCTCGAGACCAGGAAATAGCTCGATAGCCCTCATAATACCTTGGTCGGGCTATCACCCCCAAGAAGGATCTGAGTGTAAGAGCATAGTTGCCCTCCAGATCTCGAGACCAGGAAATAGCTCGATAGCCCTCCTAATGC
Organism: Dipteronia sinensis; assembly: GCA_033220585.1. NCBI lineage: Eukaryota > Viridiplantae > Streptophyta > Magnoliopsida > Sapindales > Sapindaceae > Dipteronia > Dipteronia sinensis. Next base: position 58,881,803 of record CM065638.1, on the reverse strand, counting down.
CTTGGTCGGGCTACCACCCCCAAGAAGGATCTGAGTGTAAAAGCATAGTTGCCCTCCAGATATCGAGACCAGGAAATAGCTCGATTTAACATTAAGGGCAAGGGGAGCCTATCCCCCGATAAGGCAACATCCAAATGAGGAGCCCGACCCCCGAACTCGGGCTACAGAAAGAAAAAGAAAAAATGAAAAATTGATAATGGCAAAACAGGGTGCCCACCCCCTTTTCCGGGCAATCAAAAACAAGCCATCCACTTCAAGCTTTGGGACTCTCATGGCTCCCCTCCGCTGGCCCTCCTCCTTTCTGCTGATCCTCGGCATCAACCCCCTCTACAGGTAGCTGTCCATCTAGGTTACCCTCGCCGACTGCTCTTCCATCTAGAGGCTCCATCGGATGATCAGCTGGATCTTCCTCCAAAACTTCATTAATTACGTCCATAACCTCAGGAGGGACAGCCGCGTCAAGAAGAGCAGCCAAGGACCCCATCTGGCTCCTGTGGACCTCCATCTCTGTTAAAGGGGGATCCTCAGATGGGCTCCTAACCTCTTCACCGGCTCCCGATTGGTCCTCCTCGGATCGAGAAGACGTCACTTTGCTGGAAGACTCCCCAAGACCCGAGGTGATAAAGGAAGGAAGATGGAATGAGGGATCTGACTGAGCGGGCTGCTTCCCAGTTCCTGCTAGGCTAGGAGGGACCACATTGTCGCCCTCAGGGCGAGATAACTCGGCAGCTTTGAGCATTATTTCCTGTCTGTCCCAGCCCGTAATAGATGATAAATCAAAGGGATGAGGAAGAGCTTTCGTGGCCTGAAAGGAAGCATAAAAATACCCGTCACGGAAGGAGGTCTCCGTATCAGCTTGCAGCTTGGCCACCTGAGTAATCAGAGACCGGTTCTCGAGGTCCTGCTTCTTAGCCTCAGATCTCCAGGAATCCCGCTGCCTAGCCCGCCAGAGAGATTGAAGACGCTCCTGATCGAAAGATTGCTTCATCCTCTCATGATCGCAGCGAAGCTCAGCCATCTCGAGCTCGATTTTTCCCTGGCTGGAAGTCACCTCTTCCACTAAAGACCGAGCCTGCTTGAGCAGTTCCCCGGCTTTCTCGGCTTCAGCCTCGGCTTTTGCAGCCCGATCACGAAGGAGGGCTACCTACTGGCCCATCGTGACATTAACCTTAAAGGCCTACAAATTACAGAACTCGAGTTAGAAACTGAACAAATTAACAAAAGTAGCGCAAAGGAAATGCAATTACCTCAGCGCAGATCCCTTGGTTATAAGAACGTCCACGGGCATAGAAGCCATCTTCGAGATCCCACCACCCGGACAAGACGCTATGAACTGCTCCAGGACCTCATCCCGCCCTGTCAAGCTCGGCTGGGGCCGGGAGCGACTGGAAGAAACATTCGCGACACCTTTCCCAGAAGCAACACCTTTCCCAGAAGCAACACCTTTCCCAGAAACCTCCGAGGCTTTGGTTGTTGGAAGCGCAGCGGAATCAGGTGTTTGAGTCGAAGGGGTCGCAACTCTAGCGGCCACGGCCGAAGGGGCAAAAGCAGCCGGGCCAACCACCTGAGAGGCTTTACCCAAAGCCCGAAAAGCCCGCGAGGCAAGAGTGGCCATCTTAGACCCAGCCGGAGAGATAGACGAAGCCAGGGCAGGTTCGACCCTAGAGGAGGGAAGAGAAGCTCCACCTTGAGGAGAGCGTGAGACGTGACAGGTGGCCGGCTCCACGACAAAACTGAGAAAAACAGATTAAAAAAGAAAATGTTAGAACCAAGCTAAGTAATAAAGCGAAGCAAAGCAACACAAGGATACTTATAAGGAATAGCGTCTGAAATCCGTAAATACTTGTTCACCCTACGAGGGTCAAAAGCTTCAGCAGTAGGGAACTCCAGATTCAGATAATTTCGGGCTAGAATAGCCTTTAAGACGGCTTCAGACTCGGAAGGCAGGGAGTCCCAGTCCAGGAGGGATTGTCACTGAAAGTCGTAGGAACCTCGAATTCATGCCCTCCGAAGAAAATCGAGCTCCCCTAGTCATCCCCCGCCAGGATCCATTCTTCTTTCCACGCAGGATCCTTCTTCGAGGCACTAGGAACGATGAAATTAAGCTTATTCTTTGCCTTGGCATAGCACTGGCCTCGAGGAGCCCCAGACAAGCTCCCAATCTGGAAGAGATAAGCCATCTCCTTTGCACCTGGCTCCCTCGTCACTTTACTCATCTGGCATTATTCCCTCCATAAGATAAGGAAACCAATCAGATGCCTCCAGAAGCCAGGCGTCAACTGGAGGGGAGGGAGCTGGATGGCATTGAGAGCCCGCCGAAGGATTGGATGGAGGGGAAGCCTAACCCCGTTCTCAAGAGCGGCCACATGAATCGGAAGCACGCCTTTAGGGGGGTTGAAAAACTCATAATTTTTGGGAGGTACCGAGATGGATACGCTGTCGGGGATGCCAAACTTTGACCTCAAGCGATCAATCGACACCGGGTCAACGGTGGAATCTGGGACAACCCAAAAATCGTAGAGAGGGAGCCTCTCCCCAAAGGGACCAGGAGCCGAGACCCGACGCTCCCCCGCAACGCCACCGGCCGCTTCTTTGTCGGAGTCATCATCGACGATATCTAAAGGGTGGTCGGGATGGTTGGAGAACCCAGTCCCGATAGATACATTCCTACTCGACCGCCGACGTTGCGAGGTGGGCAGAGAATCGTCATCGTCAGAACTCCTCCTAGCCCGCTTCCCCAGAATAAGACTGACGACCTTCTCACCGTCGAATATGGAATCAGTTGAGTCACGACTGTTTTTCGACATTATAGAAGACGAAGAATGAAGAAAGAAGCAAGCTCGGAAGAAAAGCTATGGAAATATTTCTCAGCAGAAAGTTTTTAGCTCGAAGAGATGTGAGGAAGATGAGGAGGAAAACAGACATATATATAGGCCGAAAGGCAACAGCACCGAGATACTCGTCTGGTAACTGTAAAAAATCGATTACGGTAACGTAACCGGATTAAACTCGAAAGTGGGCGAATCATCTCATGCCACATCACTTACGCAGTTAAGAGGATGATCTCCCCAAGATTCTGGTAACGGTAAAAAATCTCGGGGACTGCCGTAACGCAATCAGATTAATTCGAAGATAAATTAGTCGGTTCGTAACACGTCATTCAAATGAAGAAATTTCCCCAATATTTCGGTAACGGTAAAAAGAGGAAGATTTCCCAAATAAAGTGAAAATCTGACCTCAACCCAGAGCTCGACGTCTGGTGTTCAAGTCAGAGGGGACTTCTGTTAATAGCCAAAATTGGCTAAGGACCAAAGGGAAATTTTCCACATCCCAGACTTGGTTCCATACCCGAGAGTTTCACCAGGAGACCTCTCAATCCAGAGCCCAGCTACTATACCATCCCAGAAACAAGGGCAGGCTCCGGAAACATCCGAGATAAAGCCCGGACCCGAGAGCTTCCATTAGGAGATCTCTCTATCCAGAGCCGAACTGCGATACCACCTCAGAAACAAGGACGGGCTCCGGAAACATCCGGGATAAAGCCCGGAACGATCAGATCTAGCCCGCGTCACCAAAACTAGAAGCTCCCCGAAGTCGAGGTTATCTCACAAGTGCTCCAGAGACTCGTCTGTACCTCGATTGACACAGAAGAATGTCCCTAAAAGGCCGCGAGGTCAGTCGAAGCCACACCTAGCTTCAAAAGGTCAGTCGAGGCCACACCTAGCTTCGAAAAGTTCAAGAGAAGCCAGATTTGGCTCAAAGTTGGTTGAAACTTCTCAGATATCAAGGTCGACATACTAATCAACCTCCCTGGTTGATTCACCACACCATATCGTCATATCCAGCGACATCCATAAAGGATCACACTGAAAGGACACGAGGAATGCATTGAATCATATCTGGAAACGTTACCTACATGCAGAACAAGTAATAAAATCCAAAAAGGAAACAAACTGATCTCCACCACGATACTCTCAATTCGGACGTCAATTCAAAAGTCAATGACATTAAAGCAAGAAATCCCGCCCGATAAGGAGGAGACTACTATTCGACAGGCATACGACTAACAATCGACCATTCCCTAGGGAGAGTTGAGAGAAAAGAGAGAAGAATCTTTGTATTTGTATACCATGCATATTCAATGAAAACATTCTTTCTTACTTGTCACTTTATAAATCACTGTTACATATACAATGAATTTTGGCCACCACTTACGTGGTATTGGTCTCGAGGGCGTTAACTGAGATTTCTCATCCCGAGCAAAATTTCCGTTAACATCAAGAGTTTGAAGCATCCAAATGGAACAACAAGGCTGTGCATGCCATTCTTTATGCAATGGATGACAATCAGTACAAATTGATCCAAACAACAAGAATTGCAAAAGAGGCATGTGAGATTCTAGAGACGGCCCATGAGGGAACCGAGGTGGTCAAGGACTCCAAGCTTGAAGTCCTCCAAACACAATTCGAGCAAATTAGAATGGAGGGGGATGAGTGCTTCAATGACTATCAAGTGAAGTTGATGGACATAGTCAATCAAATCCATCAACTTTGTGATCCTTACTCGGATAGGAGAATCAAGCGATGGTGACTATCAAGTGAAGTTGAAAATGACTCTAGTGATGGTGACTCTTCATCCCATTCAACAAATATGGATATAGGAGTAATGGATCTCGAATGGTTCATTGAGCATTTTCAAAGCTCAAGATTAAAGATGAAGAAAGAGATTCAAAGGCTAAAGGGTGAGAATCTCAAGCTATCTACCGAAGCCACTCACCTAAATAGAGAAGTAAAGATAGCAAAAAGAAATGAGGAATTGATGGAAAATGAGCTTGAAGAAGCAAGAGAGATCATTGCTAAGATGACTTCAAGTACGAAGAAACTCGATCACATGTTGGGAGTTGGCAAGAGGCCAAGTGATAAGAAGGGTCTTGGCTATGAAGATGACAAGGAGACCTCATCCTCAAGCAAGACAATGTTTGTAAAGAGCTTGGACATCAAAGAGCCTCCACCCCCACAACATCCTAGGAAGAAGATCGAACTAGGAGAGTGCTCTAAAGATTCTCAAGTCAAGGTAGCACAAGAGAAACAAGCTCAAGCTCAATCAACAAGGGTGCATCAAGCAATTTTCCCTCAACCCAAATACCATCAAGCCAAGAAGCAATTCATGCAAGGTCAACCAAAGAAGAAATTCATTCCAACTCAACAACAAAGAAGGAGAGAACCAATCTAACACCAAAGACAAGCTCAAATGCGTGGGAAAGCCCCATTGTCTTCACATGGGCATGGTATGTCTTCTTATTTTATTCCCACTTGTCACTTTTGTGGTGTTGATGGTCACATTAGACCTAATTGCTTCAAATACATTGAAATGTGTAGAATCAAGAGCATGATTGAAAGAAATAGAGCTAGAGCCAAAATGAATGTTCCTAGGAAATCTAGAGCCAATTTGCATGATCCTAGGAAATCTAGAACCAATGTGACTAATACCACTAGGAATGAGAATATTTCACCTAGGTGGATTAGAAGGGATGACTATTTTTGCTATATGGCTCAAATTGCCTTGAAGGCAAATGCCTCTAACACTTGGTATTTGGATAGTGGGTGTTCTAGGCATATGACGGGGAACAAGAGTTTCTTTAAATCTCTTGTCTTGGAGGATGGAGGATTTGTCACCTTTGGTGATGGATTTAGAAAGAAAGTCATAGGGAAATGAACAATTTCCATTCCCGATTTACCATCATTGTCCAATGCTTTACTTGTTGATAGCTTGTAAGCCAATCTTATAAGCATTCCTCATCTTAATGATGATGGCTCCGTCTTGTTTAACAAAAATGATTGCTTTATTTTAATGCCAAATGGACAAACCTTGCTAAAAGGAAAGAGATCTAGTGGCAATTGCTATTGTCTTGAAGCTAGTGCTATCTCTTGCAATATGTCCAAGTGTGAGGAAGTTGAGTTATGGCATCAAAGACTTGGCCACATGAACTATCGAGATTTGAGGATCTTAGATAAGTTCAAGGTTGTGCGTGGCCTCCCTAAGCTTGGGAAGAAAGTCGATGGCATTTGTGGACCTTGTCAACAAAGGAAACAAACCAAAAGTATGCACAAGAAAGGCAAGTATCTCGCCACCAAGGAGCCATTAGAGCTTCTACATATGGACCTTATGGGTCCCATGCAAACCGAGAGTCTCGGTAGCAAGAGATACATTTTTGTTTGTGTTGATGATTTCTCTAGATTTACATGGACATATTTTCTTAGAGAAAAATCTGAAACATTTGAAAATTTTAAAATGCTTTGCACTAAAATTCAAAATGAAAAGAACTCAAACATTAAAAGCATTAAAAGGATTACGAGTGACCATGGGAGGGAATTTGAAAATGCTTGTTTTGAAAGCTATTGCAATAGCTTAGGCATTTCCCATGAGTTTTCGGCTCCTAGAACTCCTCAACAAAATGGGGTTGTTGAGAGGAAGAATAGGGTCCTTCAAGAGATGGTCCGTGTGATGTTGCTTAGCAACAATGTCCCTAGGAACCTTTGGGCCGAGGCCGTCAATACGGCTTGCTAAATAGGAAATAGTGTCTTCCTAAGGCCCGGTACTAGGCAAACCTCCTATGAATTATGGAAGGGTAGGAAGCCAAATGTTAGCTACTTCCACTCATTTGGGAGCAAATGCTACATTCTAAATGACCGAGATCAACTTGGCAAGTTTGATGCCAAGAGTGATGAGGGGATTTTCATTGGCTATGCCCTTAATAGTAAGGCCTATAGAGTTTTCAATTTAAAAACTCGGAGTGTCATGGAATCATCTAATGTTGTCATAGATGATTGTAGGCCTAAGACTAGAGACCATGATGAGGAGGTCATTGTGCTTGATGATTCTTCCGTGGAGAAGAATGGGGAGACTTCAATTGATGAGAAGTCAAGTCTTGATGAAGAGGTCATTCAACCTCTTGATAGAGATCCATCATTGGACACTAAAGAACCCGCTCCGTGGGTTAGAAATCTCCACAACAAGAATGACATTCTTGGAGATATAAATGAGGGTGTTAGGACTAGGCGTCAAATAGCTAATCAAATTAGCTATACTTGTTACACCTCTCAAATTGAACCCAAAAAGGTTGATGAAGCCTTGAATGATGAGTTTTGGGTTCTTGCCATGCAAGAAGAGCTAAACCAATTTGAAAGAAATGAGGTTTGGACTCTTGTTCCTAGACCCAAGGATACTAATGTCATAGGCACCAAATGGGTATATAGGAACAAGTCGGATGAGAATGGAAACATTGTACGCAACAAGGCTAGACTTGTAGCACAAGGATACTCTCAAATTGAGGGTATTGACTTTGAGGAGACTTTTGCTCCGGTTGCCCGTCTTGAGTCCATAAGGCTTCTTTTATCCATATCATGTGTGCACAAGTTCAAATTGCATCAAATGGATGTTAAGATTGCCTTCCTCAATGGTTTCTTGCATGAGGAAGTGTTTGTTGAGCAACCCAAGGGGTTTGTGGATCCACACCACCCCAATCATGTCTATCGCCTCAAGAAGGCTTTATATGGGTTGAAACAAGCACCTAGGGCTTGGTATGAGCACCTCACTCAATTTCTTGTTGATAATGACTACACTAGGGGTAGTGTTGACAAAACTTTATTCATCAAGAGGAACAAAGATGAGCTTTTCATAGCTCAAATTTATGTTGATGATATTGTTTTTGGCTCCACCAACAAATCCAAAGTCCAACAATTTGTTGATGTCATGTCACATGAGTTTGAGATGAGTCTTGTTGGGGAGCTCAATTACTTCCTAGGTTTGCAAATCAAGCAATTACATGATGGGATTTTCATATCCCAAGCTAAGTATGCTAAGAACCTAGTGAAGAAGTTTAGCCTTGAGAATGCCAAACATTGTGACACACCAATGAGTACCAACTTGAAACTAAGCAAGGATGCTAGTGGCAAGAGTGTGGAACAAAGTCTATACCGTGGCATGATTGGTAGCTTGCTTTACTTGACCGCAAGTAGGCCCGATATGTGAATGGGACATCCAACTATGGGATATGGTACTCTTTTGACACTAATGCTAGCTTAGTTGGCTTTAGTTATGCATATTGGGCAGGAAATTGTGATGATAGGAAGAGTACATCGGGTTGTTGCTTCTTCCTAGGTAACAACTTGGTCTCATGGTTTTGCAAGAAGCAAAATTCCATCTCTCTATCCACAGCTGAAGCGGAATACATAGCTGTCGGGAGTGCTTGCACACAACTCCTTTGGATGAAGCAAATGCTTGTGGATTATGGCTTTGATCAAGGTATTCTAACCCTTTATCCTTTATTGTGATAACATGAGTGCAATTAACATTTCAAATAATCCGGTTCAGCACTCTAGGACAAAGCATATAGACATTAGGCATCATTTCATTAGAGAATTAGTTGAAAACAAATGCATTGCACTTGAGCATGTGGGCACTAATGATCAACTAGCGGATTTATTTACAAAGCCCTTAGACTCAACTAGGTTCAAGTCACTTAGTAGGTCTATTGGGATTTGTCATATGCCTTGATGTGTTTTGGTGATTGACCCCTAATGGGGAGCTCAAGCAAAGAGAGCAACCTTGCATGTTGAAATAAGCAAAAACTTGATCGACTTTATGCTTCTTTATTAATTGCTTGAGTATTTTTGGTTGTGCTTATATATATTCTTATATGGCTTTTTTATTTAATAAGTGTGCCTTGCTTTGTTTGTAATCCATGTCACCTCTATGTTCAAACATGCATTTTCGGATTAGGAGAATTGATTGGGAAGTACATTTGAATGACCTAAAATTTATCTCCATGACATGTGACTTGATTTTTGACATGCTAAAATATTATGCATAAATTGTGTGTGCAAATGTATGTGGAAGCACCTTGACAAAGCTAAACTCAACAAGGACCTTGTGTCCATGCAATAAATAAGGATGTCTCATCAAATTTAGCTTTGGGTCTTTTCTTAATGGTTGAACAAGACAACAACCAATAAGGATTCTATATCCATTCAATCAATAAGGATTTTATATCCATGTCTTGATTGACCATTAAGGATGGACATGGTTGCTTGTGTGTGCTCAAATTTTTAAAGCTATATCTTGTTCAATTATGGCAAAAGGGTGCAAATTGGTTTGAATTCCTTTGGAACCCTTTTGACGTTCTCCTTGCCAAATACCATTTTCTTGAACTATGATGTTACATGTCTTACATCCAAAACAACTAAGTCACATTTTTTCCTCTTAAAAATAAACCCTCAATGATTCTCTCTTAATTAATTAAGTTGTATAAATTTGTTGTATATGATTATGCACTTATCTTGCAAATAGCTCTCTTTGCTCAAGTGACCCGGTTGGGGAATACTCCTTTGCCTATCTCATGACAAAAAGGGGGAGTAAGGTGGTTTATTTAAGGGGGTTGCATATTTGGAGAGATTGTCCCGTTGAGGGGGAGTAACCTATTTAGGGAGAGCATTTGCATGTTGCTTGTTGCTTGTTGCAGTTTTCTTTTATTATGCAAATTGCTCTTATTTATTATCTCTCTTGATCACCTCACATACACTTGTCTTGGAAACTGTAGTCTCATTGTTTTGTAGGGATGGCTATTCTACAAGAGCTTGAAGATTTGAAGGCCTAGGATCTAGGTATCTATTTTTAATGTAGAATTTCCTTTGTTGACCTCCAGTTTTTATTCTTTCGTGAGGATGATTTGTGAGAGGTGGTTTTGTCACGAAATAGCCAAAGGGGGAGATTGTAAGTTCCTCATATTTTGATTGGCTTATTTCGTTGACAAAGCACATTAGGGATTAATTTTTGTAAGGGTATATTAGGCTTCATTGGGTGTGAGCAAGCTTCAAGGACGTCATCTCTCTCAAGAGCACTTCAAAGGTATATCACTTGCTTAATTCTCGTTGAAGAGGTTTTAGTTGCACACACTCACATTCTATGCATTTGTATTGACATGCATGAATTGTTGCACACACACACACACACACACACACACACACACACACACACACACACACTTCTTGCATTTTAGAGTTGATGGGCTGCACAGTAGGTTAGGCGACATGCAAGGCCACTTGTGCATGTTGCCTGACAAGTCACCTTAGACTTAGGTTTATCTCACAGGGTGTTAGGCGACATGCAAGGCCACTTGTGCATGTCGCCTCCAATGTCGCCTTAGTCTTGTTATTTTTCTCCAGTGTGTAAGGCGACTTCATAGGCGACTTGGGGATGTCGCCTCACATGTCGCCTCAGCCAACATGTTTTCTCACAGTGTGTTAGGCGACTTCCAAGGCGACTTGCTCATGTCGCCTTGCATGTCGCCTCTTTCACCCGAACTGGGCATTTTGGGAATTTCACACCAGCTCGTTTTTTGGTCTCTATAAATACATCTTCTTCTCCACCATTTAGACCTAGAGCTCTGAAAATATATCCCTAAGAGAGAGAAAGTAAATCTAAGAGAGAGAGAGCTCCAAGAAATCTTTTTTACTTAACCAAACTCATACCCATGTGCATCTAAGCTTCTTTCTTGCATCTATTCTTCATGGGTCTTCATGCTCTTATTGACTAGGTATTCAAACAAGTCTTAGAACTTCCTTTTCATCTCTATGTTCTTGTTTACCTAGGGTTAGCAATTATTTGTTAATTAATTGCATGTTTATTTGGTTTAGCATGATTTGAGTATGTTTGTGATTATTTTTGTTGGTTGAGGTTGTATGTTCATTGATAGCTAGCATTTAGGACGTTTTTACCCTTCTAGCTAAATCTTCATGCATTTGTATTTAGATATTGATATCTAGGATTTGCACTCATTGACATCTTTATATCCATAGATAAGTATTTAGTGTTGCCTAGCATTAATTGCATGTTAGAATATTTTTACATATTCACATAGGTTGTTTAACCTCTTCATTGATTGTTAAGCTTTGTGGCTAAGTGGATTAGTGCACAAGCTTATGGTCTAGAATCACTATTAAAGGCCCGTTGGGTAGAGTGAAAGGGTTAGTGACCAAGTAGGTGTGACTTGAGGTCAACCTAGGTTGTAAACTTTCATTCAAATAGTGAATTTGATGACCGAATGTGGCTAGAAGGATAGCCCGTGAGTTTTGCTCAGTTGGAAGGTTTCTCACGTAAATCAATCCTTGTGTTTTTATTGTTTTTCCGCATGTTTATGTTATGATTGGTTGATTGCTAATATGGGGTAGGACTAATTAAAATTGATTAAGTCGAAAAGTTGGTAATAAATCAACTAAAACCTATTCACCCCCCCCCCCCCCCCCCCCCCTTCTAGGTTAATAGACACACATTATATAGTATTTTCACCTCCAACTGGGCAAAACTCACGGGCTATCCATCTAGCCACACACAGTCCTCAAATCCACTTTATGTAATGATGTTTAAAACCTAGTTTAACCTCTAGTCACACCATTCTCGGTCACTAACCTACCACTACTACCTGCATGCCTTTTATAGTGATTCTAGACCAATTTGCTTGTGCACTACACACTCGTAGTCACAAGACTTAACTCTTAGAGAAGAGATAAACAAGCCTAAGTGAATATGTGAATATTCTAAGTGCAAATAATACTAGGCAACACTAAAAGCTTATCTAGAGATTAAATGATGACAATAAATGTAATCCTAGATATCAATGTCTATATGAATGCTCATAAAGACTTAACTTGATAAAGATATGAGAATCTAAAATCTAGTCATCAAACAAATGCCAATCAACATAAGTTGTCATAAAGCATGGCAAGGACAATAAATGCAATCAAGAAATGCAATCAATAAGTCCTACACATCAATATATAAATACAAGGCATAGAGACTTATCTAGAGGGCAAAATGGTCCTAAATTCTAGCTATCAGTGAATGTGCAATCTCAACCGAAAAACAAAAGCACAAACATACTCAAAACATGTTTAATCAAAGATACATGCAATTAATCAACAAAGTAATTGCTAATCCTAAGCAAAGATGAATAAAAATAAAAACAATAGGTTTTAAGGCATGTTCAACTTATAAGGATGTGAAATCATGAAGACCCATGGGAAGATGATGCTTGAAAGATGTTAGATGCACATGAGGTTTGTGTTTGGTTGAGTAAAAATCAAGTCTTGGAGCTCTCTCTCTTTCTAAGAGTTAATCTCTCTCACTAAAAATGTGTTCTTCAAGCTCTTAAAACAGTTAAGAGAAAAAGATGGTCAATACATGAAGCCCTAGACAAAGTGACATCGTTTTGGCAAAGAGGCTGCAAAGACGCGCCAGACCGCGGTGTGTACCATGGTTAAGGTAAGTTTCCAGACCGTGGTATACACTGCGTTACACATATTGGACAACTTCGTAGTGGAGACTGCTGGACAAGCAAGGACACCAACAGCGGTGCACTATGAGTGAAAAACACTAGCACCAACCTCTGTTGGGACCGCGGTATAAGCAGTTGCATAGGAAGTGACTTGTACCGCGGTTAAGAGATAAAATCTCTTTCTTGGGATTTCAAACACACTTAACCTAAAATGAATGATGTGCAAGTGTGAAGTGAGAAATGAATGCACACAAATAAACAATTTCAAAGCAAATGAAAGATGAACAAACAGGCATGAGGTGTGTTTGTGCAACTAAATCTCTTTATGAGGTTGAGAACAAGTGAACTACATCTCTTGAAGCTCTTTGGGATCTTGAAAGCTGGTTGATGAAGAATCACAATTGGAGACCTAAGCTACCAATTACAAATAACCCCAATGTGGTTTGTCATGAAATATACCAATCATAAATAGAGGTCCTTACAATTGTTATTATGGGGTAAATTGGGTAAAATTGATTAAGTTGAAAAAGTTGGTAATTAACCAATTAAACCTATTCACTCCCCCTCTAGGTTAGATTAGACACACGCTTAGGTTATTTTCAATTGGTATCAGTGTGGGTTCCTAGACATATTTAGGAGATCCCTTGCTTGTGTGTGTGTCTTGGATTTATGTGTTTGTGATTGTTGCATACATTTGCATTCATACCTAAACACTATGAGTGGAAACGGAGGGGGAACCGAGGGAGCCTAAAGCACAAGACCCCATTTGCTTTCCTTGGCGAATTATGCCTCATGGAAAGGCAAGATGGAATCCTACATTTCCAAATAGAAGAACAAGAATGGATGGCAATAGAGGATGGCTACACTCCTTTGGAAAAGACTCTTGAAGATGAGAGTGTGGTTCCCAAGCCAAAGTCGTAATGGAAAACTCAAGAGTTCAAAGCATCCAAGTGGAATAACAAGGCAATGCATGCTATTCTCTGTGAGTTGGAAGACAACTAATACAAGTTGATCAAAATAACTAGGAATACAAAAGAGGCATGATAGATTCTAGAGACGGCCCATGAGGGAACCGATGTGGTTAATGATTCCAAGCTTCAAGTCATCTAAACATAATTTGAGCAAATTAGGATTGAGGAACATGAGTGCTTTAATGACTTCCAAGTGAAGTTTATGGACATCGTGAATCAAAGCCATCAATTAGGTGACCTAGAATAGGATAGAAGAATAAAGCAAAAGATCATGAGGTCACTTCCTGAGAGGTTCGAGTCTAAGATGACGGCGCTTGAAGAAAATAGTGACTTTAAGACTATGAAGCCGAGTGAAGTGATTGGAAGGCTTCTAGCCTATGAGTCAAGAAAGGTCCTACACCTTCACCACCCAATAAGTAAAAGAGCATAGCTTTGAAGACCTCTAAAGTAGAGAAAGAGGAGCATGACTCGGATGAGGAGATGACCCTCATGGTGAAAAGATTCAAGAAGTTCATCAAGTTTGAAAAGTAGGGTTTTGGTTCTAAAGGAAAAAAGGTAAAAAAAAAAAAGACTTATTTAAGAAGGTTGAGCCAGGCCAAAGAAGACCTCAAGAAAAGGGATTCAATGATTCGAATGTGGAGGATTCTGGCATATCTCTACGGATTGTGGAAATTTGAAGAACAAGAAGAAAGAGAAATCAATGGCTGCCACGTTGGGAGATAATGATGACTTAGAAGAGGAAGAAGGATCCTCAGATGATGAAGATCATATGGTAAACTTTATTTCTTTCGCATCATCTCTCAAGTGCAAAGAAGCTAGTCATGATGATGAGGAAAAGAAAGAAGTTGAGGATGACTCAAGTGATGAGAGCTCTTTATCCCACTCCATAAATGGAAATGGGGAAGGTATGGACCTTGAAGGGTTCATCGAGAATTTTTAAATCTCTCGGTTGAAGATGAATAAAGAGATTCTAAGGCTAAAAGAAACGAATCTCAAGTTAACAACCGAAGTAGGTCATTTGAAATAAGAAGTTAAGATAGCAAAGAGGAATGAGGAAAAGATTGAGAAGGGCCTTAAAGATGACGTAGAGGTGATTGCTAAGATAACTTCAAGCATGGAGAAACTTGACCGAATATTCAGAGTTTGCAAGAAGCCAAGTAACAAGAGAGGTCTTTGATATACGGATGACAAGGAGGCCTCATTTTCATGCAAAACCATGTTTGTCAAGAGCATGGACTCTAAGGAAGCTACATCTCTATAACATCCTAGGAAGAAGATTGATCTAGGAGAATGCTCAAAAAGTGCCTAAGTGAAGATGACACCAAGAAGTCAAGCTTAAGCCCAACCAATGAGTGCCTCACAAGCAAACTTTCCTCAACCTAAGTTTCACCAAGTCAAGAGGCAAACCATGGAAGCTCAACCAAGGAAGCAATCTAATTCCGCTCAACTACAAAGAATGGGAGAACCAATACAACATCCAAGACAACCTCAAAGACATGGGAAAACCTCTTTGTACTCGTAAGGGCATGGTATGACTTCTTACTTCACTCATACATGTCATATTTGTGGTGTTGATGGTCATATTAGACCTAATTGTTTCAAATACATTAAGATGTGTAGAATTAGAAGCATGACTGAAAGAAATAGAGCTAGACCCAAGTTGCATGTAACTAGGAAATCTATAGCCAATATGAATGCTCCTAGAAAATCTAGAGCAAATGAACCAAATGCCACTAGGAAAGAGAATGTTTCACCTAGGTGGATTAGAAGAGATGAATATTTTTTCTATATGGCTCAAATTGCTTTAAATATAAATGCTTCTAACACTTGGTATCTGGATAGTGGGTGCTCTAGGCACATGTTGGGGAACAAGAGTTTCTTTGAATCTCTTGTCGTGGAGGATTATGGATGTGTCACCTTTGGTGTCGGGTCTAGAAAAAAAGTCTTAGGGAAAGGAATAATTTTCATTCCCGGTTTACTCTCCTTATCGAATGCTTTGTTTGTTGATGGCTTGTAAGCCAGTCTTATAAGCATTTCTCATCTTAATGATGATGGACTTTCTATTTAATTTGATAAGAATGATTACTCAATTTTGAAGTCAAATGGACAAACCTTGTTAAAAGGAAAGATATGTAACGACAATTGGTATTATCTTAAAGCTAGTGTCATCTCTTGTAATGTGTCCAAGTGTGAGCAAGTTGAGTTGTGGCATCAAAGACTTGGTCATATGAACTATTGAGATTTGAGAATCTTAGATAAGCTCAAGGTTGTGCGTGGCCTTCCCGAGCTTGCGAAAGAAAGTTGATGGTGTTTGTGGATCTTGTCAACAAGGGAAAAAAACCAAAAGCATGCACAAAAAGGGCAAGTATCTCACCACCAAGGAGCCATTAGAGCTTTTTCATATAGACTTTATGGGTCCAATGCAAACTGAGAGTCTCAGTGGCAAGAGATACATCTTTGTTTGTGTTGATGATTTTCTAGGTTTACTTGAACTTACTTTCTTAGAGAAAAATCTGAAACCTTTGAAAAATTTAAGATGCTTTGCATCAAAATTCAAAATGAAAAAGACTCTATCATTAAAAGCATTTAAATGATTATGAGTGATCATGGGAGGGAATTTGAAAATGCTTGCTTTGAAAGCTATTGCAATAGCGTAGGCATTCCCTATGAGTTCTCGGCTCCTATAACTCCTTTAAAAATGGGGTTATTGAGAGGAAGAATATGGTCTTTCAAGAGATGGCCTATGTGATGTTGCTTAGAAACAATGTCCCTAGGAACCTTTGGGTCGAAGCCGTCAATACGGTTTGCTACATAGGAAATAGTGTCTTCCTAAGGCCCGATACTAGGTAAACCTCTTACGAGTTGTGGAAGGGTAGGAAGCCAAATGTTAGCTACTTCCACTCATTTGGAAGCAAATGCTACATTCTTAATGACCGAGATCAACTTGGCACATTTGATGCTAAGAGTGATGAGGGATTTTCATTGGCTATACCCTCCATAGTAAGGCCTATGGAGTGTTCAATTTGAAAACTCGTAGTGTCATGGAATCATCTAATGTTGTCCAAGATGATTGTAGGGCTAAGACTAGTAACCATGATGATGAGGTTTATATTGTTCATGATTCTCCATTGGAGAAGTGTGGTGAGACTTCAAGTGATGTGAAATAAAGCCTTGATGAAAAAGTCATTCAACCTATTGATTGAGATCCATCCTAGGACTCTAAAGAACCCACCCCTTGGGTTAGATATCTCCATACCAAAGATGATATTATTGAAAATGTCAATGAGGGTGTTAGGATTAGGCGTCAAATAGCTAATCAAATTAGCTATACTTGTTACACCTCTCAAATTGAGCCCAAGAAAGTTAATGAAGCTTTAAATGATGAGTTTTAGGATCTTGCCATGCAAGAAGAGTTGAATCAATTTAAAAGAAATGAGGTTTGGACTCTAGTTCATAAACCTAAGAACACTAATGTCATAGACACCAAATGGGTATTTAGAAACAAATCAAATGAAGATGGTGTTGGGGTCTATGCCCTAAAGCTTATAATTTGTAAATGGATTGTTAACATAAATAAAATAATAGTTTAATTCATTCCTCTTATGTCATATATTGTGTATAAATTGTGCATTTTAACATCCAATTGCCGGATGTAATCTCGAACTATGTATATGAATGTCGTATACAGATGAATACAGTAAGAGACGTGCAATCTAAAAAGTCCGTAGATAGCAAATAAAGGTGGGTACTTTATTTATGGTTAATTTATAGCTGCAGTCCATTTCGTAGTGTACGGTAATCCTATATTGGATCATTCATATGGAGATATGAGAATGGAAACACCTTGTATGATATGATCATATAGGATTGGGCCATGATCTATATGAATCTGTCACTAAAATCCCTTTAATGATGAGTTTCATATATATCAACTAATGATGGCAATATGTGGATGATCTTAATCCTGAGTGTCCTATCGACTCCTTCAGGTTAGATCGTGGTCTTTAATATACCATGGGTGAGGTCGGAGTTGCGTTCCCGATCAATTTGTTCCGTATGTTGGGATTGCAGTTTGGCTTGTAGCTAGGAAAGTTTGCACACAATAGTGGAATCGACTCTTTCTTGCGAGAAGTAGATGGTAGTTCCCATAAGGGTTGATTCGGGGCATAAACAATATGAGCGCTCTCCTAATTCTGTGAGGAATGTATGATTTATTGTTTATTAGAGAATCAATGGTACTTAATGGAAAGATATAATTAGAGGGGTATAATGGACATTATGACCCAGCTCTAATTATGAACTACTTGTGGAGGATTATACCATATGTAATAGATATATCGATGGACACCGAAAGTTATTGGTTTGTGTAAAACCATCTACAGTTGAGAGAGTGCAGCTTCAGATTTTTAGCAGAATAACACTGGAGTTAATAATCATGAAATACTAATTAATGAGTTTAATTAATTATTTCTAAGGATTATTGGAGTTCAAAATATTGTGGGTCCATTAGGTCCCCTTGCTAGCCCGATCAGTTTTTGGTAACAAGGGATCACGGTTAATTAATTGGATTGTCCAATTAATTGTGTTACAAAAGTGACACATATTTACTCGGGAATTAATTGAATAATGAGATTATTTAATTAACGAATAGTAGGTGATTGAATAAATTAAATAATAAGATTATTTAATTATTTTATTAATCACTAAATGGAGGGTATTAATTGATATTTGATTTTGAATAAAATAAGATAATATGATTATTTTATTTCATTAAATTAAATATTTAATTTTGAATTTAAAGAGTTTGAGTTCAAATCAAAAACATAATTAATATCTTTAAAGATATCAGATATCTTTAAAGATTTAATTAATTAGTTATATATATATATATGATATATGTTTTTGGAAACTATAACACAACACTAAAAACATACGATCAAAAGAGTTTTGAGCGTTCAAAGTAAAGAAAAAAAAACCTAGAAGTGTTTTAGGGTTCGGCCAAAAAGAAAAAAAAATCGTTTTTTTTTCTTCTCCTTCTCTCTGTATTCTCTTGTTGTTCCTGAGTAACGTGACACGCCCACACGCCGTTACCAATTCCAGGAGATAGCCAGGAAGATCAAGTGGTTCAAACCAGGAGCATATCGTATTAAACAGAAGGAGCCTCCTATGTAGGTATGAAGAAAATTGTTTCTTCTCTTCTTTTCTCTTTTATGTTTTGATTTAGATTCATTTTGTTTTTTTTCTGTTTCGAAAAATAGATCCTAGGGTTTACTAATCACAGTTTCAGTATTTCATTGAAATAAATTTTTTTTAAACGTTCTTCCGCTACGCGATCGGTAATCCAGGGGTCCCTAAATTTGTATCAGAGCCAATTTTTCTGAATAGAAGAATCGATTTCTATGCTCCTGGCATGTATGAATGTGCAGGCATTGTCTTTATGATTGTATGAATGTTTATAATTAAATTGTTTAATTTAACATAGTTGATCGTAAATTTTATGGTACATGGGTTTTAGGGTTCTTATTAAAGGTTGTAATTTTTTTTAATATTAATGTGGGGATGTAATTTAATTATTATTTTTCTACTGTATTTTCTTTGTTGTATTTTTTCTGCTATTTATTTTATTGTAAAATATGTATGAAGAAATCGGACGAAGAAGACGGAAGGTGAAAGAGCAAAATTGGAAGCACGTGCGACAGACACTCTTCACGGACATTGTTCATGCGATACTGTTCATTGGAGACTGTTCACGTGGTACTGTTTACGACACTGTTCCTCGGTACTGGTGCGGGCAGCCTACATGCACGAATGACGGCTATGCACGAAAGCGTTATGGGCTGAAAATTCGCGACGTTGGGGTTTCCGAATTTGCAAAAGATTTTCGGCTATATATATATTGCCTTGGGCCTCCAATAAGTGTTAGAGTAACACTTGGGCTTTAGGTTTGATTTATGAGATGGATCATATTTAAAAAAATAAGTTTATCAAGTTGGACTTGGTTAAAAGCCCAAAATAAAAAAACCTAAAGACTTGAAGAATATAGGAATTACTTGAAGACCAAGGAATGCCTTGGATTAGATATATATATATTTTTAAAGTTAAATAACATATTGTACTCGGTCAACTCATGTATGTTTTTATTACGAGATAATTAAGGCATTGCCATGCATATGCATATCATTTAGATTAGGTGTTCCTACACACACACACACACACACACACACACATATATATATATATATATATATATATATATATGTTGATATGTCATACATGCATTATAGCCTTCTATATTTTGTGTTTAATTTTAATTTGATTAAAATGGGTAATTCACATAATTGGCTATAAGTTAATGGGATTAGTTTTTAGGAGTAAAAACTTGGCAATTCTCATTAATTACTAATCTATTAATATGTTTAATTAGTAGGGTCCATTATAAATATTAGGGTTATTTTGATTAAACCCTAATTATAATTGGACCTAATAATGTTTTAGTTTTAATTGTTAAAACTTGGTAAATACACGTTAATAATTCTAGTATTAGTAAATTGTTTACATAGATTAGAATTATTACTAATAGATTGAATTTTTAAGAGTTAAAAATCACAATAATTTATTTGTTAATTAGAATTATATTCTAATAAAGAAAGGTTAATGCGTTAGATGACTAGATTGAAGTTAGCCATTTAATCTTGTAAAAATCTAGGTGCATTAACAACTATAGAAAACCCTAGTTATAAAATAATGAGTGGGAGAGGGATATATTACATTATATCCTGCAGGCTCCATCATTAGTTCAACACCGTGAGATCCGAGTGGGGCCTCGTGACGACTTTGCTTTCGTCCTCCCTAAGGAGGGTTTCCACAAAGATCAATACCAAGGTTGACTTCCTAATGGATAGGATTTCTGAGGGTATTTCATGATTGACAGACTCTAAGGCGGCAATTCTCTAGTTAAGCTCATGAGATCTGAAATGATGGGTTACACTTACAAGTTTTTGATTAAACTTGGTTAATTAAAAGCCTGACTGAATAAACAATGGTTGAGTGATATAAGAATAAGAGTTATTATGGAATATCATTTGACTGAGAGTTTCTTGATTTGACTTGCAAGAATTTGACCGACCCTAAGGCGGCACTTGCTTGTGGTATGTTAGATTATCTTGGCGTAGTAATTCTTTTTGGGTTGTTCTTGTTCATTAAACATGTTCATGTAATCATGTTTAATTTTATGCCCAACCATTCGCACTTGTTATGAATGTATGACTGAATGAATTTCTTATTTTATGTTTATCTCAGCCATGTCATCTGCACTTTTACAAATACTTGCAAATGATTAATTAACTGGTGATAAATATACTAAATGGAAACACAACATCAATGCAATTTTGGTTACTAAGGACCTGAAGTTTGTGCTTACGGAGGAATGTCCTCCAGAGCCTAATACCAATGCCGCATGAACTGTTTGTGAGGCATATCAAAAATGGGTCTCATCAGATGAGAAAGCCCGAACATATCTGTTAGCTAGTATGACAGACGTGCTTGTCGCAAAGCACGAAGCTATGAATTCCGCATTCGAAATAATGGAGTCATTGTAGGATATGTCTGGGCAACCCTCTAAGAAAAAGGGGCACGAACATGTCCTGAACATGATGTCCTATTTCAACACGGCAGAGATCAATGGCGGGGCCATTAATGAACCCAGTCATGTGAGTATCATACTAACGACTCTTCTAAAGAGTTTAGATCAGTTTAAGAGTAACTATGAAATGAACAAGCTAAAGTTCAGTCTCACTCAGTTGCTTAATGAGCTCACTACTTTTGAGTCCTTGACTAAGGACAGCAAAAGTAAGACCGGTGAGGCAAATGTTTACGAACCATCTTCCTTCAATTATAAGAAGAGGAAGAGGTCTGCTAGGAAGGTGAAGGGTAAGCCCAAACCCAAGAAAGCCCAGAGCAAAAAGAAGAGCACCTCCACCGACCAGGGCAAGCGAAAATGTTTCCATTGCGACAAGGTCTGGCACTGGAAGAGGAACTGTCCTCAATATCTGGAGGAGGTAGCCAAGAAAGAGAAAACGAAAGGTAAATATAATTTACTTGTTCTCGAGTCATGTTTAGCAGAAGATTATTCTTCACCCTGGATAGTTAATTCGGGGCCAACTAACCATGTTAGTTCTTCTTTGCAATGGACTGATTCTTGGACATAGCTTGAGGAGGGAGCCTTCTTATGCGTGTGGGGTCAGGGGATGTCGTGTCGGCATGAGCAGTGGGCGTAATTAGATTGCGTTTTTGTAATAATAATTTTATATTGTTGGACAATGTATTTTTCAATCCTGGATTTACACGGAATTTAATTTCCGTTTTTAAGTTGTTAGAACAATTATATTATGTTTCTTTAGATAATAAATAAGTTATTATTCCAAAGAATGGTCTGAATATTAGTTCAGGAATTAATGAAAACAATCTGTATGTGTTAAGACCGATGAATGTTAAAGCTAGGGGTGGTTATGAGTATTATGTCACATTTATAGATGACTACTCAAGATACAGATACGCCTACCTAATGCAACGGAAGTCGAAAACATTTGAAAAGTTCAAAGAATTCCAAGCTGAAGTTGAGAATCAGTTAGGAAAGACTATCAAGACTCTACGATCAGATTGTGGAGGTGAGTATCTTGACCAAGAGTTTGAAGATTTTATGGTCAAGTATGGGATAGTGTTCAACTCACAGATCCTGGCACTGCCTCAACTGAATGGTGTCTCAGAGAGGAGAAATAGAACCCTAATGGAAATGGTGAGATATATGATTAGTTTCTCATCATTACCAAATTATTTTTGGGGATATGCGTTACAAACAGCGGCATACATTTTGAATGTAGTGCCATCCAAATATATTCCTTAGACTCCCCTAAAGTTGTGGAATGGTCGTAAAGTTAGTTTATGATATTTCCGCGTATGGGGGTGTCCAGCACATGTACTGAAGAATAGAACTGGAAAGCTAGATCCCAAGCCTGTGGTCTGCTTGTTTGTAAGATAGTCCAAGGAGACCATCCAAGGAGACCAGAGGTGGATATTTCTATAGTCCAGACGATAACAAAGTATTTGTATCAACAAATGATATGTTTCTTGAGGATAACTATATTAGTGACCATAAACCTCGTTCTAAAATTGTTTTGAATGAGTTGAAGTCTGGTGAGACCAATACTAAGTTAACAAGAGTTGTTAATCCATTAACATCAGAGAGTCATATGATTCCTAGTTAGGATACACTACCACTTAGACGTAGTGAAAGGGTTGTGAGACAGCTTGAACTCTATTTGGGTGTAAGTGAGAGATAAGATGTTGTCTCTACTGATAGTGAGGATGATCCATTGACAGTTAAGAATGCAATGAAAGATCCTGATAAAGAGGAATGGCTTAAAGCCATGAATCTCGAGATGAAGTCAATGAACTCTAACTCAATCCGGGAACTTGTAGACTTACTAGATGGGGTAAAACCCATAGGGTGTAAGTGGATGTATAAGAGAAAGAGAGAGGTATACTGAAAGGTAGAGACCCTTAAAGCAAGGCTAGTGGCCAAGGGTTATACCCAGAAAAAGAGGGTTGATTATTAAGCGACCATTTCGCCAGTAGACATGTTTAAGTATATTAGGATTCTCTTATCCATTGCTGCCTATTTCGACTATGAAATTTGGCAAATGGACGTCAAGACTACATTCTAGCAATGGCAATCTTGACGAGAGCTTCTATATGATGCAACCAGAGGGATTCGTGTCTCCAAATCGGTTTGCAAGCTATAACGGTCCATCTATGGACTTAAGCAAGCATCTAGATCTTGGAACATAAGGTTTGATGTTGTGATAGAAACCTATGGCTTTGAGCAAAACGTCTATGAGCCTTGTGTCTATAAACACATCATTGACAAGAAAGTAGTTTTCTTGGTCCTATACGTAGATGACATCCTACTCATTGGGCATGATGTGGGAGTGTTGTCTGATGTAAAGGGCAGGCTGGCTAGCAAATTCCAAATGAAAGATTTGGGAGAGGCGAGTTATGTTCTAGGGATCCAACTTATAAGATATCGTAAGAACAAACTAATAGCACTGTCTCAGGCATCATATATCGACAAGATTCTTATGCATTTTTCGATGCAGAACTCTTAGAAAGGTAATTTACCTTCTAGGCATGGAGTTCACTTGTCTAAGGATAGTGTCCTAAGACTCCTCAAGAAGTTGAGGGTATGAGACGTGCACCCTATGCATCGACAGTAGGTAGTCTCATGTATGCTATGTTATGCACGAGACCGTACATCTGTTATGCATTAGGAGTAGTCAGCAGGTACCAGTCCAACCTAGGATTAGGATCATTAGGTTGCTATCAAGATTATTCTCAAGTATCTTCAGAGAACGAGAAACTATATACTAGTGTATTCCGGATAGGATTTGATCCCGTTAGGATACATGGATTCTAATTTTCAGTCAGACACAGATTCTAGGAAATCCACGTCTGGATCAGTATTCACCCTAGATGGTTGAGTCATTGTGTGGAGAAGTATAAAATAGTCTTGCATTACTGACTCCACCATGGAAGCATAATATGTAGCCGCTTGTGAAGCTACTAAAGAGGCAGTTTGGCTCCATAAGTTCTTGAGTGATCTGAAAGTTGTTCCAGATCTGGATAAGCCTATTACACTTTATTGTGATAATAGTGGTGCTGTGGCTAATTCCAAAGAACCAAGAAGCCATAAAAGAGGGAAGCATATAGAGAGAAAGTATCATCTCATTAGAGAGATAGTGCGGAGAGGAGATGTGATCGTCACTAAGATAGCCTCACAAGACAATCTTGCTAATCCATTTACGAAGACCATACCGGCTAAAGTGTTTGCAGGTCACCTAGAAGGTCTAGGGTTACGAGATATGTCTCCTATGCTTTAGTGCAAGTGGGAAATTGTTGGGGTTTATACTCTAAAGCTTTTAATTTGTAAATAGAATGTTAACATAAATAAAAGAATAGTTTAATGCATTCTTCTTATGTCATATATTTTGTATAACTTGTGCATTTAACATCCAAGATTGCCCGATGTAATCTCGAACTGTGTATATGAATGTCATATACAGATGGATACAGTAAAAGACGTGCAATCTAAAGAATCATTAGATAGCAAATAAAGTTGGGTACTTTATTTGTGGTTAATCTACAGCTGCAATCCATTTCGTAGTGTACAGTGATCCTATCCTGGATCATTCATATGGAGATATGAGAATGGAAGCACCTTATATGATGTGATCATATAGGACTGGGCCATGATTTATATGAATCTCTCACTAAAATCCGTTTGATGATGAGATTCATATATATCAACTAATGATGGCCATATATGGGTGATCTTAATCTTAAGTGTCTTATCAACTCTTTTAGGTTAGATCGTGGTCTTTGATATACCATGGGTGAGGTCGGAGTTGCATTCCTGATCAATATGCTCCATATGTAAGGATTACGGTTTGGCTTGTGGCTGGGAAGGTTTGTACACAATAGTGGAATTGACTCCTTCCTGCGAGAAGTAGATGGTAGTTTCCGTAAAGGTTGATTCAGGGATTGAACAATATGAGCACTCTCCTAATTCAGTGAGGAATGTAGGATTTATTATTCATTAGAGAATCAATGGTACTTAATGGAAAGATATAATTAGAGGGGTATAACGGACATTATGACCTAGCTCTAATTATGAACTACTTATGGAGGATTATACCATATGTAATAGCTATATCGATGGACACCGAAAGTTATTGGTTTGTGTAAAAACATCGACAGTTAAGAGAATGATGCTTCAGGTTTTTAGTGGAATAACACTGGAGTTAATAATCATGAAATATTAGTTAAAGAGTATAATTAATTATTTCTCTGGATTATTGGAGCTCAAAATACTGTGAGTCCATTAGGTCCCCTTGCTAGCCCGATCGTTTTAGGTAACAATGGTCATGGTTAATTAATTGGATTGTCCAATTAATTGTGTTACAAAAGTGACACGTATTTATTCGGGAATTAATTGAATAATGAGATTATTTAATTAATGAGTAATGGTGATTGAATAAATTAAATAATAAGATTATTTGATTATGTTATTAATCACTAAATGGAGGGTGTTAATTGATATTTGATTTTGAATAAAATAAGATAATATGATTATTTTATTTTATTAAATTAAATATTTAATTTTGAATTTAAAGAGTTTGAGTTCAAATCAAAAACATAGTTAATATCTTTAAAGATATCAGATATCTTAAAAGATTTAATTAATTAGTTTTATAAATATATATATATCTATGATATATGTTTTTGGAAACTATAACACAACACTAAAAACATACGATCAAAAGAGTTTTGAGCGTTCAAATAAAGGAAAAAAACCTAGAAGTGTTCTAGGGTTCGGCCAAAAAGAAAAAAATAATTGTTTTTTCTTCTTCTTCTCTCTGCATTCTCCTGTTGTTCTTGAGTACCATGGCGCACCCACATACCGTTACCAATTCTGGGAGATAGCCAAGAAGATCAAGTTGTTCAAACCAGGAGCAGATCGTATTAAAGAGAAGGAGCCTCCTACGTAGGTATGAAGAAAATTGTTTCTTCTTATATCTTTTATGTTGTGATTTCGATTCCTTTTGTTTTTTTTTCTGTTCCGAAAAATAGATCCTAGGGTTTACTAGTCGCAGTTTCAGTATTTCATTGAAATAATTTTTTTAAAAAAAGTTCTTCCGATGCGCGATCGGTAATCTGGGGTCCCTACACATGGTAACATTGCGTGAAACAATGCTATACTTGTGGCATAAGGATACTCTAAAATTAAGGGTATTGACTTTGAGGAGACTTTTGCTCCCGTTGTCTGCCTTGAGTCCATAAGGCTTCTTTTGTCCATATCTTGTTTGCACAAGTTCAATTTGCATCAAATGGACGTTAAGAGTGTTTTCCTCAATGGCTTCTTGCAAGAGGAAGTGTTTGTTGAACAACCTAAGGGGTTTATGGATCCACACCACCCCAATCATGTCTATCGCCTCAAGAAGACATTAAATGGGTTGAAACAAGCACCGGGGGCTTGGTATGAGCGCCTCACTCAATTCCTTGTTGACAATGACTACTCTAGAGATAGTGTTGATAAGACTTTATTCATCAAAGAAAACAATGACGAGCTATTCATAGCTCAAATCTATGTTGATGATATTGTGTTTGGCTCCACCAACAAATCCAAAGTCCAACAATTTATTGATGTCGTGTCTCATGAAGTTAAGATAAGTTTGGTTGGTGAGCTTAATTACGTCCTAGGTTTGCATATTTAGCATTTAAATAATGGGATTTTCATATCTCAAGCTAAGTATGCAAAAAAACCTAGTGAGGAAGTTTGGGCTTGAAAATGCCAGACATTATGACACACACATAAGCACTACTTTAAAGCTAAGCAAGGATGCTAGTGGAAAATGTGTTGATCAAAGTCTATATCGTGGCATGATAGGTAGCTTGCTTTACTTTACCACAAGTAGGGCCGATATAGCTTTTAGTATGGGTGTATGTGCTAGGTACCAAGCGGATCCCAAGGAGTCCCATCTCTCCTATATTAAGAGAAGCATTCGATATGTGAATGAGACATCTAACTATGGATATGGTACTCTTTTGACACTAATGCTAGTTTGGTTGGCTTTAATGGTACAGACTGGGCAGGGAGTTGTGATGACATGAAGAGTACATCGAGTGGTTACTTCTTCCTAGGAAACAACTTGGTGTCATGGTTTTGCAAAAAGCAAAACTCCATTTCCTTGTCCACGACCGAAGTCGAATACATAGCTGTTGGGAGTGCTAGCACACAACTCTTTTGGATGAAGCAAATGCTTGTGGATTACAGCTTTGATCAAGGTACTCTAACCTGTTATTGTGATAATTTGAGTGCCATTAACATTTGTAAGAATCACGTTCAGCACTCTAGGACTAAACATATAGACATTAGACATCAGACATCACTTTATTAGAGAACTAGTTGAGAACAAATGCATTGCACTTGAGCATGTTGGCACAAATGATCAACTGATAGACTTATACATAAAACCCTTAGATTCAACTAGGTTCAAGGCACTTAGTATGTCTATAGGGATTTGTCACATGCCTTGATGCGTTTTTGGTAATTGACCCCATATGGGGAGCTCAAGCAAGGAGAGCGACTTTGCATTCTTGTCATGCAAAATTTTGTTCAACTTTATGCTTCTTCATTAATTACTTGAGAATCTTGGTTGCACATATATGCTTATATGGTATTTTTATTCAGTAAGTGTGTAACTTTTCTTTGTTTGTAATCTATGTCACGTTTATGTTTAAACATACATTCTTGAACTAGGAGAATTTATTGGAAAGTACACTTGAATGACCTACAATTTATCTCCATGAAATATGAACTTGATTTTTATGACTTACATAAATGATATACATGAAATGTTCTTGATTGCACTAACTTGAATGCAAATGTGTGTGAAAGCAATTGAAAAGACTACACTCAATAAGGATCTTGTATCCATTAAATCAATAAGGATGTTTCATCCTAGTTGGTCTTGTCTCTCTTCTTAATGGTCTGAACAAGACAACAACCACTAAGGATTACATATCCATTCAATCAATAAGGATTCTATATCCATGTCTTGTTTGGCAGTTAAGGATTGATATAGTTGTTTGTGTGTGTTGAAAATTTGAAAACCACATCCTGTTTGCTTATGAAAAAAGGGTACAAATTGGTTTGAATACTTTTGGAACCTCTTTTGATGTTTGCTTTGCCAAATACCATTGCTTGAACTTTGACGTTATTTGTCTTGCATCCAAAGCAACAATCTCAAACATTTCTCTTAAAATAAATCTTATCAATTCTCTCATACATAATTAAGTTGCATAAAGTTCTTGTATATGATTATACAAATGTCATATGTGCCAGTAACTCTCTTTGCTAAAGCTCCCATTGGGGATACTTCTTTGCCTATCTCATGACAAAATTGGGGAGTAATGTGTTGAAAGATTAAGGTGTTGCATGTTGTATATTATGCGAGTAGCATATTATGGGAGAAATGAGGAACTTACAATGTTTATATTTAGTTTTGTAAATGTTTTGTTTAGTGGCCAAACAACCAAACCTTTGAACTCATGTCCAAAGTTTATAAATTTTCAACATTGAGGACAATGTCGAGCTTAGGTTTGGGGGTGTGGGCACGTTAACACTATAGTGTCGTTTGTATGTGTAAGTTCCTCATTCTGTGATAGGCTTATTTCATTGGCAAATCACATCGAGGCTTGAATTGTAAGGGTAGTCTAAGTGTTTATGGTGCATGGTCAAGCTTCAAAGGCACTCTCAAGACATCAAGCACAAAAAGCACTTCAAAGGTATAACACTTGCGCTTAACTCCTTGAAGATATTTAGTTGCACACACACACACACACACTACTTCATGCATGCTCTGTTAATATTGCATTTGTGTTTCATTCCTTCTTGTGTGCTTTCTTTTCACTTCTCACACATGAACCATGTTGTTTGTCCTAAGTGTGACTTTGTGCATTGTAATTCGTTTCTTGATGCTTGACCGAAAACGCCTGCGCCTGCTTGTTGATGTGTTTTTACTTAGTGCGATAAGTGACCTCTTGGGAGGGTCCATGTGCGCGGGATGCGATTTGCCAAGCTGGGGCAAACTAAGCCGTCTGGCCCTACCGGATTAGGAATGCGAAGGCCTTTCCTTCGAAAGGAAAGAAAAAGCTATGCTATTGACCGACCCTTTCGTAGTGACTTCGAATCAATAGCAATAGGCCTCTCCCCTTTTCTCATTTGGGTTGAGGCGGGCCGAATAGAGAATGAAATGTAGAAATAGGGGAAGGGTTCCAAACCTTTTTTTTGTTTAAGGGCTGCTCGCCCTACCGAAGTACCAAAGGCTTTCGAGGCTTACACCTCCCTATTACACGACATACACACTGATTAGCGCAGTTCACCTGCTGTTCTTTCTTCCTCCAGATTGCGGTTCCTTACCCGAGCACTTACCAACATAGTTCGTCTGCTGGCTTTTTAGTGTTCCTGTGCACTTGTGATGAGTAGATTCCTTCTCGTGCAGTAAACCCGTGCATTGCATCATGTCTGTTGTTTTTAATTGCAAACTTTCCAAAACGACGTAGTTTCTTTTTGACCTCATATATATATATTGTCTTCTTTCTTGCTCATGTGTGTGAGTCCAGAATCCTTATCTTGTGAGAGAAAGTGATCTTTTAGAGAGAGAAACTCCCAAGAACCAACATTTACTTAGCCAAACATAAAACCCATGTGCATCAAGCATCTTTCATGAATCATTCAACATGAGTCTTCTTGTTTTCTTTAACTAGGTATGCTAAACATATTCTAGAACTCTTTGCTTTACTTTTATGTTTATGTTTGCCTCGGTTTAGCATTTGTTGTTGTCAAATCCAATCCCTGTGGAAGATCCCTTGCTTGCCATATTTTAATTTTATATTTTAAGTGTGGTTGCAAGTGGTAAACAAATTGGTTATCATAACAAAATATTCTTCTTTTTATGTGTGAAAAATGACATGTTATGGATTTCTTATTGAAATTTGTATTCCATTGTTAAATAGACTTTGAAAAATGATGTTAGGCAATGTGTGTGCTTTAAATACTACGTATAGCCCAAACACATTTCGTTGTTCCTATTGTGTGCTTCAATTGCCAATTTGCATCCAAACAATTAAACAATTCATTTCATCACCCACATCATCCCCATTGACCATATATCTTAAACACAAGCCTTACCCTAGTTATTCATCATGTAAAGGTGCACAAGTTAGTAGAAATTCAAATTTTAAGCTTTAAAGTGTAAATAACGTGTACTTTGGCAAATGTTGTAATTCTGCGAGAAAAAGTTTACAAAAGAAAAGTGTTAAATATAAAAAACTTAAAGCCTTCAAGTTCTTCAATTGTAAAGTTACTCGAAAATAAGAATATATAAGTAGCACAATGGTGTAATTCAAAGTTTATGGCATAGATGCTCAAGTTCAAAGTTAAACAGAGCTAAGTAAAGTAGTTTGTAAAGTTAAATCACCTTAGAATGATCAGTAATTTTTGTACCGCATTCCATTTCCTTCTTACCCAAAAAAATTCACACATGGCCCCGATACAACCAAAGGGAAAGACCTATTTGATCTCTTAGGAAGTCTAACTTGAGAATGTGAGTCGATGCATGCTCGTTCCACATTCATGGCATTTCAATTCCTTTCATGAGATCAATCTAAAAATGTGTGTTATTTTGAAAATACTCATATGCGATTACATTGATTGCCATGTATATAACTTCATTCGCTTATGTTTGAAAAAGAGTGAGCCTAGGTTCTGAGAGAAAAATAGAGTGAAATCTGGTAAGGATCAAAGTTAAGGCGAATTGTATCTGATGCAAGTGAGTGCGTTGTTTTTGAAACTGTGCATTTTGAGTGTGGGATTCACATTGTAGCGTTGCATTGGAAGAGGAATGACATATTGTTAGCCTTCACTAAGTGGTTTTTGCATGCATTTCTCCTCATTCACACGACTCTCTCAGCATCTTATCTTATTGACTCTTGAAAAGTTTTTGTGTGTGTTTTGTTTGTTTCGTTTTGTGAGTTGCGTGTTTTTGTTTGTTTGTTTTGTATTTAGTTTTGATCGAGGACAAGCAAAAGATAGGTTTGGGGGTGTTTTATCGCTATAAATCTATGCTATAATTTGAGCTCTCATTTCCTAGCTTTGGTGCTCGCTTCTCAAGCGTTTGTGTTATTTAACGATGCTTGTCAGTGTTTTTCTCAGATATTTATAGATCAAGGGGTGAATGAGCTTAAAGTGGGAAATTCTAGGTAAAAAGAGAAAATAATCGAAGTTTCGAGAAAATAGAGTACTCACTTCAAAGTCTCACCCCAATTCCAAAGATTTGTGTGAAATAGGAAGTGTTATTTAAAGTCGCACATCAGATGTTGTGCCCTGTTATAGAGATTTGTGCAAGTTAGAATGTGTCAAAACAAAGTCATGCTTCAGAAGTCGCACCAAATGGGTAGAGACTTTCGTAAATCCAGATGCGCAGAAAAAAGTTGTGCATCAAAGTAGCACTCATATTAAGAGAAATGTACGACTTTGAAAGTGCGACATTAAGTAGCACTTTTAGCCGCACAAGCATCAATGTTTTTGTTTGTTTATTTCGTTTTTAGTTTTGCTCAAGGACAAGCAAAAGATAGGCTTGGGGGAAATCTAAGCATAATTTGAGCTCTCATTTCCCAACTTTGGTGCTCGCTTATTGAGTGTTTCTGTTGTTTAATGGTGTTTGTGAGTGGTTTTTCAGAAATTTATAGATCAAGGGGTGAATAAACTTAAAGTGGGGAATTCAAGGTAAAAAGTGCAAATAATCAAAGTTTCGAGAAAAGCTTGAAACAATGTCTCACTTCAAAGTCGCACCCCAATTCCAAAGATTTGTACGAAATAAGAAGTGTGATTTAAAGTGGCACATCAGATTTTGTGCCTTGATCCAGAGATTTGTGCAAGTTAAAAAGTGCAAAACAAAGTCACACTTTAGAAGTCGCACCAAATGGGCATAGACTTCCGCAGATCCAGATGTGCAGAAAAAAGTCATGCATCAAAGTAGCACCCTTAATAAGAGAAATATGTGACTTTGAAAGTGCGACATTAAGTTGCACTTTTAGTCGCACAAACAACATTGTCTTTGTTTGTTTATTTCGTTTTTCGTTTTGCTCAAGGACAAGCAAAAGATAGGTTTGGGGGTGTTTGATCGCTCAAAATCTAAGCATAATTTGAGCTCTCATTTCCCAGCTTTGTTGCTCTCTTATCGAGTGTTTGTGTTGTTTAACGGTGTTTGTGAGTGGTTTTTCAGATATTTATAGATGAAGGGGTGAACGAGCTTAAAGTGGGGAATTCTAGGTAAAAAGAGAAAATAATCGAAGTTTCGAGAAAAGCTTGAAACAATGTCTCACTTCAAAGTCGCACCCCAATTCCACAGATTTGTGTGAAATTGGAAGTGTGATTTAAAGTCGCACATCAGATGTTGTCCCCTGTTCTAGAGATTTTTGCAAGTTAGAATGTGTGAAACAAAGTCACACTTCAGGAGTCGCACCAAATGGGCAGAGACTTTTGCAGATCCAGATGTGCAGAACAAAGTCGTGTATCAAAGTAGCACCCTTAATAAGAGAAATGTGCGACTTTGAAAGTGCGACATTAAGTCGCACATTTAGCCGCACATACAGTAATGTTTTTGTTTGTTTGTTTTGCTTTTAGTTTTGCTCGAGGATAAGAAAAAGATTGGCTTTGGTTGGGGGTATTTGATCACTCTAAATCTAAGCATAATTTGAGCTCCCATTTCCTAGCTTTGGTGCTAGCTTCTCGAGCGTTTGTGCTGTTTAATGGTGTTTGTGTCTGGTTTTTCAGATATTTATAGATCAATGGGTGAATGAGCTTAAAGTGGAGAATTCTAGGTAAAAAGTGCAAATAATCATAGTTTCGAGAAAAGCTTGAAACAATGTCTAACCTCAAAGTCGCACCCCAATTCAAAAGATTTGTACGAAATAGGAAGTGTGATTTAATGTCACACATCAGATGTTGTGCCCAGTTCCAGAGATTTGTGCAAGATAGAATGTGAAAAACAAAGTCACAATTCAGAAGTCTCACCAAATGGGCAGAGACTTTCGCTGATCCAGATGTGCAAAACAATTTCATGCATCAAAGTAGCACCCTTAATAAAAGAAATGTGCGACTTTGAAAGTGCGACATTAAGTTGCAATTTTAGTCGTACAAGCAGCATTGTCTTTGTTTGTTTGTTTCATTTTGCTCAAGGAAAAGCAAAAGATAGGTTTGGGGGTGTTTGATCGCTCTAAATCTAAGCAAAATTTGAGCTCTCATTTCCCAGCTTTGGTGCTCTCTTATCGAGTGTTTGTGTTGTTTAACGGTGTTTGTGAGTGGTTTTTCAAATATTTATAGATGAAGGGGTGAACGAGCTTAAAGTGGGGAACTATAGGTAAAAAGAGAAAATAATCGAAGTTTCGAGAAAATCTTGAAACAATGTCTCACTTCAAAGTCGCACCCCAATTCCGTAGATTTGTGCGAAATTGAAAGTGTAATTTAAAGTAGCACATCAGATGATGTTCCTTGTTCTAGAGATTTGTGCAAGTTAGAATGTGTGAAACAAAGTCACACTTCAGAAGTCGCACCAAATGGGCAGAGACTTTCGAGGATCCAGATGTGCAGAACAAAGTCATGTATCAAAGTAGCACCCTTAATAAGAGAAATGTGCGACTTTGAAAGTGCGACATTAAGTCGCACTTTTAGCCGCACATACAGCAGTGTTTTTGTTTGTATGTTTTTTTGTTTTGTTTTTAGTTTTGCTCGAGGATAAGAAAAAGATAGGCTTTGGTTGGGGGTGTTTGATCTCTCTAAATCTAAGCATAATTTGAGCTCACATTTCCTAGCTTTGGTGCTCGCTTCTCGAGCGTTTGTGTTGTTTAATGGTGTTTGTGAGTGGTTTTTCAGATATTTATAGATCAGTGGGTGAATGAGCTTAAAGTGGGGAATTCTAGGTAAAAAGTGCAAATAATCGAAGTTTCGAGAAAAGCTTGAAACAATGTCTAACCTCAAAGTCGCACCCCAATTCAAAAGATTTGTACGAAATAGGAAGTGTGATTTAAAGTCGCACATCAGATGTTGTGCCCAGTTCCAGAGATTTATGCAAGATAGAATGTGAAAAACAAAGTCACAATTCAGAAGTCGCACCAAATGGGCAGAGACTTTCGCTGATCCAGATGTGCAAAACAATTTCATGGATCAAAATAGCACCCTTAATAAGAGAAATGTGCGACTTTGAAAGTGCAACATTAAGTCGCACTTTTAGCCGCACAAGCAGCAGTGTGGTCACACACATATCGTGAACGACAGGACAACCTATTAGGTTTTTGAGTCTAGTGTTGGCATAATTATATATCAAAACGACATTTTCCTTTGTATTGATTAGTTGTCTAGGTTTCACGATTTATCAAGCTCCAAGGAAGTTGGACAACATTTCAAGCAAAGTGACAGGCTACAAGAGGAACAAGCTTTATAGCATATCAAAGGTATATCTAGACCTCTTTCCACTTGCAAGGCCTAGGTGCACACACACACACATTGCATCCATTTGTGTCCATGCATCGTTGTGCTTAAATGATACAACACATTCACACACTTATTATTGTATGCACATGCTTTATATCTAATTTGAAAATTTTAGTAAAACTGCATGTTCTAGGACTATTTCTAGGAAATGGCATACTTGTGTGTTTATGTGTTTGTTTATTTGTATTTGTGTGATATCAGACTTGAATTTGTATTAATATTATTCTCTATTGAGTTCCGGTTGTTTCGGTTACTCATTCATATGTTTTCAAGTTTCGAGTTGGAAGTTACGAAACTTTCCGTGTCTTTATCGTGCATGGTTTTCATCTTTGTTTATCGAGTCGATTTCCATATCTTTTGTGAAATTTTTTTTGACTTCATTATGCATGAGGGAGTCCTGGTTCGTAATTCTAAAACAGATTTGAAATCGGAGTTTGGAGGTCGGCGAACGGTCAAAGAACACAAAGGTGTGAGAGGGGAGATGAAATAGCCAAAAGAGGGCCAATCACATCTCCCTGTAGAGGTACGTGGACTCCACGGGAAGAGATGCCTTATGCCCCTGTGGAGGTCACGCACCTCCACGCGCTGTAGAGGTGGCACCTCTTGATTGGCCACTTATTTTGGTCTTTGTTCCCTCCTTTATATATCCCATTTTCCCTCTCATTTTTATCCAAGAAGAAAATTTAAAGAAACTTGTGCTGAAATTTTCTCTCCAATTTTCTCATCTTCCAAACACCATATCTCACCCATTCGGTGTCCAGTTTGAGTGATTCAAGTTAGAAAATCTTTGTCTACCAGTCCTCTAACATCTCTAAAAGAGTTTGAGGTCATTTGGTCGAGATTTCTGGTGGCTCTACACCTAAATCCGAGACATCACGTTTTTCTTGAGGTATTGATTAATCTCTTGAGTTTTTTATCTTAAAGTCTTTAATTACCTTGGGGTTTCTTCTTCTATATGTGTGTGTTTAATGTGTAAATTTTGATTAAAGTCTGAAACTCTATTGAAGCTAGTTTGAGCTTAATTAGACTTCTATGTTTAGTTAGGTTTTCTTAAAACCTATGTTTCCACATGCTTGGGAGTTGTATTGTGCCAGCTATCAATCTAGGACTATTTGTGTTTCAATTGATTGACTTTTTGATGATAAATAGTCTCTACATGTGCTAGATCTTTTTAATTGAATATATATAGGATTAGCACAATTGATTTTGTATTTAGAGCTAGTTTGGATTCAATTGAATGTTTTGTAAAATACATGCTCTAAATATTTGCTAGAACTTTGATTGATCATATCTTATGAATCTAGCACGTTCTTGTTTGTTACAAAAACTTTGAATATGTGCTTAATGTATATACTTTGAATCAAGTTTTAGTTACATGGATATATCTAGGAATTAATGTGTTTTTGGTGTTTCACATGTTCTAGAATATTATTCATGTATAGTAACTAGACAACTTTGATTTGTGTAACTTGATGTCTATGTCTAGTTTCTCATGAAGTGTAATTGATCCATGCATTTCATATGTACATGCATCATATGTGTGATGACATGATTTTAGGATTGCAAAATAGAAAATCATACATTGTGTGCTCATTGTTTAATTTTAGTTTCCTTAGGATATGTTGATCATCATGTTCTATGTTGCGTGCTTGTTTGCGCTTTGCATTCATGAACACATTTAGAAAGTCCTTGTAAAAGGCACGATGTGTTGGTTAGGATTGGGAGGATCCAGATAATCAAGCGAGAAAGTCTTAGCTAGGATCGGGAGGATCCGGATAGTTAAGCAAAAAGTCTTGGCTAGGATCGGGAGGATCCGGATAGTCATGCATGGAATCTTCCTAGAGGCGTGAGCGTCTTGGATAGGAAGTTGCTTCCTACAGGTGTGATAGTCACATCTTAGATAGAACGTAGGCAAAGTGGTTCACTAGGCCTGAGGGTAGAATAGAAGTTGATAGCATGGAGAGTGTATCATAGGATTGGTTACTTTTTGAGTGTGTATCTTTTATTCGTCATAGTGGATTACGGTTTGCCGATGGTTGTGGATTCAACTCGTGGATGTTTCCTCTTCGGAGGTCTTACCACGTAAAAATCATGTGTCAGATTTCTCTATCCTTATCTCTATGATTTATGTATATGTGTTGTTTTGCAATTGTAAGAACAATTGATTAG
Organism: Dipteronia sinensis; assembly: GCA_033220585.1. Taxonomy (NCBI): domain Eukaryota; kingdom Viridiplantae; phylum Streptophyta; class Magnoliopsida; order Sapindales; family Sapindaceae; genus Dipteronia; species Dipteronia sinensis. The sequence continues at coordinate 58,845,163 of CM065638.1, read as the reverse complement.
TGGTTTATGTTTTTGTAGTATTTCTTCTATTATATGATATAAACATTGTAAGCTTTAATGCTTTGAGCATATTCATCAATGATCTATATGTGCTTATGTGTGCTTATTAGATTGTGATACAAGCTATCTTAAGAGACAAACTCGTGTTTGTTTCAAGGGATTGAAAAAGGTATAAAAAACCTATTCACCCCCCCCCCCCTCCCCTCATCTAGGTTAGCTTTAAGGAAATTAACCGTGTTTGTATTTTCAATTGGTATCAGAGCAGGTCACTAGACGGTACTTAGTGAGATCTAGGGATACACTCATGGTGTTTTGCAAAGCTTTGAAGCTATATTGGTTCAAGAGGATGTAATGGCCGAGGGTGCTTCAAATTCAAGACCTCCATTGCTTAAAGGACATAATTATGGTTTTTGGAAGTTAAGTATGAAATCCTATATCCTCTCTATTGATGAGAGAGCGTGGATGGTTGTGAAAAAAAGTTACACACCTCCTAGGAAGATATTGGAATATGGCTCCGAAATTTCCAAACCAATGAATGAGTGGATGGTCAATGAGTTTGATATGGCCAAATGGCATCACCGAGCCGTGAATGCCATTTTTGGAGGAGTTGATGGGCATCGATTCTCCTCTATACAAAATCTTGAATCCGCCAAGGAAGCATGGGATGCTTTACAAGTTACCAATGAGGGAACTTTGGTGGTAAGGAAATCAAGGCTTCAAATGCTTACATCGTAATTGAAAATTTGTGTACGAGTGAAGAAGATAAGTTTGATGACTTCCAATTTATGCTTCTCAACATTGTCAACCAATGCCAAGCATGTGCCAATCTCAAGAGAGCGTTTCAATTGGAAGATCTTAAGGTCTCTTCCAAAGAGATTCAAGGCCAAGGTTACAACTATAGAAGAAAGTAAGGATGTTGATTGTTTAAGCATCGAAAAATTGCTTGGATCATTTCAAACATATGAAATGAGCTTGAAGCCAAAAGCCAAAAGCAAGGGTATCACTCTCAAGGCCATCAAAGAGGATGGTGATGATGAGAATGAAGAAATGGCTTTATTGGTTAGGAAGTTCAAGCAGTTTCTAAGAAGATGTACCAAACCAAGTGGTAACTTTTCTAAAGAAAATGAAGTCAAGAAGTCATCTACTCCAAGGCATGATAAGAGTGGCCATGCAAAGAACAACAAAAAGGTTCAATGTTTCAAGTGTAAGAAGTTTGGTCACTATGCCACGGTTTGTCCAAATGATAAATATAAGAAGAATAAGAAAGGGAAAGCAATGGTGGCTACATTGAGTGATGATAGTTCTAGTGATGAGTCCTCAAGTGAAGAAGAGCATGTTAGCAACTTTGTTGTTTACGGCTTCTCTCACAAATCTAGAAGATGATTCTATGGTTTTCGTGTTTAAGGAGATTTATCAAAGTCATCAAATAGATACTAGCTTCAATGCAACCAATCTCGATATTAGGACCAAGACTAGGAATCTTGAAGAGAAATGAGACGAAGCATTGAGAGAGGTTAAGGAGAAAGATGATTTGATCAAAACTAAAGTGGATGAGTTTGTTGAGACCTCGCATAAATTCATGTGTGAAAAGAATGAAATAATGAAGAGATATAATGAGGTTGGAAGACTTGTCTTTGAGCATAAGGAGACGAGATATAATGAGGTTGGAAGAGTTGTCTTTAAGCGTAAGGAGATTGTTTCTATAATGAAGATTATAGAGCAAGAATTTATTGAAGAGATCAATATTGCTAAGCAAGCTATCAAAGACTTAGTCAATGGTTCGATCAACATGAAGAACATCATAGATCTTGCTCAATCTTAAGGAGGATCTAGCATCTTGAAAGGTGTGGAGAAGCTTGTGATAGCACCATCTCTCTCAAGAAAGGCTAAGAACAAGAAGATCAAGAAATCTCCAATGACCAATCTTTCAAAAGCTAAAGGTGAAAGAAAAGACAAGGTATCTTCACAAACTCCCACCACTTATTCAATCCCAAAAGGTACAATCTCAACTTTTATTCCTATTTGTCATTTTTATAATACCGTTGGTCATATTAAACCATGGTGTTATAAGTATATTGAATTTTACAAAATAGGAAATGCATCTAGAGATAAGAAGATTGACCTTAAATTGAAGCATGCTAGGACATTAGTTGTTGATAAGTATGATGATCCCGAAAAGAATGTTAGGAAGAATTGGATGAAGAAGGTTGATAATTGTGTGAATCTTGACAAAGCTTGTAAAGCTAAAGATGTTGTAGAGATGAGTATCAATGATATTATCATAAATCAAATTGTAGAAAATCTCTATTCTAGGTTCAACATCAAAGTCAAGAATGATCATGATAATTTTTGTGTAAGTACACCCAAGACCAAATAGGTCAAGGGTGAGTGCTCTTACCATTAGTGTAAGTTGCATATGTGAGTTAGCCTTAAGATTAGTGTTAAGTTGTTAAGAGATTTAGCTAGCTAGCTTTGTTTCTCTATAACTTGACATGAACTTAGCTATCTCACATATTTGTTAGGATAGTTGAAATCTATTGATTAACTTTATGAGAAGTTCATTTTTGGAATCTATAAGATGATAGAATTTTGTTAAAACTTTTAGAGAAAGTCATTTTTATATCTGTTTGAGTTGAAATGCTAAATTTTTATTCTCTTGGAATGAAACACCAACAACTTGTTGTCATGTGGACAAACAAGCCAAGAGAGCTCATAAAAAGGGCGAAGACTTTGCATTTGATGAAAAATGTTTGCTAAGGTATCTATATATCCTAATGATTGCATTCTTGGTTTTCCATCTCTCAACTAATTATTTGCACTACATCATGAAGCATGTCATTTTAGAGAACTAAGTATAGTGTTCTTATGATTCTCATTGACATTTTCTTTCTAAAGATCTTTTAGTGATGTAGTTCACAAAGATCTTATACATGATGTGTGAATTATTTGTTTGAATGTTGAGTGGCATAATTTTGAAAAATATCAGCTTCATATTCATTGAAATCTACTCTCTTGAGAAATAATGATCTTAAGTAAATCTCTTTGTATTGCTTTTAGATCATGTGCTTGTAAGCCATAAAACTTGGTTTTCAAAAATGCACTTTACTTCTCTTGTATGTTTTGTTGAAGTAAGTTGAGTATGAATATATGTAAGTTGTGGATACACCTTGAAATCTTATGATTAGTACATTTAAGATGACCTATGGTTAGTATCCATTTTGCTTCGGCAACTTCATAGAACTCAACAAGCACCTTCATAAAAAGGACTACACATTTTGGTTGTGCAGCCGCCCAATGTAGGGAAGGGCTACACCATTATGATGAGTGAAAGTCATCATGAAGCGTATATGTTTATATTAGAAAATTCAAAAAAGTGTTGAAAAATAAAGAATTAAAAAAAATCTTTGATTCAAGCCTAAAATAAAATAAAAGGTTTAAAGGAGTTTAGTTGAAAATCATGAATGCTCAGGTTGAAAAATAGAAATGGGATGACGAGCCACATGCACACACACGCTCACACATGCTCATATGTTGAAATCTATTCTCTAAAAAGCAAAAATTCCGGATGATAATCGGTTCGACCTTTTATAGAAAAGCTTAAGATGAATATATGTGGATATGATTTGCATGTTGATTATCAAATTACTCTTCTACATATGCTTGAAGTAAAATTCACACACACACTTTTGTTTATAAGTATTTTGATATTCTAGTAATTTAAGAAGAATTATGAGAGAGATTGAAAATCTTTGTTTATCTCTCATAGTTTGTGAAGCTTATTTTGTTGAATTTAGTTAGAAATTGCTTGAATGCTGTGAATATCATTGTGAACAATATTCTATCTTGATCTTATGTAGAGCACTTATCAAGGAGGAGCATAGTATGCTAGACTTTGTTCTCTTTTATGATATGTTCACATGATTTGCTTTGTTAAATGTTGACATATTGTTTGATTAAAAAAATTGAAAGATAAGAATTCATGATATCTATCTTGAAATAATTGTATGAATGTGTTGGCAATAAATTTATCCTTGTTTGGGGTTGATAGTGGCTGATATTGCAATGAATTCCTTCATTCTTGAGGTTGATAGTAGTTATAGTTACAATCAATTCCTCCTAGCTTGAAGTTGATTAAGTTCTTTCTTGCTCGGGGTTGATAGTAGTTGTGATTACAACCAATTCCTTTGTATTTTGAAGTTGATAGTAATAGTGATTGAAACCAATTCCTCCATTTTGGGATTGATTTTGTTGTTAAATGCATTTATTTATTTTGGTGAAATTCACCTATGTGCTTGAAAGTAACATTTATGCATTTGTGATTCATTATTTTATCATATGTCTCTTTATATATATATTTTTTGTTTACTAACTTACTTTGATCTCTTTTCAATTCATGTGTTTTTGTGTTTTACTGTTCTCTGCAAAGCTATGGGAAGAAACAAAGTTTTCGATTCTATCCATTCTCCAAAACCCATAGATAAACACAAACCTACCTCTTCAACCTCCAAAAAGACCAAAACCAATAGGTTGAAACCTTTGGGTGTCATGGGGACAAAGAAGCTTATCCAAGATAGAGGTGTAAATTTGTGTGAGGGTTTTTACATTCATCATATTGTACTTGAAAGGCAATGGGGTACATTGTTAAATTCAATTGGGGTTGTAAATGAGAGCCTAGTTAGAGAATTCTATTTTGAATATAAAGAGAGTACAACCTTTGAAAATGCCTTGATGAGTGTTGGAGGAAAAATATTTAGAGTCTCATCGGATAGTATCAATAAGTTCCTTGGACTTTCATCTAAAATTGATTCAGAATTTCTTGATGTGGACAATATTGAGCATCTAAATTTGTTGGGGAGGACTTTATGTGATGATAATGAGTTTGAGTGGGGAAAAAGAGCTTATATTGTACAAAGTGAGTTGACCAAGGTGAGTGCCATTTGACATCTCTTTGTATGTGCCAATCTTATGGGTTCTTCAAATGCATCCGAACTAAATAAAGAAAAGATCAAGATTGTGTATGCCTTGGTTACCGACAAGCCCTTAACCCTTGGTGATCTTTTTATAAAACACATTGAGAGTGCGGCTAGTTCACCTAGATTGGACAAGAAGCTTGCATTTTCGGGGTTTATCACTCGCTTTTGTATGATGCTAGGATTTCCAAAGCTAGATGATGATGTGCTTCTACCTCCCTTAGAGACAGTTTTGTTTAAAAATGGTTGATGTACATGTCATACAAAGAAAAGGGAAAGGTTGGTGATACTTGTAGGCTTTTTGGTGAGAATCAAGAGTCAAGCATTGTGTCAAGCACAAATCTTCTACCAGAATGGGCCATACAATTTCAGGCTGGGCTTATGAACAAGATTGAGGAGCTAAGTGCTAAGGTGGTGCAACAAGAGAAAAAATCAAGAGCTTAGAAGAAAGACTTGCCTCAAGCAATACCTCCACCAAAAAGTATTACGTGAGATCAACCAAACGAAGAACGTTCCTTGATGGCCCTTGTGGCTAGCGAGGAGCTATATGATCTTGAGGTATTTTTTTTTTCTTTACCTTTTGGCTTCATATCATGTCAAAAATGGGGAGAAAATAATGATACTAAAATCTATGCTTTGTTAATCTTAGTATGTTTTTATTTTGTATATTTTAATTTGATATCTTGAATTCTTAGGTTTGTAATATTTGGATGGGATATTTGTTGATGGATAGTATGCATGTATCTAGGGGGAGACATGTATCTATTTGAACGATAGTAATGTTTTTTCTTATCTAAATATCTTGCCATATATGTGATTTTCTCTTGTATATACTTTGTGCTTCAAGTTGATTCTAGGTGATGACAAGAGAAGACTACATGAAAGAATTCAAGACTTGTGGAAGATTAGTCTAAGTATACAAACTCAATGTAATGTGAGAGAGTGTTTATGTGTTGGGATTTATGCCATAAAGATGTAATTTGTAAATGGATTTATGAAATAAATAAAAAGAAAAGTTCAATTAATTCTTGTTGTGTTGTTTATTTTAAAACTTGTGCATATATTAACATCCTGGATTGCTGGATGTAATCTCTAACTGTGTATATGAGTGTCATATACGGATGGATATAGTAAGAGACGTGCAATCTAAAGAGTCCATAGATAACAAATAAAGTTGGGTACTTTATTTGTGGTTAATCTATAGCTGCGGTACATTCCGTAATGTATGGTGATTCTATCCTGAATCATTTATATGAGATATGGGAATGGAGGCACCTTGTATGATGTGATCATATATGACTGGGTCATGATCTATATAAATCTCTCGCCAAGATCCGTTTACTGATGAGATTCATATATATCAACTAATGATGGCTATATATGGGTGATCTTAATCCTGAGTGTCTTATCGACTCCTTCAGGTTAGATCGTGGTCTTTGATATACCATGGGTGAGGTCAGATGCAGTTCCTGATCAATATACTCCGTATGTTGGGATTGCGGTTTGGCTTGTGGCTGGGAAGGTATGTACATAATAGTGGAATCCACTCCTTCTTGTGAGAAGTAGATGGTAGTTCCCTTAAGCGTTGATTCGGGGCTTGGACAATATGAGCGCTCTCCTAATTCCGTGAGGAAATAGGATTTATTGTCCATTAGAGAATCAACGGTACTTAAAGGATATATGTAATTAGAGGGGTATAACGGACATTATGACCCAGCTTTAATTATGAACTACTGTGGAGGATCACACCATGTGTAATAGCTATATCAATGGACACCGAGTTATATCTGTCTGTGTAAAAGCGTCTACAGATGAGAGAGTGTAGCTTCGGGTTTTTAGTGAAATAACACCGGAGTTAATAATCAAGGAATATTAATTAAAGAGTTTAATTAATGATTCCGATGATTATTGGAGCTCAAAATACTGTGGGTCCATTAGGTCCCCTTACTAGCCCGATCGATTTAGGTAACAAGGGTCACGGATAATTAATTGGAATGTCCAATTAATTGTGTTATGAAAGTGACACGTATTTATTCGGGAATTAATTGAATACTGAGATTATTTAATTTATGAATAATGGTGATTAAATAAATTAAATAATAAGATTATTTATCATGTTATTAATCACTAAATGGAGGATGTTTGTTGATTTTGTTTTTTGAATAAATAAGATAATATGATTATTTTATTTTATTAAATTAAATTTTGAATTTTGAATTTAAATAGTTTGAATTCAAATCATATTAAATAAAATAAATATTAATCAATATCTTTAAAGATATTTGATATCTTAAAAGATTAGATTGATTTGTTTTTTGATTAAAATTGATTTTGAATTAAAAAAAAAAAAAGCACAAGTGTTGTTCGTGAGAAAGAAACAAAAGAGAGAAAAAGGTGTTGTGCAATTGTTGCACTATTGAAAAAAGATATATATGTTATTAATATTTTTTAAAGAACTATAATTGTTCTAGTTATTTTTTTTCTTTTTGGAAGAAATAGTTTCTTCATATTCTCTCTACATCCTCCTAAGTTCTTGAGTACGTGACACGCTCACACGCAGTTACCAGTTTCGGGATATAGCTAGGAAGATCAGTGGTACAAACCAGGAGCGTATTGTAAAGTGAAGGAGCCTACAAACGTTGGTAAGGTTCTATATATTTTTATATTGATTACAATTTCCTGAGTTTTCATATTGTATGTATTATTAGTTCCAGAAAAATAATTACGGTCTCAAGTTCACTGGTTCCAGATCATTTATGATCTGTATTAAAAATTTTAAAACATATTTCCGCTGCGTTATCAGTGAACGGGGTTCCAACAATTGGTATCAGAGCCAATTTTTTTTCCGAACAGGAAATTGTTTTCGATGCTCCTGTATGTATGATTGTGTAGGCACTATTTAAATTGACTGTATGTTGTCTTTGTATGTATATTAAATTTGTTAATTTACAAAAACATGAGTGGTCGTTAATTATATGGTACTGTGGATTTAGGGTTCATAGGTTGTATAATTTTTTATTATTATTATTTTTTTTTCTGTTATTGTATTATAAAAAAAATGTAACCTATATTGAAGACCTAGAAAAATCGAGAAGTCGGAAGGGCGAAATCGAAAATACGCGTGACAGGTACTGTTCACGCATACTGTTCATGACGTACTGTTCAACGTACTGTTCATGCCGGGGGTACTGTTCACGCGGACGTTGTTGGGCATTGTTCACATATTTTTGCACGGTTCCGTTGGCAAGTGTTGCCTAGTGCGTTCCATGTGGATTTCCTATTTAGAATTCATGAGATGAATCGGAGTGACCTGAAGAGACTGGAAGACTCGAAAATTACAAGAAGACCAAGGAATGCCTTGGGGATATTTCTGTAATTTTAGATTCCAAATTTGTTTAAAGTTAAATAACCCACAGTACTCGGTCAATTCATGTATGCTTTATATTATGTGATCATAAAAGCATTGTCATGCATACGTATGTCATTTAGATTACATAGCCTTCTGGGAGCACTTGCCTCCTATCGATCCGGAGGTCGTGGCCAAAGCCATGCAAGAGCTCCGGGACCGCATTCGAGCTCTTGAAGACCGGAAACGGGCCCTACTTCAAGAACAGCAATCTCTCATTGTGGAGGGGGCCATAAGCAACCGCGGGGGAAATGGAAACAACGGGGGGAACTAATAAGAGTCAGTTGTTTACTTAATATGTTGCGTTTAGTTTGCCTACACAAATATATTTGATATGTCATACATGCATCATAGCCTAATTTTTATGTTTTTTTTTTAATATGATTAAAATCAGTAAATACATTATTGGCTATGAAAATGAGATTAGTTTTTTAATTGTTAGAAAACTTGTTAATTCTCATTAATATTAATTTGGTTATTAAAGTGTTTAATAAGTTGGATTAATAGGGTCATTTATTGTAATTAGGATTAATATGATTAAAAACCTTATAATAAATGGACCGCATAAAGTGTTAGAGTTTTAATAGTTAAAACTTGGTAAACGTTTACATAATAATCTGACCTTAGTAAAATGTTTACAAAGATTTAGATTATTCACTAATAGATTATATTTTTAATTGTTAAAAATCATTAATAATTTATTAGTTAAATTAGAATTTATTTCTAATAATGAATTTGTTAATGCGCTAGATAACTTGATTAAAATTAGCTGTTTGATCCTGTAGAGTCTAGGTGCATTAACGGATAATAGAAAACCCAAATTTTAAAATAGTGAGTGGGAGAGGGATATATGACATATATATCCCACAGTCTCCATCATTAGTTCAACACCGTGAGATCCGAGTGGGGCCTCGTGACGGCTTTGCTTTCGTCCTCCCTAAGGAGGGTTTCCACAAATATCAATACCAAGGTTGACTTCCTAACGGATAGGATTTCTGAGGGTATTTCGGGATTGACCGACCCTAAGGCGGCAATTCTCGAGTTAAGCTCATGAGATCTGAAATGGTGGGTTACACTCACGAAGGTTTTGATTAAGTTTTGTTAATTAAAAACCTGACTAAATAAACGATGGTCGAATGATATGGAATAAGAGTTATTCTAGAATATCATTTGATTGAGAATGTCTAGGTCCAACATGCAAAGACTTGACCGACCCTTAGGCGGCACTTCTTTGTGTCATGTTGGATTGTCGTGGTATACTAACTATTTTTTGGGTATTTCTAGTTCGTTAAACATGTTCACACATCATGTTTAAATTTATGCCAAAGCACTCGCACTTGTTTTAATAAATGATTGAATGAATGTTTTATTTATTTCAGCAATTATGTCTTCTGCATTACTTCAAATTCTCGCAAACGACAAATTAACTGGTGATAACTACACTAAGTGGAAACTTAATATTAATGCAATATTGGTCACCAAAGACCTCAAGTTTGTGCTTACGGAGGAATGTGGAGGAATGTCCTCCGGTGCCTACTGCCAATGCCATACGAACTGTTCGTGGGGCATACCAGCGATGGGTCTCATCTGATGAGAAGGCCCGACCATATCTTTTAGCTTCTATGACAGGCGTGCTTGTCACAAAGCACGAATCAATGACTACAGCATTCGAAATTATGGAGTCATTGCAAGCTAATGTTCGGGCAGCCCTCCGAGCAAAAGCGACACGAAGCTGTTCGTTCTGCTATGCTCGCTCGCATGAAGGAAGGTACATCAGTTCGGATATATGTCCTGAGCATGATGTCCTACTTCAACACAGCAGAAGTCAATGGCAGGGCCATTGATGAACCCAGTCAAGTGAGCATCGTACTGACGACTCTTCCGAAGAGTTTCGATCAGTTTAAGAACAACTACGGGATGAACAAGTTAAGGTTTAGTCTCACACAGTTGCTCAATGAGCTCGCTACTTTTGAGTCCTTGACTAAGGACAGCAAAAGTAAGACCGGTGAGGCAAATGTTGCCGAACCATCTTCCTCCAATAATAAGAAAAGGAAGAGGTCTGCTGGAAAGGCGAAAGGTAAGCCCAAACCCAAGAAGGCCCAAAGCAAAAAGAAGGGCACCTCCACCGACCAAGACAAAGGAAAATGTTTCCATTGTAATAAGGTCGGGCACTGGAAGAGGAACTGTCCTAAGTACCTAGAAGAAGTAGCCAAGAAGAAGAAGAAAGGTAAATATAATTTACTTGTTCTTGAATCTTGTTTAGTGGAAGATGATTCTTCACCTTGGATTGTTGATTCGAGGGCCACTAACCATGTTTGTTCTTCTTTGCAGTGGACTGATTCTTGGACACAGCTAGATGAGGGAGCCTTCTCTATGCATGTGGGGTCGGGGGATGTCGTGTCGGCCAAAGCAGTGGGAGCAATAAGATTGTAATTTTGTAATAATAATAGTTTTTTATTATTGAACAATGTTTTTTATATTCCTGGATTTACACGGAATTTGATTTCCGTTTCTAAGTTTTTGGAACAATTATATTCTGTTTCTTTTAATAATAAGTTTGTGATTATTGGAAAGAATGGTCTGAATATTTGTTCAGGAATTAATGAAAACAATTTGTATGTGTTAAGACCTGTTAATACATACTACACTGCTTAACACCGAAATGTTTAAGGTTGAAAAACCTAAAACTAAACGACATAAGATTTCTCTAGATAATGACACATATCTCTGGTATCTAAGGACTTGGTCATATCAACCTTGACCGGATAGACAGACTAGTAAAAAGTGGACCTTTAAGTGAGTTAAAGGTTGGCATCTTACCTGTCTGCGAATCCTGTTTAGAAGGTAAGATGACTAAGAGACCTTTTACTGGAAAAAAGGCTTAGAGCTATAGAGCCACTAGAACTCATACATACAGACGTTTGCGGACCGATGAATGTTAGAGCTAGGGGCGGCTATAAGTATTATGTCACCTTTATAGATGACTACTCAAGATACATATATGTCTACCTGATGCAACGAAAGTCGTAAACATTTGAAAAATTCAAAGAATTCTGAGCTGAAGTTGAGAATCAATTAGGTAGGACTATCAAGTCACTACGATCAGATCGTGGAGGTGAGTACCTTGACCAAGAGTTTGAAGACTTCATGGTCGAGCATGGGATAGTTTCCCAACTCACAGCTCCTGGTACACCTCAGCAAAATGGTGTAGCGGAAAGGAGAAATAGAACCCTAATGGAAATGGTGAGATCTATGATTAGTTTCTCATCATTACCAAATTCCTTCTGGGGATATGCGTTACAAACAGCGGCATACATTTTGAATGTAGTGCCATCCAAATCTGTTCCTAAGACCCCCTCCTGGAGTTGTGGAATGGTCGTAAAGCTAGTTTGCGACATTTCCGCATATAGGGTTGTCCAACACACGTGCTGAAAAATAGAAGTGGAAAGCTAGACTCCAAGTCTGTGGTCTGCCTATTTGTAGGATACTCCAAGGAGACCAGAGGTGGACACTTCTATAGTCCCTGAAGATAACAAAGTATTTGTATCGACAAATGCAACGTTTCTTGAGAACAATTATATTAGTGACCATAAACCTCGTTCTAAGATTGTATTGAATGAGTTGGAGCCTGGTGAGACTAGTGCTTCATCAACAAAAGTTGTTGATCCACAAACATCTGAGAGTCAGATGGTTCCTGATCAGGATACACTATCACCTAGACGTAGTGGGAGGGTTGTAAGACAAACTGAACGCTATTTAGGTATAGGTGAGGGACAAAGTGTTGTCTCTGCTGATATTGTGGATGATCCATTGACATTTAATAATGCAATGGAAGATCCTGATAAAAAGGAATGGCTTAAAGCCATGAATCTCGAGATGGAGTCCATGTACTCTAACTCAGTCTGGGATCTTGTAGACTTACCGGATGGGGTAAAACCCATAGGATGTAAGTGGATCTACAAGAAAAAGAGAGGAGTAGACGGGAAGGTAGAGACCTTCAAAGCAAGGCTAGTGGCTAAGGGTTATACCCTGAAAGAGAGGGGTTGATTATGAAGAGACCTTCTCGCCAGTAGCCATGTTTAAGTCTATTAGGATTGTCTTATCCATTGCTGCCTATTTCGATTATGAAATTTGGCAAATGGACATCAAGACTGTATTCTTGAATGGCAATCTTGACGAGAGCATCTATATGATGCAACCAGAGGGATTCATGTCTCCAGATCAAGAGCAAAAGGTTTGCAAGTTGCAAAGGTCCATATATGGACTTAAGCAAGCATCTAGATCTTGGAACATGAGGTTTGATGTCAAGGTTTGATGATGTGATCAAAACCTATGGCTTTAAGCAGAACGTCGATGAGCCTTGTGTCTACAAGCGCGTCATTGACAAAAAAGTAGTTTTCTTAGTCCTATACGTGGACTGACATCCTACTCATTGGGAATGATGTGGGAGTGTTATCTGATGTAAAAGGCTGGCTGCCTAGCCAATTCCAAATGAAAGATTTGGGAGAGGCGAGTTATGTTCTAGGAATCCAACTTATTAGGGATCATAAGAACAAACTCATAGCACTGTCTCAGGCATCATATATCGACAAGATTCTTATACGTTTTTCGATGCAGAACTCCAAGAAAGGTAATGTACCTTCTAGGCATGAAGTTCACTTGTCTAAGGAACAGTGTCCTAAGACGCCTCAAGAAGTTGAGGATATGAGACATGTACCCTATGCATCAGCAGTAGGTAGTCTCATGTATGCTATGTTATGCACGAGACCAGGCATCTGCTATGCAGTGGGAGTAGTCAGCAGGTACCAGTCTAACCCAGGGTTGGATCATTGGGTTGCTGTCAAGACTATTCTCAAGTATCTTCGGAGAATGAGAAACTATATGCTAGTGTATTCCGGACAGGATTTGATCCCGTTAGGATACACAGATTCTGATTTTCAGTCAGACAGGGATTCTAGAAAATCCACGTCTGGATCAGTTTTCACCCTAGGTGGTAGAGCCATTGTGTGGAGAAGTATAAAGCAATCTTGCATTGCTGACTCCACCATGGAAGCCGAATATGTAGCCGCTTGTGAAGCTGCTAAAGAGGCTGATTGGCTTCGTAAATTCTTGAGTGATCTGGAAGTTGTTCCAGATCTGGATAAGCCCATCACACTTTATTGCGATAATAGTGGTGCTGTGGCTAATTCCAAAAGAACCAAGAAGCCACAAGAGAGGGAAGCATATAGAGAGAAAGTATCATCTCATTAGAGAGATAGTGCATAGAGGAGATGTGATCGTCACCAAGATAGCCTCACAAGACAATCATGCTGATCCATTTACGAAGACCTTACCGGCTAAAGTGTTTTCGGGTCACCTAGATGGTCTAGGGTTACGAGACATGCCTCACATTCTTTAGTGCAAGTGGGAGATTGTTGGGGTTTATGCCCTAAAGATGTAATTTGTAAATGGATTTATGAAATAAATAAAAAGAAAAGGTCAATTCATTCTTGTTGTGTTGTTTACTTTATAACTTGTGCATTTATTAACATCCTAGATTGCCGGATATAATCTCGAACTATGAATATGAGTGTCATATACAGATGCATACAGTAAGAGACGTGCAATCTAAAGAGTCCATAGATAACAAATAAAGCTGGGTACTTTATTAGTGGTTAATCTATAGCTGCGGTTCATTCCGTAATGTATAGTGATTCTATCCTGAATCATTCATATGAGATATGGGAATGGAGGCACCTTGTATGATGTGATCATATAGGATTGGGCCATGATCTATATGAATCTCACACCAAGATCCGTTTACTGATGAGATTCATATATATCAACTAATGATGGCTATATGTGGGTGATTTTAATCCTGAGTGTCTTATCGACTCCTTCAGGTTAGATCTATTAGGATTATGCTCAATGGCAAGAGTGTAATATTGTAATTGACAATCTTCTCATATTAATAAAGTGAATTCTGATTCTTACAATTACTTATAGCATTTATTATTATAATTGTCAAGGTAAATAATCATAAGGTCAAAAGACTATGAGACATGAAGAATTGTTCATACATTCGGATATGTATGAGGTAGACACAATTCTTTAGTTAGTCTTGAATAACGTTCACAACTTAAGTTAAAGGTTGGGCACCTCTATCTTGTTAAAGTTGTAGAATTCTTTTACTATCATTTGAGTGGGATCAAATGTTTATGATGAGTCTAAAATCATCGAAAGGTTTTCGAGTAAAAGAATCTAGTGCACTAGGTGCATTGAACTGGATCACAATGAAATACTTTATCTAGAACCGTCACTAGATATAAGTCTTTTCATTAAAGAGGACAATTGGAGAGTCTATCTTAATCCTGAGATAAATGATGGACTTATGGTTGCAAGTGTTATCATTAGAGCTATCAATGAGTACGATTATATAGCATAGTCTATCCTCGATAGTTTGGTGGTATACATTTGTTAATCGATAGAGGACTTCATTTATAGATATGGACATCGTGGCTCCATTTATTAAATGCGAGTATAATATCATCATATGGATGTTTTGAGGTATTGGATATTAAATCTCAACGTTGAGTTTTCAATAATGATTATTGAAAACATGGCTTCTGGACAAGTCAAAGTATCCAAGTTCGAAATGTGGTCATATGAGGAAATATGGTAACTTGGAGAGCTATAGGCGGTCTATGAGCTCTTGGCGATTACTGATATTATTCACGAGGATACACCATCTCCTATAAGATTGTCTAGGGTATGAATGAGAAACATCTCCTTATTCTATCTTTATTTAAGAGTTCAATTTTAGCTCTTTAGTGGAATGAGTTAAAATTAATATATTGGACCTAAGTGAATCATTTGTTGATTGTGATTAGGTTGTGTCTATTGAAGCTTAAATTTAGATAGCCCGCCAAGATCCCCAATCCACACGTATTTGCATGGATCACTTGATATATTCTACTGGGCCGATTTAAAGGTCCATCTAGAATCGTTTTTAATATATCAAGAATATAATATGCCTATTATTTAATTAATAGGCTGCACTATTATATTAATATATTAAAAGGAGACATGTAGGCTTGTTTCTTTTAGTAATAATGGGTCTGGTTCACATGTGAGCTTTTATTTAAAGTCCAATAGATTAAATGAAATAAGAAAATAATATATTGCCCATTTATATAAGTGGGGCGGCAAGGTGCATATATTAACCTAATATATTATTTTGTTTCATTGTTTTAATTAAATAAGAATTAGTTAATTTATTAATTAATTGTTTAATTAAGAAACAAATCTTTTTCTGATCAGGAAATATATTTCCTAAAGTTATACAATTGGTAGTAGTATATTAAAAGTAAAAGACTTGTTTGATAAGAAAATAAATAATTAATTTTATTTATTTAATCAAATAAGAAGTCTTTTTATTTAGACAATAAAAGAATAAAAATATCTATGAGTTGGATTAGGTTTTGAAGTCTAAAGGTTGATGGAAATTAGGGTGCAACACAAACTCTTTTTGGTATGTGATTTGCGGCAACCCTAGTCCATTTAGAGGAAGATTTCGGCAATCCTAAATAGAAGAGGAAGCAAAATTTCGGCCACCTATATAATACCACATATAGAATTCGGCCACAATAGTTGATTGAATGATTCAATTTTTCTTCTTCTTCTCAATTCATAGAAAAAGATAATTTTTATTCTACTAAACATAAAAGAGAGAAGAGATTATTCTTTGATAGTACACTGATTGCTTGTTTATCAATAAGCTTGTGTGTACAACATCGAATTAGGTTCACGCGAGTTTCGATCATTAGATTGAGAACTCAAAAGTGACCGGAATAATTTTTGTCTTCTTTTGATTGTTTTGTGACTAACAAAAGAAAAAGAAAACTTTGTTCATCCATTCTCAGGTTTGCAATTCAGAGAAAAAGGGAGACCACGCTCCTAGGTGATTCACGTATGTGTTCGGATTGGAAGATCTCGCGATACTGTTCATGATCACTGTTCACGCGGGTACTGTTCACGGGCATCGGAAAAGATTTTGCGGATTACCAATCGACGTAAGTCAATCGGATCACGCGTCAAGAGCTATTTAACTCTAACCGTATATATTTGAGTTTAATTAATTAAAAGGTTAAGGTTCAACTTTGAGAAAAATTTTAAAACCATACGAAATCTATTTTTCGTTTCTTCCACTGCGTTTAATATCGATTTTTCCCTACAATTGGTATCAGAGCCTTAGTTGTACCTTTTAATTAATTAACGTATATATACGTGAATCTATTTTTTTTATTGTGATTATACATGTTTTAGAAAGAGATGGCACTCTAGGTATTCGCATATATAATTACATGTTGAATGTATGGATTTATATATGTTTTATAAAGTGAATTGTTATTGCTCGATTTTGGTCCTATATTTTCAATGTAATTTTTGTTTCGGATTTGTAACAAGAAGGGTGGTCTATTATCGCCATAATTCCTTCTTGGTAGTTGCTAGGGTTTTATTTCTTTTTTGTATGTAAAATAAGTGCAGTATTTTTTTTTTGTAATCAGGTGCAGTATTTTTTTTGTAAATCTTACTGCAGTAAAATAAAAAAAAATAAAAAAAATTTGCTGCAGTAATTTATTCGTAATATGATGTAAGGTATTCGGGTATTGAAAATTCGAAGACACGAGGAAAAACAAAGCAACCGGAACCGAGAACGAGCACCGTGCGCACCCTAGGACTGGATTGGGCTGCGCATGGCAAGCCCAATCCTTGGTGGGCTGCGTACGGCAGCCTTGTGTGGCCTTATGGGCTGCGCAAGGCATCCCCTTTGTGGGGTTGTGGGCTAGTGCACGTCCATGGGAGGAGGCCGAGGGATGAGCGTATGGTTGATGGCCACCTGAAGATCTTGTATTCCTAACAATTGTAATTTACTTGCTTTTCTAGGATGGGCCAAAATTGTTGCTATTTAATTTTTGCTTAAATATTACAATATTTGTTGTTGTATGATAACATGATATTTTAGAATAAGAGTGCCACTCATATATCTCTTTTGGTATGAACATGCATTGAATGATTTAGGTATCTAATTGGCATCTAGATAACTTGGTAAAAATCATTCTTTGAGATTTAATCACACGCCTTAAATAATTGAGTGGGAGAAGGTGTGCAAGAACGCCTATGGCCTCCAAGATTAGTTGAGTTTTATTATTTTTGGTAATCCCCCCAAGGGGCGACTATAAATGGAATTTAACAATATACTTTCTTACAAGGATAGACTAGACAATTGACTTAAACGAAATCTACTCCCCAAGGAGGGATTTTCGTGAGAGAAAATTGAGGGTCGATATCTTGGTAACACACTCAATGTAATTTTATTAATATCCTCCCAAGAGTTCTTGTTAATAAAAATTACAAGGCTAAAATTAAAAACGCTGGTTGTTATGTTAACAATTAGGGGGGACCTAGTCTAACTAGTAAATAGTGCGAACTCCCAAAGAAGGCGTAATATTTATGGGTGTTGGATCACCGTTGAATTTGTATGATTGAATTATTTATTTTAATTCAAGATAAATTTTTAAAAGTGCTATTATCATGATTATTTACTTATATATGTTTTTGTTTTAATCAGAAATCATGACCCCATCACTTATGAACATCCTGAAAGATAACACCTTAACTGGAGATAACTACGTAACATGGAAAAGGAAAATTGGGTTGTTGCTGCAAAGTGAAAAACATAAGTTTGTTCTGACCACTCCTAAACCACCCCTTCCTAATAATGAATCTAATGTGATGCAAAGAAATGAGTATGAGTAGTGGAAGACTTCTGATGAT
Source organism: Dipteronia sinensis (assembly GCA_033220585.1). Lineage (NCBI taxonomy): Eukaryota > Viridiplantae > Streptophyta > Magnoliopsida > Sapindales > Sapindaceae > Dipteronia > Dipteronia sinensis. The sequence goes on along the minus strand of CM065638.1, from coordinate 58,826,971 downwards.
ATGGCAAAATGTTACATTATGGCCACTATCTCCAACGTGTTGCAACAGCAACATGAAGGAATGAAGTCCGCTGCTGATATAATGATGTCTCTAGAGGAAATGTTTGCTATGAGGTCTATGACGACTAAGAGAGAGGCAGTGACTGCTTTTATGAATCTTAGGATGAAACCTGGACAATCTGTGAAAGATCACATGATGAAAGTCATAGCACATCTCAATATTGCTGAACTAAATGGTGCTGAGATTGATGGTGAGACCAAAATTGATATGGTAGTTAACTCACTGTCAGATTCCTTTGATCAGTTCAAGTTGGACTACACCTTGAACAAAAAGGAATACACCTTGCAGGGCCTGATGCAAGATGTTCAAAGCGCTGAAAAGATCCTTATGAAAAACAAAGGTCAAGAGATTCATTTGGTTGGTAAAGTTGCTACTGTTAAGACCCGTAAGAAGGTCAAGAAACAACAGAAGAAAAAGCAACTTGGGCCTACCAAGAAGGAAACCAAGAAAGTAACCAAGATCAAAGGGAAATGCTTCCTTTGTGGTGAAAAGGGACATTGGAAAAGAGATTGCCCAAAGTCTCAGAAAAAGAAGGAAGAAGGTAATGTTAATTATCTAGAAACATGTTTTCTGGCAGATTCTACTGATTCTTAGATCATAGACTCTGGAGCCACTAATCATGTTTGTTATTCTTTGCAGGGGTTTCAGGAAAAGAGAAGGTTGAATGAAGATGAAGTCAATTTGCGCTTGGGCAACGGAACGTTAGTGTCTGCAAGTGCAGTGGGAGATATTAGAGTTATTTTAGATTCTAGTAGGCATTTAGATTTAATAGACGTTTATTATGTACCTCAATTCAAGAGGAATTTAATTTCAGTTTCTTGTTTAAATAAGTTTGGATATTCGGTTACTTTTAATAAAACTTTTATTATTAGTAAGAATGACAAAGTTGTTTGCAAAGGTACATTGGAAAACGGTTTATTCTTTTTGCATAGAAATATCTCTCACTCGTTAGACACAGAAATAACGGAACCTAATCATAAAAGAGTAAAATTATCAAAAGATGAAACCTATCTTTGGCATTTATGCCTAGGTCACATTAACCTTAATAGGATTAAAAGATTGGTATGTGACGGACCTTTAAGTGACTTAAAGGTTGATGATCTACCAACTTGTGAATCTTGTTTGGAAGGTAAAATGACCAAAAGGCCGTTTAATACCAAAGGTGCAAGAGCCACTGAATGTTTAGGACTAGTACACACTGATGTATGTGGTCATATGAGCATTCAAGCTAGAGGTGGATATGACTACTTCATCACCTTCACAGATGATTACTCAAGATTTGGTTACGTGTATCTCATGAGACATAAGTACGGATGCATTTGATATGTTCAAAGCATTCAAAGCTGAAGTAGAAAATCAGCTTGAGAAACATATAAAAATCTTGAGATCTGATCGTGGTGGAGAATATCTATCTGGAGAGTTTCAGCAATATCTTATTGATAATGGGATAGTTTCTCAGCTTTCTGCACCAGGTACACCTCAACAAAATGGGGTAGCAGAAAGGAGAAATATGACTCTTTTAGAGATGGTTAGATCAATGTTGAGTTATTCAACACTTCCTATTTCTTTTTGGGGATATGCTCTACAAACAGCAATATATATTCTAAACGATGTACCATCTAAATCTGTCCCTAAAACCCCACATGAATTGTGGACTGGGTGAAAGCCTAGTTTACAACACATGAAGATATTTGGCTGTCCTGCACATGTGTTGAAAGGAAAGACAGAAAAGATGGAGTCCCGTTCGGAAACATGTATATATGTGGGGTATCCAAAAGGAACTAAAGGATATTATTTCTATAGTCCTTCTGATCTAAAAGTATTTGTTTCAAAAAATGCTTCATTTCTAGAAAAGGACTATATGAATAATTTTGTGCCCAAAAGTAGAATTGTCCTGAATGAGATGTCAGGAGATACAATTCCACAAGAGGTTTCACAACCCAGCCCAATTGTAAGTTCCACTCCAACACAAGATCAACAACCTACCATTCCTCATCGTAGTGGGAGGGTTAGAACACAACCCGAAAGATATATCGGTCTAGGAGAATCTGTTGAGAATCTCCCGGACGATGATGATCCCTACACTTACAAGGAAGCTATGAAGGATGTTGATTGTCGTCATTGGCAAAAGGCAATGCAATCCGAGATTGAATCGATGTTCAATAACAAAGTCTGGTCCCTTGTAGACTTGCCTAAAGGGATAAAACCCATTGGGTACAAATGGGTATACAAGAGGAAAAGAGGTATGGATGGTAAGGTGGAAACCTTTAAAGCTAGACTAGTAGCTAAAGGTTATACACAGAAAGAAGGTATCGATTACGAGGAAACCTTCTCACCTGTGGCCATGCTTAAATCCATTAGGATACTCTTATCCATTGCAGCATCTCTAGACCTAGAGATTTGGCAAATGGACGTCAAGACAGCTTTCCTTAATTGAATTCTTGACGAGAGCATCTACAGATGCAACCAGAGGGATTTATTGAAAAAGGCCAAGAAGAAAGAGTATGCAAGCTGCAAAAGTCCATATATGGACTAAATCAAGCATCCAGATCCTGGAATATAAGGTTCGATCAAGCTGTAAAGGGTTTTGGATTTATTCAAAACCCTGACGAACCTTGTGTATACAAGAGGATCAAAGGCGACAAGTTTGTTTTCCTCATTCTTTACGTTGATGATATACTACTCATTGGAAACGATGTAGGTGTATTGACATCAGTGAAAGAATGGTTAGCAAAACAATTTGATATGAAGGACTTAGGAGAAGCAATTTATATTCTTGGTATCCAAGTAATAAGGGATAGAAAGAATAGAACAATTGCATTATCCCAAGCTTCATACATTGATAAAATCTTATCTAGATTCACCATGCAAGATTCCAAGAAAGGTATGTTACCTTTTAGACATGGAATCAAACTTTCTAAGGGTCAAGCACCTAAGAATGTGCATGAAGAGCAATTCATGAGTAGAGTTCCATATGCATCGGCAGTTGGAAGTCTCATGTATGCAATGCTCTGTACTAGACCAGATATTTGTTTTGCTGTTGGCATAGTTAGCAGGTTTCAATCGAAACCTGGTCCTGATCATTGGACGGCAGTCAAGCATATTTTCAAGTATCTCAAGAGAACTAGAGATTATATGCTTGTATACTCTGGAGGGGATTTAATTCCCGTTGGGTATACAGATTCTGATTTCCAGTCGGATTCTGACTCCAGAAAATCCACATCAGGATCTGTGTGTACCATTGGAGGAGGAGCAGTCATATGGAGGAGTATCAAGCAGTCTTGTATTGCTGATTCCACCATGGAAGCTGAGTATGTTGCTGCATGCGAAGCTGCCAAAGAGGCTGTTTGGCTCCGCCAATTCTTGATTGACTTAGAAGTGGTTCCTAGTGCGAATAAGCAGATCACTATACACTGTGACAACAGTGGTACAGTGGCTAATTCGAAAGAACCAAGAAGTTATAAGAGAGGTAAACACATTGAAAGGAAGTATCACCTTTTGAGGGAAATTGTTCATAGGGGAGACGTGACGATCACCAAAATCGCGTCAGCAGAAAATCTAGCGGATCCTTTCACAAAGGCTCTACCTCAGAAGAGCTTTGATGGACATCTAGAGAACATGGGAATGAGAGATATGACACACTTGCTAAAGAGCAAGTGGGAGATTGTTAGGATTATGCTCAATGGCAAGAGTGTAATATTGTAATTGACAATCTTCTCATATTAATAAAGTGAATTCTGATTCTTACAATTACTTATAGCATTTATTATTATAATTGTCAAGGTAAATAATCATAAGGTCAAAAGACTATGAGACATGAAGAATTGTTCATACATCCGGATATGTATGAGGTAGACACAATTCTTTAGTTAGTCTTGAATAACGTTCACAACTTAAGTTAAAGGTTAGGCACCTCTATCTTGTTAAAGTTGTAGAATTCTTTTACTAGCATTTGAGTGGGATCAAATGAATATGATGAGTCTAAAATCATCGAAAGGTTTTCGAGTAAAAGAATCTAGTGCACTAGGTACATTGAACTGGATCACAATGAAATACTTTATCTAGAACCGTCACTAGATATAAGTCTTTTCATTAAAGAGGACAATCGGAGAGTCTATCTTAATCCTGAGATAAATGATGGACTTATGGTTGCAAGTGTTATCATTAGAGCTATCAATGAGTACGATTATATAACATAGTCTATCCTCGATAGTTTGGTGGTATACATTTGTTAATCGATAGAGGACTTCATTTATAGATATGGACATCGTGGCTCCATTTATTAAATGAGAGTATAATATCATCATATGGATGTTTTGAGGTATTGGATATTAAATCTCAACGTTGAGTTTTCAATAATGATTATTGAAAACATGGCTTTTGGACAAGTCAAAGTATCCAAGTTCGAAATGTGGTCATATGAGGAAATATGGTAACTTGGAGAGCTATAGGCGATCTATGAGCTCTTGGCGATTACTGATATTATTCACGAGGATACACCATCTCCTATAAGATTGTCTAGGGTATGAATGAGAAACATTTCCTTATTCTATCTTTATTTAAGAGTTCAATTTTAGCTCTTTAGTGGAATGAGTTAAAATTAATAGACTAGACCTAAGTGAATCATTTGTTGATTGTGATTAGGTTGTGTCTATTGAAGCTTAAATTTAGATAGCCCGCCAAGATCCCCAATCCACACGTATTTGCATGGATCACTTGATATATTCTACCGGGCCGATTTAAGGGTCCATCTAGAATTGTTTTTAATATATCAAGAATATAATATATCTATTATTTAATTAATGGGCTGCACTATTATATTAATATATTAAAAGGAGACATGTAGGCTTGTTTCTTTTAGTAAGAATGGGTCTGGTTCACATGTGGGCTTTTATTTAAAGTCCAATGGATTAAATGAAATAAGAAAATAATATATGGCCCATTTATATAAGTGGGGTGGCAAGGTGTATATATTAACCTAATATATTATTTTGTTTCATTGTTTTAATTAAATAAGAATTAGTTAATTTATTAATTAATTGTTTAATTAAGAAACAAATCTTTTTCTGATCAGGAAATATATTTCCTAAAGTTATACTATTAGTAGTAGTATATTAAAAGTAAAAGACTTGTTTGATAAGAAAATAAATAATTAATTTTATTTATTTAATCAAATAAGAAGTCTTTTTATTTAATCAATAAAAGAATAAAAATATCTATGAGTTGGATTAGGTTTTGAAGTCTAAAGATTGATGGAAATTAGGGTGCAACACAAACTCTTTTTGGTATGTGATTTGCGGCAACCCTAGTCCATTTAGAGGAAGATTTCGACAATCCTAAATAGAAGAGGAAGCAAAATTTCGGCCACCTATATAATACCACATATAGAATTCGGCCACCATAGTTGATTGAATGATTCAATTTTTCTTCTTCTTCTCAATTCATAGAAAAGGATAATTTTTATTCTAAAAAAAATAAAAGAGAGAAGAGATTATTCTTTGATAGTACACTGATTGCTTGTTCACGATCACTGTTCACGCAGGGGGGGTTACTGTTCACGATCACTGTTCACGAGGGTACTGTTCACGGGCATCGGAAAAGATTTTACGGAGGGGGGGGGGTTACTGTTCACGATCACTGTTCACGAGGGTACTGTTCACGGGCATCGGAAAAGATTTTACGGATTACCAATCGACGTAAGTCAATCGGATCATGCGTCAAGAGGTATTTAACTCTAACCGTATATATTTGAGTTTAATTAATTAAAAGGTTAAGGTTCAACTTTGAGAAAAATTTTAAAACCATACGAAATGTATTTTTCGTTTCTTCCGCTGCGTTTTATATCGATTTTTCCATATATATATATATATATATAACTACTTAAAGGCCAAAGCTTCTCATACCGACACGTGACATATTGTGGTTCCATTATAGGAGATGATATAAATATAGATGTATAGATATGAAATAATTTTAATTTTTTTTAAATGAAATGAAGGTGATTAGAATCTGAAATAAGGAATCCCCCATGAGACTGTATAATATTATACATATGTATATATATATATATATATAAATTCTTTAAAATTTATAGCAAAAATAAATAATACAAAAAAAGTGAGAAAGAGAAGTTATAAACAGGTCCTTATCGAGAATCCGATTCTTCACCAATAACACTAAGAGCCAGTTTGGTATTGCTATAACTTTTATAATAATCACAAGCTGTGAAGTTAATCAACAGATGTTTGGTTAATTGTATTTTTAAAATTATTGTATAGCTCAAAAGCAATATACATATGTTTGGTAATTGTTTTTGTAAAAGTACTGAAATCAGTTACAATGATTAAAATATACATTATTTTAGAACCATACTTTATTTTTTTCAGTAATTATATATATTAAATCAATATTTAAGTAGAATATTTAAATTAGAAAAAATTCCATAAGAACAATTAAAATATTTTAAAAAGATTTTATAAATCAAATCAATATTTGAGTAGAATATTTAATTTGAGATGAAATAAGGTATATAAATAATTTTAACTTGATAAGGATGATAATGACATTTTAAAAGATTCATTAAATAGCGAAATAAATTATTCCATAATCACTTTTAAAAAGTTACCCCTCATCTACTTCTCAAAATCATTGTCAAAACTTGTCAGATTATCAATTTATCACTTTTAGAAGTTTTACGAAACATCATTTTATGTCAAAATTATAAAATAAGCTGATTTTAACTTCTTAAAAGCAATACAAAACAGGTCCTATACTGGTGATGTTAACATGGCTTGGTAGGGTGTATTCACATTTCACAGAGTCTCATTTCATAACAACACAACATAATGGAGGAATTCCTTTGCCGCTGCTTGCTTGACCCGACCCGACCCTACCCATTTCGGGGCGCTTCTGAGCTCTTTTCTCTCTTCGCAACCTTAAAGGCTCTGCCCCCCGTTACGCCCTCAATCTCGGTCACTTCACTATCTTAATTTAACTTTCAATGTTGAATTACGTTTATTTATTTTTTGTCGATTCGTGAAGAATAATTTTGCTTATGAATTGCTCATGAATTAATGTTTAAGTGGCATGTAACGCTTAGTATTGTTTAGCTTCTCGTTGTTTTGTAATAAGTTTCATTCACTATATGCAAAACCCGAACTTGTATCATATATAAACATATAAAAATAGTTTCTTTGAACCAGAAGCCACCATGTGCCATTTCATTAATGCCTTTATAATTATAATTATCATACATAATCATATAAAATTTGTTTCTTTTAATCAGAAGTCACCACGTGTCATTTCATTAATGCCCTTATTATATATAATAATAATATAAAAATAACTTCTTTTAACTAGAAGTTGCCACGTGTCATTTCATTAATGCCTTTATCTATATAATTATATATAAAAGCTGACCCACACAACGCCACATGTCACTGTGATGAAGCTTTAGATTTAAATGCATTAATTTCAATAAATCAACAAAACCAGATGAATATACACTATGGCCTAATGGTATGATTCTTTAATTAAATACAAAGATTAAGTTACTCACTTCCCTAAATCATTTCTTCCACATTTATTTCTTCTTGGTAATTTAAAACTAAAATCATAAAAACGGTGAAATTGATTTAAATGCATTAGCTTTGGATTTAAATGTTATCATTATCAATAATCAAACACTAAAACCCCAATATATTCTCCTTTAAACTAGACTTTACGTTTAGTCAATTAAACCACATAATCATAATAATCCAATCACAATCTTTACTCAAAAGTCCTCTCATTTCCCTTAATTTTCTCTATAAAAAAAATTCAATATGCCACTATTTTTTTCCATCTCATTCCACTGACTTTATATCACACACAAACTCAAAACACCAAAATGGTTGGGAATTGGACGGCTTTGGGTGGACTAAGTAATTTTTACAAATTTTATTTTTAATATAATATTTGGTTGAATAATTTTAATCATTTAGTTTTTGTTTCCTTTTTGCCTTACACCATTCTCAAGCATCATTTTCTTCTCAAATCAAAGCATCTCTATCTGTTATTTGATTCAAACACTTCAGTAGTTAAAAATGTAATTTTGGTATCTTTACTAAAGTGTTCGATACACAACCCTCCGGCAAGGCTAGCATCCCGCTTATCACCACCAATGCAGAAAATTAATTGACCGGTTAAGAATTGTAAGGTGCTCTATGATCGAGCCATTACTCATATCTATCACTTCAAGACCGGTCATGGTTCACCAGTGTCGGCCCAGACAATCATAACAAGGTGTGTCTCAGCACTAACCCCTTCCCAAGTGATCCTCTCATGTTCTGGTCCCTAACTGGGTCAGGAACCGCGCTACAGCCGCGATAGTACAGCACTAACCCCATATCCGATCCTAATCAACTGTGAAGCACCCGTACTTCGAGGTCAACTGGTGTCTCGAAAGTCATACCCGATTTTCCAGATAACAATATATATATATATATATATATATGATATTTAATGGTGTTAAATGGGTTAGCGGATAGCAGGTTAGGAAGGCTTCAACTAGGGATGGGTATTAGGGAAATGGGGATGGATATAGGTCCCCCCATCCTTATCCCTATTTCCAAAACCCTTCCCTATTCCCCCCATTTCTCCATTTGGGAGAAAATGGGGATGGGGGAGTTTTGAGAGGAGGTATCCTATCCCCATCACCATTTCTCCGTTTTCCTCATTTTTCCCTATTTTTCCATGTTTCTCCGTTTTCCCTGTTCCCCCGTTTTACTAAATATTACATACTAAAAATAGAGAAAAAACAATCCATTACAAATTCAAATACAAATACAAAAATATTAAGAATATATATATATATTAGTAAGTTAGGGTTTAAAAATTGAAAGAATAAAAAATATTAAGAATATATATATAAGGTTTGGGGAAAATGAGGAAATGGAGATGGGGGACCTCCCCCTATCCCCATCCCCATCTCAATACATTTGTGGGGAAAATGGGTGAAAATACTACTCTAACGTGTGTCTACAACCTAGGGGGGGGGGGGGGGGGGGGGTGAATGGGTTGTTAATCGATTATTACCAACTTTTTCGATTAGTCAATATTAAACATATAACCCAATAAAATCAAACATACAAAATCAAGTAAAAGTGCGGAAATATAAAGAACACTTGAATTTTTACGTGGAAACCTTTCAACCAGGGAAAAACCATGGGCTATCCTTCTAGCCACATACGATCACAGAAATCCACTATATGAGTAAAAAGTTACACCCTCAAGTGATACTCAGACTCTCACTCTTCGACGACCTCAGGCTATGGACACTACCACTCGCCTCTCTTGGTTCAGTCCCTAGTGATATCCCCTGATACACTACTCTTGGCGTGAGCACCTCCTACTCTACCCAGCGGGCCTTTTATAGCGGCTCTTGACCGATGCTTGCCAACCACACCTTGGTTGCAAGACTTCAATGCTTGTGCAACTTCACCTCGAAGCCACAAGACTTTGACTCAAGAAGAGTATAAAAGTCTAAGTGTGTATATGACAATATACTCAATGCAATAATGTGAAAGACTAAACACAAAATGCTTAACTAGATGTTATAATGCAATTGAACATCCTAGTTATCAAACAATGCCTACATGTACACACATGAGGTCTCAATTAGTTGTAAAGAAATTCTAACAACCTAACTGTCAATTAAATTCACATAAACATTCATAAACTTGACTAGATGCACAAAGTCAATCTAATCATCAATTAAGCATACATGAATATTTATGGATTAGCTATTTAGGCATATATGACCTAATAATGCAAGCTATCACAAACAAACACAATCAAATATTCATGAACATTAACTAGTTGATTAAAACACAATTTCTCAACCTAGTTATCAATTAATCACACATGAATATTTATGATCTAGCTTTTAGGCAAAAATGACCTAATCAATTAAGCTATCACAAACAAACCCAATCATGTTATAAAGACTCATAAATATGCAATAAGGTAGAGTCTAGGTTTTTAATCATGCAATAAATACCTAATCTAGAGTAAGTAGAACAATAAATGATATTCAAGGAAGTTCTTTCTTACCTAGTCATGAAACAATGAAGACCCATGCTCAAATGATGTTGAGTGATGCAAGATGGAGATGGGTTTTGGGTTTGGAGAGTCAAAGATGCTTTCTTGAAGCTTTCTCTCTCTAAGAGCTCTAACCTCTCTCTAAAAATGATTTTTTGAGCTCTTGGTCGGCCAAGAAGAGAAGAGGAAGAATATATATGAAGCCCTAGTTAAAACTACATCGTTTTGAACTTGGGAAACTGAATCCCGTCAAAACCGCTTTCTAGACCGCGGCACAGGTAAGTGTCCAGACCGCGGTACATACAGCAGTGCACCGTCTGGACAACACCGCGGTTGGGACCGCTGTGCGTGCAAGTGCACTGATCGCGGTCCACGACGTGCATGACGCACTGGAGAATACCGCTCCGTGCGCTGCGGTGCAAGCATAGCCTGCCAAGCGGTCTAGGCCGCGCTAAAGGGAAAAATCTCTTTTTAACACTCAAGAAAAAAGCCTATCTTACAGGAATGTTGTGCAAGTGTGAAGAGAGTGAAATGCACACAAAATGAAGCACTTTTAACATGCAAGACATGTTATCAATTTAGATACAATGTAAGATATGATATCTAATGCAAGCTAGTGAGTGTGATAGAAAAGGATGCACACACATATAAACAATAAAGAACACAAATGCAAGATAAACAAAACATGCATGAAGTGTGTGTGTGCACCTAAACTCTTCAAGAGACAAAGTCAAGTGAGTATACCTTTTGCTCTTGAAGTCATGGAGATGCTTGGAAGCTTGCCAACACGGACCTAAGCTACCCATTACACAATCATCCCCAATGTGGTGTGGTTTGTCATGAAATAAGCCAATCATAAAATCAAGGTCCTTACAATCTCCCCCTTTGCCTATTTCATGACAAAACAACCACTCACAAACAATCCTCACAAAATAAAACAAAGCTATTGTCCATAATCACTTCTACATTACAAAAGAGATACCTAGAGTCTAAATCTTTAATATCTTCTATCTCCTTGTAGAATCATCAATGTACCTACACACAATAGCTAGAAGCACTTTCCAAGAACAAGTGCATGTGAGGTGAACAAATAAAAACAAGCATTGAACTTAAATACAAATAAAGCAACACAAAGAATGCATGTGCAATGCTCCCCCTAAAAGGTTATTCTCTCTCTAGGCTTCTCCCCCAAAGCATAAACAATGCTCCCCCTATATCTCTCAAGACTTCTCCCCCTTTTTGTCATGAGATGCAAAGGAGCTTCCCCTATCGGGTTGCTTTAGCAAAGAGAGCTATTCGCACAACTACATTGCATAATCATATACACAAACTTTATGCAACTTAAATAATTGAGAGAGATTCAAGGAGTTTTATTTAACAAAAAAATATGTGAATTTGTTGCTTTGCATGCAAGACATATATCATTCAAGTTCAAGCAATGGTATTTGGCAAAGCAAACATCAAAAGGGTTTCCAAAAGAATTCAGACCAATTTTTACCCTTTTGTCATAAGCAAACAATTCAAACCAATTCAAACCAACTACTTGATGGTTGACTTGTTGGAGGAGGTGGTTGGCTGCTCAAGGACTTGTCCTTTCTTCTTGGATTGCCTAGGCTTTAGTTGAGTTGCCGAGGCTTGTGTGGACTTTCTTTGAGTTAAACCTTGCTTGGATGAAGCTTTGCTCTTGCCTTGAGCTTGAGGTTGTTTGACCTTGGCCTTCTTTAATTCTTCAAGGTACCTCATCTCTCTTTCCTTGACAATCTTCAAGGAGTTCTCTTTGTTGGCAAGTTCATCCTTCATTGCCTTTATCCTTTGGTGGCAATCTTCAATCTCCTTTTCATACTTGGACACATCAATCATGTCCGTCTTCGAGGAGTCATCTAACTTGGCCTTTAATTGAAGATTTTCCTTCTTCAACAAATCTTCACTTTCCTTGACTCTCCTCACTTCATCATCAAAGGGAGTCACTTTGGCTTTCAGTTGAAGATTATCCTTTTCTAATCTAAGGATATCATTTTCCTTCTCCTTCAAGGTCTTTTGAAGAGAATCAACCAACTCTTGATAATCCACCTTATTATCACAAGAGTTCTCGAAGCATGAGCCATCACTATCAAGGCTTCTCCCACCTGTGCTTGTGAGAGTCATATCATCAAGGATTGCTTCACTCAAGCATGCTCCACTTCGGTTTCCAAACTCCAAGTCATCAATCTTGAAATCTTCAAGTGACACACATTTGGTGATGACTTGTGTTTTTTCATGGTAGAAAACAGGAAATGCAAAGTAGTTGTTCACACACTCACCCGAGCTTGTGGAACAACTTTGGACGACTTCAACTTCGCTATAACACTGATTAGTGATCATACTAACTCCTCCATTCTTGTACTTCAAGTTACCACACTTGGAGGCAATGTGGCCAATTCCACTACATTCACGGCAAGGGTCATTTTTCCTTGATATTTTCTTTTCCTCCTTGACTTTGGAGGTCATACACTTCTCCTCCTTCACTTCGGAGGTCAAACCCTTCTTTTGAGATTTCACAAATCTCCTAAATCTCTCCACCATGAGAGTCATCTCCTCATCGGAGTCATCTATCTTCCTCTCAACATTAAAGGTCACCGAAGCAAATCCCACTCTAAGTGTTTCACTCTCACACATGGTGTATAGGTGAAATGAGTGAAAGAATGCAAATGAAATGCAAGGAACAAAATGCACACAAATGCAAGACACACAATCAAGAGCTAAGATCACCTAACTATGTCTAGGAACCCGCTCCGATACCAATTGAAAATACTCCTCTAACGTGTGTCTACAACCTAGAGGAGGGAGAGGGTGAATGGGTTGTTAATCGATTATTACCAACTTTTTCGATTAGTCAATATTAAACATATAACCCAATAAAATCAAACATACAAAATCAAGTAAAAGTGCGGAAATATAAAGAACACTTGATTTTTTCGTGGAAACCCTTCAACCAGGGAAAAACCACGGGCTATCCTTCTAGCCACATACGATCACAGAAATCCACTATATGAGTAAAAAGTTACACCCTCAAGTGATACTCAGACTCTCACTCTCGACGACCTCAGGCTATGGACACTACCACTCGCCTCTCTTGGTTCAGTCCCTAGTGATATCCCCTGATACACTACTCTTGGCATGAGCACCTCCTACTCTACCCTGCGGGCCTTTTATAGCGGCTCTTGACCGATGCTTGCCAACCACACCTTGGTTGCAAGACTTCAATGCTTGTGCAACTTCACCCCGAAGCCACAAGACTTTGACTCAATAAGAATATAAAAGTCTAAGTGTGTATATGACAATATACTCAATGCAATAATGTGCAAGACTAAACACAAAATGCTTAACTAGATGTTATAATGCAATTGAATATCCTAGTTATCAAACAATGCCTACATGTACACACATGAGGTCTCAATTAGTTGTAAAGAAATTCTAACAACCTAATTGTCAATTAAATTCACATAAACATTCATAAACTTGACTAGATGCACAAAGTCAATCTAATCATCAATTAAGCATACATGAATATTTATGGATTAGCTATTTAGGCATATATGACCTAATAATGCAAGCTATCACAAACAAACACAATCAAATATTCATGAACATTAACTAGTTGATTAAAACACAATTTCTCAACCTAGTTATCAATTAATCACACATGAATATTTATGATCTAGCTTTTAGGTAAAAATGACCTAATCAATTAAGCTATCACAAACAAACCCAATCATGTTATAAAGACTCATAAATACGCAATAAGGTAGAGTCTAGGTTTTTAATCATGCAATAAATACCTAATCTAGAGTAAGTAGAACAATAAATGATATTCAAGGAAGTTCTTTCTTACCTAGTCATGAAACAATGAAGACCAATGCTCAAATGATGTTGAGTGATGCAAGATGGAGATGGGTTTTGGGTTTGGAGAGTCAAAGATGCTTTTTTGAAGCTTTCTCTCTCTAGGAGCTCTAACCTCTCTCTAAAAATGATTTTATGAGCTCTTGGTCGGCCAAGAAGAGAAGACGAAGAATATATATAAAGCCCTAGTTAAAACTACATCGTTTTGAACTTGGGAAACTGAATCCCGTCAAAACCGCTTTCTAGACCGCTGCACTAGGTAAGTGTCCAGACCGCGGTACATACAGCAGTGCACCGTCTGGACAACACCGCGGTTGGGACCGCTGTGCTTGCAAGTGCACCGATCGCGGTCCACGCCTGCCCATAACGCACTGGAGAATACCGCTCCGTGCGCCGCGGTGCAAGCATAGCCTGCCAAGCGGTCTAGGCCGCGCTAAAGGGAAAAATCCCTTTTTAACACTCAAGAAAAAAGCCTATCTTACAGGAATGTTGTGCAAGTGTGAAGAGAGTGAAATGCACACAAAATGAAGCACTTTTAACATGCAAGACATGTTAGCAATTTAGATACAATGTAAGATATGATATCTAATGCAAGCTAGTGAGTGTGTTTGAAAAAGATGCACACACATATAAACAATAAAGAACACAAATGCAAGATAAACAAAACATGCATGAAGTGTGTGTGTGTGTGTGTGTGTGTGCACCTAAACTCTTCAAGAGAAAAAGTCAAGTGAGTATACCTTTTACTCTTGAAGTCATGGAGATGCTTGGAAGCTTGCCAACACGGATCTAAGCTACCCATTACACAATCATCCCCAATGTGGTGTGGTTTGTCATGAAATAAGTCAATCATAAAATCGAGGTCCTTACAATGGGAAAATGGGGAGAGGAGACTTCTCCCCATCCCCCATCCCCATCCCCCATTTCAATTTGGGGATGAAAATCATTCTCATTTCTACTCATTTCTCCATTTTTCCCAAATGGGGATGGGGAAGTGTATATTTTGGTATCCAGGGGATAAATGCCCATCCCTAGCTTCAACCTAATCACTACCTGTTTACTTAACAAGTTTTATGTGTTGACTCATTAATGACCCGAACTCAATAAGGCCTATTCTAACATAAACCTGCTAATTTAATGTCACAAAGTCGTGTCAAAAATATCCACCCTTTGTAATTTTAACCAAAGTTAGGAATATTTTTACCTAATTACAAAATCACAAATGGTTTTCAATTCGAATAATATTATACCATTCAAAAATTAGAACAAAATTTAATTCAAATGATGTAGCATGTGATTTGTCCTTAGCACAACAATCATCATTCACCATATTCTATCAATAATGTTATGGAAAAAGCATTTGCCACGTTATTTTAATTTTTCTTTTTAACTAATTATTTGGATTGTGCAATGTTATTGTTTCAATTTTGATAGATGGTTTTTGAAATTTAGCTCCAAGTAAAACATATTTTTGTACATGAACTATATTCATTCAACGAATTGATACATACGTCACAAAAATATGGTGCTACCATAACATAATTAATTAAGTAGTTTGTGTTAGGAATTTGAATGTATTTTCTTGCAATTGACCCCATATTATATAGTCGATCATTTTCTAAATATAATAACATGTTTCGATGGTTTGAATTCTTTTGGGGTGCATGTTAATAAATATATAATTCAATTGTTTCATTTTCCTTTCAACCACAACCGTAAGTTATGTTGTGCTGTTTCTAGTTTAGTAGAAATTTAATTGTCATAACAATATATAAACATTATATGTCACAAAAAGCACTTTCCAGACCAAAGTTGAAGTAGGTCAGACTGCTAGATACCGATAATTATATGGTATTAACTACAGATTGATAAGCTTCGATTTTGATATGGTTTTTTAATTTCCATTTTAATCAAATTTCAGTGGTTACTACTAGAGTTTGAATATTGTAAGCCAGGGTTGTTCCTTCTCCAAAAGGAATCTTCTCAGAACATAAACCCACTCACACCAGAAAGGAAAAAAAAAACATTTAAATCAATATGCTTAGTTTATGAGTAAAGCTTTTATCTTTCAACTTAAACACATATTTTGATTTTTATTTTTTATTGACATGAACCCAACAACAGCATTTTATTTTCCAGTTCAAATTTCTTTCATTATTACATAGATTTTTTTTTTGCATTAAGTAATTAAATATTAAAGGGTGTATCTATTAGATCTTAAGTACTATATTACTAAAGTTTCAACCGGATTTGAGTTGAATAGTATCTCAAAAACCCTATGCGACTAGATATATATAAAACCCTAACGTGAACAAGTAATGTTTTTTCTTATATATCATCCACGGATATGGCGACTCAAACCCAGGGGTAGAGGGAGAGTAGGGCTGGTAGGGGCCATGGCCCCGTCTGCTTAAAAATAAAAACTTTAAATTTTATATGTAAAAAATTGTAAAATTATTATAAAAAAATTTTCAAAAAAATATATTATAAAATTTAAAAAAATTTCACTTTAACCCCTCAAATCAGAATTTCTTATTCCGTCCCTACTTGAACATATAATATTACCCGCTAATCAAGTAGATGTAATATACATGGGTCATGCTACGGTACAAATAGGAGAGTGGTGTTATACCGTACAACACCACTTTTGAAAATATATTAACCGGTTAAAAGAGAAAATCAAAAAACATAGGTCACCAGCAACCGGTTATGCCAGTTTCTTCTCAAACAAAACAAAACTCTGTCTCTCTCCTCTCATTCTCCATCTACGATTCTCTCCCGATTCTCTCTCTCTGCAGATCGTCTCTCAATCTCGCTTTGGTTTCTGGTGTTCAATTTCTGGGCCTGAACGCTGCCTGGACATGAGGTGCAACTCAATAATCGAATTCCAAAACTTGAAGGTAATATGTTGTTGATCAGTTTGAAGATTAGGGTTTCGTATAATTTTTTTCTTTAGAGTGTGTAGACTATAGAGTAACTGATGGCTGGTACCGACAACAATCAACGTTTGTAATGCTTTCTTCCTCTGGTAATTTATTTGCTACAAATCAGCTGCAGACAATTTATTTTCTGTTTTGTTAAAGAAATAATTGTGGTATCGATTTTCCATTTTCTGGGTCACTCTTTTTCTGGTATTAAGCTTCTTCTTTGGAAACTACTAGTATCTTCCTGCTTAATTTCTTGAAGCTAAACATGTAAAGCATTAAAAAAATCCATTTTCCCCATAATTTTTCTTTATTTTGATGTGTTGAAGGGAACTGTATAATAAGATTGTTGAAGCGAAAAGGTTAAATCCTATTGAAATTTCAATTGGGGTCTGTGGGTTTGGAGAATATAGGGTTTGAAATGTCGGATTTAATGGGTATTTATATATATTGGATCCCTGTGTTTGGTTATTTGTCAGTGACAATCTAATGAGACTTGTGAAGTCTCGTTTGTCTTTACTATAGGGTGGTTTTGTGAGCATTCAGTTGTTGAAAGTTGGTTACCCGTGGATTGTAAAGAGTGATGGACCGCAACAAGGAAAAGGAGACGTGAAGGATGCAATGAAGAGCATGGAGAAAGGAAGAGCGGCCGCCGCCAGTTCTACGAGTTATTCTCGTTCTTGAACCTCACACCCTGCTCTGATGTGAGTTTTTATCTTTCTTAAATTCGATAGGTCTCCCTTGATTGAAATCAGCATATTGAATTTTTTTGTGGTTTCAATTACAATATTTATTTAATCTGATTCTCTGAAGAATAATAATCTTATATTTATAAATGTATATGATTATTTACAGGGAATCTAGTTTTTTCATCAAACTAGTTTTGCTTTTGATGCCATTGCATTGTTTGTTTCTTTTTATGATGTTACTCTTTTGATGCCCTTTATATTATTATCTCCTTTTTATCACATTTTGGTTAATACATGTGCCTGTTGCAGAATGTTTGTGTTTTCTTGAATTCTATGGATAATTGAACATTTGGGAACTCATCCTTGGTGTAGTAGTGGATGTTAATTGTTGGAGTTAATATTTTTGATGATAACTGGATTAATATATTTTTAACTGAATTTTTGCAGAGAAGTTGATGAATTTCTCTGAAAATTTTGAGGCAAAGCTGTTTCTATCTCGAGTACACCAAAATACTAGTGGAGCAGATTTGAAGTCTGGTGCTCTTGGTTTGAAAACTGATCTTAAAGGACGGACTCAACAGAGAAAACTATTGGTTAAGGACAATTTTGATTGCTTTGTCTCATGCAAAACTACAATTGATGGTATATTGGTATGTAAGCATTTCATCTGTTGCTTATGGTTTTGTTGTGTATAGGTTTTAAAGATTACAGTTGTTGGAATGAGTCCATATTTATTGGTTTTGTTGTAAATTTGATGCTTGTGCAGACATCGAGTCAAAATTGAAACAGATTGAAGATAATCCCGAAGGTTCAGAGACTTCTCACTTGTTCAATCTAATGCAAGGAGTTAATTCTAGGGCTAGTTGCGCTTTTAAACCTCTATTTGAGAGACAGGTTGGTAAGATATAAATTCAGATTTTCTTGGAAATTCATGCATCTAGATTAACGTAATTGCTAGTTTACTTGTTTCTTGTTTGAATGCATTGTAGGCACAAACGGAGAAGATAAGGTCTGTCCAAGGAATGCTTCAAAGGTTCAGAACATTGTTTAACTTGCCTAGTACGATTTGTGGGAGTAGTAGCAAGGGTGAGCATGACCTGGCAGTTAGGGAATACAAGAAGGCTAAGTAAGAAGGCTAACTCAATTGTGTTGCCCTCTCATGTATGCTCTACCATTCTACTGAGGCATATAATTTCCCTTATAATCTTTAAGTATTAACTAATCAGTCGTTTGAACATATATAATTTTGAGGAATTTTTTAATTAACAAATTTAAGCATGTCTATTTATGCTGTTTACATATTTTATTATGCAGATGACAGATTAATTTTGATCAATGAATGATCTACTAAATTAAATTTTCCCTATATTGTTTTTTTTTTCATTTTGCCATTTTCATACTGTAATAAGTTTTGGAATGTATCTTTTTTTATCTATGCTATTGAAGATGATTCGTGTCTATGGTTTATTATTGATAAACTTGCTATTATTTGATCTTTTGGTGGGATAAATGCCAGGATGAACCCCACATATGGGTTCCTTTTCTGATTGCCGTTCCTGAAAATATAGTCAAACTCTTTCTTCAATTTCAGGCTCTGTTGGTCAAGAGAGCCAGAGAGTAGATCCAATTAATGGTATTATTTTACCAAATTCAAACCCTAACTTCATTTTTATCTTTATTTTGCTTTTAAATCAATCAACTTGATTAGAACTAGAACTTTGTTTGAAGTAATTAAGTTGTTGTTTAAAGAAAACTCATCGATTCAAATTTGAATTAGGTTATTATAGTAATGCAATCATGGGTTTTTTTTTTCTCAATTTTGCTTTCCAGGAGTATTTTTTGTTGTCAAATTTGTAAATATTGTTCATATATTGAAAACTGAAACTATTTAAGTATTTTTTTTTTAAATGTGAAAGCAAATTGTAAAAATTTGACTCGAACAATACATATTAATTAGTTAATTTACAGGAAGAAACAGTGGAGGAATTTGAACAAAGTGGTATGGATCCTCTCACAGTATCACTGTACCAGATGGACTTGGACAGGGCTTAGTTTCTGTTGAGATCTTGTCTTCGGATTCGGCTCCAGAAGGTAGCTAGGCTATATGCTTTGATGTGTTTTGTCTCAATTTGATTTTACATTATCACTTTTTAATTTGAAAGCAAATGGGAGTAATTGTGGACCTGTGGTAATTTCTTTGCAAACAAGACTATGTTACTGATTTTTTATATTGATTGCATTTATTTGTCTCTTGAGTTGTGTTTTAGAGTGACATGACCATGGTTGTTAGTATGATATGAAGTTGCATTTTTCCTTGCCTAAAGTAGTTACCGGCAATATGGATGTTAGTTTATTAATTGATTTTTCAAGTTTTGAATTGTATGCAGCTGCTTGTATTTGGCTTTTAGGATGCAAATCGAGACCATCCCATCTGTTGCTTCTTACTTTCTTAGGCTAGCCTGTACTGCTCTACTTCATATGACAAATTCACATATAAGCTTGAAGTTTTGGTCTTTTATTCAGGTAACATGTATGTGAAATAAGTCCATAACCATGTTAAACAATACTATTGTGTATGGTAACTATGGTTTGAAGTTAAGAATTGGATGTTGCTGCCTGCATTTGTCTTTTAACATCCTTATTTCTGCTTCATATGAATTCATATTGCATATAAGTTTGAAGATTATTAATCTTTCATCGTGCATAGTTACAAGGAAATGAAACCACAGTTGTATGTTTAGGCACAGGAGACTGCTAACAATATCTATATGTATCTTTTCCTTTCATCATTTTACCCCAATTATTCATTTTTCATACAAACAATATTGGTTCATAGATTCATCTAAAGCCCTTAGATATGGCCTGTGTGACTAGTTTTAACATGTGCCTTATCAGTCTCCATTTCTGGCTTGATTAGATTCAATTGTTCTTGTGAACTGTGTGATACAAACATAGTCCAAAATCAATTAATATATGCTATTGGAATATACTGATTTCTGGTCTGTACATGTGTGTAATTACAGTGCCAGAGCCACAATTGGACACCTTTGTAGCTTGCAAAAGCAGCAATCGTTTTGGGCTATGATTGGAACCGAAGAGATAGTGAATGAGGTTAGAAAGGTGAGGAGACAGAACCTCATACTGATATCAACTGTGTACTTATTTTTGTTTAGTTTTTTTTAATAGGATTGCTGAGAAATTTTATTCATGAAAAGGAAAAAGTATATAAAATGGACAAGCAGTCTACCACAAAACAGCTGAGTAACTATATTAATACTATGATATGGCTCAGTATCCAAATCTTTTAAAATAAGATGCCACTGAGAGTTTGAAAGTGAATCCTGGTCCCCATGTAGCTCCTAAATCTGTATACATCATTCAATATTTAGATACTATGTCCATGGCATGATGTAGTAGTTACAAATTTCTTTTGGGACATTTTGAATGAATATATGACTAACTGGTTTTGTATGTAGAGACCATCCTGATATGTACTATTGTGCGGGTCATCTGTCCCCTACTCCCTTAACCGATAATGCTATATCTGCGCATATTTTTTTTTGAAGCATATCTGCGCATTTATGTGTGTTTATATCTGTCCGTTTTGTAGATTCCACTCTTGCTTTTTGCAGCGGCATCATATATTGCTGTTCCAGAGTATATGAAGTCATGACTAAAATATAGTATCAATAATTCAGTATATACATTTTCAGGAGGGAAATGCTATTTATTTTGGGAAAAATAGGTGATTGGTTAATAATCTGAGCTTGAATGAATAACATAGATTAACTAGGCAAATTCCTCGGTTTTTCTTGTTTTGCAGTATTTTTGTTTTGTTTGATGAATGGTTTGTTAAGTTGATTGCTGCTATTTTATACTGGGTTTAATCAAGTTGGAAAATTCCCTTTATTCCTCTTTAAGTGTTTTTTTAAAGGATGATGCTCTAGAATGACATTCATGTCTTGACTATCAATCTTCTCAATGTCCTCCCACTTGGTCCTCATGTTCACGATTACACTCTGTATATTTGCAGATCCTACAATTATGCTGTATGCATTATATGTCACTTATTTCTTATAGGAATAGGGAATTTTTATGTAGCAATAAACCTTTTCCTAGCAGGGAATGTGAGAGCAGGGTGGTCAGTTGGGTAATGGTTTTATTTTCAAAATTTCATTCAGTTTTTATGACAATAGGATGGAGGTAAAATTCTTCATTTATGGTTCAGTTTCATGTTTAGGATTTAGGATTTGATAATGAGTTGTTAAAGGTGCAAAAGTTGTCATCTTTGAGAATTTAGTTTTTTATTGTTTCATGTGTAATGGGATGATTTAATTTTGTATATTGATGTTATTAGTAATGATAGCTGTTATTAGTAATGATAGCTGCTTTAAATGTAAAAATTTTGTATATTGATGTTATCAGTAATGATAGCTGCTCTTATTTATGAATTTCTGAGTTTTATTGTGAGTATATTACACAAATTATTCAATTGTGCATCTTTTCTATTTGTCACTTCTTAAATTTATTACACATGCTTTTTGCCTTTTTCAGGTTCATGCTGTTGAGAGAACTCCCTCCATGATTTTGTTCTCTCTTTGTACCAGAAGGAATAGCGCTGCCAAAGTGCCATGGAAGGTTGGCTGCCCCTGATTGTCTGTTTTGTTGTAACTTGAATGCAAGTTCAGTAATGTATAAAGTTCAAATTGTGTTAATCTGTATTAGTTTTAAGTTTTATTGTTCAGAGCCTCAAAGGTGGTGATCCTTCTTGATATATATATTGATGAAAATTGTTACATTTATGTATATACTTTCACGATCTCAATGCAAAATCTTAATCTTTCAAAAAGCTGTTGATTATTTGCATGCACCAATTCAATTGGTCTAGTTACTCATTCCAAATACACAGCTCTCGTTTCGATTGGTTTAATTGAAGGAATTCTATGTATCAAATTTTGATTAGACAAGATTTGCAAGGTTCTAAAATTCAAATGTTCCAAATGAAAACTCTTATTTTTGGCCATATGAATTTTATCAATAAATCCTTCTCCTATTTTATCATGTTATACAGCACATGCCAAAATTTCAAAAACATCTTAAAAAAAACACAATTTTATCAATAAATCATTCTCCTACTCTTATCATGCTACAAAACACATGCCAAATTTTCAAAAACATCTTAAAAAAAACACCCATGGTTGGATGTAATTTCCTTGTAAATGATAATTAGATCATTTTTTATTTTTTTGTGAATTGTGCATTCACTTAAGCAAATAAAATGGTCATGCAAGCAAATATATAAATTACATTCTCACCACAGGATAAATTACGTTTTTTTTCGGTTCGGTTCCCGTTTTTTGACGCTGGTTTCGGTTCGATTCTGGATAAATATGTAAAGTTTCATGATTTCTAAGTATGTAGAAATATTGTTATGATTTTTGGAATAGACAGAGGTGAGTATTAGAATTCTGCTAAGACAGTTTCTGGAAACCATGAAAGATTGGTATTTTTGTATGTTCTAATGACTTCTTATTGATCTAAAACTTTTGCTGTAGATTACCTTATATGTCTAGATTAAATCTGGAAAATTTCGTAAGTTATACATGGGTAGAAATATTGATGTAAATTTCGGAATTGACACAGGTCGGATAAGGTCTCTACTGGACAGATTTGGGAAAAACAAGATTGTTTGGCTATGCTATCAATCATAGATTACATTGAAACTTTTACTGTTGTATTTCCCATATGTCTAGACCATCTATGTTGAATTTCGTAATTTTTGGAGCTGTAGATAATTAATTAAAAATCGTAGATCAGAGGATGGTCAGTTGTGATAATTAGCTGGAAATTAGATTTCTAAGTTTAGTTCAATATTTATGAAGTCTGTGCTGATTTATATGGCTGTGATGGTGTTTTATTAATTAACCTTTCTGTAATCATGTATTTCACATTCATTTTATACCTCTGTTAAAGTCAATTTTTGTGTGTAATTTTGTTAAATATAATTATATTTTCATTCATAGGAGTCTTGCATTTCAAACTTCATGGTGGTGTGTTTTCATCTTCTTTATGGCATTACACCAGTCATTATTGAACCTTTTTTTGTGCAGGTTAGGTTGAATTTGAAGATTCTGAAGACTATGTTGTTGGGACCTTGGCAAACAAAATATTGACAATGAGGGATAATAGTTAATTATTAAATTTATTACCGTAAATTTTAAACAGAAATTGAGAGGAAATATTGACTAGGTGGGAAAATATTTTTATATTAACTATTGACAGCTGCATAACTACCAGACTGATCCAAAAGGTGTCCATCATTTGGGAAGTTTTAATTCCAACTGATCTCAGTGATTGCACTTGTGCTATATCACAATCTTTAGCATTTCAATGACAGCGAAGGAATTGGCTGTGATTCCCAGGTGATAACTTATGACTATGCTCATTGACAAACTCTGTAACCACCCATAACATTTTCTCCCTGTCAAAATTAATTTTCATTGATGCGCGACAACCTTCCCGAGTCTGCCCTCTAGGTTCACGTACCCTATCGGTTCTGTGAACATGTTTTTTTGATCTATACCCTTCTTTTGAACAAACCCACCTATGAATTGTAATTAATTCATGTGTGTCCCGACACAACTTGTCCTTACGCATGCTGAACCCTATACCATAGGAATATTTCTTATAAAAATCCTCAGCATTAGTAACAGATATAAACTCTTTCCCCATAATATCACTGAATTGTAAAGTTATAACTTCACTGTGTACAAGATCATCGGCCGGTTGCACCAAATTTTCATCAGACAAACCTGGGGTTGTGGAAACATCATCATCGGCTGGTTGTACCAAATTTTCATCGGAAAAATCTGGGGTTATGGAAACACCACTGTGTGCAAAAGGCACATGATATGGCCATTCATTATTGTTGTAACTATCATTTGGATTGTACTCCTCATTGTATGTATGTGTTTTGTCTGCCTCATGCCACATTGAGTGTCCTTCATTGTTCAAATCCAGATGTCCAGTTCCATGGCCATGAATTTCATTATTCATATCCATTTCACTACCTACAAGCCATGAACATTGAAGAGTTTGAGTGGAAAAATATTGAGATAAACAACAATAAAATCCTAAACAAAAATTCATGAACGGATTGTAATTCATGCAATTCCATGAACAATTACTTTTCTATTTCACTTACTTGGACGAATTTCAGATGCGGATCAAATGGTGAAGAATCCGTTTTTGGAAGAATGACGTCTATGTGTATAGATGTCCTGCTGGAGGAAAAATGAAGGTGCAGTGAGTCTGTAGCTTGACTTGGAGAGGATATGAGAGTTTAATGAAATACTTGGTTTTAAAACTAAAAATCAAGTGGGGAAATTGTGTTGGTGGATGGGTTGGTCGACCACATTAACAAGGCATGAACTTATTAATGCTCATGGGTATGGATGGGTTGCCGGACAAAACCAAAATGACACACCAAATTTTCATGCATAGGATTATTTTTTGGGTTGGGCTGTTACTGTTGTGGGTTCAATTGAAAATAAATGAACTGTGGCTTTGGTGTATTCTGTGATTGAGACTAACACTTGTAAATGGGTTAACATTTAATTCAACAATTGCTTGAGTGAGTCCATTTAAATGTTAAATTGATTAGGCCCACCTGTTTTTGTTCCATTTGGGTTATTTTTAAAGGAATCCAGCAGTTCATCAACTAAACCCATTTTAGTATCTATATTTACAGGAATTAAAACATAAAATTAAGTACTATAATATAACACAATAAATACTTGATACCATTTATCATGAAAAAATCCTTTACCTAAGTTGATTGATTTCATATGTTGTTCTCAACTCTAATTTAATTTTATGATTGTATTGAACATACATAACATAACCAAATTGTAAAAATGTTGGTTCTATGGATGGATTTGACGGATTACAAACAACATAAACTGTGTCCGAATGTATTTTTTACAAAGAATTACAATTACTGCAACACTGAGGTTATTTATATGTAATTTTTTACCAAGTATTAAGGAAAAACTGTGAACCATATAATTAATTTTACTAAACAATAACTTATTTTCAATTATTATTTTATTCTCAACCATTACAGAAAATAGGTCAATCGTATAGAAAATTAAACTTAAAAACAATTTGTTGTCAAATATTATTTCTATTATACTGTTCTATTTATTTGGTTGTAATCGCTCAGCGATATTTTTAGATTCGACTGAACAATAAAAGATAACTTGTTTTTCTGTGGAATTATAGATCAAAGAAACCCTTGTGTGTTCGAACCGCGTGTGAGTTCCGCTTTGGTCTGCATGACATCTCCTACACTGGGAGGGTAATTGCATTATGGGTTCTGCTTGGTGTGACACATAATCATGTCATCTGGAAATAATAAATACAAACTAATTAACACTAGCAAATGCATCTCATTGCAAAAAAATTTAGTCAATTATATGGAATTTATAAATTATTTACTGTATAATATGATTTTTGGGTATAGCTGTTTATAATTTTTTTTAATTTTCATTTTCAATTTTGGTTGATTACTAATAATTTCATTAATTACAAATATAATTTTTTGATTATAACATATCTATACAGTAGTTACATTAGGGATGCAACATGCACTAGATACACCTAAGATCTTCTCTACTAATTTATTATACAATAACCACCGCTTCATAAAGATTTATTCTGATATCTGTACTGTGCAATCTTCATAATGCCAAAAACGTTACACTTATATCGTGAAGTCATGTTCTTGTTTCATAAGCCCGGAATATTTTAATAGTTGAAAACAAAATTTCCAATGCATAAATCATGCTCGGAATGATATTATTATAAAACAATTAGTTTAGACCAAAATGAATAAATAATGATACTTTCATTCATTTAATAATTTATGCCAACAATTACAGAGATGATGGTATGCGTTCATTTAATATGAGACACGTTCAAGTTGTTCATGATGGTATACATGGACTAGTTCACTATACGAGTGCATACAATGAACTTGTTCTTTAAGGTTTACGTTAATTTGTTTTTTGAACAAGTTTAACGTTATAAGATAAACGTTGAACTTGTTCACGAAGAATTACGTTGACTTGTTCAATGTACAAGTTTAACGTTCAGATGAACGTTACACTTGTTCAACCTACGTTGAACTTGTTCATGAAGGTTTACGTTAACTTGTTCACTGAACAAGTTTAACGTTAATACGAACGTTAAACTTGTTCAACCTACGTTAAACTTGTTCATGAAGGTCTCCTGCACCTGAGAACAATTTCAGATATTAGAGGACATCTCCAAAAAATGACAGGCCTTTCCATTGTTTTCAACCCAAGGGCTTCTAACAAAGTGGCAGATAACTTAGCAAAACTCAGTTCTAATGGTGCTGCGGACAGAGTAGAATGGAGGAGGGGGGGTGGGGGCTGATGAGTAGCTGTTGCTATTCTTTTGAAGCTTCTAAGAATTTTTTTCTGCTCAAGCTGTTTGGTTTTGTCTTTCTTTGATTGCCCTTTAATACAGGATTGTTGGTGCTGTTTTTGGGCTGTTTGTTCTTGCCTTTGTGCTCTTTTTTTCCTTTCCGGTTTCTTGCCGATGAATAAACCTTCGCTGTTCAAAAAAAAAAAGTTTAACGTTAATAGGAACGTTAAACTCGTTCAACCTATGTTGAACTTGTTCATGAAGGTTTACGTTAACTTGTTCATTGAACAAGTTTAACGTTATAAGATAAACGTTAAACTCGTTCAACATCCGTTGAACATGTTCACGAAGAATTACGTTGACTTGTTCAATGTACAAGTTTAACGTTCAGATGAACGTTAAACTTGTTCAATCTATGTTGAACTTGTTTATGAAGGTTTACGTTAACTTGTTCATTGAACAAGTTTAACGTTAATACGAACGTTAAACTTGTTCAACCTACGTTGAACTTGTTCATGAAGGTTTACGATAACTTGTTCAATGTAAAGTTTAACGTTCAGATGAACGTTAAACTTGTTCAACCTACGTTGAACTTGTTCATAAAGGTTTACGTTAACTTGTTCACTGAACAAGTTTAACGTTAATACGAACGTTAAACTTGTTCAACCTACGTTGAACTTGTTCATGATGGTTTACGTTAACTTGTTCATTGAACAAGTTTAACGTTAATACGAACGTTAAACTTGTTCATGAAGGTTTACGTTAACTTGTTCATTGAACAAGTTTAACATTATAACATAAACGTCAAACTCGTTCAACATACGTTGAACTTGTTCACGAAGAATTACGTTAACTTGTTCAATATACAAGTTTAGCGTTCAGATGAACGTTACATTTGTTCAACCTACGTTGAACTTGTTCATGAAGGTTTACGTTAACTTATTCACTGAACAAGTTTAATGTTAATACGAACGTTAAACTTGTTCAACCTACGTTAAACTTGTTCATGAAGGTTTACGTTAACTTGTTCACTGAACAAGTTTAACGTTAATAGGAACGTTAAACTCGTTCAACCTATGTTAAACTTGTTCATGAAGGTTTACGTTAACTTGTTCATTGAACAAGTTTAACGTTATAAGATAAACGTTAAACTCGTTCAACATACGTTGAACTTGTTCACGAAGAATTACGTTGACTTGTTCAATCTACGTTGAACTTGTTCATGAAGGTTTACGTTAACTTGTTCATTGAACAAGTTTAACGTTAATACGAACGTTAAACTTGTTCAACCTACGTTAAACTTGTTCAACCTACGTTGAACTTGTTCATGAAGGTTTACGTTAACTTGTTCAATGTACAAGTTTAACGTTCAGATAAACGTTAAACTTGTTCAACCTACGCTGAGCTTGTTCATAAAGGTTTACGTTAACTTGTTCACTGAACAAGTTTAACGTTAATACGAACGTTAAACTCGTTCAACCTACGTTGAACTCGTTCTTAAAATTCAAAATTTTTTATACTTTTTATTTTTTTTATCTTAAATAATAATATTTCTAATTTTTATATATTTTAAATGAATGTTTTCAATATTTTTTTTACATCAAATTATTTTTTATTAATTATTATGTAATATAATATAATTATATTATTAATATATATTTATATATTATATTGAAAATTTATTAAACCTACAGCAACCGGTTGAAACCGGTTGCTTTTTTTGACTGGCTAACACTAACTTTTTTTTTAAACCGATTGCTTTTTTTAACTGGCTAACACTAACTTTTTTTTTATTGTTTTATGTTGCTTTTTGTGTTGTACGGTACAAAGCACACCCACCCTTTGTACCACAGCCATCTCCGATATACATATATGGAACGAGAAGTGAGTTAATACAGGGAAATGAGAAAATAGTTGACAATTGGGGGAGGTTGGCATCAAGGGGACCACAACTTTGTAGTGGAGCTGGACTTTGAAGAAAAAAGTGGCTGTCAGGAAATCCTACACCAAGTAATATTGAGTTAACAAAAGCCGTGCGTGATAACTCCTTAACAAAAGTAGGTCAACATTATTTACAGTGTTTTTCTATTTCTTAGAGGCTGCTGGTTTTTTGTAAACAAGCCAGCACCACTAAACGCTACATATTTTTTAAAATTACTTTTATAATACAAAGTATTTTGATAATATTCTAACAAAGTACTAGTATTTAATAATATTATTATAAAGTCACAAGTGTTATACATAAGGGATATTATCATTTTCCACCATGAAATTTGTTATATTCATAACTTTACCCTTTTAGTTTCAAAAATAGACGGTCTTTCCATTGAAAACCAAATTATTCGAAACTTTACCCTCTCCAGTTAGGATTTCAGTTAAATAGTGGTTTGACTGTGAAGTTAGTGGAAAAAGTACGTTTTTATTCCCTTAATAATAACATTTATATTTTTTAAAGAAAAATCATAATTAAAAAATAAAAATAAAAACTCATTCCCATTAGTTCATCTCCAGATTCAATCTCTATCGACCATCTCAGATAATAATAATAATAATAATAATAAAAATAATAATAATAATAATAAACCTTTAAAAATAATAGTAATAAAAAAACCATTAAAAATAAAAATAATAATAATAAAACCTAAGCTATACTTAAACACCAAAATCTGCTTCCATTGTTTTTTTTCAATTGATTTTAATAATAAACCTTTAAAAATAATAGTAATAAGAAAACCATTAAAAATAAAAATAATAATAATAAAACCTAAGCTATACTTAAACACCAAAATCTGCTTCCATTGTTTTTTTTCAATTGATTTTCATTATTTTAGTTTCTCGTAAATGAAATCATTTGAAAAAAAAAATTGTTTCGGTTTAGAGTTTTGGATATTTTTGAAACTAGAGGGGCAAAGTACAAATATGGCAAACCTTAGGGGTGAAAATAATAATATACAATTTTTAGAAGTAGCACATGTACGGTATTTCCCTGGTGTTTCACGGTCAAACCAATATTTAATGAAAATCCTAATGGCAGAGGGTAAATATTTAAATAATTTGGGTTTATAGGGGAAGACTGGTTATTTTTGAAACTAGAGGGGATAAAGTTATGAATATGGAAAATCTAGGAGGAAAATAATAATATACCAATATATAATTCTTTAAAAGGGGACGCGTGCAATTGCCGACCGTTCTGGCTTGTCTCTTCCAATATAATTTTTTCTTACAATAAAGTAGAAGACTCGGGCACACATATTTGACACGTGTCAAGGAAACCTTCACCATTAATGGAGCTTTCTCTTCTGAAAATTTTAAGTAAAAGCATGTCAAGGATACGACAATGGCTGCCACTATCTCACTTAATGGAGTCCTTATCTTACAGGGGTTTCACCTAACTTTTACAAGTCTTTTATTTTATATATAATTTAGAAACGTTTCGTAAGTAAAGTACAAGAGGTGTCTATCACATTGGGCGATCATCTGAATACTTGGCAGAATCTTATTGGAGAGACCAAAGCCATACAATGTCTTGGCCTTTAAGTTTTAACTAATTAAAGTCCAACATTTTGTTTTGTTTTTACAAGAGAAAAAGTAAAAATGTATGTATATATATCAAGTCAAGACACGAGCAATTGGAAATTGCCATCAAAAAAAGTGCTTCCACTTAAGTTTATATTAATTTGCTTATTTGGTTATATATATAGATGTCTATTTGGGTTTGGTTGGTCCTTCAAAAATGTTATATATATATATATATATTAATTATATAAATAGCAGTAAAGTGACTATTCTTTTCGAGGTAGTACCGTTAAAGTTACATCCTTGCATTGCAATTTGCATATGTTCTTAATGGGGAAAATAGACTTGAGAATTTCATGAAATATAGCTCGATTGGTTTAAGATTAGAGTAAATTACAGCTTCAAGCTAGGAACTTTTGTTATGTCACAAAAAAACAATCTTATTACTCTAGTGTTTGAGGGAGTTTAAATGATTTACATGTAAAATATTTTTGTACCTATTGACATAATCCAGTTATAATTACAATTATAAATGTGAAAGTAGGTAGCCTAAAACAAAATTATGGTGCATCAAATATTTAGACCATTTCATTTAGATTTTTTTTTCCAGTTAGGAGTGATATGTGGAACCCTTATAAAATCGATCGCTATAAACAAATAGTCTAGAATGTAGCTTCCACCATAGGGGAGAGATCTCCCAACAGTTTGTGATTTAATAGATAAATGTAAAAATCGAACTTCTGTCATTAACATGAGAGGGGAAGTGCACAACTACTTTTCTACGAATTTCTTCAAGCATTTCTTCTATATTATGTTTTCTTAATGGATGGAATTTTTAGGATCATGAATTAAAGACATGAAAAGCTTTAGTTAGGGATGAGGATGGGGATGGGGTTGATTTACATTTAATTATTATAATACAAAATAATAATAAGATTAAAAAGTGAATTGCTTATAACTTTATGTGTATCGAATTTGGATCCTATGTTATTGACTTTGTGTTAACCTAATCAATGTATGGTCAAGATATTGGTGTTGTTTAAGTTACATGTATAGTATAATGCAAGGACGGACGGTAAGGAAGGCTGATCGGGCTATGGTTAGGTCAGTTTTTTGTAAAAAAAAAATAAATTATCAATTTAATATTATTTAATTAACCAAAACACAATTAGACATGATGCCGGTTCGGTTCGAACCGACAAACCGAACCGAAACCGGGTTGAAAAAATCGGAACCGGAACCGGTTTTCCGGTTCTGGTTCCAAATTTTCAGGACCGTCAGGTTCGAACCGGACTGGAACCGGCGGTTCCAACATTATTATTTTTTATATAAATTATTAAATCCTAAACTATATTCTCAGATCCCCTCTCCACTTCTCATTTTTCTATTTTCTTTCTTCTCATAACTCTGATCCCTCTATCTCTCTTTCTTTATTTTTTTCTTTCTTCACGATCTCTTCTTCTTCGAAATTGTTCAATCTCTTCTTCACGATGTTCGGTCTCTTCTTCTTCGATGTTCGATCTCTTCTTCAAGATCTCTATGCTTTTTTTAGGTGTTTGTTTGCTGAGAAAGTTGAGGAAAATGAATGGGAAAATAATTGGGTGATATACTGATCTGGGATTCTTGGTTGGGTTTTGGTAATGGGTGGTATATTGGGTAACTTGAATGGGTGACAGGTGAAGATCAGATCAATGGGTGGCTTTTTGTCTTGAGTGTGGTACTGTGGTGGTGGTGGGTTTCCAGATCCATCAGATCGTAGACCTATAAATGGTGATCATACGATCAGATCGATAATGGGTTTCCAAATCCATCCACAATATCGTTAATTGTGTTTTGAATTCTTTTTTATTTTTTATTTTTGTTTTAAAAATTATGGATTAGGTTAAGGTTTGGGTCATTGGATGTTTGGAGATGGTGATCAGGTGATGGTCTGGAGTCTGGATTGGAACTCTAGTGGAGAAGATGATGATCATGTGATATTGTGATTGGGTTTAAAAAAAATAGAACCGGAACCGGGGAACTGCCGGAACCGGAACCTTCCTAAGGCCGGTTCCGGTTCCCCTTATTCGGGAACCGGAACCGTCCAGTTCCGAACCAGAACCAGAACTGACGTCATGTCTAAACACAATAGAGTCCAGAGTTAGAGTAGTCAGATAATGTCACATTATCCTATTTATCTCTCTTTCTCAACTTACCAATTTTCTCTCGTCCTAATTTAGTGTTTTGCATGTACACTCCCTTCAAATTAAAAAGTTTATATTATTTTAATTATATTAAATAATAACATATAAATAAATTATCAATAGATTATGTTTATTTAATTATTTTTATAGATAAAAAAAATCATTTTATCTTAATTTAATTGTTTTTGATTATATATATAATATAACTACAAATAATATTATTTTTATTCTTATAATATATTGAAAAAGTAACGAGATGAGATTTGCCCGATAGTAAACCCACAGTTGCACCATGAAGTTATGGGTTCGAGTTTCCTTTCCCAAAAAAACCTTTAATTTATGTAATACTTCAAAAAGAAAAACAATATATTAAAAAAGTATTTTAAAAACAATTTCATTAAATACATATGAATTTTTTTTTCTTCAGAATATGGATTTCAATTATTTCTATTGGACGTGTTTTCAAAGTTATCTAACTTCTGAAAACATGAAAAATCAATTACTCGATTTCAAATGAAAATACAAAAAACAAAAACAAAAAACATATATTACCGAATAGACCCTAATTCTCTCTATCACTTTGTTTTCGTTTTTTTTATTAATGAAATTTTATAGTACGATTGATGTTTTATTATATTAATTCTTTATATATACTTTTGTTTAAACCCACCCTACTAAAAAATCCTGGGTACATTCTGGTATAATGTATATTGAAGTGCCAATAACTAATGTGGCAATGGGGACATTTGTTTTTGTTATTTGGTAGGTTTGCTTTAAGTGTTGTAATTAATTCAGAAACAACACTGAAATAATAATTGATGTATTACTCTGTTCAAAGATAAAATTACTTAATTAATATCTTAAATTATTTACAGTAGTACATCATCACGTGTCTTCTTCTTGAACCACCATTTCAAGTAGTTCAAACTAACAGCAAATTACGATAATGGTTTGGATATTGTCGGTAAAAGTATAACTAATTATGAAGTTCAGTTGAGTCCTTTTTTTTTTTATTTTTTTTGAAAATTAATATAAACATCAACTCAATATTTAGCAACACCTGTGAAATGAATGAAACAAATGTCATTCACGATAGCTCTAACTTGTTTGATATCATATGACTCCTCATATATAGGTTACAAATTCATACTCGTAAGATCAATGGAATGACTATATATGACAAAATATCCTTGCATCGATCATTTTAATTACATGGATCGTGGATGCCAACATGAGTAAGATTTTCAAATACACTTACAGCAAACCATTTAAATGTGAAAATTAAATTAATTAACTAAACAAACAACATTTGATACATACAGTAAATATAACATTAATTTGAAAGTATAATCTTAATTAAGGTCCACAAACTAGCCAACTCAAAATAATACAAAAGCGATATATGATAATTAAACACAAAGCTATCCATTTTGCAAAAGAAGAAGTAGCTAGTCATGGTAACTGCCATTTGTATTGTTTCCAGGGATGTTGAATAATCGTATCTTTATCGACATGTCCAATAATAGTTAAAAGTATAAGGGAGGTTTTTGCACTTAAACCTATATTTATATTTTAAAGGAATTATTAAGGCTTTTAGATATTAAAGTGTGTGTATATATATATATATATATATAGTCGTTTTCCTGTCAGTGCACACTGATAGAATTATATGAGGACATTGAATGTGAGCCACTCATTTATAAAAGAGGTTTGACAAGTGCATACATACCAAGTCAAAATATATAAAATGAGTGGCTCACATTCAATGTCCTTATATAATTCTATCGATGCGCACTTATGTAAAAATTATTGTATATATATATATAGTCATTTTCTCCTCAGTGCGTACTGATATAACTTATATCAGTACGTTACATTTGGACCACTGATTATAGAGAAGTTTTGACAAGTGCATACACTTGAGTCAAAATATGTAAATCTAATGGTCAACATCCAACGCACTGATGAAGTTATATCAGTGCGTACTGACTTGAAAATTTATTTATATATATATATATAGAGAGAGAGAGAGAGAGAGAGAGAAATTTTCAAGTCAGCACGCATTGATATAACTTCATCAGTACGCACTAATATAACTTCATCAGTGCGTTGGATGTTGACCATTAGATTTACATATTTTGACTCAAAGTATATCACTTGTCAAAACTTCTACATAATCAGTAGTCCACATGCAACGCACTGATATAAGTTATATCAGTGCGCACTG
The DNA here is from genome assembly GCA_033220585.1 of Dipteronia sinensis. Taxonomy (NCBI): domain Eukaryota; kingdom Viridiplantae; phylum Streptophyta; class Magnoliopsida; order Sapindales; family Sapindaceae; genus Dipteronia; species Dipteronia sinensis. The sequence continues at coordinate 58,791,963 of CM065638.1, read as the reverse complement.
AGGAGAAACTGACTGTATAAATATATATATATATATATATATATATATATATACATATATGAGAATTATATTTATTCTTTTTTTATTAACAAATATACTTTTCTTAATATTAGTAAAATATATAGATTATTATAGAGGGATAACAGGAGTAAACATCACATTTTAAGGAGCTTTTGTGGGACTAGCACTGAGTTAATAATTTAAGTTCTAGTGGTACCAAAGTATAGTAACTGACAAAAATACCATTGACTTCACTTTTCCTTCTTCTTTCTCTTTCTCTCAAAAAGAACAATTTTTCCTTCAATTTTTCTCAAGAAAAAGGAAGAATCTCTCAAGAAAGTTGTAGATGAATTGTGATTTTATCTCTTTTGTAAGTGTTTAAAAAGAAAAAGAGGAATCGACGAGAAGAGCTAGGCAACAAAAAGAAATCACGATAGAACATAAATTAAAAAAAAACGGATCTGAAAAAGTTTCCAAAAAATAAATCTTGGATTCAAGAAAATAAGTCTCGAATTCAAGGAAATAAGTCTCTGAAACTTTTTTGGTCTTTCCGATACTTATTTTGGTATTTTTCATGACTTATTTGTGCATGTTTGAAAATTCGAGACTTATTTTGGTATTTCCGAAAATTATTGGTCATGTTTGCAAATTCGAGACTTATTGGGTATTTTTACAAATTCAAGACTTATTGAGCATTTTTATAAATTCAAGATTTACTGGGCAAGATAAAAAAAATTTAAGAAACTTTTTTTTTAACTTCTTCATCGACCTCCAATGAAGGTCTGTTCAACCTCTAATGAAGGTCATTTCGACCTCCATTGAAGGTCGAGGTCTTTTCAACCTCCATTGAAGGTCTTTTCGACATCCATTGATATATATATAGGTGACCTCCATCAATAGAGGTTTTTAGGAAAAACATAATTTAAAAAGGCTGAAAAAGAGAATACCAATAAATAAGAGGGTATTTTTATCCTTTGGTGCCCTTTAAACTCAAATTATTAAGTTAGTGCTAATTCCAAAAGTATGGGAGTAAAAAGTGTTAGAAAATTTTTGAGCCCTTATTATATATCATAATTTTTTGAACAAATTGCACGAAACTCTCTTGAGGTTTTCCCTTTTACAAACAGAAACAACATTATTGAAAATTGACACTCACCTCCCTTGCCGTTAGTCAAAGTCTGTTAAAACTAACCTTTGGCCATGTCAAGCCGTGTGAAAGTCTAAAATACACATGATCTCTTTATTAAAGAAATAAAAAAAAATTCTAAATCTCCATTGTCCATATCTTAGATGAACGGTGGAGATCCATTTTTTTAAAAAAAAAAACTTAAGAAATTTCTTTTTTAAACTTAAATGGAATAAAAAAATTTTGAAGAAAGAAACTTTTTTTAAGAAATAAAAATATAAATCTCTACCGTCCATCAAGAGATGGACAGTGCAGATCTGTTAAGAAAAAATTGAAACAAATTTTTTTTACAGATAAAATCAAAACAAATTCGAAAAAGGAAAAAAAAGGTGGAGGTAGAAATCCAAACTGAATCTCCATCTCCATGGAGATCATCATCTCCATGAAGACGGAGATCCAGTGGATCTCCATCTCCTCTGGGTCTCCATCGAGATAGAGATCCAATCGCTGGATCTTTATTGTAAGTTACACCATTTTGTGATTGGCTTATTTCGTTGACAAACCACAATGAGGTTAATCTTGTAAGGGTAGATTTAGGTGATTGGACTTGTTCGTGATCAAAGCACCATCCTGCATTCCCAAAGCTTCAAGAACGAAAAGCTATAGAGGTATAACACTTGACTTGTACTCTTGAAAAGATTAGGTGCACACATACACATGTCATTCATTTGTATTCTTTTAGTGATATTATCATGTGCATTTCAGCATTCACACACTTGCACATTTTGCTTATAGTTAGTATGTTTGACCGCATGAGAATGTCTCTTTCTTTCTATTTTTATGGTCTTGGTATCATCGTGGTGAACCACGAAAAACTTTCCAGTGGTTTTCGCGGTCCAAGTGTCGTCTTGGATCATTGAGACAAATGGGCGCGACATCCCTTCCAGTGGATATCGCGGTCCAAGTGCTGTCTTGGATCACTACGAAAAATGGTCGTGAAAAACCCTCAAGTAGTTTTTGTTGTTGCTGTGTCGTCTTAGAGAATCGTGACAATTGGCGTGAATTTTTCGCTAATGGTTTTCGCGGTCATATGTCGTTATTGACAACCGCGAAAAAGGGACTGCGACTTTCCAGTGAGGTTTCAGTTGCCTTTGTCATGGCGGTTGATAGATCTAATATAGTTGCCTTTGTTTCCTATGTAATATGCTTGTTTCTCAAGTAAAGTATGTTTTTTTTATGTGTTTAGTGAGCTTGTGCAGGTTATTTTCCCAAAGGATGGTGTTTGGAAGTTTTCTGGAAGAAACAGGGCGAAAAACATTAAATTGTCATTCCCACGGTCCAGACCACCAGCCAAGAGAGAAGAAAACTGCACCGTAGGCAGTCGTGGAATCCTGAAGATGCATGCGCTGCAAACCGCTATCCAAGCATATATGCGCACCACGGCATAGACACATGCATAGACCACGTCTCACACTCGGTCAACAAGTTTCCTTATTGCATTAGGAGTCTAAAAAGCCCTAAATTGAATAGGAGATATAAATACTTCTTGATTCTATTCCAGAAGAAGGGAGAGATACATTAGCAACAACACAATCCTACGTCCAGAAGATATCTTTTCATCCTTTAAACCATCTTTACACATCGAAGTCTTATAGAGAAGAAGAAGATTCTTAACTTGTTCAAGTTGAATCAACCATATTCGAAGAGCTCTTGGTGTTTACCAATGGGTTTTTTCTATTCCAAACTCTTTCTTATTTATTTCTATGATGTGTAACTAATCCAATGTGAACCTCTTGTGAATGCTATTGTTTGGATTAACTTTTATTTCATCAATTCAATTCTTGTTTCATTCATAAAGTTTTAATTTAATTCTTGTTCTTTGTTGTTTTAGATTTGATTCACACCAAGGATGAAGAATTATTATTGACTTAGGGTTAAGATTACCTAAGAATTAGAGTTAGCGTATAGACCAAACCTAATCTTGATTAATGCTTCCATGAATAAATGAGTTATTACTTTAGCATAGGCCAGGCAAAGCATATAATTTGGTTCTTACTTCTAGTACTTAACGGGTTTCCGATCGTTGTTCACACCATATGTCAGGGGTGAATGATAACTGGGAATATGTGACTCATCCTGTGGTCATATGGTAATAGTCATAATTAAGATAAGAATGAACCCATGAATTGATTGAATTTTGTTTGCAAGGTTAATTCCATATATTGAGTACTCATAATTGGGAATCATTGATAACCTACTGTTTTCTCTCTGTTGATCACAACCAAATCTTTTTAATTGCTTTCATAGTTTATTTAATTTAATTTAGTTAGTTTTAATTCAATCATCAATCTCAACAACTTGGTTCTTTAAATTTAGCTTAAATTAGAATTAGTTATAACCGGTGGATCACTTTTCCTCGTGGGAAGGATCTCTACTTGCCCCTATACTTATTTTTACAATTCGTGCACTTGTGAGTTAGTAGTAAAATAGAATTTTCATATCAAGTTTTTGCCGCCGTTACAGGGAACTAGTTGAGTTATTGGTTATTTCTCGTTTTAGTTAATAATTTAGTTTAGTTTAAGTGGTTGAGTCATTGATTTTTTGATTTGATTTTTGTTTTGTTTATTCTTTTCTTTTCGGAGTTACTTTGTGTCTGTCTTTTGTTTCAAGGCTCCACAAGGTAGAGGATCTCTACAAGGAGATTTACTGCCTCTTGAAGACAACATCAACAGGATCAGAAGAGTACCAATGAAGCATGGATGCGATCCATCTTAACTGCATGGCTTGCCAGGGAACTAGATTCCATCTTAACAAGCTGAACCTATTCAAACCATGAGGGATTATGGACGTCCACGAGTGGGTAACAACCCTCTATGTATTTTGATGGACGAAGGTTCAAGGAATTATGAGCTGAAGAGTTTTCACTTCAACATGCTTCCCTCTTTCCCTGGTCAACCATATGAAGATGCGATCCAATTCATACGAGAGTTCTATATGTTCTCGACTCATTTCCCATACACAGGTTGATAGAAGATAAGTTTTGAATGAGGTGCTTCCCCTATTAAACGAAAGATAAGGCTAAAGTATGGTTGATGTCTCTACCACCTAGATCTTTGAGGACCTGGGATGAAGTGCTCGATAAATTTACTAGTAAGTACTATTCTCAGCAGAAAACGAGTGAAATCAAAGGAAAGATCTCCAATTTCTTTCAGGGAAATCATGAGACATTCCATGAAGCATGGGATAGGTATCAGATGCTCTTAAATCAGCGCCCACACCAAGGATACTTGCTGCATCAAGTGTCTCAGTTCTTCTACGACCGGCTGAATAAAATCTCTACAGTAATGGTTGATAATGCTTATGGAGGTTCAATGAGTGATCAGACACTTGAGGATGTCTACGATATTTATGAGAAGCTCGCCCAAAGTTCTCATCAGAAAAAAAAACAAGGAAGCGAGCCATAATTTATTTGGTGGATTCAAACACATGATTGTCCATACAAGTGGCATAGTTGGCCAATTCGGTCAGACGTCTATGGTAGAAAGTTCAGGATGTGTAAGAAACATGCATAATCTGGAAAGATGCCAATCTAGGGGAATTGGTCTTGATGGAACGGAAGAAACACAAGCCATGAACCACTTCAACCCTTGACCACAGAATGATCCGTTCTCGAACATATATAATCCAGGTTAGAGAAATCATCCCAACTTCTCTTGGACTGACAATCAGGGCACTGAAAATCAATGGGGTAGCAGTAACAATCAGAGGAATTACAATCAGGGTGTCTAACCAAGTTCCTCAAATCAACCACGGAAATAATCTCTAAAAGAAACCTTGAATAATTTTATTCAAGTGACACAAGCTTCTTACCAAGCCTTACAAGCCTCTCAGCAAAGCACCGATCAAAAGTTGAGTAACCACATATAATCTACTCAGGAGTTCCACCAGGGAACTATTATACGGTTTCAAAATATAGAGGCGTCAATGAAAAAAATTAGTGCAAGTTGAGCAATTAGCTGCAACATCTCAAAACAAGAACACATGAAATTCCCTGGTCATACTAAACAAGCGAAAGCAATGACGGTCCTCCGAAGTGGTAAAGTATTAAGCAATGAAAAACCTGCTGAACTTTATAATCGATTTACTAATGTTTCAAGTTCTTCGAAGGAAATAGAAGCACCGAAGGATGAGGAGGAAGTAGTAATGGAAAAATCCAAGGATCCATCGCTTTTGCATAAATCACCAAACCCATATAGTCCTCCAATTACATTCCCTAGGAGATTGTAGAAAGGAAGTTGGAAAGTCATACAGAGACATATATGCACATTCTTTCCAAGGTTAACGTCAACTTGCCTTTGCTTAAGATGGTTAAAAAAATGCCAGCTTTTGCAAAGTTTTTCAAAAATCTTTACACGTACAAGCCGAAGTTTGAGCTGTTGGAACCTAGGGTTACAGATTGCGCAGCGGAAGGTTTTAAAATTTTTTATGTAATCATTAAATTAACCCATTTGTACAGTAATAATCAAATGCAATAAAAAGTGAAGAAACTTTTCATACCTACGTAGGAGGCTCCTTCACTTTAATACGAACTACTCCTGATTTGAACCACGTGATCTTCCTCGCTATCTCCCAGAACTGATAACAGCGTGTGGGCGCGTCACGATATTCAGGACCTGTATATGGAGGAAGAAGAGAAGAACACACATAAAAACAAAACTAGAAGTGCAGCTCTTGTGGTCTCACCACACCCTAATAATTTTTTTTCTTTTTGTTTGCTTTTCGCTTTTGCTGTCACGACTAATCTTTGTTTCTCTTCTTTGCTGTGTCTCTCTCTTATTCGGTTTCATCTCTACCTTTTAATTAAAAATATATATCTCATATATATTCAAATCAAAACAAAACCGACATTTGGTTTAAATTTTTTAAAAAAATATATCTCATATATATTAAAAACAAACCAAAAATCTTATATTTGATTTTTAAAATTTTATAAAGATATCTCATATCTTTTTAAAAAATAATTAAATATTTATTTTTGAATTCAAACATTTTAAATTCAATTTCAAATATTTAATTTAATAAAATAAAATAATCATATTATCTTATTTTATTCAAAATCAAATATCAACTAACACCCTCCATTTAGTGATTAACAACATAATTAAATAATCTTATTATTTAATTTATTTAATCACCATTATTCATTAATTAAATAATCCCATTATTCAATTAATTCCCGAATTAATATGTGTCACTTTCGTAACATAATTAATTGGACAATCCAATTAATTAACCGTGACCCTTGTTACCTAAATCGATCGGGCTAGCAAGAGAACCTAATGGACCCACAGTATTTTGAGCTTCAATAATCCTTAGAAATTATTAATTAAACTCTTTAATTAATATTTCATGATTATTAACTTCGGTGTTATTCCACTAAAAACCCGAAGCTGCACTCTCTCAACTGTAGACGTTTTTACACAAACCAATAACTCTCGGTGTCCATCGATATAGCTATTACATATGGTATAATCCTCCACAAGTAGTTCATAATTAGAGCTGGGTCATAATGTCCGTTATACCCCTCTAATCATATCTTTCCATTAAGTACCATTGATTCTCTAATGAACAATAAATCCTACATTCCTTACGGAATTAGGAGAGCGCTCATATTGTTCAAGCCCCGAATCAACCTTTAAGGGAACTACCATCTACTTCTCACAAGAAGGAGTGGATTCCACTATTGTGTACAAACCTTCCCAGCCACAAGCCAAACCGCGATCCCAACATACGGAGTATATTGATCGGGAATGCAACTCCGACCTCACCCATGGTATATCAAAGACCACGATCTAACCGGAATGAGTCGATAAGACACTCAGGATTAAGATCACCCACATATAGCCATCATTGGTTGATATATATGAATCTCATCGTTAAACGGATCTTAGTGAGAGATTCATATAGATCATGGCCCAGTCCTATATGATCACATCATACAAGGTGCCTCCATTCTCATATCTACATATGAATGATCCAGGATAGGATCACCGTACACTACGAAATGGACCGCAACTGTAGATTAACCACAAATAAAGTACCCAGCTTTATTTGCTATCTACGGACTCTTTAAATTGCTCGTTTCAAACTGAATCCATCTATATATGACACTCATATACTCAGTTCGAAATTACATCCAGCAATTTTGGATGTTAAGTGCACATGTTATATAAAGTATGACACAAAATGAATGAATATAGTACTTCTTTTATTTATGTTCAAATTACATTTACATATTACAAGCTTTAGGGCAAAAACCCCAACATGAGCCCAATCATCAAAAGTACCTGGTATGAAGTGCTACTGCTGTGCTGAAAAAGTCATTACCACAAAAACTCAATGATCCGAGAAGTTTCAACATCAACATAACAATTGGTGGGATAACTGTGGACAGAGCAATGTTGGATTTGGGAGCCAGTATCAATTTGATGCCATATGCAATCTATGAACAGTTATGGTTGAATGATCTTAAGCCATCCACCATGTCACTCTTACTTGCAGATGGTTCTATTCGATACCTAAGGGGTAATGTCGAAGATGTGTTAATGCAAGTAGATAATTTGATTATTCCTGCCGATTTTTTGGTACTTGACTTGGATGAAGAATTCCAAGAGTTAAATAATATACCAATCTTGCTTGGAAGACCATTTATGGCAGCTGTAAAGACTTTCATTTATGTTCGGAATGGGAAACTTACAATGACGGTGCTGGATGAGACTGTTGAATTCTAGGTATTTGAATCCCTTTAATTTCTTAAGATGGCCGATGACTGCTACTCTGTTGATGTGATATATTCTGCGGTAAAGGATGAGTTATTAAGTGATGAGTTGAATGAACTTTTGGACTTGGCAAGGAATGTTGTGGTGGAAGACAAGTCAAGCCAGGAACACGTGCTAGATGGAGTTGAGGTTGAAGAAATAAGTGCTGAAATAGGAGATAAGGTTAGCAAGGCTTTGGTTCCATATATGAGCTCTCCTACTCAATTGGAGCTCAAGAAACTTCCTTCCAAGCTCAAGTATACCTTTTAAAGGGGGAATGAGACTCTTCCCGTGATCATAGCTTCTGATCTGAATAATGAAGAAGAATAGAAGCTATTGAGAGTGTTAAAGGAGTATAAGGCCGCTATAGGGTGGACGATTGTGGATTTAAAGGGAATTAGCCCTACTATATGTATGCACAACATTTTGTTGGAAGAAAAGGCAAGGCCTACAAGAGAAACTCAAATGAGGCTGAATCCTAATTTTAAAGAAGTTGTGCATGATGAAGTGTTAAAGCTACTTATGGTGGGTATCATATACCCAATATCCGATAGCAAATGGGTGAGTCTGGTCCATATTGTGATAAAGAAATCAGGACTTACTGTCGTTAAAAATGAAAACAATGAATTGATTCCCACAAGAAAAACCATGAGCAGGATGGTGTGTATTGATTATCGCAAGCTCAACACGGCAACCAAAAATGATCATTTTCCTTTACCGTTCATCGATCAGATGCTTGAGCGCTTGGCTGGACATGCTTATTATTGCTTCCTGGATGGATTTTTGAGTTACAATCAGAATGCAATTGCTCCAGAAGATCAAGAGAAGACAACGTTCACACGCCTTTTGGATCCTTTGCATACCGAAGAATGCCTTTCGGGTTATGCAACTCTCCCGCCACGTTTAAGAGATGTATGATGTCTATCTTCTCTGACATGCTTAAGAGGTTCATTGAGGTATTTATGAATGATTTTTCTATTTTCGGTAATTCTTCTGACCATTGCCTTACTAACCTCGCTCTTGTTATAAAAAGATGCTTGGAGACTAATTTGACACTTAGTTGGGAGAAAAGCCATTTTATGGTTAAGTCAGGGATAGTGCTAGGGCATGTTATTTATAATAAAGTGATTGAAGTAGATAAAGCTAAAATAGATGTGATTACTAAACTTCCAAATCCAACTTCGGTGAAAGGTGTGAGGAGTATTCCTTGTCATGCAGATTTCTATAGGCGTTTCATTATAGATTTTTCAAAAATTAGTTGTCCTCTATGTAACCTTTTGACCAAAGATACTACAATTGTTGTCAATGACGAATGCTTGCATGCTTTTCAAACTTTAAAGGATAAATTGACATTGACCCTAATAATAATGCCTTCTGATTGGTCTCATCCTTTTGAATTGATGTGTGATACATCTGACTATGACGTAAGTGCTATCTTAAGAGATCGGGTAAATAAATTTCCATATGTTATTTACTATACTAGTCGCACTTTGAATGATGCACAACTAAACTACTCCAGCACTGAAAAAGAATTACTCGATGTTGTAAATGCTTTAGAAAAATTTCATTCATATTTGATTGGTTCTATGGTCATTGTGTATTCTAATCATGCTGCATTGAAGTATTTATTAACATAAAAGGATGCGAAACCGAGATTACTTCAGTGGATCATTTTATTGCAAGAATTTGATTTGGAAGTCAATGACAAGAAGAGCAGCGAGAATGTGATGGCGGATCATCTTTCCTGATTAGTAGAGAATGTGGGTGAGGAAATTTTGGATGAAAATATGAGTGTTCCCATTAATGAAAGCTTCCCAGATGAACATCTATTGGCTGTAAGAAATAAGGAACCATGGTATGTAGATATTGTTAATTATCTTGCGAATGCAATAGTTCCTGTAGGTTTGAGCTCCTAAGCAAAAAAGAAATTTCTTTTCCAAGTAAGGAAGTATTTTTGAGACGAGCCTTACCTATTCAAATATGGACTTGACCAAATCATTCGTAGATGCATCCCTGAAGATGAACAAAAAGAAGTGCTGAACTTTTGCCACAAACTTAGCTGTGGAGAACACTTCAGCACGAAGAAAACAGCTCTCAAGATTCTCCAGTCTGGTTTTTTCTAGCCCTTTCTATTCGAAGATGCTTACAATTTTTGTATTACATGGGACATGTGTCAAAGAGTCGGAAACAATGGGAAGAAGAATGAGATTGCACTTACCAGCGAAGTAGTAGTAGAGCTATTTAATGTATAGGGAATTGATTCATGGGGCCATTCCCATCTTCACATGGGTACAATTACATTTTGGTGGATATGGATTACGTATCCAAATGGATAGAAGCTGTCTCAACCAGGACAAAAGATAGCTAATAGTTGTGAAGTTCGTCAAGGATAACATCTGTACAAGATTTGGAACACCTCGTGCAATCATTAGTGATGGAGGAAGCCACTTCTACAACAAGGTTTTACCTAGTTATTAAAAAAGTACAATATTAAGCACAATGTGGCAACCCCATATCTAGGGATGGGAGTGGGGGCCCATTGAGGCGGGGAGGGTCCCCCCACCCCCACCCCCACCCCCGCCCCAAACCATATTTGGAGGAAGTGGGGATATGGGTGTTTGGGGGGAGGTTCCCCTGCCCCAATCCCGTCCCCAATTTCCCCAATTTCCTCCATTTTCAATCCTGATATTTTTCAATCTGAAATCTGGAATTTAGAATTCGCGATTCAAAATTCGATCATTCCAATCATTCGATTCACCCTGTTTCGATATCCAATTCAATAAATAATCTAAAATATATAATTGATTTAATTTAATTCAAAATTAATATAAATTTAAAGTCTAAGCAAACAAATTTACAAAATAAAAGTAAAAATATATAAATATATATATGGGGAAATGTGGCCATACCCCCGCCCCCTTTTAGAGAAATGAGGGAATGGGTAAATGGGGGTGGGGTAGGTTCCCCTACCCCCACTCCCAAACTCCATTTGGGGGCAAACTTTGCCCCCTAAATGGAGGTGCTGCCCCGTGGGGGTGGGGCCCTATGGGGGAAATGCTCATCCCTACGGCCATATCATCCTCTAACATCTGGTCAAGTGGAGATGATGTAGGCAGAAGCGATTTGAATTAGGAAATTCACACACACGCGAGCAACAAGCTTTCTCGTCCCTATTGATTCAAAGAATACCAGGAAAAAGAACAGTTTGAGAGCAAAAGCTCAATCACGAATTTTATTTCACTAAAACCTGAATTTCAAAACCCTAATACATTTTAATAAATAGGGAATGAAGTAAACTCCTACATTCCTAAAACAACTCAAACAAATCAGGAAAAGAATCCCAAATAAAACTAAAAATAAAACTAAATCTAAACTTATTCGAAAAAAGAAAGAAAACCCAAATTGTTGCGCAAAAAACTTAAAATACCCGGATGACAAGCTAAATGACCTTTTACTAGGCCTAAACTAGAAATCAGCCTATAGTACACGTCCTGAGCTTTTCGAAAATATATTATAATATTCGTTTGGAGATCGTATGTGAAAGTTATGCCCCTGCGAAGTTAGGCCCGTTTTGAGTGCTCAAAGCGACCCAAAAACGAAAGTGAAACCTATGCTACATCAGGAGATGAGTAATAGGCAGATCAAACATATATTGGAGATGAAGTCTGTGCATGATAAGAAGATTCTTCATAATAGGTTTTGTCCAGGAATGTTAGTCCTCATGTACCATTCCCGATTAAGGTTATTTCCAAGAAAGCTGAGATCAAAATGGACAGGGCCATTCCGAGTCACCAAGGTAGTCACCCACGAAGCGTTAGAATCAAAAATCCAAAGACATAATGAGTGTTCAAAGTGAATGGTCATAGGTTAAAGCCTTATTTGGGTAGTAGTTGTAGGTCCCTGTAAGGACCTCGATTTTATGATTGGCTTATTTCATGACAAACCACACCACAGTGGGGATGATTGTGTAATGGGTAGCTTAGGTCCTTGTCGGCAAGCTTCCGAGCATCTCCATGACTTCAAGAGCAAAAGGTATAATCACTTGACTTTGTCTCTTGAAGAGTTTAGGTGCACACACACACTTCATGCATGTCTTGTTCATCTTGCATTTGTGTTATTTATTGTGTATATGTGTGCATCCGTTACACAACTCACACGAGCACATCTTTGTTTGTCTTTATGTGTGGTTGTTTCATTTTATGTTTTCTGTTTATGTTCGGAAACGTCCTCACTCGCATGATGATGTGCTTGTGTTGTGTCCGCGCTTGCATGCAACCTATGTGAATATGTAAAAGATATTCAAGCATGCAATTAATGCTAGGCAACACTAAATGCTTATCTAAGGATTTAAAGATTTCAATGAATGCAAATCCTAGATACCAATATCTAAATGCAAATGCATGAAGATTTAGCTAGAAGGGTAAAATCGTCCTAAATGCTAGCTATCAATGAACAAAGCTCTCAACCAACAAACAACAACTCAAACATGTTATACATGCCAATAAACATAAAGATATGCAATAAAATCATATAAAAGAGCTAACCCTAGGCAAACAAGAACATAAATAAATACAATGAGATTTAGGGCATGTTCAAGTTACCTAGTCAATGAAAGCAAGAAGAATCCATGATGAGATGATGCTTGTAAGATGTTAGATGCACATGGATTTGTGTTTGGTTAAGTAAAGATGAGTTCTTGGGAGTTTCTCTCTCTAAAGGAAGCTTGAACTCACAAAAATGGCTTCTTGAACTCATGAAAACGAGCAAGGAAGAAGAGAGAGTATATATAAGGGAGCCCTAGTCAAAACAGCGTCGTTTTGAACTTAGGGCATAAAATCCTGTCAATACCGCTAGATGGACCGCGTCGCAGGCAAGTGTCTAGACCGCGGTACACACAGCAGTGCACCGTCTGGACAACACCGCGGTGAAGGGCGCTGTGCATGCAGGTGCACAGGCCGCGGTATGGGCAACAGAGGCCTACTGGATAACACCGCGACTTGGGTCGCTATGCGTGCAAGTGTACAGGAAGCGGTACAGGAAGCATGACCCTACTGAGGTATAACGCTCTGTATGTCGCGGTGCAAGCATGTCTTGCCAAGCGGTCTAGGCCGCGGTAAGAGAAGGAATTCTCTTTTTCGGGGAAAACTCAACACACTAAGTGATGTGCAAAAAAGTGCAAGTGTGGAGTGTGAGAAGTGGCATACAATACATCATTCAATAACATGAAGATAAGAACATAATGCATGCAAGTGAGTGTGTGCAACTAGATCTCTTCAAAGAAAGTTAAACAAGTGAGATACCTTTGAAGTGCTCTTGAGAGAGATGATATCCTTGAAGCTTGATCACACTCAAGAGGCCTAATTTACCCTTATAAAGAATAATCCCCAATGTGGTTTGTCAACGAAATAAGCCAATCAAAATATGAGGAACTTACAGTCCTCACTCGTATGATGATGTGCTTGTGTTGTGTCCGCGCTTGCACGTTAGTGTGCTTGAGTCTTAGCGCAATTTGTGACCATAGAGAGGCTTCATTTGTGCTCTCTTGGATTGTTATTTGGTTACATGGTTTTATACCATGATTGTGGGTTTTTTTGTTATTGACAAATTCTGACCTTTGGTCACTCTTTTGACCATTATTCTTTCTACGATGATCCAAATCATGTTTTGTTAATTGGAGTAGAAAGTAGACTTTCATACCTTTCCAACGGTATATCATACGAAAGGTTTGGATGTTGTTGGGTCATGTTTTGGGTCGCTTGTTTCTAGGAGCTGGAGTGTTGTTCAGTGTGTTAGGCGACATGCAAGGCTACTTGTGCATATCGCCTCATAAGTCGCCTCAGACTTGATATTTGTCTCCAGAACAAAAGGCGACTTGCCAAGCGACTTGTGCATGTCGCCTTGGATGTCGCCTTGGGCTTCAATGTTTCTCTCCAGAACATTAGGCGACTTGTGCATGTCGCCTCGGGCTGCCTTGTTTCTTTCCAGAACAAAAGGCGACATGTTAGGCGATTTAGGCATGTCGCCTCTCATGTCGCCTCTCATGTCGCCTGACACCAAAAATGGGGCATTTTGGTCTTTTCGCGTCAGCTCATTTTTTTCCCACTATATATACATCTTTATCTCTTCTTCTTCCCCAACTCTCTGAAATTACAGAAACCCTAGAGAGAGATAGAGAGAGTCTAGAGAGAGAAAGCTCCATTTGAGTTTGTTTAACTCTCCAAACCCAAAACCCATCTCCATCTTGCATCATTCATCATCATATGAGCATGGGTCTTCATTGTTTCATGACTAGGTAAGCAAGAACTTCTTTGAATATCATTTATTGTTTTTCTTACTCTAGATTAGGTATTTATTGCATGATTAAATACCTAGACTCTACTTTATTGCATATTTGTGAGTCTTGATAACATGATTGGGTTTGTATTTTGATAGCTTACAATATTAGGTCACATATGCCTAAATAGCTAATCCATAAATGTTCATGTGTGTTGAATTGATGATTATGTTGGCTTTGTGCATCTAGTCAAGTTCATGAATGTTTATGTGAATATATTTGACAATTAGGTTGTTAGAATTTCTCTACAACTAATTGAGACATCATGTGTGTACATGTAGGCATTATTTGATAACTAGGATGTTGTATTGCATTATCTACATCTAGTTAAGCATTGTATGTTTGGTCTAACATATTTTGTGTTGAGCATTCATTGATTGTTCACTTAGACCTTATACTCTTCTTGAGTCAAAGTCGTGTGGCTTCGGAGTGAAGTTGCACAAGCATTCAAGTCTTGCAACCAAGGGTGGGTTGGCAAGCATTGGTCAAGTGCCACTATAAAAGGCCCGCGGGTAGAGTAGAAGGTGTTCACGCCAAGAGTAGTGTATCAGGGGATATCACTAGGGATTGAACCAAGAGTGGCGTGTAGTAGTATCCATAGCCTGAGGTTATCTAGAGTGAGAGTCTGAGTATCACTTGAGGGTGTAATCTTTTATTCATATAGTGGATTTCTGTGATCGTCTGTGGCTAGAAGGATAGCCCGTGGTTTTTCCCTTGTCGAAGGGTTTCCACGTCAAAAATCAAGTGTTCTTTATATTTCCGCACTTTTACTTGATTTTGTATGTTTGTTTTAATTGGGTTATATGTTTAATATTGACTAATCGAAAAAGTTGGTAATAATCGATTAACAACCTATTCACCCCCCCTCTAGGTTGTAGACACACGCTTTAGAGTGCATTTTCAGTCCCGAAGATCAAAAATACAAAGTTGTGATTTTTATAAAACCAATACAGAGGAAAAAATAGGTTTTAAAATTTTTATCTTGGACCTTTTTAACATATACACGAATATAAGATAGGGATTCAAGAATACCTTATTGCTTTTCTCCTTCGTTTCTTTTTGATCCGCCACCACTAAGCCTTTCGAGCTATGACCCGCGAATAGGTAACTGTGTGTAGGCACATCACAGATTCCACGAGTACTTAAATTGAGGCTGCAGAGAAAGGAAAAGACAACTCCTTGTCTTCTTGATGAATTCGGCCAAGCAAGAATAATTTTTTTTCCTTGTTACCGCACTCCCTCCCTCTCTCTCTCTCTCTCTCTCTCTCTCTCTCTCTCTCTCTCTTTCTACTAGGGTTAGTTTAGGTTGTTTCTTGATATCATATATCTAAATATTATCAGGAGACTAGGGTTTTAGTGACCCAGTTAAGATATGATTCTAAATCCTATATTAATATAGATTGTCACTAAGACTTGAACCATTGACCTCTTTAAAAGAAATAAAAACTAATCTCCACTATTTTATTCCTTTGCTCTTGTCAAGATTCGAACCTAAAACTTCCAATTAACAATTAATAATTCTTCATTATTAATTTGTCAATTAAATAATCATATTATTTAATTAATTTATAGAATAAATCCAAGTCACTTTCGTAACATAATTAATTGGACTATCCAATTAACCGCGAACCTTGTTACCAATAATAGTAAAGGGTTAACAAGGGAACCTAATGAACCCACAGTTTTGAGCTCCAATAATACTTAGAAAAATTAATTACAACTTTTTAATTAATATTTCATGATTATTAATCTCAAAGTTATTCCACTAAGAACCCGACGTTGTATTCTCGTAACTGTAGATGTTTTACACAAACCAAAATATTAGTGTCCATCGATAAAGCTATTACATATGGTATGATCCTCTACAAGTAGTTCATAATTAGATCTAGGTCATAAAGTCCGTTATACCTATGTAATTATATCTTTTCCTTTAAGTACCATTAATTCTCTAATGAACAATTATATCCTTCCTTCCTTTACGGATGAAAGAAAGCACTCTTATTGTTCAAGTTTCAAATCAACCCTGAAGGGAACTACTTCTCTACTTCTCGTAAGAAGGAGTAAATTCCTCTATGTGTGCAAAACTTCCAAGCCACAAGCTAAACCGGGATTCCAATGTATGGAGTTATTGATCGAGAATGTTACTCTGATCTCACCCATGGTATGTAAAAAATCACGATCTAACCTGAAGGAGTCAGTAAGACACTCAGGATTAAGATCACCCATATACAGCCATCATTTGTCGATATATATGAATCTCTTCATGTAACGGATATTGTTTAGAGATTCATATAGATCATGACACAGTCCTATATGATCACATCATATAAGGTGCCTCTATTCTCATATCACCATATGAACAGTCTAAGATAAGACCACCGTACATTATGGAATGGACCGCAGCTATAGATTAACCACAAATAAAGTATCCAGCTTTATTTGTTCTCTACGGACTTTTTAGATTGCACGTCTAAAACCCAATACCTCTATACATGACACTCATATACTCAGTTTGAGATTACATCTAGCAATCTTGGATGTTAAGCACATAAGATATAAACATATAAGTCTTATTTATTGAATGAAATAACCACTTATTTTATTTTTGTTTTTCTAGCATTTACAAATTACAAGCTTTAGGGCATAAATCTCAACAGTTGCATCTGCACATGTCGTCAATGTGTTAGAACTCAAAGAGCCGTAGAGCTGAGAATTATTATTATTGACTTATGGTTAAGAAAATTTGAAAATAAGGGTTAGACTATAGACCAACTTAACCTTGATTAATGCTCACTTGAAAAAAAATAAATTTTGACTTTAGCATAGGCCAAGCAAAGCATAGAATTTGGTTCTTATTTCTTGTACTTAACGGGTTTTCCGATTTTTGTTCACACCATAGGCCAAGGGTGAATGATAATTGGGAATACATGACTAATCCCACAGTCATATGGTAACAATCATAATTAAGATAAGAATGAACCCCTAAATTGATTGAATTTTGTTTGCAAGGTTAATTCCATACATTTAGTACTCATAATTGGGAATCATTGATGACCTCACAACCAAATCTTTTTAATTGCTTTCATGGTTAATTTAATGTAATTTAGTTAGTTGGAATTCAATCATCAATCTCAACAACTTGGTTCTTTAAATTTAGACTCAATTAGAATTAGTTAAAACCGATAGATCACTTTTGCTCTTGGGAATGATCTCTACTTGCCGCTGTAGTTATCTTCAGGATTCGTGCACTTGTGGGTTAGTAGTAAAATAGAATTTTCACATCAACGGTTTGTCGTCTTGGTCAACCGAGAAACCAGGACCGCGATAATCCCCTCTTGTTGAAAATGATGTAGCCTTCCATGTGCATTTGTCATCTTCAAGCATCATTCAAGCATGGTTTCATAGGTTTCATCACTTGGTAAGTAATAACAAATACTCTACTTCATTTATTGTTCTACTAAGCCCAGACATCTCATTTATTGCACTTTGTTTGCAAAAAATTCATCTTAAATGCATATTATTTGAAGTCATGATGTTTGATTGGGGTTGATTAATAGCTAGCATGTTAGGTTGCATTTTTTTTATCTAGCTAAGCATAGTTGTATGTTCATTTAGGCATCTTTAATAACTAGGATTGTTACATTGCATTTCTATCCTTCTAGTTAAGCATATTGTGCGTTGTTTTAAACTTTATTGCATATAGGACATTATTACAATTTCACTTAGACTTAATTCTTTTTATTAGAGTTCAAGTCTTGTGGCTACATGTTGTAGTTGCACAAGCATTATCAAGACCCTCTTTCAAAGACCAACGGGCAGAATAGTTTGTGTTACGAGTCTTGAGAAGAGTGACTATAATATCAACTTAGGTTGTAAACAAATATTCAATTAGTGGATTTTATGTGGTTAAGTGGCTAGAGAGGCTAGTCCCATGGGTTTTTCCCGGTTGAATGGTTTCTCAAGCAAAAATCAAGTGTCATTTAATTTCCGCACTTACATTTGATTTTTGTTGTTATTTTTAATTGGTTTGTGTTATTAATCTTGACTAATCGAAAAGCTTGGCAATTAATCGATTAACAACCAATTCACCTCCCTTATAAGTTGTTTAGACACATATTAGGGTAGTTTCAATTGGTATCAAAGCGGGATCCTAGAGACACATAGGTGATCCTTGCTCTTTTGTGTCTTGCATTTTGCATTTCATTCTTTGTATCAAACACTATAACTAGAAGCGGAATGGGTCTTGAGGGAGCTCCGAGTATAAGACCACCTTTACTCACCGGTGACAATTATTCCTCATGGAAAGGAAAGATGGAATCGTTTCTCTCAACTATAAATGATAGGGTTTTGATGTCAATTGAAGATGGGTATACTCCACCTAATATGACCACTGAAGATGGAACAACTGAAAATGTACAAACATGGTTCATTTACCTAAAGCTAACCTAGAGGGGGGGGGGGGGGGTGAATAGGTTATTTACACCTTTTCCAATCCCTTGAAACAAACAAAAGTTTGTCCCTCTAGATTGCTTTGCATCACATCATAATAACAAATGTAAGCTCTAGTAGACTTGTGAAAAGCATATTCAATTTAAGCATATCAATTAAAGTCTACAATTTGCACGTAAAGGAATTTCACTAAAACTCAAATCAACAATCACTTACATTCATATATATATATATATATATATATATCTAATATGTACAAGTACTAATCAACAAATGACTATATACAAAGAAGTCAATCTACAAGAATAAAAAATATATACAACTTTGATCAAATGAGTGTTTGCATTTTACACTTTATAAAATCTTGTTTACAAAGTTATCTAGTGATGATGGTTCAAACAAGATTCAATCAAATACATATATAAATATAAAAGAGATAGGGATAAGAAGAATTAACATGATATTTTTTTGACGTGGTAAAACCTCCAAAGAGGAAACATCCACGAGTTGAATCCACAACCATATGCCAACTCACTTTCACTAGATGATAATAGTACACCCTCAAAATTGACCAATCACTCTCTATTGGACATAACTTCTACCCAACCCTTGGGCCTTCTAATGAGAGAGACATAGCCTACTTTCTATCCAAGGCACATCCCATGCCTCTAGAAAGTTTCCTTGCTTGACTATCTGGACCTTAGTCCTAGCCAAGACTTCCTTGCTTAGCCATCCGGTTCATCCCGATCCTAGCTAAGACTTCCTTACTTGACTATTAGAATCATCCCGATCTTAGCCAAGACTTCATGCCTTTTACAAGGACTTCCTAATGTGATCAATGTATGCTAATGTAAACATATGCAACATAGAATATGTGATCAATGTATCCCGTGGAAACTAGATATGAACAATGAGCATATAAAATTTATATTATCTACTTTATAATCCAAAAATGAATGTCATCATACAAATGATGAATGTACATATGAAATGTATGGATTAGGTACACTTCATGAAGAACTAGACATAAACATCAAAGTACATAAATCAATGTTGCCTATTTTTTTAAACATGAACAAAAACCTAGAGCATATTCAAACACCAAAAACACACTTTAAGCCTAAGTTTTATTCATGCAACTAAAGCTTGAAATAAAGCATATTCAAGACTTTAGAACTAAAAAAAAATGCTAGAATCACAAGATATGATCAATAAAATTCTCTAGCAATCATTTAAAACACATATTCACAAAATATTCAATTAAATCCTAAGAGGCTCTAAATATACAATAAATTGTGTTATTCCTTAATATGTTCAACTAAGGAGTCCTAGCACATGTAAATGCTACCAATCATCAAAATACATTCAATTGAAGCACAAATAGCCCTAGATAAAAAGCTAATCACAATACAACTCACAAGCATGTGAAAACATAGATTTTAAGAAAACCCAACTCATATACAAGTCTTTAATTTAACACAACTAGCTTATAATTGAAGCTCTATCTCTCAATAGCTAATGTTCAAGTAGCATACACATAAAGAAGAAGAATAACTAAGGTAATTGAAGACTTTAAAGATCAAAACACAAAGAATAGATCAATACCTTGTAAAAATGTGCAGTCACAAAATCTGGTGCTGAACCACCACAAAACTTGAACAAAAGACTTCAAACTTGCTTGGAGATAATAGAGAACTTCAATACAAAGATTCGTAAACTTGAATCACTCAAATCAAATGAAAAATGAGTGAGATATGGTGTTTGGAAGTTGATAGAATTTGTGAAAACAATTCTGCACTTTTTCTTCTTTAAATGTAAAATGAGAAGAAGAGGAGATTTGAAGAGAATATAAAAGGGAGGATGATGTGGTGTGGAGGGCTACATGTGTAACAGCCGGTGGAACGCCACCTAACTACCCCGTGGAGGCACGTGGCTTCCACGGAGGCAGAAGGGCTCTCTTTTAGTGGGGCACACTCGTCTCCACGGGAAAGAGGCAATGTGGCACTTTGCCGCACCCTTCTTCCCTTGCGGACCTCTAGCATTTTTCGATCGTATTTCGACCTCTGAACTCCAATTTTGAATCCGTTTTTGGATTATGAACCAGGACTCTCTCACATATATGGATGTGTACACAACTTTCATAAAAAAATATGGAAATTGACTAGATATACAAGGACGAAAACCACGTACAATAAAAGCATGAAAAGTTTCACTAACTTCTAACTTGAAACTCGAAAACTTATGAATGAGTAACCAAAATGAACAGAACTCAATAAGGAACAATATGAGAACATATTCAAGTCCGATATCATAAAAATACAAACAAAAAAAATACAAGAACATACAAGTATGCTATTTCCTAAAGATTGTCCTAGAATACTTATTTTTACAAAATGTCAATTTAAATCTAATCATATGCATACATTAATATGTGTGTGTATGTGTTATACAAAATGAGCACAACGATGCAGGGATACATATGGATGCAATGTGTGTGTGCCTAAACACCTTGCAAGAGGAGTAAAGTCTAAATAAACCTTTGATGTGCATTAAAGCTTGCTCTTCTTGAAGACTTCTCTTTGCTTTGATAAGTCGCCATACTTTCTTAAAGCTTGAATCACAATAGCCTAGACAACTGATCAATATAAGAGAAATATTGTTTTGATATGGAATTATGCCAACATGACTCAAAAAGCTAACAACAACAGTTCCTAAACCTAAGGCTCAATGGACTTCTCAAGAATTCAAAGCTTCTAAATGGAACAACAAGGCAATGCACTCATTATTCTGTGCCATGGATGAGAACTAATACAAGCTCATCCAAATCAAAAAGAATGCATATGAAATATGGCTGATCCTTGAGATGGCACATGAAGGAACTCAAACAGTGAAGGAATCCAAGCTTCAAGTTCTTCAAACCCAATTCGAGACAATCAAGATGAAGAGGATGAGTCGTTCAATGACTTCCAAATTAAGTTGATGGACATAGTCAACTAAAGTCATCAACTTGGAGATCCTTACATCGATACTAGGATCAATTATAAGATCGTGAGATCTCTTCCCAATAGATTTGAATCAAAAGTGGCAACTATAGAGGAGAATAATGCTTATAAGAAGATGAAGCCAAGCCAAGTTATTGGGAAGTTACTTGCCTATAAGTCAAGGAAGCTTGTGAACAACCCATCCAAGAATCAAAAGAGGATAGCTTTGAAGGCCTACCAAAGAAGACATTGATTCTGATGGTGACATGGCTTTCTTAATGCAGAAGTTCAAGAGATTCTTGTAGCTAAAAAAAGAAGGGTTACAACTCTAGAGGAGAAAATTTACGAAGAAGACCTTATTCAAAATGCTAGAGCCAAATCAAGAGAAGTATTCAAGGAAAAGGCATTCAGTGCTTTAAGTATGGAAGATTCAGGCACATATCCACATATTATGGTAACTTGAAGGACACGAGAAAGAGAAAAGCTATGGCAGTGATATGGAATGATAGTGAAAGTGAAAAAGACAAAGAAGACTTTTCGGAAGATGAAGATCATGTTCTTAAGTTCACGGCTTTTTAGGTTTCCTATGTGGAAGATGAAGAATAAGGCAACAAGGCCTTAAATCTTGACCTTGAAGTAAAGGTAGGTGAATGTGTAGCTAGGAGTGAGATTGGTGTAGCTACTAAAGGGGAAATTGTTGATAAAGCTAGAAGTGACTAAGGCGAAGGTCTTGATGAAGAAGTTAACTCAGATAGCGAGAAGCAAAGCGATGCGAGTTCCTTAACTTTGAATGATGAAGAAAACTCCAATTTGGAGATTTTTGACAGTGATGAGAGTAGTGAATATGACATAGATTTTGACATATCTAAGAATGAGGTTAAGTTGGAGCTCATTGCTTTTATAAGGAAGTATAAAAGATTCCTAAAGATGGCAACATTTACAGTTTCCAAGCTCAAGCGAGAGAACTCAAGTCTTATGCACACTTTGAAGATGACTATGAAGGAGAATGCCACCTTGAGTCAATTCACAAATAGGCTCAGAAGAAATGTTTGTGATCGGACCTTAACTTTGTCTGAGTGGCTAGGAAGACTTGAAGAACTTAAAAGCTAAGAGGAGGCTAAAGATGAAAAGCTGAGATTGGCAAGAGAGAATGAGGATAAGTTGACGAAGGAACTTGAAGAAACAAGGGATTCTCTTGCCAAATTGACTTCTGGTTGAAAGAAGCTTGATATCATGATAGGTTATGGGAAGAAGCCTAATGACAAGAGAGGTCTTGGCTTTGTCAACGACGAGGGAAACACCATCCTCAGAAAAAGTGGTGTTTGTAAAAGAAATGACACCAAAGGGACTTTACCTCCTTATCACCCCAAGAAGACTTTTGAAGTGGGTTAATCCTCAAAGAATGCCTTCTTCAAGATTCTTCCAAGGAAACTTGTTCAAACTCAACCTATGAAGATGCCTCAACCTTAGTTTCACTAACCTATGATGGATGATCAACCATAAAACCTTGAAAAGCTAAACCATAAATGCACCAACCATCGGCCCAAGCTCTAAGAAGAAGCCAACTGGTGCATCACCAAAGATGACCTAATTGGAATGGTCAAAGGAGAAGCCAACTGGTGTATCACCAAAGGCATCCGATGAGGACTCAAGGCAATTGTATGATCTCACATTTTGTGCCTACATGTCATTTTAGTTGTATGATCGGTCACATAAGACCAAATTGCTTTAAATACATTAAGAGGTGTATGATAGAGAGCATGAAAGAGAAGAGGTTGAACCGTAGGGCTAATTTGCATGATCATAGGGAACCAAGAAACATGAAGACATTTACCATTAGAAATGAAAATGTGGTACCTAGGTTAAATTGGAAAGAGGAACACTCATGATTTAGTATTCATACGACATCCTTAGATGCAATTGTGTCTAATAGACGTAGTATGTCTATAGAGACTTGTCACTTGCCCTGATACGGTAGGGATTGACCCCATATGGGGAGCTCAAGCAAAGAGAGCAAGCTTGCATAAATCTTATATGCAAAAAGTTGATTAATTTTATGCTCTTTAGTGATTGCTTAAGATTTCATGGTGAATAATATTGAATAATGATTGAATATTGTTTTTTTATAATTCCATGCACGGTTGCTTAGTTTGTAAATGCATGATTTCTATGATTAATTGAGTATGCTTATCTTTTTGAGGAATGGCCTTCTTGATAGTACATTTGATTAACTTCAAATTAGTCTCCATGTTCATGATTTATATGATATGCATTCTCAAGCTCTCGCTTGAAAAGGGCTACCAACAACATGACTTGCAGCCGCCCAATGCAGGAAAAGGCTACTCATTTGAAACCAAATGTAGGCAATCAAGACAATAACTTATGCATGGAAAATAGAAATACATGCATTTTAGGTTTAAAGGAGAAAAACATAATCGGTTGGAATATGTTGTTGTTGATGTGTTGTGGAGCAATGCTAAATAAGACCTCAAAATTGATGATTGATGATATGTCTTGCAATGAATAAAAGATGATATATATATATATATATATTTGATGTGATAAGTTCACTTTGCACACAATTGCTTGGATATATATCTTCTAATCATAACAAAAGGGTTTAAATTGGTTTGACTTCACTTGGAAATCCTTTTGATTGTTGCTTTGATTGATTCTTATGCATGAGCTTGATAGTGCTTGTATTACATGCCGAGCAACTTTTGCACACACACACACACACACACACACACACACACACACACACACACACACACACACACACACACACACACACACACACATCTTTTCTAAATAAATCTCCTTGAATCTCTCTCAATCAATTATGCCGTATAGAGTGTGTCTATATGATAATGCATTTTGGCTTGCAAGTAGCTTTCTTTGCCAAGACAATCCGAAAGGGTGAGCTCCTTTGCCTATTTCATGACAAAAAGGGGGAGAAGTCTTGAGGGAATATTTTTATTTGATATTCTTGTGCAATTAAGAGGGTTAGCTACATTTGAGAGAGAGTCACTCATTTAGGGGGAGCATGCTTACATTTGCATTGCATTATTTATTGATAACCTCACTTGTACTTGTTATTCTTGGAAAAGTTGTTTGCTATTTGTGTTTCATAGATAAGCTTTACTACAATAGATAGAAGACCTTGAAGTTTTTTTTGGTATATCTTTGTAATGTAGTAAGAACATTGTTAACAATAGCTTTTTTTTACTTTCTTATTGTTTTATGTGAGAAGTGGTTTTGTCACGAAATAGCCAAATGAGGAGATTGTAAGTTCCACCATTTTATGATTGGCTTATTTCATTGACAAACCACAAAGGATTTAATATTGTAAGGGTAGATTTAGGTGATTGGACTTGTTTGTGATCAAAGCACTCTCTGGCATTCCCAAAGCATCAAGAGCGAAGAGCGAAGTGTATAACACTTGACTTATACTCTTGGAGAGATTAGGTGCACACACATGCCATTCATTTGTGTTCTTTTATTAAAATTTTCATGTTCATTTCAACATTCACACACTTGCACATTTTGCTTATAGGTTAGTGTGTTTGACCGCATGAGAAAGCCTTTTTCTTCCCATTTTCGCGGTCTTGGTGTCATTGTAGGTGAATCGCAAAAAACCTTCTAGCGGTTTTCACGGTCCAAGTGCCGTCTTGGATCACTGAGACAAATGGGTTCGACATTCCTTCTATTCGATTTCGCGGTCTAAGTGCCGTCTTGGACCACCATGAAAAAGCCTTCAGGAGGGTTTTTCGCTGTCGTTGTGTCGTCTTAGAGAACCGTGACAATTGGCGCAAAGTTTTCTTCAGTGGTTTTCGCAGTCCATGTGTCTTCATGGACCACCACGAAAAAAGGATAGTGACTTTCCGGTAACGTTTCAGTAGCCTTTGTCGCGGCGGTTTGTCGTCTTGGTCAACCTAGAAAATGGGACCGCGACAATCCCCTCTTATTCAAAATGATGTAGTTTTGAGAGGTCCATTTATACATCACATGAAACTTCCTTGTTCATCAAGAACTCTGGATTTCAGACTCCTTAATGAGAGAATAGAGTTCATAGAGAGAGAAATCACCAAGTTTGTCTTTTTAACTCTCCAACCTCAAAATACATGTGCATTTGACATCTTCAAGCATCATTCAAGCATGGTTTCATAGGTTTCATCATTTGGTAAGTTAGATAAAATACTCTACTTCATTTAATGCACTTTGTTTGTAAAGACTTCATCTTAAATGCAGATTCTTTGAAGTTATGATGTTTTATTGGAGTTGATTAATAACTAGCATGCTAGGTTACATTTTTTTCTTCTAGCTAAGCCTACTTGTATGTTTATTTAGGCATCTTTAATAACTAGGATTGTTAGATTGCATTTCTATCCTTCTAGTTAAGCATATTGTGTGTTGTTTTACACTTTATTGCATATAAGACATTGTTACATGTTCACTTAGACTTAATTCTTTTCAGTAGAGTCCAAGTCTTGTGGCTACATATGGTAGTTGCACAAGTATTGTTAGGACCCACTTTTAAAGGCATGTTATAGTCACATTTGTACACAGTGTAGCCCTCATATTGCTATCTTTTACGCTTGATTCCCATATAAAACCGTATTTTTAACCTTTGAAATAAGTGTTTTTAGGTTAATCACATAAATGAGGGCTTAAGTGCAGAAAAGGGAAAGTTTTGGGGCAAAAGTGAAATTTTATATAATTTAAAGAAATGGGGAATTCCAAAATCACTGGTCAACTCGTGAAAACAAAAAGTGAATATACTTCTAGTGGAATTCATGGGACAACGTTCGTATAGTTGTCTTGTGAAAGTTGCCTCAAGACTTTGAAGACTAGAAATTTCCAGTGGAATTCGGGGGACAGAGTTCGTTTATCTATCCTGCAAAAACATCACGCAAACTTTTTGCTGCCCAGTTCCAGTGGAATTCACGGGACAAAGTTCATCTACTTGTCCCACGAACACTACAAAAAAATGGTCTTTACCGACAACTTTTAGCCGTCGAAAAATGCGACTTGCCATCGGAAATACGCTATTCCGACGGACTGCAAATCGCCGTCGGAGGCTGTCACAAATATGATAGTCGCAAATAACCATTTACCGATGAGCCGTCATAAATACTACCATTTTCGACGGCCAAGGCCGTTGGAAAAATAAAAATATCGTCGGTAATAGTAATTAAAGGTGGTCAAAATTACTAGTATTTCCGACAGGGATGGCAGTCGGAAAAAGTTCAATGACAAAAAAAAAATGACGCGCCATCAACTTGACGGCGTCACATCACCCCATCACCCACGCAAAATTCCTTGCATTTTATATGGCTCAAACCCGTGACCTGGATGATTAAAATGAAGGTTATTCTTACCGTTTTGCTATAATTTTATATCTGATATCTTTTGCATACTGTTTATATATAAGCTATTGATATGTTTGCATTATATCTAATTAAATATATATTTTTGTATAATATTTAAATATAACTATTGATATTGTTTTTAAAAATAATATTTTATTAAAATATTTCCCTTATATGATAGGAAACTACATTTTGTTAGGTTTTAGATTTGTGTTGGCTTGATTCCATAACAAAACTCTCTTTCTTT
Organism: Dipteronia sinensis; assembly: GCA_033220585.1. Lineage (NCBI taxonomy): Eukaryota > Viridiplantae > Streptophyta > Magnoliopsida > Sapindales > Sapindaceae > Dipteronia > Dipteronia sinensis. The sequence goes on along the minus strand of CM065638.1, from coordinate 58,764,636 downwards.
GAACTGTTTAGTTGCTTAGGTGGTTCATGATTGGATCAAACTTCAAATAAGAAAAGCAACTTCACATGCAAAGCTTGTCTTCAAGAGGAAAGGTACTTTCTTGGATGCTAAGGTATCGAGATCTTTCTTCCTCTTACAAGGCTTTAGTGCACACACACACAATTCATAACATTTGTGTCCCTGCATTGTTGTGCTAAATTTAAAGGCACACACATACATCACATTCATATGTGTCCCTGCATCGTTGTGTAAAATTTGGTATAACACAATACACACACTTATTAAAGTATGCACATGCATTAGACTTGATTTGACAATTTTTGTAAAATTGCATGTTCTAGGACTATATCAAGGAATTGACATACTTGTGTGTTCTTGTGTTTATTTATTTGTGTTATATGTGGTTGAACTTGAATTTGAGCTTATATTATGCTTCACTGAGTTCCGGTCATTTCGGTTACTGACTCACTAAGTTTCAATTTCAAACTAGGAAGTTAAGAAACTTTCCATGCTTTTATCAAACATGGTTTTCGTCCTTGTTTTACAAGTTGAATTCCATATTTTTAAGAACTTATTCTTGATGTCTTTTGTACGTGAGGGGTCCTCCTAGTTTGTAATCAAAAAATGGATTCGAATTCAGAGTTCGGAGGCCGGAGAACGGTCGAAGAAAAAAACAGTACGCGAGGGGAGTTTAGAAGGCAAAATAGGGGAGCCAAACAACTCTCCCCGTGGAGGAACATGGCCTCCACGGGAAGGGCTGCCTTCTGCCCCCGTGGAGGCCATGCACCTCCATGGGAAGTAGAGGTGCCTGCCCCCTATTGGTTGGCCAAATTGCCTCTCTTTCCCTCTCCTTTATATAGCACTTTCCCTCTCATTTTCAAACAATGGTGTTGGTGAAAAACTTGTGCAGAAGTTTCTCTCAAAATATTCTCATCTTTCAAATACCATAACTCTCTCAAATCAACTCCGACTTTAGATTTTCAAAAGCCGACATTGTTGGTCTTGAAGAGAGGAACAAATCCCAAGCATTTTCAGAGCCAAAAAATGCTCAGATATTTCGTGATGACTTGATTTCAGTTCGTGAGTCATTGTTTGTAAGTGAATCAATTCTTTTCATTTTTCTTTCAAGATCTTCTTAATGATTCTTCTTATATGAGTTGAAAGAAATGTTTGGAATGATTATGATTCCATTTTTAGGATTTTTTTGATTAAGTTTCATGATTAGTTCATTCTTTGATTGAATATCATCTTTACTAATCTTGTAGAACATGAGTTTAAATTTAGAATCTATTTTGTGTATTTGATCTTAATTGTTGATTTCTAGATTTGATCACATGTTTTAAGAACTAGAATATTTTGATTGTGATTTTGATTTCTCATAACCTAGTTCTTGATTTTTGGTTTTGTTTGTTGAATATGGTGAAAACTTCAAGTGTTAACTTGTTCACTTGATTTCAAAGTTAGTTGTGCGATTTACATTGAAAACTTGTTATACTAGCTTTAATTGACATGAATAAATTTCTAGATATCTTTGTGAATATTCTTTGAATGCTTGATCAAGTTTTCCTATCACATGTTCATAAGAATTAGTTACATTTGATTGTGAGCTTGTTTTTGCATAAAATAATTCTTCATAGAGTGTGTTTGATCAACTTGCTCTATTTTCTTGTGTTTGCATCATTTGCATCCACTTAGATCATTTGCCTTGTGAAGAGGTTGGAAGTCTCATGTCTTAGAGTGATTCTTTGACTTGAGCATTGGAAGTCTCATTCCTTAGAGTGATTATTTGGTTTGAGCATTGGAAGTCACATTTTGGAGAGGGGATCTTCAATTTCTGCATTGAAAGTCTTGGCTAGGATCGGGGTGATCCGGATAGCTAAGCAAGGATGTCTTGGCTAGGATCGGGGTGATCCGGATAGCTAAGCAAGGAAGTCTTGTCTAGAGGTCGGGTGACTTGGATAGACAAGCAAGGGAGCTGCTTAGAGATGTGTGGTCTTGGATATGAAGTTGGCATAGTAAGTTCACTAGGCCCATGGGTAAAGTATGTGTTGATATCTTAGAAAGTGAATCTTGTGTTGATTGCCTCTTGAGTGTGTAACGCCTATTTGTCATAGTGAATTGTTTTTGCCGGTGGTTATGGTATCAACTCGTAGATGTTTCCTCATTTTAAGGTTTTACCACGTAAAAATCTCTTGTGTTGATTTTTGTTTTATTGTCTTTACTTTCTTTGAACTTATATTGATTCATCCATGTTTAATTGTAATCATATTATTTTTGTTGAATCAATATACTTGTCAAAGCTTGCTTGTGAAATTGTATATCTTGTGAAGTTAAAGAAATTGCAAGAATTTTGAGGATATACCTATTCACCCCCCCCCCCCCCCCCCCCCCCCCCCCTCTAGGTATATTTGACACTATAATATTAAGGATATTTCAATTGGTATCAGAACGGGTGTCTAGAGGTAATTAGATAGATCTTTTTTTTTTAATAGCGTTTGTGCTTTTTTGTGGATTAATCATGTTTAAGGAAGTTTTATCCTTCATGTATTCTAGTGTTGAAAATAAGTCTATTAACATAGGAAATCAAAAGATGAAAACTCTTATTCAAGAGAATGAGGGAATCTCAAGGTTGAATAAGTCTCTTAATAAGAAGCTAAAAGAAATTCAAGAACATAGCTTAAAAGAGAACAAAGAGTTTAAAGACAAAATCCTTAGTTTTGAGAATAACTTGAAAGATAGTAATCAAAGACTAGGAGTTTTGAAGGTTGACATTGAACTAAGGGATCATTCTCTTGATTGTGTTAAGAGACTTGAGAATGTACTTACAGTCAAACTTAGTGAGCATGAGAATCAAGAGAGAGTGCTTAATGACAAACTTAATGAGGTTAATAAGGTGATAAGCAAGATTTCATCTAGTTTTAACAAAGTTGAAACTCTCATTAAGATTGAAAAACATCCAAGTGACAAAAGAGGTTTAGGATATGTTAATGAGAAGATTACTCCTTCAACTAACAAACCTATTTTTGTCAAAGCAAGCAGCAAATTGAATGTAGGTACACTCTCTAACAGAAAAGCTATAGATGCTACCGGAGGTGCCTCAACATCAACAATGAAGGTCAAATAAAAGACTCAACATGGCCAAAGACAATGTTCTTCATCTTCAAATGCAAAGAGCAAAGCATCAAGGATTGTTCAGTAAAAAGGTAAATTTGTGAGAAGGCAAAATGCATTGGATGCGCAAGCAAGTGGTAAACCTCTCAAATCCATACATATTTGTCATTATTGCAATATGGTAGGACATGTAAGACCTAGATATTTTGAATACATTCGTAAGTGTAAACAAGCCAATGATTTGCATGATATGTTTTGGGTGAATGCTCCTAGGCAATCATCCATGTATGGATTTAGAGCTAGACCTAGGAACATCTTGGAAAAGCATGTTGAGAAGAATGTTATTGAAAAATCTTGTGTTCTACCTCACTCGACTATGCATAAGAAAATTGATAATGCTTTGTTTGATTTTTTTGAAAATGTGACCATTAGAGTCAATGTGTCTAATAACAAGTCAAAGCATGTTAATAGGAGTAAGAGTGAGAAACTTGTCAAGAAATTTTGGATTAAGAAAAACACAACATGTTGCACAATATGCTTTAAGAGCTAACTCATCCTATTGTGGATACCTAGATAACGGATGCTCTAGGAACATGGCCGGTAACTAAGAGTTCTTTAAGAATCTTGTTGTGAAGGATGGTAGATGGGTTACATTTGGTGATGGCACCAAAAAGCAAGTTCTAGGCAATGGAACAATTCGTATCCCCGGATTGCCTAAACTTAAAAATACTTTGTATGTGGATGGTTTGCAAGTTAACTTGAGAAGCATAACTCACTTGTGTGAAATCATTGAAAAAGTTAGTTTTAACAAAGATGTGTGCATTATAATTGATAAAAAGGGCAAGGTTGTTTTAAAAGTCAAAAGATCTTTAGATAACTGTTATTGTCTAGAGATAGATCCTTTAACTTGCAATATGGCTCATGAGTGTAACAAGCTTGATTTGTGGCATCAAAGGTTAGGCCACATGAACTTTAAGGACTTAAAGAAGCTTGAAAAACGTAGCATGGTTAGAGGTCTACCTAGTCTTGGTAGGAAGCTAGAAGGTGTTTGTGAACCTTGTCAATTAGATAAGCAAATCAAAGTGTCTCACAAAAAGAGCACTCACATAACTACCAAGAAGCCCTTAGAGTTAGTGCATATGGACCTAATGAGACCAATTCAAACCGAAAGCATCAATGGAAAGAAATACATTCTTGTTTGTGTTGATGACTTCTCTAGGTTTGCTTGGGTGTATTTTCTTAGGAACAAGACCGAACATTTGATTACTTCAAGAAATTTTGTAAACAAGTTCAAAATGAAAAAGGTCTTGGGATTAAAAGAATATGTCGCATTATAAGTGATCATGTGAGTGAATTTGAGATTGCCAAGTTTAGTAGTTTTATGATGGTTTAGGGATATCACATGAGTTCTCGGTTCCTAGAACTCCTCAGCAAAATGGTGTTGTTGAGAGGAAAAATCGAGTCTTGCAAGAGATGGCTAAGGTCATGCTCAATAGAAAGAAAGTCCCTAAAAACCTTTGGGTCGAAGCGGTCAACACCGCTTGTTATGTCACGAATAGAGTTTTTAGAAGGCCTGGTACAAAACAAACATCTTATGAACTTTGAAAGGCAAGAAGCCTAAGGTGAATTACTTTCATACCTTTGGAAGTAAGTGTTTTATTTTGAATGATAGAGATCACTTGGGTAAGTTTGATCCCAAAAGTGATGTTAGTATCTTTGTTGGGTATGCTCATAATAGTCGAGCCTATAGGGTTTTTAATTTGAAAACCAAGACTATTATGGAGTCTATTAATGTGAAAAGAGATGATCTTAGCACGCTTGATTTGTGTGATGATAAAAGTGTTAATAAACATAAAGAAAATCTTTTGAATGACACTAAGACACCTATTGATGTGACTAGTTATGAGTCTAGTGAAGATTCACATGGTGAGTCTAGTCAAAATGATGAAAATTATAGTGGTGTTGAAGTAAAAAGTCAAGGGTTGGAAAATGCTTTAAATGACAATCAACAAGATGATCAAGTTGTTGAACTTTCAAACTCTAGGCTTAGAAACATGTACTATCAAGAAGACATCATAGGTAACTTGAATGAAAGGGTTAGAACTAGGAGGCAACTAGCTAACCAAATTTCATATGCTTGTTACATTTCTCAAATTGAACCCAAAAACATTAATGAGGCAATAGTTGATGGATATTGGGTTGGGGCTATGAAAGATGAACTAAATCAATTTGAGAGAAATGAAGTGTGGTTCCTAGACCTAAAGACATTAATGTGATTGGCAATAAATGGATGTTTAGGAATAAGACCGATGAAAGTGGCAAGATTGTGAGAAATAAAGCTAGATTAGTGGCTCAAGGTTACACTCAAGTTGAGGGTGTAGACTTTGATGGGACATTTGCACCCGTTGCACATCTTGAGTTCATTAGACTTTTGTTGTCCATTGCATGTCTTAAAGAATTCAAATTGTTTCAAATGGATGTCAAAAGTGATTTTCTCAATGGATACCTTCAAGAAGAAGTGTATGTTGAACAACCTAAGGGTTTTGTAGACCCACACTCTCCTAATCATGTGTACAAGTTGAAAAAGACTCTTTATGGCCTTAAGCAATCTCCTAGAGCTTGGTATGATAGGTTGACTCAATATCTTATTGAGAACAACTATATGAGAGGTGGCATTGATAGAACTTTGTCTGTCAAGCATCATGATAATGATATCTTTGTTGCACAAATATATGTTAATGACATTGTTTTTGGGTCTACATGTAAAACCAAGGTTAATGAGTTTGTGAATGTCATGTCAAGTGAATTTGAAATGAGTATGGTGGGTGAGCTCAATTACTTTCTTGGTTTGCAAGTGAAACAATCTAGTGATGGTATTATGTTGTCTCAATCCAAATATGCTAGAAATCTTGTTAAGAAGTTTGGGCTTGAAAATGGAAAAGATTTTGAAACAACCATGAGTATTACTCTAAAACTTGATAAAGATGAAAAAGGGAAGAGTGTTGACCAAAGTCTCTATAGGAGCATGATAGGTAGTCTTCTCTACCTAACGGCTAGTAGGCCGGATATTTGTTTTAGTGTTGGTTTGTGTGCTAGGTTTTAAGCTAATCCTAAGGAGTCTCACTTGAAAGCCGTTAAAAGAATTATTAGGTATATAAAAGGAACAGGTAATCTTAGTTTATTTTATTCTTTTGATACTAATGATATTCTTGTTTGCTATTGTGATGCGGATTGGGCGGGAAACATTGATGATCGTAAAAGTACATCGGCCAGTTGCTTTTACTTGGGGAATAACTTGGTTTCATGGCAAAGTAAAAAAAAAACAAAATTCCATCTCTCTTTCTTCTTCCAAAGCCGAGTACATTGCGGCCGGAAGTGCATGCACACAACTTCTTTGGATGAAGCCGAATACATGTTCCATAATCTATGCATGCTTTCAGAAAAATTATTCATCCCTCTCATTAGTCATTTCTCTATCGTACCTTACTTATATTATACTTAAATTGTTGATTTATAACTTTCAAAAAAAATGTTGATTTATATTTGAGGTATATTGTAATTATTAAACGAAGAAATACCCCTCCACAACCACAACATTGTCTCATTACCCTCAAATGTGCTAGCTTTATTACCCTCAACCTAGGCTTTATTACGCACCGTTTTGGTTGGGAACAAGGGTGGACCCAGGAAATATTTGTAACCCGGGCTAAATTATATATATATATAATTAGTTTTTTTTTCTTTTTTCAATACACACTAACATCGTAAAACCGATTCCGTATCTACTTTTGTTTAGTCAGTATATTATAAATTTATACAACTCAATTAATGACTCACAAACATTCATACTAAATTTATTAAATTCATTGTGGATTGCGGAGAGAATTCTTGTGATTTTCCTCCTCGGTGTACACTCCGTCAAGACATGAAATCATTGATTAAGAATAAAAAACTTTTAGACTTTAATGTAGAATAAGTAAATGAAATAAATTATAGTGTCTAAAACCATTTTCAGATTTTTATTATGGTAATTACCCATAATTTTATAAGTAAATAAAAAAAAAACTAATTAAGGAATAAAACGGTAAAAAAGGTTTAATTTGCACATTATCCTATGTCCGTCCCTACCCAATTAAAGTTTCTAATATTACATGATAAACTATTATAAACTATTATATACCAATTTACCAATTAAACTATTGTATGATATTATCCAATTAAAAGTTTATTTGGCTTTGTTTCTTTCTTTTAGAAGGCTGCCCGGCTATAGCCCGGTGCAGCCCTCTAGTGGATCCGCCATTGGTTGGGAAGACAGTGAAGATCAAGGAGGCTGACTATGCATTGGAGAATATCAACAACTTAACTCAAGTAGTTCCAGAAATTTGGGTCAGCAAATCAGACGGTGGTGATCAAAGGATCAACCGTACCAGGAGTGAAATGGATTTGGTTCTCACTACCACATCTGTCGGGGCCTAATCAGATCTTGAATTATTAACGATCAAGATCTTTCAAGTGCTAATATGGGTCCTCTAACTCTGTAGATATCACGTTAATCATGTGTATATGTATTAATACAAATCAACGTTGATGGGCTGTCGATATAAATAAAAATAAATTATATTTTGTTTTGTATCAAAAAACCAGATAAATGACGTTCATTGAGTCATATTTCAGATTTGAATCGTTGTGCTATAAATAGTATATATATACTAAAAAGAATACGAATGAACAACATGTTACGTGTAGCTTTTACTACCATGCACCTCATTTAATTAAATTAAGCATGCATTGATGAAAAGGGAGTAACCTATAACAATGAAATTGTAATTTCATTACAATTATTGCGGTTGGAAAGGCTTCACCTTCCTTTGTTTTGAGAAGGACCGGCCGGTAGTGTCATGCTTGCAGTACCTTTTCATATAAAATGACTTGGCATATTGAGAGAGAGAGAGAGGATTTACAGTGTCCAATAACAAATATAAACCCTAAACAAACTTGTCCACCCAACTAAGGCCAAACTCTTCCTGGGCCACCCTCAAAATATATAATAATTGCCCACGAACCAAAGTGGAAAAATTCAGATTGCATATTTTATTGTCCCCCTCTATAATTGATTCAACCTATATATACGTACCGATGTATATATATAAGTAGGGATGGTAAAATTATCCATTGATACGGATATTCGTAGGAATCCGTTCCATTCAAAATGAGGATGGATACTATTAGTTTGGGGACAGAGTTGGGATGGATGTCATTCTAATATCCATTTTATTTTCGGAGATGAGAATGGATATCGTCTATGGATATCCATCCCCATCCGGATCTATTATAGATTTTAATATTTTAAAAATATAAAAATTTATTATGTGATTATTAATTCTAATTATATAAGTTATTATCAATTTTATATTTGAATTTTATTGGATGTATTTGTTTTTCTTTAAATAGGATAAAATGTACCATTACATATGTTAGTTACAATTTTCTCTAATAAAGTATAAAAATTAAAAGTTTTTTCATCGGATACAAATATAAATGGAGCGGGGATGAATATCTCTATTTTAATTAGTGGATTATCCGAATCCGTACCGCTCATTTAGAAATGGAGATGGATGCGGGAATGAAGATATATATTTCAAACGGATACGGGGATGGATACTAGGGTATTCATACCCAATCTGATCCACTGTCATCCCTATACATAGGTATAGAAATTATACGGTCAGTACTATCATCATAATATGGTTGTGAACGGTCGTGATAAAAAATTATTATGGTTGTGAAATGATCATGTGATTAAAAACAATTCATGACCATGACAGTTTTGATCAAGAATGATTTGTGACCATAAATTTTAAAAAATTAATAGGAAACTGAAAAGATAATGACTCTACCTTTGCATATCCATTCTCCTTAAATTCTCCCTCTCCGCTAGAGGAAAAATAAAAAGTGAGAGAAACCAATTGCACCATTAATAGTTAGCTAGTGATATTATTATGGCAAAAGAATGCTCTGAAAGCTCTGTTGCAACTTCTTCTTCTACACCACAAAATTGGTGGGATCTTCAGCATGCAAGCTCAGCTCTGTCTTCATGGACTACTGACAATACCAGCACCAGTCCTTGGCAGCACCAAAACCCTAATTCAAATTCATCTTGTGAGGAGGAGGTTTCCATGTCCACAACGTCATTTACTTATGCCTCCAATCATTCGGGCCTCACTGTTGATTCATCGCAACGATTTCTTGATCAACCTTCTGCTGCATCCAACGAGTTGATGGGAGAACATGCTCCGGATACTCATCTTTGGAACCATGTCTTATTGTAAGTCATGCATAATTAATCAACTATAATCCATGAAAATATTTGGTGTTTTCATTTTTTTTGTGTGTTTGTTCTTTTATTTATATATTTGTTATAATAATATTAAGTGGAAAGCAGCTTCAAAAAAAAAATATCAAGTGGAAATAAGAATCTTTTGAGCGAAATAAAGTTTGAAAAAGATGTTATAATGATGGTAGGTATATATGCAAAGACCATGTAGGATAGGTTTCTCCCTTAATTACATATAATTATATTACTTACTTTTATTTAAGAAAATATTTACAATAAAATAATTTGAAATTTGAATTAGGGTTTATATGATTTTGCAGAAATGTTGGAAGCAATGGAGAGTTGCAAAACAGTAATAATGTGGGAGAGAATTTATTGGATCATCATGCGCTGTCGTCAAAGAGCATATACGAGCCTGCGTACGACTACTTGAAGAAAATGGACAACAATTGGGAATTCACAAACTCCACTTCATTCAACAACAATTTCGAAAAACATATCAACGCCTTTGGTCATGATCATCAAACCTTGACTACTCATGAAAACGAAAGGTTGAATAAGTTGTCCAACTTGGTCAGCCATTGGTCAATCGCCCCGCCAGACCCCGAAATCAATCGCCACAACCACAGCTTAAGCTTATTGGATCCACAAACATGCAACAACATATCTTTGAATGATCATCATCAGTTTTCACAGCAGCCCACTGGCACGATCAGGAATAATTCCGGACTTTTATCTTATTATGGTCAGGATTTGAAGGCAGAAAATGAACATGATCATGATGCATCGATTTTTCGGCGGTCTTTCAATGGTAACGGGATCGGATATCATCATCAGGACGGCCTGATCAATGGTTCGATGGTGGAAGGCGCTCATGATCACAACAACAAATACTACTATGGAATGTCCAATTCTCCATGCACAACTAGTCCTAATAGAAACTTTGCATATTCTATTCCTCTTACTAGTCGATTAACCAAGCCTTTGATTGATATTGATCAAGTCCCTAAGCCCTATTTTAAATCATTGAATTTATCAGATAATTCCAAGAAGCAAGGCCTCAGAAATTATTCTCAGGTACGTACCTGCGTTACACTAATTTTATGTTTTTCTCTAATTAATTAATTAATTAACTTCATGGTACCTAGCATATCCTTCGATTTCTTTTTGTCAATTTTCTATCATATTTTTTTTTTGTAACAGTCGTGTTAATAGGGAAACAGCTAGTGCATTTTTTTTTTTGGGTATGAAGGTATCATTTCAGTAAAAGAAAATATTTAAGAGGAAAAAAAATACAAAATTTATAGACAACCAAATTTATAAATGAAACTTTTTGAATTTTTGGGTTAAGGTGGCCATGGCGTTTGTGGGCCCCTTAATTCAGCCACTACTTGTAAACACCCTAAAAATTAGAAAGAAAAAAAACTCTCATTTTTGTTGAAATTCAAATATATATACATAGTAGTATTTATTCTTTCAAATTGAAGAATCACAAACCAATCACTCTGATCAGTCTTTTTTTTTTTGTCAAACTTTTATTATAGAGAATTATTTTCAAACTTTTACTTTTTGTTCATAATTAAAATTTAGCTACACTTTGACATGCAGACAACCACGAATGGAAGAGAAAGAGGAAGTACAAATGAAGGAAAGAAGAAAAGATCAGAAGAAAGTTCAGAGTCAGTTCCAAAAAAACCCAAAAATGAAAGCTCTACAGCTTCTTCTTCTGTTAAGGTAGAACCCATTAAATTATTTTAACGATCGACATGAAATTATTTAGCAATAATTAGCATTAGATAGAAAATGCCTTGTTTTAATTACTAATAAATTAAAAAGATGCAGCAGGCACCAAAAGTCAAGCTCGCAGACAAGATCACAGCCCTTCAGCAAATTGTGTCGCCATTTGGAAAGGTTAATGCTCGCACCACTATCATTATTTATTTTGTCTTTTATCAATCTTTTTTCTATCTCTACCTTCTCTTTTTCTGATTAATTCTAATATTGATCATGCTAATTAAATAACTTCAAATTTTTTTTTCTTGGATAATTTGCAGACTGACACAGCTTCTGTCCTATATGAAGCAATTGGATACATAAAGTTTCTACAAGAGCAAGTGCAGGTGACGTTATATTATCATTCTTAATAATGGTTTTTTAGGGTTGTACATATAATTTGGTTCTAATTAGCAGACCATTATTTATATTTTTTTACTGTTTTGCAGCTTCTGAGTAATCCTTACATGAAGTCAAATTCACACAAGGTAAGTAAGCTGTGCAAGTGCAATAAGGTTATAATTAATACTAGTTTTTGCTATATTAATTTGATGGGTATACGATACGATACGTACAGGATCCGTGGGGAGGATTGGAGAGAAAAGAGAAGGGAGATATAAAGGTTGATCATCTGAGGAACAGAGGGCTTTGTTTAGTTCCCATTTCATCTACTCCAAAAGTTTATCATGACAACACTGGATCTGACTATTGGACTCCCGCATATAGAGGATGTTTATACAGATGAAGCTACCAGAAATCATGCATGTAATATTAATTGGTCCTTCTCTTATTCATATGATATATATAATTAATTAGTGTGTACGTACGTACGTCCAGCTTTATTATTCATACTGGGATCATGTTTAAAATTTTTATTAAAGTTGAACGTGTATTATTGAAAATATGTTAGATCATTGAATATTATAAATATATATATTTTTTGGACAAACCTCTTTAGAGACATGGGATAAATTAATTGGAACAATAAAGACAAGATCTGTATGGTTCTGTTGATCCACTATATAGCTAGCATATAAAATAATTGCAAATTGATCGGCCTTGAGCTTAGATCTAAACTTGTTAGTCTAACATATTAGAATTCTCAACCCCTCAACTGTAAATTTCTCCTGCATTCAGAAAAAATAAGTGCAAAACTCTTTAAGAAGCAATGAGAAAATAGTTTATGTCATCTTAATTTTCATTGGTGCATGATTGTGGGTTGTTTGATTACATTATAAAAAACGTAAAATTTTTAATATACTTTCAGAAAAGGGCATACAAAAGAGAAAGAAGAAAGAAAGAAAGAAGTGGTTTGTGCACATAATTAAATAAAACATAACCGTTATCATAATTATATTCTTGTTCAACTTTATCTATGAATTAGTTCTAGTTTTGTATATTAAAGTCGAAGGCATGTTTAGATGCCTTGAAAACAGTACTTAAAAGAATATCGAATGATCAACCACATAAACATCGCATCAATGGATATATTGAGATGTTGTCTATGTGCGGTTGCACTAAAATAAATAATAAGAGTGATACTATTGAGAATTCATTAAATATTTATTTATACTCCATTTATAATATTTATTTTTTTGAAATTAATAATTTTTTTTGAAATATTACAAATAGAGCTGTTGAGATCTGCTATCAGACAATATATATTCGGCCCGTATATCTATTCATACAAACCGGAAGAAAACTATAATATATTTTTTTTGTTGATAACAATTTTATCTTTAATTAAATTATTAAACTAAGCAAAAAATTTCTAAAGACATTTTTCTTTAGGATAATATAATGTATTACATCTTCTTCCCCTCTTTAACATTTCATGAACCTTAAACCATATATTGTAAATATATATTTTTATATCTTTAAATATTTATTTGATTCTAAAGTGACCAAAAAAGTTATTATGTAATTATAAACAAACGTTAACTACGCAGGAAGTTATTAATCAAATTTAAACTTATAATTTTTTTTTATTTATATACAAAGGACAACAAACTTTTAGAATTGAGTTTAATCTTATTAATCTGGTATGCGTTTAGAAAAAAAAAGTGTGGAAAAAATTAAAAAATTATTTATTTATAATGTCAATTTTATATATTTATAACATCAAATTTATTTATTTATAATATCACAGTCTTGAAAATAAACTCTCTAGAATCTTAAAATTGATTAAAAAACAAAGGTTTTCCAAATAAATATTTTTATAAAAAAAATAAAATGCCTTAAAAAAATATAGTATAAAAAGATAACATTTATTTATTTATATAGTATAAAAAGTTATTTAAAATGGTATTTTGAAGTAAATCGATGTGTCTTTACATATTTTAAAATTTTAGTATTTTTAAAATAAAATGTCTTTAGAAAAAGAAGCGTGGATAGAATAAAATAGACCGTGATTCGAAAATCTCTAATAATAAATGGCTAATTATTTAAACACCCTTCAAAAAGGTTGCTATTAGATTGACACAAAAATCCTCATCTTTTGGATTTTAACAACAAAAAACAAATTAACCCAAAATGTTATATCTCGGTCATTATATTTTATTCCTTTTGTAATTCAATGTAAAAAAATATAATAATATAATAGAGAACAACTTAACAGTTGGATGAATACATTCTTACTTAACTTAGAAATTCTATATACATTATTTGATAGAAATTGACCACTTCAATGTAGTAATAAATCGCACACACGTAAATCTAAATCACACATGCGGATAATGAAAGCAATAAGAAGAAAATGAAAACGATACTAGAAATTTTACGTGGTTCAGCAAAATCCTAAGTCAACGGAGCACACCTGCACTCAATCTACTATCAGAGTTTGATTACAATCTCTCTGTCTCTCTCTTTCAGTCTCTCTACAAGTTGCTCTCTCTCTTTCTTTTGCAATTTTTCACACCCTAGGTTATGCTAGAGTCACACAATAATGTGGGGAAACAATGGTATTTATATGGGAGCACTAGCGTAAGCCAAAACCTTAAAGGAATAGGTCTATTTCCGCACAAGAAAACCCTTCATGCACAAAACACACCAAAACCGCGGTCTGGGCCGTAGTCTGTAGTCTGCAGCCCGCGCCCTAGCCTGCAATAAAACCTCTAAAATCCAACGCTCAGTAAATCACGGTGTGTGTGCCTTCACCCTGGCCGCAGTCTACGTCACTCTTAACTTTCTAGAGTTGACCGATGTGTGTTCCGCGGCTTGCGCCTCCTTGCCTTGCCCACGGTCTTCACTTTTTGGTGATCTTTAGACTTCACATAACCCAACAGTCTCCCACTTGAAGACTGAAACTTGAATAGACTACTTCCTTTTTCCTCGATGACTAGTGGACAGTTACAGTTCGCTCATCCCCGGTGTATTTGAACAGGACTTTTCGTTCCTCTATTTTAATTCCCTTCCATAAGAGCTTGGGTTGTTTGACTCGTATAGTGGCTCAAGCAAGGGGTTGTTCCCACAGGGAGGTTGGTAACCTACGGCTAGTTTTAGGCTTGGTCAAAAAACAATTAAAAACACTATGTACATGCAAATAATAGAAATCATGTTTGTCGATGGCACTTGTTCACAATTACAACTAAAATTACTTATAAACTAATGACTAGCAAGAATCACACAAGGATTAATGAGAGTATGAGAGTATGATGGTTATGGAAGTGTAGGGGATTAATGACATATAAGCAACTACTTTATCCACTAATTGAAAACAATTAAGACCTCTGTCCAATTTTAAGCCATTTTTCTTAACCAATTAAATAATCAAACACTAATTCATATACTCCTAGCCACCTATGGTCATAAAGAGGGTAGGATGAGAACAAGAGAGTTGAAGAACTCAATAATGCACTCAATCAAACAGTGTCATACAATAACCAAGTAATTCTTCTTCAATTGAGCATGAGAGCAAGACCCATGCATAAATAGTCATCCACATGTGCAATCCACTTCTTACTAACTCTAATTCACACTTGCAGGTCAACAATTTATCATAGATCAACATACGTGCACTAAATTCGACATGCTTCCACAATAACAAGCTCAAAAGGGAAGATTCAATGGATAATCAATTAATATTAAGAGTAGTTAACATAAAAACATCAATCCCCAAACATTTGGGGGTTTAGTTACACATATTGATCAAGATAATCGAAAATAAGAGAGAAGAGATGAAAGAACTCATTGTGGTCTTCTTGAGCTCCTTCTTCCTCACTTGGTCAAGTAAGTCTTCTTCTTTCTCCTTCAATTTCGAGCTTACTATGCTTAACAATGGTGGTGTTCTTGGTGATGGCATGAGAGAGGACATGGTGTAGAAAGAGGTGATGTGTTTTTCCTGTGAGAGGGAGTAATCTCTAAGATATGTCTTATGACAAGTGAGTTAGTGTAAAGAGTGGTCTCTTGTGTGCAGATAGATAGTGGAGAGTGTAGAGATAGTAGGAAGGTAAGGAAAGATGGGGGTAATGTGATAAGAATACAAGCATGGGTTGGAGGGAGTGGTTGTGAAAATACAAACACTGTTAATTTGCCTAAAGCTAACCTAGAGGGGGGTGAATATGTTTTTTATACCTTTTTCAATCCCTTGAAACAAACACAAGTTTGTCCCTCAAGATAGCTTGTACCAAAATCTAATAAGCACACATAAACACATATAGATCATTGATGAATATATTCAAAACATTATAGCTTACAATGTCTATATCATATAATAGAAGAAATACTATAAAAATATAAACCAATAATAAATTGTTCTTACAATTGCAAAACAACACATATACTTAAATCAAAGAAATAAGGATAGAGAAATGTGACACATGATTTTTACGTGGTAAAACCTCCGAAGAGGAAACATTCACGGGTTGAATCCACAACTACAGGCAAACTGTAATCCACTGTGACGAATAAAAGATACACACTTAAGAAGTGACCAATCCTATGATACACTGTCCAAGCTATCAACTTCTATTCTACCCTCGGGTCGAGTGAACCACTTTGCCTACTTCCTATCCAAGATGTGACTACCACACCTCTAGGAAGCAACTTCCTATCCAAGGCACTTACACCTCTAGGAAGATTCCATGCATGACTATCCGGATCCTCCCGATCCTAGCCAAGACTTCTTGCTTAGCTATCCTGATCCTCCCGATCCTAGCTAAGACTTTCTCTCTTGATTATCTGGATCCTCTCGATCCTAACCAAGATTTCTTGCCTTTTACAAGGACTTTCTAAATGTGATCATGAATCCAAAGCACAAACAAGCACACAACATAGAACATGATGATCAACATATCATATGGAAACTAGAATTAAACAATGAGCAGACAATGTATGATTTTCTAGTTTGCAATCCTAAAATCATGTCATCACACAAATGATGTATGTACATATGAAATGCATGGATCAATTACACATCCTGAGAAACTAGACATAGACATCAAGTTACACAAATCAAAGTTGTCTAGTCACTATACATGAATAATATTCTAGAACATGTGAAACACCAAAAACACATTTAATTCCTAGATATATCCATGTAACTAAAACTTGATTCAAAGTATATACATTAAGCACATATTCAAAGTCTTAGTAACAAACTAAAACATGCTAGATTCATAAGATATGATCAATCAAAGTTCTAGCAAATATTTAGAGCATGTATTTTACAAAACAATCAACTAAATCCAAACTAACTCCAAATACAAAATCAAATGTGCTAATCCTATATATATTTAACTAAAGAGATCTAGCACATATAGAGACTATTTATCATCAAAAAATAAATCAATTGAAACACAAATAGTTCTAGATTGATAGCTAGCACAATACAACTCCCAAGCATGTGAAAACATAGGTTTTCAGAAAACCTAACTCAACATAACAGTCTAATTAAGCTCAAAATAGCTTCAATAGAGTTTCAAACTCTAATAAAAATTTACACATTAAATATACATATATATTAAAAAAAACCCAAGGTAATTGAAGACTTTAAGATCAAAAACTCAAGAGATTAATCAATACCTCAAGAAAAACGTGATGTCTCGGATTTAGGTGTCGAACCACCAGATATCTCGACCAAATGACCTCAAACTATTTTGGAGATGATAGAGGACTTGTAGATGAAGATTCTCTAACTTGAATCACTCAAAACGGACACCTGAATGAGTGAGATATGGTATTTGGAAGATGAGAAAATTGGAGAGAAAATTTCAGCACAAATTTTTTTAAATTTTCTTCTTGGATAAAAATGAGAGGGAAAAGGGATATATAAAGGAGGGAACAAAGACCAAAATAAGTGGCCAATCAAGAAGTGCCACCTCTGCAGCCTGTGGAGGCGCGTGGCCTCCATGGGGGCAGAAGGCATCTCTTCCCGTGGAGGCCACATGACTCCACGGGGAGAGGTGCTTGGCTCTCTTTTGGCTATTTCATCTCCCCTCACGCACCTTTGTGTTCTTCGACCGTTCTCCGGCCTCCGAACTCTGATTTCAAATTCGTATTAGAATTACGAACCGGGACTCCCTCACGGACAAGGAAATCAATAAAAATTTCACAAAAGATATGGAAATTGACTCGATAAACAAAGACAAAAACCATACACGATAAAGACACGGAAAGTTTCGTAACTTCCAACTCGAAACTTGAAAACATATGAATGAGTAACTGAAACAACCGGAACTCAATATAGAACAATATTAATAGAAATTCAAGTCCGATATCACATGAACACACAAGTATGCCATTTCTTCGAAATAGTCCAAGAACATGCAATTTTACTTAAATTGTCAAATTAAATCTAATGCATGTGCATACAATAATAAGTGTGTGAATGTTTTGTACCATTTGAGCACAACGATGCAGATACACAAATGGATGCAATGTGGGTGTGTGTGTGTGTGTGTGTGTGTGTGCACCTAGGCCTTGTAAGAGAAAAGAGGTCTAGATATACCTTTGATATGCTATAAAGCTTGTTCCTCTTGTAGCGATCACTTTGCTTGAAATGTTGTCCAACTTCCTTGAAGCTTGATAAACCGTGAAACCTAGACAACTAATCAATACAAAGGAAAATATCGTTTTGATATAGAATTATGCTAACACAAGACTTAAAAACCTAACAATCTCCCCCTCTGGCAAATTCTATGGCAAAACACCTATACATATACTAAAATTTACAAAATGAAGATTGGTCATAATGTTGGAACCTCGTTCACTGGTAATGCAGCGGAAATATGTTTTAAAATTTTTAATACATATCATAAATGATCTGGAACTAGTGAACTTGAGACCGTAATTATTTTTCTGGAACTAATAATACATACAATATGTAAACTCAGGAAATTGTAATCAATATAAAAATATATAGAACCTTACCAACGTTTGGATGCTCCTTCACTTTACGATACGCTCCTGGTCTGTACCACTGATCATCCTAGCTATATCCCGGAACTGGTAAATGCGTGTGGGCGCGTCACGTACTCATGGACTTAGGAGGATGTAGAGAGAATATGAAGAAACTATTTATTCCAAAAAGAAAAAATAACTAGAACAATTCTTGTTCTTAAAAAAAGATATTAATAACGTATATATCTTTTTTCAATAGTGCAACAATTGCACAACACCTTTTTCTCTCTTTTGTTTCTTTCTCACGCACAACACTTGTGCTTTCTCTTTTTTTTTTTAAATTCAAAATCAATTTTAATCAAAAAACAAGTCAATCTAATCTTTTAAGATATCAAATATCTTTAAAGATATTGATTAATATTTATTTTATTTAATATGATTTGAATTCAAACTATTTAAATTCAAAATTCAAAATTTAATTTAAAAAAATAAAATAATCATATCATCTTATTTATTCAAAAAACAAATATCAACAAACATCATCCATTTAGTGATTAATAACATGATAAATAATCATATTATTTAATTTATTTAATCACCATTATTCATTAATTAAATAATCTCATTATTCAATTAATTCCCGAATAAATACGTGTCACTTTCATAACACAATTAATTGGACTTTCCAATTAATTATCCGTGATCCTTGTTACCTAAATCGATCGGGCTAGCAAGGGGACCTAATGGACCCACAGTATTTTGAGCTCCAATAATCATCGGAATCATTAATTAAACTTTTTAATTAATATTCCTTGAATATTAACTCCGGTGTTATTCTACTAAAAACCCGAAGCTGCACTCTTTCAACTATAGACGCTTTTACACAGACCGATACAACTCGGTGTCCATCGATATAGCTATTACACATGGTGTGATCCTCCACAGTAGTTCATAATTAAAGTTGGGTCATAATATCCGTTATACCCCTCTAATTACATATATCCTTTAAGTATCGTTGATTCTCTAATGGACAATAAATCATATTTCCTCATGGAATTAGGAGAGCGCTCATATTGTCCAAGCCCCGAATCAACCTTTAAGGGAACTACCATCTACTTCTCACAAGAAAGAGTGGATTCTACTATTGTGTTCATACCTTCCCAGCCACAAGCCAAACCGCAATCCCAACATACGGAGTATATTGATCAGGAAACTGCATCTGACCTCACCCATGGTATATCAAAGACCACGATCTTGTAGGGAAAAATCGATATAAAACGCAGCAGAAGAAACGAAAAATAGATTTCGTATGGTTTTAAAATTTTTCTCAAAGTTGAACCTTAACCTTTTAATTAATTAAACTCAAATATATACGGTTAGAGTTAAATATCTCTTGACGCGTGATCCGATTGACTTACGTCGATTGGTAATCCGCAAAATATTTTCCGATGCCCGTGAACAATGATTGTGAACAGTACCCGCGTGAACAGTGATCGTGAACAGTACCCCGTGAACAGTGATCGTGAACAGTACCGCGAGATCTTCCAATCCGAACAGGTACGTGAATCACCTAGGAGCGTGGTCTCCCTTTTTCTTTGAATTGCAAACCTGAGAATGGATGAACAAAGTTTTCTTTTTCTTTTGTTAGTCACAAAACAATCAAAAGAAGACAAAAATTATTCCGGTCACTATTGAGTTCTCAATCTAATGATCGAAACTCGCGTGAACCTAATTCGATGTTGTACACACAAGATTATTGATGAACAAGCAATCAGTGTACTATCAAAGAATAATCTCTTCTCTCTTTTATGTTTAGTAGAATAAAAATTATCCTTTTCTATGAATTGAGAAGAAGAAGAAAAATTGAATCATTCAATCAACTATTGTGGCCGAATTCTATATGTGGTATTATATAGGTGGCCGAAATTTTGCTTCCTCTTCTATTTAGGATTGCCGAAATCTTCCTCTAAATGGACTAGGGTTGCCGCAAATCACATACCAAAAAGAGTTTGTGTTGCACCCTAATTTCCATCAATCTTTAGACTTCAAAACCTAATCCAACTCATAGATATTTTTATTCTTTTATTGACTAAATAAAAAGACTTCTTATTTGATTAAATAAATAAAATTAATTATTTATTTTCTTATCAAACAAGTCTTTTACTTTTAATATACTACTACCACTAGTATAACTTTAGGAAATATATTTCCTGATCAGAAAAAGATTTGTTTCTTAATTAAACAATTAATTAATAAATTAACTAATTCTTATTTAATTAAAACAATGAAACAAAATAATATATTAGGTTAATATATACACCTTGCCGCCCCACTTATATAAATGGGCCATATATTATTTTCTTATTTCATTTAATCCATTGGACTTTAAATAAAAGCCCACATGTGAACCAGACCCATTCTTACTAAAAGAAACAAGCCCACATGTCTCCTTTTAATATATTAATATAATAGTGCAGCCCATTAATTAAATAATAGACATATTATATTCTTGATATATTAAAAACAATTCTAGATGGACCCTTAAATCGGCCCGGTAGAATATATCAAGTAATCCATGCAAATACGTGTGGATTGGGGATCTTGGCGGGCTATCTAAATTTAAGCTTCAATAGACACAACCTAATCACAATCAACAAATGATTCACTTAGGTCCAATCTATTAATTTTAACTCATTCCACTAAAGAGCTAAAATTGAACTCTTAAATAAAGATAGAATAAGGAGATGTTTCTCATTCATACCCTAGGCAATCTTATAAGAGATGGTGTATCCTCGTGAATAATATCAGTAATCGCCAAGAGCTCATAGACCGCCTATAGCTCTCCAAGTTACCATATTTCCTCAATGACCACATTTCGAACTTGGATACTTTGACTTGTCCAGAAGCCATGTTTTCAATAATCATTATTGAAAACTCAACGTTGAGATTTAATATCCAATACCTCAAAACATCCATATGATGATATTATACTCTCATTTAATAAATGGAGCCACTATGTCCATATCTATAAATGAAGTCCTCTATCGATTAACAAATGTATACCACCAAACTATCGAGGATAGACTATGCTATATAATCGTACTCATTGATAGCTCTAATGATAACACTTGCAACCATAAGTCCATCATTTATCTCAGGATTAAGATAGACTCTCCGACTGTCCTCTTTAATGAAAAGACTTATATCTAGTGACAGTTCTAGATAAAGTATTTCATTGTGATCCAGTTCAATGCACCTAGTGCACTAGATTCTTTTACTCGAAAACCTTTCGATGATTTTAGACTCATCATATTCATTTGATCCCACTCAAATGCTAGTAAAAGAATTCTACAACTTTAACAAGATAAAGGTGCTCAACCTTTAACTTAAGTTGTGAACGTTATTCAAGACTAACTAAAGAATTGTGTCTACCTCATACATATCCGGATGTATGAACAATTCTTCATGTCTCATAGTCTTTTGACCTTATGATTATTTACCTTGACAATTATAATAATAAATGCTATAAGTAATTGTAAGAATCAGAATTCACTTTATTAATATGAGAAGATTGTCAATTACAATATTACACTCTTTCCATTGAGCATAATCCTAACAATCTCCCACTTGCTCTATAGCAAGTGTGTCATATCTCTCATTCCCATGTTCTCTAGATGTCCATCAAAGCTCTTCTGAGGTAGAGCCTTTGTGAAAGGATCCGCTAGATTTTCTACTGACGCGATTTTGGTGATCGTCACGTCCCCCCTATGAACAATTTCCCTCAAAAGGTGATACTTCCTTTCAATGTGTTTACCTCTCTTATGACTTCTTGGTTCTTTCGAATTAGCCACTGCACCACTGTTGTCACAGTGTATAGTGATCTGCTTATTCGCACTAGGAACCACTTCTAAGTCAATCAAGAATTGGCGGAGCCAAACAGCCTCTTTGGCAGCTTCGCATGCAGCAACATACTCAGCTTCCATGGTGGAATCAGCAATACAAGATTGCTTGATACTCCTTCATATGACTGCTCCTCCTCCAATGGTAAACACAGATCCTGATGTGGATTTTCTGGAGTCAGAATCCGACTGGAAATCAGAATCTTTATACCCAACGGGAATTAAATCCCCTCTAGAGTATACAAGCATATAATCTCTAGTTCTCTTGAGATACTTGAAAATATGCTTGACTGCCGTCCAATGACCAGGACCAGGTTTCGATTGAAACCTGCTAACTATGCCAATAGCAAAACAAATATATGATCTAGTACAGAGCATTGCATACATGAGACTTCCAACTGCCGAAGCATATGGAACTCTACTCATGAATTGCTCTTCATGCACATTCTTAGGTGCTTGACCCTTAGAAAGTTTGATTCCATGTCTAAAAGGTAACATACCTTTCTTGGAATCTTGCATGGTGAATCTAGACAAGATTTTATCAATGTATAAAGCTTGGGATAATGCAATCGTTCTATTCTTTCTATCCCTTATTACTTGGATACCAAGAATATAACTTGCTTCTCCTAAGTCCTTCATATCAAATTGTTTTGCTAACCATTCTTTCACTGATGTCAATACACCTACATCGTTTCCAATGAGTAGTATATCATCAACATAAAGAATGAGGAAAACCAACTTGTCGCCTTTGATCCTCTTGTATACACAAGGTTCGTCAGGGTTTTGAATAAATCCAAAACCCTTTACATCTTGATCGAACCTTATGTTCCAGGATCTGGATGCTTGCTTTAGTCCATATATAGACTTTTGCAACTTGCATACTCTTTCTTCTTAGCCTTTTTCAATGAATCCCTCTGGTTGCATCATGTAGATGCTCTCGTCAAGACTTCCATTAAGGAAAGTTGTCTTGACGTCCATTTGCCAAATCTCTAGGTCTAGAGATGCTGCAATGGATAAGAGTATCCTAATGGATTTAAGCATGGCCACAGGTGAGAAGGTTTCCTCGTAATCGATATCTTCTTTCTGTGTATAACCTTTAGCTACTAGTCTAGCTTTAAAGGTTTCCACCTTACCATCCATACCTCTTTTCCTCTTGTATACCCACTTGCACCCAATGGGTTTTATCCCTTTAGGCAAGTCTACAAAGGACCAGACTTTGTTATTGAACATCGATTCAATCTCGGATTGTATTGCCTTTTTCCAATGACGATAATCAACATCCTCCATAGCTTCCTTGTATGTGTAGGGATCATCATCGTCCGGGAGATTCTCAACAGATTCTCCTAGACCGATATATCTTTCGGGTTGTGTTCTAACCCTCCCACTACGACGAGGAATGGTAGGTTGTTGATCTTGTGTTGGAGTGGAACTTACAATTGGGTTGGGTTGTGAAACCTCTTGTGGAATTGTATCTCCTGACATCTCATTCAGGACAATTCTACTTTTGGGCACAAAATTATTCATATAGTCCTTTTCTAGAAATGAAGCATTTGTTGAAACAAATACTTTTAGATCAGAAGGACTATAGAAATAATATCCTTTAGTTCCTTTTAGATACCCCACAAATATACAAGTTTCCGAACGGGACTCCATCTTTTCTGTCTTTCCTTTCAACACATGTGCAGGACAACCAAATATCCTCATGTGTTGTAAACTAGGCTTTCGCCCAGTCCACAATTCATGTGTGGTTTTAGGGACAGATTTAGATGGTACATCGTTTAGAATATATATTGCTGTTTGTAGAGCGTATCCCCAAAAAGAAATAGGAAGTGTTAAATAACTCAACATTGATCTAACCATCTCTAAAAGAGTCCTATTTCTCCTTTCTGCTACCCCATTTTGTTGAGGTGTACCTGGTGCAGAAAGCTGAGAAACTATCCCATTATCAATAAGATATTGCTGAAACTCTCCAGATAGATATTCTCAACCACGATCAGATCTCAAGATTTTTATATGTTTCTCAAGCTGATTTTCTACTTCAGCTTTGAATGCTTTGAACATATCAAATGCATCCAACTTATATCTCATGAGATACACGTAACCAAATCTTGAGTAATCATCTGTGAAGGTGATGAAGTACTCATATCCACCTCTAGCTTGAATGCTCATAGGACCACATACATCAGTGTGTACTAGTCCTAAACATTCAGTGGCTCTTGCACCTTTGGTATTGAACGGCCTTTTGGTCATTTTACCTTCCAAACAAGATTCACAAGTTGGTAGATCATCAACCTTTAAGTCACTTAAAGGTCCGTCACATGCCAATCTTTTAATCCTATTAAGGTTAATGTGACCTAGGCGTAAATGCCAAAGATAGGTTTCATCTTTGATAATTTTACTCTTTTATGATTAGGTTCCGTTATTTCTGTGTCTAACGAGTGAGAGATATTTCTATGCAAAAAGAATAAACCGTTTTCCAATGTACCTTTGCAAACAACTTTGTCATTCTTACTAATAATAAAAGTTTTATTAAAAGTAACCGAATATCCAAACTTATTTAAACAAGAAACTGAAATTAAATTCCTCTTGAATTGAGGTACATAATAAACGTCTATTAAATCTAAATGCCTACTAGAATCTAAAATAACTCTAATATCTCCCACTGCACTTGCAGACACTAACGTTCCTGTTGCCCAAGCGCAAATTGACTTCATCTTCATTCAACCTTCTCTTTTCCTGAAACCCCTGCAAGGAATAACAAACATGATTAGTGGCTCCAGAGTCTATAATCCAAGAATCAGTAGAATCTGCCAGAAAACATGTTTCTAGATAATTAACATTACCTTCTTCCTTCTTTTTCTGGGACTTTGGGCAATCTCTTTTCCAATGTCCCTTTTCACCACAAAGGAAGCATTTCCCTTTGATCTTGGTTACTTTCTTGGTTTCCTTCTTGGTAGGCCCAAGTTGCTTTTTCTTCTGTTGTTTCTTGACCTTCTTACGGGTCTTAACAGTAGCAACTTTACCAACCAAATGAATCTCTTGACCTTTGTTTTTCACAAGGATCTTTTCAGCGCTTTGAACATCTTGCATCAGGCCCTGCAATGTGTATTCCTTTTTGTTCAAGGTGTAGTCCAACTTGAACTGATCAAAGGAATCTGACAGTGAATTAACTACCATATCAATTTTGGTCTCACCATCAATCTCAGCACCATTTAGTTCAGCAATATTGAGATGTGCTATGACTTTCATCATGTGATCTTTCATAGATTGTCCAGGTTTCATCCTAAGATTCATAAAAGCAGTCACTGCCTCTCTCTTAGTCGTCCTACACCTCATAGCAAACATTTCCTCTAGAGACATCATTATATCAGCAGCGGACTCCATTCCTTCATGTTGCTATTGCAACACGTCGGAGATAGTGGCCATAATGTAACATTTTGCCATATCATCAGAAGTCTTCCACTGCTCATACTCATCTCTTTGCATCACATTAGATTCATTATTAGGAAGGGGTGGTTTAGGAGTGGTCAGAACAAACTTATGTTTTTCACTTTGCAGCAACAACCCAATTTTCCTTTTCCATGTTACGTAGTTATCTCCAGTTAAGGTGTTATCTTTCAGGATGTTCATAAGTGATGGGGTCATGATTTCTGATTAAAACAAAAACATATATAAGTAAATAATAATGATAATAGCACTTTTAAAAATTTATCTTGAATTAAAATAAATAATTCAATCATAAAAATTCAACGGTGATCCAACACCCATAAATATTACGCCTCCTTTGGGAGTTCGCACTATTTACTAGTTAGACTAGGTCCCACCTAATTGTTAACATAACAACCAGCGTTTTTAATTTTAGCCTTGTAATTTTTATTAACAAGAACTCTTGGGAGGATATTAATAAAATTACATTGAGTGTGTTACCAAGATATCGACCCTCAATTTTCTCTCACGAAAATCCCTCCTTGGGGAGTAGATTTCGTTTAAGTCAATTGTCTAGTCTATCCTTGTAAGAAAGTATATTGTTAAATTCCATTTATTGACGCCCCTTAGGGGGATTACCAAAAATAATAAAACTCAACTAATCTTGGAGGCCATAGGCGTTCTTGCACACCTTCTCCCACTCAATTATTTAAGGCGTGTGATTAAATCCCAAAGAATGATTTTTACCAAGTTATCTAGATGCCAATTAGATACCTAAATCATTCAATGCATGTTCATACCAAAAGAGATATATGAGTGGCACTCCTATTCTAAAATGTCATGTTATCATACAACAACAAATATTGTAATATTTAAGCAAAAATTAAATAGCAACAATTTTGGCCCATCCTAGAAAAGCAAGTAAATTACAATTGTTAGGAATAAAGGATCTTCAGGTGGCCATCAACCATACGCTCATCCCTCGGCCTCCTCCCATGGACGTGCACAGCCCACAACCCCACATAGGGGCTGCCTTGCGCAGCCCATAAGGCCACACAAGGCTGCCCATAAGGCCACACAAGGCTGCCGTGCGCAGCCCACCAAGGATTGGGCTTGCCATGCGCAGCCCAATCCAGTCCTAGGGTGCGCACGGTGCTCGTTCTCGGTTCCAGTTGCTTCGTTTTTCTTCGTGTCTTCGAATTTTCAATACCCGAATACATTACATCATATTACGAATAAATTACTGCAGTAAATTTTTTTTTTGTTTTACTGCAGTAAGATTTACAAAAAAAAATACTGCATCTGATTACAAAAAAAAAATACTGCACTTATTTTACATACAAAAAAAAAATCCTAGCAACTACCTAAGAAGGAATTATGGCGATAATAGACCACCCTTCTTGTTACAAATCTGAAACAAAAATTACATTGAAATTCTAGAACCAAAATCGAGCAATAACAATTCACTTTATAAAACATATATAAATCCATACATTCAACATGTAATTATATATGCGAACACCTAGAGTGTCATCTCTTTCTAAAACATGTATAATCACAATAAAAAAGAAATAGATTCACGTATATATACGTTAATTAATTAAAAGGTACAACCTGGCTCTGATACCAATTGTAGGGGGAAATCGATATAAAACGCAGCAGAAGAAACGAAAAATAGATTTCGTATGGTTTTAAAATTTTTCTCAAAGTTGAACCTTAACCTTTTAATTAATTAAACTCAAATATATACAGTTAGAGTTAAATACCTCTTGACGCGTGATCCGATAGACTTACGTCGATTGGTAATCCGTAAAATCTTTTCTGATGCCCGTGAACAGTACCCGCGTGAACAGTACCCGCATGAACAGTGATTGTGAACAGTACTCCCGTGTGAATAGTGATCGTGAACAGTACCGCGAGATCTTTCAATCCGAACACGTACGTGAATCACCTAGGAGCGTGGTCTCCCTTGTTCTTTGAATTGCAAACCTGAGAATGGATGAACAAAGTTTTCTTTTTCTTTTGTTAGTCACAAAACAATCAAAAGAAGACAGAAATTATTCCGGTCACTTTTGAGTTCTCAATCTAATGATCGAAACTCGCGTGAACCTAATTCGATGTTGTACACACAAGCTTATTGATGAATAAGCAATCAGTGTACTATCAAAGAATAATCTCTTCTCTCTTTTATGTTTTTTAGAATAAAAATTATCCTTTTCTATGAATTGAGAAGAAGAAGAAAAATTGAATCATTCAATCAACTATGGTAGCCGAATTCTATATATGGTATTATATAGGTGGCCGAAATTTTGCTTCCTCTTCTATTTAGGATTGCCGAAATCTTCCTCTAAATGGACTAGGGTTGCCACAAATCACATACCAAAAAGAGTTTGTGTTGCACCCTAATTTCCATCAATCTTTAGACTTCAAAACCTAATCCAACTCATAGATATTTTTATTCTTTTATTGACTAAATAAAAAGACTTCTTATTTGATTAAATAAATAAAATTAATTATTTATTTTCTTATCAAACAAGTCTTTTACTTTTAATATACTACTACCAATAGTATAATTTTAGGAAATATATTTCCTGATCAGAAAAAGATTTGTTTCTTAATTAAACAATTAATTAATAAATTAACTAATTCTTATTTAATTAAAACAATGAAACAAAATAATATATTAGGTTAATATATACACCTTGCCGCCCCACTTATATAAATGGGCCATATATTATTTTCTTATTTCATTTAATCCATTGGACTTTAAATAAAAGCCCACATGTGAACCAGACCCATTCTTACTAAAAGAAACAAGCCAATATGTCTCATTTTAATATATTAATATAATAGTGCAGCCCATTAATTAAATAATAGACATATTATATTCTTGATATATTAAAAACAATTCAAGATGGACCCTTAAATCGGCCCGGTAGAATATATCAAGTGATCCATGCAAATACGTGTGGATTGGGGATCTTGGCGGGCTATCTAAATTTAAGCTTCAATAGACACAACCTAATCACAATCAACAAATGATTCACTTAGGTCCAGTCTATTAATTTTAACTCATTCCACTAAAGAGCTAAAATTGAACTCTTAAATAAAGATAGAATAAGGAGATGTTTCTCATTCATACCCTAGACAATCTTATAGGAGATGGTGTATCCTCGTGAATAATATCAGTAATCGCCAAGAGCTCATAGACCGCCTATAGCTCTCCAAGTTACCATATTTCCTCATATGACCACATTTCGAACTTGGATACTTTGACTTGTCCAGAAGCCATGTTTTCAATAATCATTACTGAAAACTCAACGTTGAGATTTAATATCCAATACCTGAAAACATCCATATGATGATATTATACTCTAATTTAATAAATGGAGCCACGATGTCCATATCTATAAATGAAGTCCTCTATCGATTAACAAATGTATACCACCAAACTATCGAGGATAGACTATGCTATATAATCGTACTCATTGATAGCTCTAATGATAACACTTGCAACCATAAGTCCATCATTTATCTCAGGATTAAGATAGACTCTCCGATTGTCCTCTTTAATGAAAAGACTTATATCTAGTGACGGTTCTAGATAAAGTATTTCATTGTGATCCAGTTCAATGCACCTAGTGCACTAGATTCTTTTACTCGAAAACTTTTCGATGATTTTAGACTCATCATATTCATTTGATCCCACTCAAATGCTAGTAAAAGAATTCTACAACTTTAACAAGATAGAGGTGCCCAACCTTTAACTTAAGTTGTGAACGTTATTCAAGACT
Organism: Dipteronia sinensis; assembly: GCA_033220585.1. Classification (NCBI taxonomy): domain Eukaryota; kingdom Viridiplantae; phylum Streptophyta; class Magnoliopsida; order Sapindales; family Sapindaceae; genus Dipteronia; species Dipteronia sinensis. The sequence continues at coordinate 58,734,961 of CM065638.1, read as the reverse complement.
AACTAAAGAATTGTGTCTACCTCATACATATCCGGATGTATGAACAATTCTTCATGTCTCATAGTCTTTTGACCTTATGATTATTTACCTTGACAATTATAATATTAAATGCTATAAGTAATTGTAAGAATCAGAATTGACTTTATTAATATGAGAAGATTGTCAATTACAATATTACACTCTTGCCATTGAGCATAATCCTAACAATATATATATATATACACACACACACACACACACACACACACACACACACACACAGACACACACACGCTAGTTTGCTGTCCACATGATATGTGAACATTGTAAAATATAATGCAATCGAGATTTATATTTTAAAAATTTTCTCGTATTATTCTTTTTTTTTCTTCTTGAAAATAAATGAAGTGTGCCTAAACAACCTAGATGGAGGGTGAATGGGTTGTTAATCGATTAATTACAAACTTTTTCGATTAATCAATATTGACAAAAATTAACCCACCACAACCCACAAACAATCAACATAATAGAAATGCGGAAAACAATAAAAAAAACACGTTAAATTAATTTATGTGAGAAACTCTCCAACTGGACAAAACTTACTGGCTAGCCACATAACCACTCCGGTCCTCAGATCCACTATATGTAATGATGTTTCCAACCTACGTTGACCTCTAGTCACACCATTCTCGAAACATAACATACCTTTACTACCCGCGAGCCTTCTATAGTGATTCTAGACCAATTGCTTGTTCACTAACACTCATAGTCACAAGACTTGACTCATGAAGAGATTAAACAACCTAAATGAATATATGTAAATATTCTAAATGTAATTAATGCTAAGAAAACACCAAATGTTTAGTTAGGAAATAAAATATGCAATTAACAATTCCTAATTATCAATGTAAGTTCCTCACTTTTTGATTGGCTCATTTCGTATACAAACCACATGGGGATTTGCTTGTAAGGATAGTTAGGTCTCACTGTTCGTGATCAAGCTTCGATGACATCCTCAAGCTCAAGAGCACTTCAAATGAATATCACTTGCGTAAGTCTCTTTCAAGAGACTAGTAGCACACACACATTTCTCATACATGCCTTAGTTTCTTGCTTTTGTGCTCACTACATGTGTGCATTCTCTTCACTTCACACGTGCACCACTTTGTTTCATTTTGCGTGTGAGTGTGCTTGTTGTGTCAGTGTGCGGGTCTTTGTGCATGGGTTTCTTCCCGCGTAGTCACCAGCGCAGTTGACCTTGGTGGGTTTTTGGTCCCCAGTTCGCTGGTAAATTTACTGGTTGTTCCCCGGTCTCGAACCAACAAAGTCCTTATGTGCGCAAGTCAGTGCGCGAGTGCCTACCTGCGCAGTTGACCAGCGTTGTTGGGCCTGAATTTTGTTGATCCCCAGTTCACTGGTGTGTTTGCAGGTTTCAAACCAGCAAAACCCAAGTGTACGGCCCAGTGCGCGGGTGCCTACCCTTACAGTGGACCTGCACACTAGGTCAATTTTGCTTTATCTTTTTGCAAACTTTTCCAAAATGACGTAGCATTATTTTAACCTCATATATATGTCATATTCTCTCCATTTTGTGTTAAGGAGTCCAGAATAGTGTTTTAGTGAGAGAAGGTGATTTTCTGGAGAGAGACTCCCAAGAAACCATTTTTACTCAACCAAACTCATACTCATGTGCATCTAACTTCATTCTTGCTTCTCTTCTTCATGGGTCTTCATGCTCTTCTTGTCTAGGCAATTGAATATGACTTAAAACTTCTTGTTTAATCTTTATGTTCTTGTTTTACCTAGGGCTAGCAATTATTTGTTGATTAATTGCATGTTTCTTTGGTATAGCATGATTTGAGTATGTTTGTGATTGTATTTGTTGGTTGAGATTGCATGTTGACAATTTTGCCCTCTAGCTAAATCTATTTGTTTTGCATTTAGATATTGATATCTAGGATTTGTACTTAGTGTCATCTTTGAATCCTAGATAAGCACTTAATATAGCCTAGCATTATTTGCATGATAGAATATTGTCATATATTCACATAAGTTTCTTAATCTCTTCATGGATTGTTAATCCTTGTGACTAAGTGGATAAGTGCACAAGCAATTGGTCTAGAATCGCTATTAAAGGCTCGTTGGGTAGAGTGAAAGGGTTAGTGACCAAGGATAGTGTGACTAGAGGTTAACCTAGGTTGTAAACTTTCATTCAAGTAGTGGATTTGAGGACCGTGTGTGGCTAGAATGATAGCCAGTGAGTTTTGCCCAGTTGGAAGGTTTCTCACGTAAATCAATCCTTATATTTTTATTGTTTTTCGCATTTAATTTTTTGATTATTCGATTGCTAATATGGGGTAGCTTCATTAAAATTGACTAAGTCGAAAAGTTGGTAATAACTCATGAAAATACACTCTAAAGTGTGTGTCTAATAACCTAGAGAGGGGGTGAATAGTTTGTTAATCGATTATTATCAAATTTTCTTGATTAGTCAATATTAAAAATTCACCTCATAAACAAACAAACAAAATCAAGTGTAAAGTGTAGAAATATAAATAACACTTGATTTTTATATGGAAACCCTTCAACAAGGGAAAAACATGGGCTATCCTTCTAGCCACACACGATCCTCAAATTCACTATTGTAATGATGTTTACAACCTAGGTTGACCTCTAGTCACACCATTCTCGGTCACTGACCCACCACTACTACCCCACGGGCCTTTATAGTGAATCCTTGATCACTTTACTTGCCAACCACACCTTGGTTGCAAGACTTCACTTTCTTGTGCACTACACACCGGTAGTCACAAGACTTAACTCTCAAAGAAGAGATCAACAACCTAAGTGAATATATGAATATTCAAAATGCAATTAATGCTAGGCAACACTAAATGCTTATCTAGAAATTAAAGATGACACTAAGTACAAATCCTAGATATCAATGTTTATATGAATGCTCATAAAGACCTAACTAGATATAGATATGCAAGTCTAAAATCTAGTCATCAAACAAAGCCATATCAACACAAGTTGTCACATAAAATGGCAAAGATAATAAATGCAATTAACAAATACAATCAATGAGGTCCTAAGCAATAATATCTAAATGCAAAGCAAGTAGATTTAGCTAGAGGGTAAAATGGTCCTAAATACTAGCTATTACAACACAAACACAATCATGTTATCAAGACTCACAAATATATGCAATAAAGTAGAGCCCTAGCATTTAATCAACTAATAAATGCAATAAAGACATCATCTTGGAATGTATGAACAAATAACAAAGAGGGGTTTTTGTTCAACATACCAAGTTAACTCAAGATGAAGACCCATGCCTTAATAATGCTTAATGATGCATGAAGGATGATGGGTTTTGGGTTTAGAGAGTTAATGAAACACTCTTGGAGCTTCTCTCACTAAGGAAACACTTCCTCTCTCTAAAAATCAATTTCTGAAGCTCTTCCATGAAATGGGATTGAAAGAATGTATATATAACAACCCTAAATGAAACGGCATCGTTTTGGAAAAGTTTACAAAAATTTTACCTTGGCCGATGTACGTACATCGGGTGTACAGCTCACTTGGAAATTTCTAGAAAATGGTTGTACGAAAGGTGACTCACATGCGAATTACTAGCGGACACATACTGCCCAAAAACTGCCATTCATCGGCTGTACGTAGGGCGAGTGTACAGCAGATTGGATTGGAATGGCCTGAGAAAGCACATCAGCTTCAGTTTTGAGCACCTCAAAACATAACCAAACGACATCAAAACCTTTCGTATGGTATACCGATCGAAAGGTATGGATGTCTACTTTCTACTCCTTTTTACAGAATAAGGTTTTGATTATTGTAGAAAGAGTTATAGTCATTTGAGTGACCTAAATGTCAGTTTTGGACAACAACAAGAATGCCCAAACTCATGGAAAAACAACCATGAGACCAAAGACCAAAACACGAGAAGAAGGGGACCTTTTCAAATGGTCACTCAACGCGCTAAAATAGGCACACCATCGTGCAAGCGCGAACACAACACAAAACAACACTTAATTCTAGAAATGAAGTGCAAGTGTGATTGTGAAGGAAAGCACACATGCATAATAACTCAAATGCATGTAAGTATGTGTGTATGTGTGTGCAACAACAAATGCATGTCAATATAAATGCATGAGATGTGAGTGTGTGCAACTGAACCTCTTCAAGGAGAATTAAGCACAAGTGAACTCTACCTCTTGAAGCTCATGAGATGAATGGAAGCATGTCTTCGAGTAAACCACACTTGGAGAACCTATGCTACCCGTTACACAAACATCCCCAATGTGATTTGTCATGAAATAAGCCAATCATAAAAATGAGGTTCTTACAACTCATCTAAAACCTATTCACACCCCCCCCCCTTCCCCCCTCTCTAGGTTATTAGACACACGTTTAGTAGTATTTTCAATTGGTATCAGAGCAGGTTCCTAGATATACTTAGGTGATCCTAGCTCTTTGTGTGTCTTGCATCATGCATTTTGTTTGTTGCTTTTCATTTGCATTCATTCCATTCACAAACCCAAACACTATAAGTGGAAACGGAGATGGACTATAAGGAGCCTCAAGCACAAGACTCCGTTTGCTCAATGGGGTGAATTATGCATCATGGAAAGGCAAGATGGAATCCTATCTTTTCCAAATAAATGACCTTGCATGGATGGCAATTGAAGTCGGCTACACTCCTCCTACAATGACCGCTGAAAATGGAGGTGAAGTCTCTAAGCCTAAGTCTCAACGGAGCTCACAAGAATTTGAGGCTTTCAAGTGGAACAACAAGGAAATGCATGCCCTTCTTTATTCCATGGACGACAACCAATATAAGTTGATTCAAACAACTAGGAATGCAAAGGAGGCATGGGAGATTGTAGAAATGGCTCATAAAGGAACTGAAGTAGTCAAAGATTCCAAGCTCCAAGTTCTGCAAATGCAATTTGAGACGATTAGGATGGGGGAGCATAAGTGCTTCAATGATTTTCAAGTGAAGTTGATGGACATCGTCAATTAAAGCCATCAACTAGGTGACCCATATTCAGACTGGAGGATTGATGCAGTAAAAACTGTTCAATAAAAATATAAGTTCGTTCGCTGAGATCGGGAGTTTATCGGTCGAATCTAAGCTAATTAACTGATCTAATATAGTGAGGAAATTAAATTGCATAATGCGTTGGTTGGTTGCAAATGGGTTCTTGAAAATGATGTACTTGCAAACTTGTAAATAAAAATAAACTAAACTATTTAAGCACAACACAACACACAAGAGATGGAAGTTATGGAGAGGTACTAGAGGATCGACGTAACCGTTGTCGGACCGCTCAATATGCTAAACTAATCTCAGTAAGCATTTCAATCCAATTCTAGGGCTTGTTTTAAGATATTAAAATTAAGACCAAGGTTCTTCCATTACACCTACATAGATCATGTGTGAAGCAATGGTCATCACCTTATATTTTCCAAAGACTCAAAGCCAAGACAACATGACATGGTCATGCACATGTTATCTGTCTCAATTACTAAGCTTATAGTTATATTAAGGTGGAAAGGGTCAATCTCACCAAAACCCACTTTCATTAATAATCTACACTACACATATACATCACTTGTGATCATAACATAATATACATGGTAGAGCGAACACAAATTAATCAAGTAAAAGAGACCGAATTCAGATTGAACTAAAAGAATAGACTAGTTCATTACAAGAGTTATCCAATATGATTACATCAATCCCCTAGATGAGGTTTAGTTACTCATCAATGGAAAATAAATAAGGAGGAGAAAAGTGTAGAGAAAACCCATAAATGCCATGTAAGCTTCCTCTTGTTCCTTGAGTTTCTTCTTTTCCTTCCTTGAGTACACTTCCAAAAATGGTGATTGATGGTGTTATAAAGAGGTGTGTGGAAGAGATAGAGATGAATGGTGAGAGAGAGGTTTTTCTTGTATGTGTTGTTGTGTGCTTCTTTTTTTAGAAAATAAATGGTGGGATGTATTTATAGTAGGGCTCCGAAAGAAAGCAAAAAGGAGGCGTTGACCAAATCGGTTGTTGAGATCTGCGGCCGGGAGTCGCCGATCAGCTGCCCCCCGAAGCTACTGGGGATAAACGGTAGCCAAAATCGGCGGTTGGGAGCCGCCTAACCTTCTGGACTAAATCGACGGTCCCTTGACCGCCGAATTGCTCTGGGCGCTGAATCCTTCATCAAATGCCAAAACTTCAATTTGGAGGGCTTTATCTTCCAATTTGACTCAAACTTCACGAGATTCATAAAAATGACCATGTTTGACAATAATTACCTGCAAAGTCCTCAATCGAGCCATTAGGTACTCGATTTTACTCGAGATACGAACAAAAGCATATAGGAATGGGGCTAAAATTATGAGGTCACTTCCGGCAAGGTTTGAATCAAAGGTGATGGCACTTGAGGAGAATAGTGACTACAAGAACTTGAAGCCAAGTGAAGTCATTGGAAGACTTCTAGCTTATGAGTCTAGATGAGCTCCTACTCCTACACCTCCCAAGAAGCAAAAGAGCATAACCTTGAAGACCTCCAAAGTAGAGAAAGAAAAGGATGACTTAGATAAGGAGATGGCCCTCATGGTGAAAAGGGTCAAGAAGTTCATCAAGTTTTAAAAGAAGGGGTTTGGCTCTAAAGGAAAAGAAGTGAAATAGAAAACTTTTTTCAAGAAGATTGAACCAAGTCAAGACAAGCCCACAAGGAAAGGGATCCAATGCTTTGAATGTGGAGGTTTTGGACATATCTCTATAGATTGTGGCAGTTTAAAGAACAAAAAGAAAGGAAAGGCTATGACCGCCACGTGATGCGATAGTGATGCGATAGTGATGATTTGGAAGAGGAAGGGTGATCCTCGGATGATGAAGACCATGTGTCAAACTTCATTGCCTTCATATCCTCTCTCAAAAGCAAAGAATCAATAGATGATGAAGAAGAAGAGAAAAAAAGTGAAGACAACTCAACTGATGGTGACTCATCATCTCACTACAGTAAAAGAGATGTAGAAGCCATGGACCTTGAAGGATTCTTTGAGCATTTTCAAAGCTCAAGATTGAAGATGAAGAAAGAGATTCTAAGGTTAAAAGGAGAGAATCTCAAGCTATCAACCGAAGTTACTCACTTGAATGAAGAGATGAAGATAGCCAAGAGGAATGAGGAATTGATGGAAAAAGAGCTTGAAGAAGTAAGAGAAATCATTGCTAAGATGACTTCAAGCACGAAGAAACTTGACCACATGTTGGGAGTTGGCAAGAAGCCAAGTGATAAGAAGGGTCTTGGTTATGAAAGTGATAATGAGACCTCATCCTCAAGCAAGATCGTGTTTGTTAAAAGCATAGACATCAAAGAGTCTTCACCCCCACAACATCCAAGGAAGAAGATTAAACTAGGAGAATGCTCAAAAAGTGTCCAAATGAAGACAACACCATTGGTACAAGCTCAAACTCAAGCTCAACCTATGAGAGCTCATCAAGCTAACTTTCCTCATCCCAAGTACCACCAAGCCAAGAAGGAATCCATGCAAGTTCAACCAAGGAAGCAATCTACTCAAACTCAACAACAAAGGAGAAGAGAACCAATCCAACACCAAAGACACGCTCGAGGACGTGGGAAAACCCCCTTGTACTCATAAAGGGATGGTATGACTTCTTACTTTATTCCAAATTGTCATTTTCATGGTATTGATGGTCACATTAAACCTAATTGCTTCAAATACATTAAGATATGTAGAATTAAGAGCATGATTGAAAGAAATAGAGCTAGAGCCACAATACATGTCCCTAGGAAATCTAGAGCAAATTTGCATGATCCTAGGAAATCTAGAACCAATGTGACTAAGACCACTAGGAAAAAGAATATTTCGCCTTGGTAGATTAGAAGACATGAATATTTTTGCTATAAGGATCAAATTGCCTTGAAGGCAAATGCCTCTAACACTTGGTATTTGGATAGTGGGTGTTCTATGCTTATGACTGGGAACAAGAGTTTCTTTGAATCTCTTGTCATGGAGGAAGGAGGATTCGTCACCTCTGATGATGGATCTAGAAAGAAAGTCATAGGGAAAGGAACCATTTCCATTCCCGATTTACCCTCCTTGTCTAATGTTTTACTTGTTGATAGCTTGCAAGCCAATCTCATAAGCATTTCTCATCTTAGTGATGATGGACTTTCCGTCTTGTTTAACAAAAATGATTGCTCTATTTTAATGCCAAATGGACAAACCTTGCTAAAAAGAAAAAGATCTAGTGACAGTTGCTATTGTCTTGAAGCTAGTGCTATCTCTTGCAACATGTCCATGTGTGAGGAAGTTGAGTGGTGGCATCAAAGACTTGGCCACATGAACTATCGATATTTGAGGATCTTAGATAAGTTCAATGTGTGTGGCCTTCCTAAGCTTGGGAAGAAAGTCAATGGCGTTTGTGGACCTTGTCAACAAGGGAAACAAACCAAAAGTATGCACAAGAAAGGGATGTATCTCACCACCAATGAGCCATTACAGCTTCTACATATGGACCTTATGGGTCCCATGCAAACCGAGAGTCTGGATGGCAAGAGATACATTTTTGTATTTGTAGATGATTTCTCTAGATTCACATGGACTTATTTTCTTAGAGAAAAATCTGAATTTTTTGAAAAATTTAAAATGCTTTGCACTAAAATTCAAAATGAAAAGAATTCACACATTTAAAGTATTAAAAGAATTAGAAGTGACCATGGAAGCGAATTTGAGAATTCCTGTTTTGAAAGCTATTGCAATAGCTTAGGCATCTCCCATGAGTTTTCAGCTCCTAATACTCCTCAACAAAATGGGGCTGTTGAGAGGAAGAATATGGTCCTTCAAGAGATGGCTAGTGTGATGTTGCTTAGCAACAATGTGCCTTGGAACCTTTGGGCCAAGGCCGTCAATACGGCTTGCTATAATGGAAATATAGTCTTTCTAAGGCCCGGTACTAGGCAAACCTCTTATGAGTTATGGAAGGGTAGAAAGCCAAATGTTAGCTACTTCCACTCATTTGGAAGCAAGTGCTACATACTTAATGACCAAGATCAGCTTGGCTAGTTTGATGCCAAGAGTGATGAGGGAATTTTCATTGGCTATGCCCTCAATAGTAAGGCCTATTAAGTGTTCAATTTGAAAACTCACAGTGTCATGGAATCATCCAATGTTGTTATAAATCATTGTAGGCCTAGAATTACTAACCATGATGAGGAGGTTGATGTGGTTTATGATTCTCCTTTGGAGAAATGTTGTGAGACTTCTATTGATGTGAAGTCAAATCATGATGAAGAGGTCATTCAACCTCTTGACAGAGATCCATCTTTGAAATCTAAAGAACCCGCTCCATGGGTTAGACATCTCCACAACAAGGATGATATTCTCAGAGATGTGAATGAGAGTGTTAGGACTATGAGTTAAATAGCTAATCAAATTAGCTATACTTGTTACACCTCTCAAATTGAACCGAAAAAGGTTGATGAAGCCTTGAATGATGAGTTTTGGGTTCTTGCCATGCAAGAAGAGCTAAACTAATTTAAAAAAAATGAGGTTTGGACTCTAGTTCCTAGACCCAAGAACACCAATGTCATAGGCACCAAATGGGTGTATAGGAATAAGTCAGATGAGAATGGCAACATTGTACGAAACAAGGCTAGACTTGTAGCATAAGGATACTCTCAAATTGAGGGTGTTGACTTTGAGGAGACCTTTACTCCGGTTGCCCGTCTTAAGTCCTATAAGGCTTCTCTTGTCCATATCATGTGTGCGTAACTTCAAATTACACCAAATGGATGTTAAGAGTTCCTTCCCCATTGGCTTCTTGCATGAGGAAGTGTTTGTTGAGTAACTTAAGGGGTTTGTGGGTCCACACCACCCCAATCATGTCTATCGCCTCAAGAAGGCTTTATATGGGTTGAAACAAGCACCGATGGATTGGTATGAGTGCATCACTCAATTTATTATTGACAATGACTACTCTAGATGTAGTGTTGACAAGACGTTATTCTTCAAGAGAAACAAAGATTAGCTATTTATAGCATCAAATCTATGTTGATGATATTGTGTTTGGCTCTACCAACACATCTAAGGTCCAATAATTTGTTGATGTAATGTCTCATGTATTTGAGAAAAGTCTTGTTGGGGAGCTCAATTACTTCCTCGGTTTGCAAATCAAGCAATTGCATAAAGGGATTTTCATATCCCAAGCTAAGTATGCTAAGAACCTAGTGAAGAAGTTTGGCGTTGAGAATGCCAAACACTAGTGACACACCCATGAGTACCACTTTGAAATTAAGCAAGGATGCTATTGGAAAAAGTGTGGATCAAAGCCTATATTGTGGCATGATTGGTAGCTTGCTTTACTTGACCGCAAGTAGGCCTGATATTGCTTTTGGTATGGGTGTGTGTGCTAGGTACCAAGCAGATCCGAATGAGTCCTATCTCTCCTCTGTGAAGAGAATCATTCGATATGTTAATGGGACATCCAACTATGGGATATGGTACTCTTTTGACATTAATGCTAGCTTACTTGGCTTTAGTGATACAGACTGGGCAGGAAATTGTGATGATAGGAAAAGTACATCGGGCGGTTGCTTCTTCCTAGGCAACAACCTGGTCTCATGGTTTTGTAAGAAGCAAAATTCCATTTCCTTGTACACAGCTGAGGCCAAGTATATAGCAGCTGGGAGTGCTTGCACACAGCTCCTTTGGATGAAGCAAATGCTTATGGATTACGGCTTTGATCAAGGTACTCTAACCCTTTATTGTGATTACTTGAGTGCAATTAACATTTCAAAGAATCATGTTCATCACTCTAAGACAAAGAATATAGACATTAGGCATCATGTTATTAGGGAGCTAGTTGAAAACAAATGCATTGCACTTGAACATGTTGGTACAAATGATCAACTAGCAGATCTATTCACAAAGCCCTTAGATTCAACTAGGTTCATGGCACTCAGTAGATCTATTGGGATTTGTCATATGTCTTGATATGTTTTGGTGATTGACCTCATATGGGGAGCTCAAGAAAAGAGAGCAACCTTGCATAGTTGAAATGAGCAAAATTTTGATCAACTTTATGTTTCTTTATTAATTGCTTAAGCATTTTGGTTGTGCTTATATATAATCATATGGCTTTTTATTCAATAAGTGTGCCATTTGCTTTGTTTGTAATCCATGTCACCTTTATGTTCAAACATGCATTTTGGACTAGGAGAATTGATTGGGAAGTACAATTGAATGACCTATAATTTATCTCCATGACATGTGAACTTGATTTTAACATACTTAAATATTATGTATGAGTTATGTGTGTGCAAATGTCTGTGGAAGCAATTTGACAAGGCTAAACTTAATAAAGACCTTGTGTCCATGCAATAAATAAGGATGTCTCATCCAATTTAACCTTGTCTCTTTTCTTAATGCTTGAACAAGACAACAACCAATAAGGATTCTATATCCACTCAATCAATAAGGATTTTATATTCATGTCTTGATTGACCATTAAGGATTGAAATTGTTGCTTGTGTGTGCTACAAGTTTTAAAGCTATATCTTGTTTAATTATGGAAAAGGGGTACAAATTGGTTTGAATTCGTTTGGAAACCTTTTGATGTTCACTTAGCCAAATACCATTGCTTAAACTTTGATTTTTCATGTTTTGCATCCAAAGCAACAATCTTACACATTTCTTGTAAATCAAACCTCCTTGATCCTCTCCCTATTAATTAAGGTGCATAAAGTTGTTGTATATGATTATGCACCTATATTGCAAATAACTCTCTTTGCTAAAGTGACCCATTTAGGGAAAGCTCATTTGCCTATCTCGTGACAAAAAAAGGGAGTAGTGTGCATTTTATGGGAGTTGCATATGAAAGTTGCATATTAGAGGGGATTGTCTTGTTGAGGGGGAGTAACTCATTTAGGGGGAGCATTTACATTGCATGTGCTTTTATTTATTATCTCTCTTGATTACCTCACATACACTTGTCTTGGAAAGTGCAGTTTCATTGTTTTGTAGGGATGGCTATTCTATAAGAAATTGAAGACTTGAAGATCTAGATTTTAGGTATCTCTTTGAATGTAGAATAAATTTTGTTGACCTCTTGTTTATATTTTTTTTGTTTTGTGAGTGGTGGTTTTGTCAGTAAAATAGTCAAATGGGGAGACTGTAAGTTCCTCACTTTTTGATTGGCTTAGTTCATTGACAAACCACATGGGGATTTGCTTGTAAGGGTAGTTAGGTCTCATTGTTCATGATCAAGCTTCGATGACATCATCAAGCTCAAGAACAATTCAAAGGTATATTACTTGCTTAAATCTCTTTGAAGAGACTAGTAGCACACACACACTTCTAAAGCATGCCTTAGATTTCTTGTTCTGTGCTCATTACATGTGTGCATTCTCTTCACTTCACACATGCACCACTTTGTTTCATTTTGCATGTGAGTGTGCTTGTTATGTCAGTGCATGGGGTCCTTGTGCATGGGTTTCTACCAGTGTAGTCACCAGCGCAGTTGACCTTGTTAGGTTTTTGATGCCCTGTTCACTGGTGAATTTGCTGGTTGTTTGCTAGTCTCGAACCAGCAAAGTCCTTATGTGCGCTGGTTAGTGTGCGAGTACCTACCCGCGCAGTTGACCAACGCAGTTGGGCCTGAAGTTTTTTGATCCCCGGTTCGCTAGGTGTGTTTGCTGGTTTCAAAATAGCAAAACCCATGTGTGCGGGTCAGTGCGCGAGTGCCTACCCGCGTAGTGGACCCGTGCACTACGTCAGTTTTGCTTTGTCTTTTTGCAAACTTTTCCAAACTGACGTGGCTTTATTTTGACCTTATATATGTCATCTTCTCTCCATTTCGTGTTAAAGAGTCCATAATAGTGTTTCAGTGAGAGAATGTAATTTTCTAGAGAGACAAACTCCCAAGAAACCATTTTTACTCAACCAAACTCATACACATGTGCATCTAATTTCATTCTTGCATCTCTTCTTCATGGGTCTTCATGCTCTTCTTGACTAGGTAATTGAATATGACTTAAAACTTCTTGTTTCATTTTTATGTTCTTGTTTTACCTTTGGTTAGCAATTATTTGTTGATTAATTGCATATTTCTTTGGTTTAGCATCATTTGAGTATGTTTGTGATTGTGTTTGTTGGTTGAGATTACATGTTCATTGATAGCTAGCATATAGGACCATTTTTCCCTCTAGCTAAATCTATTTGTTTTGTATTTAGATATTGATATCTAGGATTTGTACTTAGTGTCATTTTTGAATCCTAGATAAGCACTTAATGTAGCCTAGCATTATTTGCATGATATAATATATATTCACATATGTTGCTTAATCTCTTCATGGATTGTTAGGCCTTGTTACTAAGTAGATTAATGCACAAGCAATTGGTCTAGAATCGCTATTAAAGGCCCGTTTGGTAGAGTCACTACAAAAAAAGTGACATACAGTGACAAAAATTATTTGTCACTACAAGTGAAGAAATTGTCACAATTTCATTATTGTGACAAAAAAATTGTCGCTAACAATTCGTCAGTTTTGCCCCATCACTAAAAGTATTTGGAACAGTTTTTTGGTATATGTCACAAGTCATAACTTTTAGTAACATATTATCACTTGACCTTGATTTGTGATAAAATAAAAATTGTGTCACTAAATTAGTATACAGTGACAATTAACAGTATGAAGATTTTGTCACTAAAGGTCATTGTAGTGACAATTAACCGTTTGAAGATTTTGTCACTATACATATTCTTAGTGACAATTTATTATTTTATAATTGTGTCACTATACATCTTCTTTGTGACAATTTACTGTTTGAAGATTTTGTCACTATATATCTTCTTAGTGACAATTTATTGTTTTAAAATTGTGTCACTATTGACAAACTCAGTGACAATTAACCATGTTAAAATTGTGTCACTATACATTAATTTAATGACAATTAATTGTTTAAAAGATGTGTCACAATTCACAAACTTAGTGACAATTAACAATTTAAAAATTGTGTCACTGTACACAAACTTAGTGACAATTAATGGTTTAAAAAATATGACACAATTCAAAAACCAGGCGATGATTAACAATTTGAAAATTGCATCACTATACAAAAATTTTGTGATAGTTAACAAAGAAAAACATTTTGTCACTATATGCATAGTTAATGACAATTTAGGATTGCTATAGCTTTAGTCTCTAAATAGTGCTACAGTGACATTAGCATAAAATATTATGATTCAATTGATAAATATATTGAAAACAAACATATACAAAGTTTATAGAGAATCGTCAACCTAAAAATTAGATGAAAATAATAAATGTATTTGAATTATAAACATAAAAATATAAGATGAAATTAACAAATGTCTTTAAACTATAAAGAATAAATCTATCAAATGAACTACAAATATAAAAACTATGAAGATGCATTTGAATTTCAAAATTGATGTTCAAACATCGACTTGAATTGGACAAACTGAGATTTCATTTCCTCCATGGTTTGAAGTTGGGATTTCAATTCAGTCAATTCAGTATCTAAATATGAGATCTTTTCGTTTGCTACTTGTCTTTGAATTCTTTCATCCTCTAACATCTTCAATGTCTCAAGATGAGAATAACATTTACCCTTTTTTTGATCGATTGATCCCAAATCCATAAGTTAAAGTAGAAAAATGAGCTTCTGGACTAACTTCGCCAATAACTTGATTGAAGACTTCATTTTTACATGCATCTAGTTGATTTGTAATAAGCTCATCCATTCGCCTTTACCAAAATTGAGTAATGAGAAAATGAAATCAATTAACATATTTAAACTGTTTAAACACAAAAAAGGCAAAGAAACAACAAGAAAATGAACTTAATAAATAACTAAGATAAATAACATCCAATGTAAAATGATTACATATCACAATAAATTTATATTATCAACAACTAAAGTAAAAAAATACATATACAAAATGGTAAACAATGATAAATAAATCAAGTATACATAAGTTTTAGCACATTATCAATTTTAATTAACAATAATTTCAATAGCTTTTAAAAAACAAATTTTATTGCTCTTTGAAATTTAACAAACATACCAATTACAAAAAAAATAGAATATACTCAAACTATTAACAAGACTTGGTCAACGTACATTCCTACATCAATACTATAATCATTTTGATTTTTTTAATGGTAAAGAACCGTAAACAATATTATTGAATCATATCATCATAAACATGTTGATAGATCAAACTAGGATAAGCATCAAACCATATATAGTTTGTCCTCAGAAAAAGAAAGAGTTAATCATGTCAAAAACATACCATCTCTAGGAACAAAAGCACAGTAAACACAACTCGCATCATTACAAATCAAAAACTCAATAGCCAAAGAAAAATTAGAAGTGATGAATCACTCTAAAAAGTGAATAGAGATGTCATCGCAAAAAGCACACAACGACACAAGAGTACATGGCTTAGCTTCCTTAAAATTATATTCTGCTCATTCTAATTATTATATATATATATATATAATATGAGAACTTCGTTGTACTCTCGTCAAAAGATATTTATAAGTTCAACCTCACAGGTGCTAGTGACTAATAACTAGTGTAGCACCAAGTAAGAGGATCGTCTATAGGGAGGTGGTATCCATCAACCGTATCGAGTTTTAGTGTCTATTGAAATCATGTAAATAAGAATGCAGATGTGGTGAGAATGGTGTATATGAGGTGTACGCATAATGCTGTGTGTGGGAAGGAAATGTAAATGAATGCAAATAAAATAAAGGGAATATTGAGGGGTGAGAATGGTGTTTAAAGTGACAAATACTAAAAGGGTGGATAGGAGAGATGCATGAGAATGATCACACAAGGTTCCATAAGTTCACCATACTTAAGTGTACAAATAGTGGTTGTTAGGTATTGAAGTTCATCGTATAAGTTAGGGGATCATTCTCACTATTAAAGGATTCCGAAACCAAATCATCTCTTGTTCAGAACCATTCGTTGACTAAGGAATACCGAAATCCAATCACCACTCCCCAAAGGTCATGGATGGAGTAATTGTGTCTTAAGGTCAAAGACCCATTACGCACATGAACGTAGAGCCAACTTAAGCATTAAGCACTTATAGTTCAAGTTAAGGGCTTGTTCTCTCTATTAAGAGACTCACAAACACAAATCACTCCCCAAAGGTCATGGATAGAGCAATTGTGCTTGGTGTCTCATCTCAACTAAGGGATTTGAGACACAAATCACTCCCCAAAGGTCATGGATGGAGCAATTGTCCCTCTAGTTCCTACCACTAAGTATATGAACATATAACCAAAACCTATTCTAGCACGATCATGCATAGAATAAGTTTCATCCATTCTCTAGAGCTAAATGGTCAAGGTTATACCCGGATTGATCCTCCATAGGCACAACCAAAACCCACAAACACTCAATCCCCATCCATACATGGCATTTCGTCCTTCCAAAGACATACACATACAATGTGATGTTTGATTACAACTACTCCTACAATTACATTAATCTACTGCTAATCTCATCCATGAACACATACAATTTCCGATCTCCATACACATGCATATCAAGATAAGAGATTAATCAATAATAGCAAGAACAAATCAAAACCCAAATGAATATAAAAACAACTTACATATATTGAGAACAAATAAGGTTTACAATATTTCCCAAGTAGGGATTACACAGTCAAGAAAACATGAAATACAAAGAGAATGAGTTTAAAGGAGACAACCCTTGAAGAAATCCCTCCAAGAGCTCTATGAATCTCTAGCTCAAAATTGGTTATAGACAACTCATATCTCCTTGCAATCAACTCTCAAAAGTGGTGGATGATAGGTGGTGGTGAGCTTCCCATGAAGAAGAACCTCCATGGGAGCTTTGAAAGCTTCTCTCTCTCTTGATTGATGAAGAAGATGAAGAAAATAAGGTCTTCTATGTTCTTCTCTTAGAGATGAGAGGAAAAGATGTATTTATAGTTAGGGAAAGTTTGGGGACGAATTGGGTACGAAAGGACATATTTGCCCCTTTAAAAATTGCATAAAACCGACTTGCCACGGTCCGAAATCAAATGTACCACGGTCTAGCGAGACGGCACACCAGCGACAGTAATTTTCACGGTTTAAGTGTCGATGTCTAGCAAGACAGCGTCACGGCTATGACATAGTTTCCAACCTCGCACACCATTACGAAAACATGCATATCTCCCTTTAGAAAACTCGGAATTGCGATCCATAAAACCGATGGAAATTAGACTGCTGGAGTTTCCAAATATATAAAGAACTTATCATGGTTCGATCTGAGAACGGAGGTATGGCCCCTGAAACTTGAGTGTTCTGCATGAACATTTAACAATTTCAGCCTATCAACTTTTGGAAAACAGAGTTGACCTGTGTCGCGGTCTCTATGTCGCGTTTCTAGCTCAACGGAAGATCCACCATGGAAACTTACCATGGTTGATCACGAATAACGCCGTGGTTTGGGTCAACGGCAAGGCCGCGACAACTCTGAATAATTCCGTTCTTGACTTCTTTTTGCTCATTTTTGCTTCCCAAACTTGACTTTGAAGCTAAAAACCTATTGTAGGGAATATGTATCTACACAAGGCTCAACAAACACATTTTATACAAAATACGCTCGAAAACGAGAACAAAAACTATGAAATGGGGACCTCAAATAGGTATATAAACCGTTTGATCAAATGCCCCCAAACCTATCTTTTGCTCATCCTCGAGCAAAACTAAAAACGAAAATAAACAAATACAAATAAAACATATCAAAACATAAAAATATAAAAACTAGGCTAGTCCACTTCCGTAGGAAACACGATGGCACTTAGCATGTGCCACAAGCCTTTGAACCTATATGCGGCCCTAATAGGAGGAGTTATAGTCTCCTGTGGGTTTACAGCTACGACACCCACAAACGTATACTCTGCAAGAAAACGGTTGAGTTGCAATCCAAACATACCAAGCAAAGACAACACGTGCATGCTAGAATCTCAAATATACCAATTAATAACAATGTATCACGTAATACAAGTATACAAATTCTCAGGATGTCTTCGGTTTACAAAACAACTACCTCGAATGCTCAAGATAAAATTCGCCTCGACTCTAATCCTCACCGGAATTTCAGACATATATTTTCACTCAGAACCTAGGTGATCACTCTCTAGCAAACATATGCAAATGAATTTAGGTACATGGAATCAAATATAATCGCATATGAGTATTTTTCAATAATGCACAATTTCTGAAAATGGATCTCATGAAATGAATTGAAATGCTATGAACGTGGAAAGAGAATGCATCGACTCACATTCCCAAGATAGACTTCCTAAGAGATCAAATAGGCTTTCCCTCACTGTATTTGTGGCCAAGGGTAATTTGTGGTGAGGTATGGAAGATATGGTAGGAGTGGGAAAGGATGAAGCTACAAATCAAGTCAGGGTGTTTACACATTACAATTACATCAATTTGAGCTATTTTACACTTGAAATCATAATTTAAGCGACTAGGCTATAAATTTTACATTGCACCTTTGTGCTACATTTGTACCCAATTGTGAGTAACTTTACATTTGATGAATTGGAGGCTTTAGTGTTTATAATTCACACTATTTCTTTTTAAAGCCTTTGCCTTGCACAATTACATACATTTGCCTAAGTACACGATTTACACAATTTAGAGCTACACATAGCTTCTCCTAACCTATACACCTTAACATGATCAATAACTAGTGTATGTGAAGTGTTTGGGTTATGTATTTGGTGGAGGTTTAGTGTTTGGCCTCAAATTTTTCCAATGAAAGCACACATCTAGGGACAAGTGTTTAGGCTATTTTAATAGTTACGCTCACACTCAACCCTAAAATCATTTCTAAAAGATCCATCTACCAAGGGAATACAAATCTCAAACAAGCAATCCACATGATGATGTTCTATAGCAATCAATGAAAGAAATTTGATGTCCAATGAGATCACTAAAAATTAAGTACAAAGTCGAAAAGTGTTTAAGAGTAGAAACAAAACCCACAATTGTTGGCAATTTAGGCTTAGCATAGCTCACGGGTAGTCTCCACTATTTTCCTAAGCTAAACAAGAATAGATGTCTCATCCACATCAACATCAAAAGATTGACACTATACAAGCATATTTAAAGCAATGGACGGAGCTAAAAGCATACATGATATGTCTCTACTGGCATACAAAGAAAAACAACTCAACAAAACTGGACACTATTTCCAAAACTTTTCAAAATTGACCGGTTTGTGTAGAGATTTGAAAATTTTCTAAACAAACATAGAAACAAAAACAAACATAAAACACGAAAGTGTCCACACCCCCAAGCCTAAACTCAACATTGTCCTCAATGTTGCTCAAATCGTAAAATATGGACAACGGTTAGCAAGATTCGGGAGATAGAACATAAACATCACAAAAGACTAAAAACAAGAACACATCAAATCCTAAGATCTAAGCATAATACAAATCCACTCTAAGATCTAAACAAATAAAAACCATAAACACAACAAACATAGCATTCCTATCATTAAGCACATGGGCGGTTTCCGCCCAAGTCGACAACTACTTCACAAGCATTTCAAAATTAAGCACAAAGTTTAGAGGGTGCCTCTTATGGCTGCAACCACATGGCTTTTGTGGCGATGCCATTTCACTCGGGGAGTTTTTGCAATGCGATACACACACTCTTACCATTCTCATGAGCTGTGCGGTCCATCCGACCTGAAATTGTTCTTTCGTAGCACAAGCACAACTCAAAAACAATCAAATGCATATGCCATAAATAAAAAGAAAATAAGAAAAAGAAAAATCTAACCGCATACACATGTATCCGCAAAGCAATTAATCTAGACATTTATAGAACCTAATCTAAAACAAGTAACAATCAACGAATAGACACCTCCCCGGCAGCGGAGCCATTTTGATGAGAGCGTCGTTGTACTCTCATCAAAAGATATTTATAAGTTCAACCTCACGGGTGCTAGTGACTACTAACTAGTATAGCAGCAAGTAAGGGGATAGTCCATAGGGAGGTGTTATCCATCAACCGTATCGAGTTTTAGTGTTTATTGAAAGCATGTAAATAAGAATGAGGATGTGGTGAGAATGGTGTGTGTGAGGTGTAGGCATAATGCAGTGTGTACGAAGGAAATGTAAATGAATGTAAATAAAATAAAGGGAATATTGAGGGGTGAGAATGGTGTTTAAAGTGACAAATACTAAAAGTGTGGATAGGAGAGATGCATGAGAATGATCACACAAGGTTCCATAAGTTTATCATACATATGTGCACAAATAGTGGTTGTTAGGCAATGAAGTTCATCGTATAAGTTAGGGGCTCGTTCTCACGATTAAGGGATTCCGAAACCAAATCATCTCTTGTTCAGAATCATTCGTTGAATAAGGAATACCGAAATCCAATCATCACTCCCCAAAGGTCATGGATTGAGTAATTGTGTCTTAAGGTCAAAAACCCATTAAGCATATGAATGTAGAGCCAACCTAAGCATTAAGCACTTCTAATTCAAGTTAAGGGCTTGTTCTCTCTATTAAGAGACTCACAAACACAAATCACTCCCCAAAGGTCATGGATAGAGCAATTGTGCTTGGTGTCTCAACCAAGGGATTTGAGACACAAATCACTCCCCAAAGGTCATGGATGGAGCAATTGTCCCTCTAGTCCCTACCATTAAGCATATGAACATATAGCCAAAACCTATTCTAGCACGATCATGCATAGAATAAGTTTCATCCATTCTTTAGAGCTAAATGGTCAAGGTTATACCCGGATTGGTCCTCCATAGGCACAACCGAAACCCACAAACACTCAATACCCATCCATACATGGCATTTCGTCCTTCCAAAGACATACACACACACAAATGGGACGTTTGATTACAACTACTCCTACAATTATATTAATCTAATCATAATCCCATCCATGGACACATATCAATTTTTGATCTCCACACACATGCATATCAAGATAAGAGATTAATCAATAATAGCAAGAACAAATCAAAACCCAAATGAATATAAAAACAACTTACATATATTGAGCATAAATAAGGTTTACAATATTTCTCAAGTAGGGATTACACAATCAAGAAAACATGAAATACAAAGAGAATGGGTTTAAAGGAGACAACCCTTAAAGAAATCCCTCCAAGAGCTCCATGAATCCCTAGCTCGAAATCGGTCATAGACCACTCCTATCTCCTTGCAATCAACTCTCAAAAGTGGTGAATGATGGGTAGAAAGTGGTGGTGGTGAGCTTCCTATGGAGGAGAACCTCCATAGGAGCTTTGAAAGCTTCTCTCTCTCTTGATTGATGAAGAAGATGAAAAAAATAATGGCTGCTATGTTCTTCTCTTAGAGAAGAAAGGAAAAGATGTATTTACAGTTAGAAAAAGTTTGGGGATGAATTGGGTACGAAAAGACACATTGCCTCTTCAAAAATGGCCTAAAACCTACTTGTCGCGGTCTAGAATCAAGTGTTCCGTGGTCTAGCAAGACGGCACACTAGCGACAGTAATTTTCGCGGTTTAAGTGTCGCTGTCTAGCAAGATGGCATCGCGGCCGCAACACAGTTTCCAACCTCACACACCATTAAGAAAACGAGCATATCTCCCTCAAGAAAACTCGGAATTATGATCCGTAAAAACCGTTGGAAAGTAGACTTCTGGAGCTTTCCAAATATATAAAGAACTCATTGTGGTTCGTGAAAATACTATAAAGCATGTGTCTACTAACCTATAGGGGGTGAATAGGTTTTAGTTGATTTATTACCAACTTTTCGACTTACTCAATTTTAATAATGCTACCCCATATTAGCAATCAACCAATCCAAAATAAACATGTGGAAAACAGTAAAAATACAAGGATTGATTTATGTGAGAAACCCTCCAACTGAGCAAAACTCACGGGCTATCCTTCTAGCCACACACGGTCCTCAAATCCACTATTTGAATGAAAGTTTACAACCTAGGTTGACCTCAAGTCACACCATACTTGGTCACTAACCCTTTCACTCTACCCAACGGGCCTTTAATAGTGATCCTAGACCAACAAGCTTGTGCACTAATCCACTTAGTCACAAAGCTTAACAATCAATGAAGAGATTAAGCAACCTATGTGAATATGTAAAAATATTCTATCATGCAATTAATACTAGGCTACACTAAATGATTATCTAGGGAATAAAGATGACAATAAGAGCAACTCCTAGATATCAATATCTAAATGCAAAGCAAAAAGATTTAGCTAGAAGGGTAAAATGCTCCTAAATTCTAGCTATCAATAATCAATGTTCTCAACCAACAAACAACAACTCAATCATGTTATAAATGCCATTAAAGATAAAGACATGCATTAAATTAACATAAAAGAGCTAAACCTAGGCAAACAAGAACATAAAAGATGCAATGGAGATTTAGGGCATGTTCATATTATAGTCAACAAAAGCAAGAAGAATCCATGATGAGATGATGCTTGGAAGATGCTAGATGTTCATGGATTGATGTTTGGTTAAGAAAAGTGGGTTCTTGGAGCTCTCTCTCTCTCTTGGAGTCACTTTCTCTCACTAGGGGAATAAATTTCAGAGCTCTCGGTCTGATTGGGGAAGAAGATGACATATAAAGGGTAGGAAAAACGATACAAAGGAAAAAGTAAAAAATGCCCCTAAAAAGACGTCAATCGCGGGACAGGTTGCGGGACGCGCGACGAAGAGTTGTCCCGCAAAAACCACTGGACAAGAGGTCGCTGGACGGGTCCCGGGACGCGAGACGACCAGCTATCCCTGGAACTCTACTAGGACAAAGGGCGCTGGACTGGTCGCGAGATGCGAGACGACCAGCTATCCCGTGAACCCTACTGGGACAAAAGGCGCTAGACTGGTCGCGGGACGCGAGACGACCAGCTATCCCACGAACCCTACTGGACAAGAGGTCGTTGGAAGGGTCGCGGGAGAGACAACGACCATTTGTCCAGTGAACAAGGACACAAAATGCATACCCACTTGATTTTTAAGGATATTTCAAGGGGTATATGCAAGACCAAATGACACACTAAACAAGCAAGAAAGGAACACAAGTAAGAGTGCACACATGCAAGTGAAATATGCACAATGCAAGATGAATAAGCATGCATGAGAAAAGAGTGTGTGTGTGCAACTAAATCTCTTCAACGAGTTAAGCAAGTGATATACCTTCTTGATGTGCCCTTGAGCATGATGATGCCATTAAAGCTTGAACACGAACAATGCGGCCTAATCTACCCTTACAAGCAAATCCCCATGTGGTTTGTCAACGAAATAAGCCAATCAAAATATGAGGAACTTACAGTTCGATCTGAGAAGGGAGATATGGCCACCGAAAGGTGAGTGTTCTGCGTGGACATTTACCAATTTCAGCCCATCAACTTTTGGAAAACAGAGTTGACCTGTGCCGCGGTCTCTATGTCACGTTCTAGCTCAACGGCAGATCCACCATGGAAACATGCCATAGTTGACCACGAATCACGCCGCGGTTTGGGTCAACGGTGAGGCCGCGACAGCTCTTAATATTTCCGTTCTTGACTTCTTTTTGCTCATTTTTGCTTCCCAAACTTGACTTTGAAGCTGAAAACCTATTGTAGGGAATATTTACCTACACAAAGCTCAATAAACACATTATATACAAAATACGCTCGAAAACGAGAACAAAAGCTTAGAAATGGGGACTTCAAATAAGTATATAAACCATCCGATCAATATATACATACACTGTAGTCAATATCCGCATAATATAATTAAAAGTGACTTGATATATATATATATATTGAAATATTTATGAGAGCCTAAAAATTTGCTAAAAGCATTTCAATAATTTGAATTGAATCACCCAAGCTACTTAAGAAATGAAGTCTTAAAAACCATCTAATAGCATCACAAACAATTTTTTCAATTTCAAAATATAATACTTATCAATAGCATAAGAAAATACATCAAACACTAAAGCAAAAGCATAATCCAAAACTATTTGTTTTCGGCATATCTTACCATTGCATTTGCAACCGTTGGGTCAGTAGGCTTGTCTTTTTTCCTAGTGTAAGTTGCCTTGAACATCGCTATCTTGTCTGGCTTCTTTCCATCCAGGGTCATTTTTTGTCTATAAATAAAATATATATATATATATATGTATTAGTAAATTTTTAATATTACTTATAAAATATACAACATATAAGGATTTACCAGTTCATCTTGAAGTCTAGCAAAACTTTTTATTCCACCAGTGTGATGCATTGTCATTTTGTCATAATTTGTTTTATTGGTCTCTGAATGATTTTGTAATACATTAATAAATAATTAAAAAAATGTTGATTTTAGATAACAATATTAATATGAGAATAAAATTGTTGACAACTCAATCATATTTAATTCTTACTTTTCCCTTCTCAGAATTCTAAAACTTTACCAACCAATTCCATTGTTCCTTCCCTACATCATTTATGAGTTCGGAAAGTTTCTCCTTATCATTTGATGATTTCTCATATTTCTTCTTCAGTATATGTTTTCTCTGACGCTATAGGTGACCTAGCTTTTTATTTATCCAATCTTCAGCAAGGTCCCAATTTATATTCAATTTATATTAAATTTAGCCTAACATATATACATGACAATAGCTATAGTCATAAATCAATTATATAACTACAGCTAGACATAAAATGTAGGAAATGAAATTAATTAAATATGCATAACCCCAAAAAATTATTAAAAAAAGAGGAATTAGTAATACCTTTATTATGTCATACATATGAATTTTGGTCTCTTTGGGCATATATCTTCAATTCTCAAAAGTAAGGGGTGCTATTACAAAGTCTTTTATAATGAAATCAATGTATTGTCCTAATGCATTATTGCAGTTCTTAGATGGACATTTTATTCTTCCATCAGTATTATTAGCAAATACAAAATCTAAGAACTGCGTCACACCGTCTTCAAAAGTTTTACTTACTCTAGACTTATGAATCCAACTCTTAACCATAGATCCTACAAAAAAACTTGGAAGCTATAAAACAAAAAATAAATTCACAAAAACTTAGAAAGCTTGTAAGCCTATAGACTATAGTAGGATGAATAGATTGTTTTAATGTAAACATAACCAGAGAAGCATATTTTGTTTGAAATAATTCTATGATTCATTCATAATTCCATATGTTTTCATTTTGGCATTAGTTTTTAATAAGATCAAGATTAATCCTTTTTTAATTTTATTTTCTATTAAATAAATAAGATTCATATTACTTTTCCTTTTATACTGTCAACGCTTTTGTGCTATTTTTATTAATGCTTTAGGCTTTCCATCTATGTGTTTGTTGTTATTTTTGTATCAATTTCCGATTCTTGATAATTTTGTGAGCTATTTGGTGGATTGCTAGTTCATTTCTTCGTATCTAATTTATTTTAGATAAAATGTTTTTTTTTATCAGTTTATGACTCTTTATACTTTGAGCTATATTGTTTCTTTTATATCTAGTTCATGCATTGTTGTAGATTCTTTATTTTCTTTATGTATGATAAATTTGTTGCTTTCTTATATTACTTTGTGTAATTTTGTTCAGGGGCTTCAAATTTAATATTGATTCGTAAGCCTAATTTTGTTAGGCCTTCATCATATGTCATTATATTGATAAAATTCACTACTTTTCTGCATTTGAACCACAACTCAAACTTATGAATTTGTCTCAATCTATTTTATTTTACAAATTGTAATGTTTATTATGTTCAAAGAGTCATGTTTTTATCTCTTGATTATATGTTACAATCTCTAAATCCTAATTAATTCTTAACCCTTGTATATAGAAAGTTATTTACTAAATTAGTTAGCCCAAATACATTATCATCACCATAACAAAATTTACCTTTATTGTGTTCTCATTTTTTGTCCTCTGTTTTGGCAAATCCTAATTGAAGTTTGACATAATTAAATCGTGTATATATTTTTTTTCAAGTACATATACCATGTTTCTGTTTACCCTAGTTCTGAAGGATTATGGATGTGCTCGTGTGAGTTGTGTAACGGATGCACACATATACACAATAAAGAAAACAAATGCAAGATGAACAAAGCATGCATGAAGTGTGTGTGTGCACCTAAACTCTTCAAGAGACAAAGTCAAGTGAGTATACATTTTGCTCTTGAAGTCATAGAGATGCTTAGAAGCTTGCCGACATGGACCTAAGCTACCCATTACACAATCATCCCCAATTTGGTGTGGTTTGTCATGAAATAAGCCAATCATAAAATCGAGATCCTTACAATCTCCTCTTTTGGCTATTTCATGACAAAACAACTACTCACAAACAATCCTCACAAAATAAAACAAAGATATTGTCCATGATCACTTCTACATTACAAAAGAGATACCTAGAATCTAAATCTTCAATTTCTTCAATCTCTTTGTAGAATTACCATTGTACCTACACACAATAGCAAGAAGCACTTTCCAAGAACAAGTGCAAGTGAGGTGAACAAATAATAACAAGCACTGCACTCAAATACAAATAAAGCAATACAAAGAATGCATGTGCAATGCTCCCCCTAAAAGGTTACTCTCTCTCATGATATCTCCCCCAAAGCGGAACCAATGCTCCCCCTATAACTCACAAGACTTCTCCCCTTTTTTGTCATATGATAGGCAAATGAGCTCCCCCTATTGGGATTGCTTTAGCAAAGAGAGCTATTCACACAAATACATTGCATAATCATATACACAAACTTTATGCAACTTAAATAATTGAGAGAGATTCAAGGAGTTTTATTTAACATAGAAAAATGTGCGAAATTGTTGCTTTGCATGCAAGACATATAGCATTTAAGTTCAAGCAATGGTATTTGGCAAAGCAAACATCAAAAGGGTTTCCAAAAGAATTCAAACCAATTTGTACCCTTTTGTCATAAGCAAACAAGATATAGTTTTTCAAAAAGAATTTCAATTTAAAGAGCAACTATATCAAACTTGATAAGCGAAACAAGACATGAGCTACTTTTGCACCCTTTTTGATTTTTTCGGGTAAGATACCCGTATGATAGTAGCCTTGTTCAACTAATAAAGAGAGAGAAGACTAAATTTGGATGAGACATCCTTATTTATTGCATGGATACTAGATCCTTATTGAGTTTAGTCTTCTCATTTGCTTTCACACATATTTTGCATATCAAGCAATCAAAAACATTTCATGCATATCGTTTTAAGCATGTTATTAAAAGTTCTCATGTCATGGAGATAAATTATAGGTCATTCAAATGTACTATCCCAATTAATTCTCCTAGTCCAAAAATGCATTGTTGAACTAAAATATGATATGGATTGCAAGTAAAGCAATGTGGCACACTTATTACGAAAATAACATATAAGCATATGTACAACCAAACATCTCAAGCAATTATAAAAGAGCATAAAATTAATCAACTTTTTGCATATAGCAAATCATGCAATTTCGCTCTCTTTGCCTGAGCTCCCCACATGGGGTCAATTCCAACCAAGTCATTTGGAGGCATGCGCCCCTATAGACTTACCAAGTCCGATGGACCTAGTTGCATCTATGAGTGTCATATGGACACTAAGGCAAGCGGGTTCATTCTTTCTAACCCACCTAGGTTCCACTTTAATGATTTTAGTGGTCATAGACATGTTTCTAGGTTCCGTAGGTTTATGCAAACTTGCCCCCTTTTTCAACCGTTTTTCTTTCATGCTCTCTAACCTACATCTCTTAATGTATTTAAAGCAATTTGGTCTTAAGTGACCAATCATACCACAAAAATGACAAGTAGGTATAAAAGAAGAGTTTATGCCATTACATTGAGATCTCATCGAGGCATCGCCATGTTGATGAGGTTGTCTTTGATGATGCACCGGTTGGCTTGTCCTTGGAACTTGAGCCGATTGGTGATGCCTTTATGGTTGAGCTTGTTGAGGTGGTTGAGCCGGTTGAATTTGCCTCTTTAGGTTGGTCATGTTTCTTATGATCACCTCATTTCTTCATAATTGGCTTGTTGGAAGAGGTGATTGACTTCTCAAGGACTTGTCCTTTCTTCTTAGATTGCCTAGGCTTTGGTTGAGTTACCAAGGCTTGTGTGGACTTTCCTTAAGTGGAAGATTTCTTTCATGAAGCTTTGCCCTTGCCTTGAGCTTGTGGTTGTTTAACCTTGGCCTTCTTTAATTCTTCAACGCACCTCTTCTCTATTTCCTTAACAATCTTAAAGGAGTTTTCTTTGTTGGCAAGCTCTTCTTTCATTGCCTTCATCCTTTAGTGGCAATCTTCAATCTCCTTCTCATACTTGGACACATCAATCATGTCCGTCTTCAAGGAGTTATCAATGGAGGTCTCATTCTCCATGGTCTTCAATTTTGAGACAAGAATGGAGATGTCTTCCATTTGCTCATTCGTGATTGTTTTTGTACCGTTGAAGTTGATTTTGACAATTTTGCTTGTTTTCTTCAAGGGTACGGATCTTTTCCTCTAAGGAAATCTTCCACTGTCTCAAAGTCTCATTCTCCTTGGAAAGCTCTTTATTTTGCTTCAAAACTTTGAGAATGATCATTTGACACTCCTCAATTGAGTCAATTCCCTCATCAAGGCCTTTGCCTTGGTCACTTGTTGCCACACCAACACTTTCCTCTATATTAGAGTCAAGATTCAAGGCCATGTTGCCTTCATCCGAAACATCCACATAGGAAGCACCATAGGCCATAAAGTTAAGCACATGCTCTTCACCATTGGAAGAGTCGTCGTCACTCCTTTTGACCAAAATCTTCTTCTTGAAGTCATTTCTTCTTGAGTTATTCTTTTTCTTCTCAAGCTTCAAAAATCTTCTAAACTTCATTGCCGTGAGGGCTCATCTCCTCATCGGAGTCACTATGTGAAGTAGAAGCAAGGATGTTGGAGCGAGTGCTCATAGAACCTCTAAGGGTTGGAGCATCCTCAACATCAACGGAGAGGCAAACATTCCATTCTCCGAAAGTTTCCTCTCTAAGTGTTTCACTATCACACATAGTGTTTAGTGAATGAATGAATGCAAATGAATGCAATGATCAAAATGCACACAAATGCAAGACACACAAACAAGAGCAAGGATCACTTAAGTATGTCTAGGAACTCACTCTGATACCAATTGATAATACTACTCAAGCTGTGTGTCTAACAACCTAGAGGGGGGGTGAATGGGTTGTTAATCGATTATACCAATTTTTCGATTAGTCAATATCAGTAACAATTAACCCAATAAAACAAACATGCAAAATCAAGTAAAGTGCGGAAATATAAAGAACACTTGATTTTTACGTGGAAATCCTTCAACAATGGAAAAACCATGGGCTATCCTTCTAGCCACAGACTGATCACAGAAATCCACTATATGAATAAAAGATTACACCCTCAAGTGATACGAAGACTCTCACTTTCGATAACCTCAGGCTATGGACACTACCACTCACCACTCACCACTCTTGGTTCAATCCCTAGTGATATCCCCTGATACACTACTCTTGGCGTGGGCACATCCTACTATACCCCGCGGGCTTTTTATAGTGGCACTTGATCAATGCTTTCCAACCACACCTTGGTTACAAGACTTGAATGCTTGTGCAACTTCACCCCGAAGCCACAAGACTTTGACTTAATGAAGAGTATGAAATGTCTATATGACCATGTGAAATGATGCTCAATGCAATTTATGCTAGACTACACAAATTGCTCAACTAGAAGTTTGTAGAAACAAATCCAAATTGTCAAATGTCTAAATGCAAAGCATAAAGACTTAGCTAGATGTTATCAATAACAACCATCCTAGCTATCACAAACAATCACAATGAATCAACAAATATGCTCACAATGTATTCAACATAAACTTAGCATATATTCATGTGATTGAGACAAGACATTTAATCATTCACTAAATGCAAGTCTTAGACAAAAGTCTATTAACAAACAAACTCAATTAGATTTGTAGAGAATTTCCAACAAACTAATTGTTACACAAAATATGCAAAAAAAAAAACATTCAATAAGCTTAACTAGTTGATTAAGAATCAATATTTCAACCTAGTTATCAATGAATCACAAATGAATGTTTATGACCTAGCTTTTAGGCAAAAATGACCTAATCAATTTAGCTATCACAAAACAAACACACATAAATATTCAAGAACTTGACTAGATGCACAAAGTCAACCTAATCATTAATTAAGCATACATGAACATTTATGGATTAGCTATTTAGGCATAAATGACCTAATAATGCAAGCTATCACAAACAAACCCAATCATGCAATTTAGACTCATAAATATATGCAATAAAGTGAGTCAAGGTATTTAATCAAGCAATAAATACCTAATCTTGATTAAGAAGAACAATAAATGATATTCAAAGAAGTTCTTGCTTACCTAGTCATGAAACAATGAAGACCCATGCTCAAATGATGTCGAATGATGCAAGAATGAGATAGGTTTTGGGTTTAGAGAGTTAATAAAGCTCAAAGAAGCTTTCTCTCTCAAGAATCTCTCTTTCTCTCTCTAGGGTTTCTGTAAATGCAGGAGAGTTGGGGAAGAAGAAGAGAAATAGGGGTTTTTAAAGGTGGGAAAAATGAGCTGACGCGAAAAGACTAAAAAGCCCAGTTTTTTGGTGCCAGGCTACATGAAGTCGCATACCATGTCGCCTAACGTTCTGGAGAAGAAAAACATATCTGAGGCGACATGCACAAGTGGCCTTGCATGTCGCCTAACACACTGGACAGCACACTAGCTCCAGAAACAAGCGACCTAAAACATGACCAAACGACATCGAAACCTTTCGTATGATATACCGCTGCAAAGGTATGAAGTCTACTTTCTATTCAAATTTACAGAATGAGGTTTTCATGTATGTAGAAAGAGTTATGGTCATTTAAGTGACCAAAGGTCGAAAACAGATAACAGCAGAGATGCTCTGTTTCAGTGGTCTCTTTGGAGACTTCAAAACCAAACCAAACGGTCATAAAATATTACAAATAATATACCGTTAGAAAGGTATGGAAATCTAATTTCTACTCCAATTAACAAAACAAGATTTGGATAACTATAGAAAGATGTATTATCAAAAGAGTGACTAAAGGTCAGAATTGGTCAATAAAAAAATTCCCACAATCATGGTATAAAACCATGTAACCAAATAACAATCCAAGAGAGCACAAATGGAGCCTCTCTATGGTCACAAATTGCGCTAAGACTCAAGCACACCAACGTGCTAGCGCGGACACAACACAAGCACACCAACGTGCGAGTGAGGACGTTTCCGAACACACAAGGAAAACGTAAAACAAAACAACCACACGTAAAGACAAACAAAGACGTGCTTGTGTGAGTGGTGTAACAGATGCACACATATACACAGTAAAGAAAACAAATGCAAGATGAACAAAGCATGCATGAAGTGTGTGTGTGCACCTAAACTCTTCAAGAGACAAAGTCAAGTGAGTATATCTTTTGCTCTTGAAGTCATGGAGATGCTTAGAAGCCTGCCGACACGGACCTAAGCTACCCATTACACAATCATCCCCAATGTGGTGTGATTTGTCATGAAATAAGCCAATCATAAAATTGAGGTCCTTACACAATCAATCAAATACTAAAATAAAAATTTAAAGATACATGACAATATCTTGTAACAAATTTATTTAAACGTGTGATCTATACCAAATAAAAGACAATAATCATATTATTAGTCTAATAGCACTACCTAATAGTTTCAAGTTTCAACTCACTAATCACTATCAAATTAATTAAATATAATGAGACATAATTAATTTTATTAATGTTTCAAGTCATCAATCTCAATCTCAAATATAAAAGGTTTTTTTTCAATTATTGAAAATAACAAACAAATCATAATTATTTATTTTGTTCAAAATAAATTTAATCACCAAATAGAAGAAAAACAATGTTCCACAAACTAACACACAAATAATTGTATCTATAATCTATATGCTAATGCCCTATAATTTTAGCAACAAACAAATCAAAACTGACAAGCAAATTTAATTAAATCAAACTAATCCTAAATCAATTTTAATGTAATAAGGAAACCCTAACAAGTAATAAAATAAAATAAAAAGTAAATAATAAAATAATATACAAATAAATAGAAAAGAATAAATATTTGTACCTTATATGGAGATATAGTTCTTGCAAATGTGATCCCGAGCTTGTTAAAAAAAACTCAAAGTGGGGTAGATAGAGATTAAAGAAAGTTAAAAGAACAGGGAAAAATGAAAACAATGAGAAGAGTAGAAGACGACGAAAAAAAAAGAAGAAGAAAAATGGAGTTGTCAGCTGTGGGATCTAGGGAGTGGACAATAATGGCACACAACTCAAAGTCAAGACTCAAAAGGTGGGTCATAGTACTCATAGGTGGTAATTTAGTAATATTGTAAAATGAATGAATATTGGGTTTAATAATTTGTGTTGGGCTTGTCACTTGTGTTAGGCCCTACTTAAAACATGAAAAAACAAAATTCAAAATGGTGGACGAGGCTGCAGTCCATATAGCCCATACAGAAATTCGCCCCTGATTAATATGATTAATGACCTAATAATAAATGAACCGAATAAAGTGTTAGAGTTTTAATAGTTAAAACTTGGTAAACACTATCATAATAATCTGAGCTTAGTAAATAATTTACAAAAGCTTAGACTATTCACTAATAGATTAGATTTTTAATAGTTAAAAATCATTAATAATTTATTAGTTAATTGAAATTTATTTCTAATAATGAATTTGTTAATGCGCTAGATAACTTGATTAAAGTTAACCGTTTGATCCCGTAGAGTCTAGGTGCATTAACGGATAATAGAAAACCCTAAATTTTAAATAGTAAGTGGGAGAGGGATATATGACATATATATCCCGCAGTCTCCATCATTAGTTCAACACCGTGAGATCCGAGTAGGGCCTCGTGATGGCCTTGCTATCGTCCACCCTAAGGAGGGTTTCCACAAAGATCAATACCAAGGTTGACTTCCTAATGGATAGGATTTCTGAGGATATTTCGGGATTGACCGACCCTAAGGCAGCAATTCTCGAGTTAAGCTCGTGAGATCTGAAATGGTGGGTTACACTCACGAAGGTTTTGATTAAGTTTTGTTAATTAAAAACCTGACTAAATAAACGATGGTTGAATGATATGGAATAACAGTTATTCTAGAATATCATTTGATTGAGAATGTCTTGGTCCAACATGCAAAGACTTGACCGGCCCTAAGGCGACACTTCTTTGTGGTATGTTGGATTGTCGTGGTATAGTAATTGTTTTTGGGTATTTCTAGTTCAGTTAAACATGTTCATGCATCATGTTTAAATTTATGCCAAAGCACTCGCACTTCTTTTTTAATAAATGACAGAATGAATATTTATTTATTTCAGCAATTATGTCTTCTGCATTACTTCAAATTCTAGAAAATGACAAATTAACTGGTGATAAATACACTAAGTGGAAACTTAATATTAATGCAATATTGGTCACCAAAGACCTCAAGTTTGTGCTTATAAAGGAATGTCCTCCGGTGCCTACTGCCAATGCCACACGAACTGTTCGTGAGGCATACTAGCGATGGGTCTTATCTGATGAAAAGGCCCGAACATATCTGTTGGCTTCTGTGACAGATGTGCTTGTCACAAAGCACGAAGCAATGAATACATCATTCGAAATTATGAAGTCATTGCAAGCTATAGTTTGGGCAGCCCTCCGAGCAAAAGCGACACAAAATTGTTCGTTCTGCTATGCTCGCTCGCATGAAGGAAGGTACATCAGTTCAGGAACATGTCATGAGCATGATGTCCTACTTCAACACGGCAGAAGTCAATGGCGAGGACCATTGACGAACCCAGTCAAGTGAGTATCACATTGACGACTCTTTCGAAGAGTTTTGATCAGTTTAAGAGCAACTACGGGATGAACAAGTTAAGGTTCAGTCTCACACAGTTGCTGAATGAGCTCTCTACTTTTGAAGTCCTTAACTAAGGACAACAAGGGTAAGACCGGTGAGGCAAATGTTCCCTAGCCATCTTCCTCCTCTAATAATAATAAAAAGAGGAAGAGGTCTTCTAGGAAGGCCAAAGGTAAGCCCAAGCCCAAGCCCAAGCCTAAGAAGGCCCAATGCAAAAAGAAGGGCACCTCCACCGATCAAGACAAAGGAAAATGTTTCCATTGTAACAAGGTTGGGCACTGGAAGAGAAACTGTCCTCAGTACCTGGAGGAGGTAGCCAAGAAGAAGAAGATGAAAGGTAAATATGATTTACTTGTTCTTGAATCTTGTTTAGTGGAAGATGATTCTTCACTCTGGATAGTTGATTCAGGGGCCACTAACCATGTTTGTTCTTCTTTGTAGTGGAGTGATTCTTGGACACAGTTAGAAGAGAGAGTCTTTTCAATGCTTGTGGGGTCGGGGGATGTCGTGTTGGCAAAAGCAGTGGGAGCAATAAGATTGCAATTTTGTAATAATAATAGTTTTTTTATTATTGAACAATGTTTTTTATAATCCTGGATTTACAGAGAATTTGATTTCCGTTTCTAAGTTGTTAGAACAATCGTATTCTGTTTTTTTTTAATAATAAGTTTGTTATTATTGGAAAGAATGGTCTGAATATTTGTTCAAGAATTAATGAAAACAATTTGTATGTATTAAGATCGTTAATACATACTACACTACTTAACACCAAAATGTTTAAGGTTGAAAAATCAAAAACTAAACAATATAAGATTTCTCCAGATAATGACACGTATCTGACGGGCACGTCGTTGAAGTGCCATCAAAAGATTGAACAATTAAGTCCGGCCTCGCAAGCGTGCGAGTCACAGAGACTAGCACAGCGGCAAGCAAGGATCGTTCCGCAGGGAGGTGGGATTCACCGACCGTCTCTAGTTCTAGCTATCATTGCAACACGCCGAGCAGACTCGTGTGTTGCGTATGGAAAAGAATGTAGAAAAGTAAATGCTAAACTAACCTAACAAACTACATAAACAAATATGTACAAGGATAGGATGTAATGGAGTGATATGGAATGTAAATGGTTACACTAAGTAAATGACTCCACCATAGCAATCACACATTTTCATACAAACATGCATAGTCAATGTTGAATGCCGTGCTCACTTAATCCTCGCCGATTGTCCTCACTCCAGCAACAATCGACTATACCGATATGCACCAGTAACCTATTGTTACATGGTTGCCCGAACTGCACTCGAGTTCATTAAGAACTATGAGACACATAACGACAATACATGCAAAACCGCGCGCAGGCTCTACATATAGTGGCCAACCTACTAGTGCACGTTGAGTGCTTCTCCTCTCGGTCCTTCACACAACAACCTAAGTTCATTCAAGTGGTGGCTAACCACTCAAAAGCATTAAGCACTTCAAATGGCCACTCAACCATCAACAAGCACATTCAACAAAAAAGACAACAATGCTAGGTTTATATCAATTCCCTAATGAATGAAAGTACACATCAAATAAGAGACAAAAATACAAGGAAAGAAATACAAAATAGATAGAAAGGAGACCCCTCATCCGTAACCGGGAATCGAACACCGGGTCTTCTCGGGTGTCAATCCGAGATGTCCTCACCACTGGACTACTACGGCGTTCTCCAATCTCATGAATGCACAACCCTCAATAAAAGAGAAAGCTCTCTCCTTATTTCTCTAAACTCCCTAATATGGATGGATACGAATGGAAAACAAGTTTACCTATCACTAATATGCATTAATGCAATTGTTTAACATTAAAGACATTCAAATGAATTAAGGGCTCATCCTCTTGATTTGGGAATTTTCCCTAAATCAATTCATCACCCATTCCGGCCAAGGATGGGCAATTGTGTCTTAAAAAGACCCATTAAACACAAGGATATGAACCAAGGCCAATTTAGCAACTAAATGCATGAACTAGCCTTTTTTACTCTTCGGGGCTAAAATCCCTAATCACTCAAATCAATCAATACATGGCATTTCAAGTCATCCACCAATAAATCAACAATCATGGGCAACTAAATTCCTATTCTAAATTACATCTACTCCTAAACCCATTCATGCACACATTGATTTCTAACCATCCACATACATACATATCATAATAAGAGCTTAAAACACATAAATCAAAGAGCAAAAACAAAACCCAAACGAATTCATGAACAAAAATACATATTTAGCACATATGAAAGGTTTACAATATTCCCTAATTCGGGTTACACATCAAAGAAAACAAGAAATACAAGGAATGAGTAAAAAGGAGACAACCTTTGAAGACAAACCCTCCAAAGAAGCTCCTAGCTTTCCTAGCTCGGAATTGGTCCAAGAACCACTCCTATTTTCTTATAATCTACTCTAAGATGGATAGAGAAGGTGTAAAATGGTGTGGTGGAGATGTATGGTGAGCTCCCATGGAGGAAAAACCTCCATGGGAGCTTGAATCACTCCTTTGGTGAAGAAGATGGAAGAGATGAAGAAGATGGAAGAAAGGGGTAGAGAAGGGATTGAGAGAGGGGAAGAGATCTCTGAAGAAAGGGGAGAAAAGAGGGGTATTTATAGTGTTGGGAGGTTAGGGCAAGAATTGGACGTGAAAAGACAAGTTTGCCACTCACAAACGGGCTGGAAAACGAGTTTGACAGTGCTACAGGCGACATGTGAGGCGACATGGGTGAAGTCGCCTCTCAAGTCGCCTAACCCTCTGGAGCAGAATTTCCAGCTTCGCGCACCGTTACGGAAATGGCCATATCTTCCTCTAGAAAACCCGGAATTGCAATCTGTAAAAACCATTGGAAAGTAGACATCCGGAGCTTTCCGAAAATAGGTAATTGGAAACCTAGTTCCATCTGAGGAGGGAGATATGGTCCCCTAAAGTTAGTTGTACTACACGGTATCCAAATCAGCCCAAATAACTCCAAAACTCTTCAATTAAGCTCGAATACCTCCCGTAGGGAACATGTACCTACAAAACGCTCA
This sequence comes from Dipteronia sinensis, assembly GCA_033220585.1. Lineage (NCBI taxonomy): Eukaryota > Viridiplantae > Streptophyta > Magnoliopsida > Sapindales > Sapindaceae > Dipteronia > Dipteronia sinensis. Next base: position 58,697,877 of record CM065638.1, on the reverse strand, counting down.
CAAACACATTATATACCAAAATATGCTCGAAAAAGAGAACAAAAGCTAGGAAATGGGGACCTCAAATAGGTATATAAATCGGTACGATCAGTATCTCTGGCATTTAAGGCTTGGTCATACCAACCTTGACCGGATAGACAGACTAGTAAAAAGCGGACCTTTAAGTGAGTTAAAGGTTGGCACATTACCTGTCTGCAAATCCTGTTTGGAAGGTAAGATGACTAAGAGACCTTTTATTGGAAAAGGGCTTAGAGCTATAGAGCCACTAGAACTCATACATACAGACGTCTATGGACCGATGAATGTTAGAGCTAGGGGCGGCTATGAGTATTATGTCACATTTATAGATGACTACTCAAGATACGGATATGTCTACCTGATGCAACGTAAGTCGGAAATATTTGAAAAGTTCAAAGAATTTCTAGCTGAATTTAAGAATCAATTAGGTAGGACTATCAAGTCACTATGATCAGATCATGGAGGTGAGTACGTTGACCAAGAGTTTGAAGACTTCATGGTCGAGCATGGGATAGTTTCCCAACTCACAGCTTCTAGTACACCTCAGCAAAATGGTGTAGTGGAGAGGAGAAATAGAACCCTGTTGGAAATGGTGAGGTCTATGATTAGTTTCTCATTATTACCAAATTCCTTCTGGGAATATGAGTTACAAACAGCGGCATACATTCTGAATGTAGTGCCATCCAAATCTGTTCGTAAGACTCATCTAGAGTTGTGGAATGGTCGTCAAGGTAGTTTGTGATATTTTCGTGTATGGGAGTGTCCAGCATACGTACTGAAGAACAGAAGTGGAAAGCTAGACTTCAAGTCTGTAGTCTGCTTGTTTGTAGGATATCCCAAGGAGACCAGAGGTGGACACTTCTATAGTCCCAAAGATAACAAAGTATTTGTATCGACAAATGCGACGTTTCTTAAGGACAATTATATTAGTGACCATAAACCTCATTCTAAGATTGTATTGAATGAGTTAGAGCCTGGTGAGACTAGTGCTCCGTCAACAAGAGTTGTTGATCCACAAACATCTGAGAGTCAGATGGTTCCGGATTGGGATACATTATCACCTAGACGTAGTGGGGGAGTTGTAAGACAACCTGAACGTTATTTAGGTATAGGTGAGGGACTAAAGTGTTATCTCTGCTGATAGTGTGGATGATCCATTGACATTTAAGAATGCTATGGAATATCTTGATAAAGAGGAATGGCTTAAAGCCATGAATATCGAGATGGAGTCTATGCACTCTAACTCAGTCAGGGATCTTGTAGACTTACCGGATGCGGTAAAACCCATAGGATGTAAGTTGATCTATAAGAGAAAGAGAAGAGTAAACGGGAAGATGGAGACCTTCAAAGCAAGGCTAGTGGCTAAGGGTTATACTCAGAAAGAGGGGGTCGATTATAAAGAGACCTTCTCGCCAGTAGCCATGTTTAAGTCTAGTCGGATTCTCTTATCCATTGCTGCCTATTTCGATTATGAAATTTGGCAGATGGACGTCAAGACTGTATTCTTAAGTGGGAAACTTGACGAGAGCATATGTATGATGCAACCAGAGGGATTCGTGTCTGTAGATCTTGAGCAAAAGGTTTGCAAGCTGAAAAGATCCATCTATGGACTGAAGTAAGCATCTAGATCTTGGAACATCAGGTTTGATGATATGATCAAAACCTATGGCTTTGAGCAGAACGTCGATGAGCCTTGTGTCTACAAGCGCATCATTGACAAAAAGTAGTTTTCTTGGTCCTATACATGGACGACATCTTACTCATTGGGAAAGATGTGGGAGTGTTATCTGATGTAAAGGGCTGGCTTGCTAACCAATTCCAAATGAAGATTTGGGAGAGGCGAGTTACGTTCTAGGGATCCAACTTATAAGAGATGGTAAGAACAAACTCATATCACTGTCTCAGGCATCGTATATCGATAAGATTCTTGTGTGATTTTCGATGTAAGGCTCCAAGAAAGGTAATTTACCTTCTAGACATAGAGTTCAGTTGTCTAATGAACAGTGTCCTAAGACACCTCAAGAAGTTGAGGATATGTGACGTGTACCTTATGCATCGGCAGTAGGTAGTCTCATGTATGCTATGTTATGCACGAGACCGGACATCTGCTATGCAGTGGGAGTAGTCAGTAGATACCAGTCTAACCTAGGATTGGATCATTGGGTTACTGTCAAGACCATTTTCAAGTATATTCGGAGAACGAGGAACTATATGCTAGTGTATCCCGGACATGATTTGATCCCATTTGGATACATGGATTTTGATTTTCTGTCAGACAGGGATTCTAGGAAATCCACGTCTGGATCAGTTTTCACCCTGGATGGTGGAACCATTGTATGGAGAAGTATTAAGTAATCTTGCATTGCTGACTCCACCATGGAAGCTGAATATGTAGCCGCTTGTGAAGCTGCTAAAGAGGTTGTTTGGCTCCGCAAGTTCTGGAGTGATCTGGAATTTGTTCCAGATCTTGATAAGCCCATCACAATTTATTGTGATAACAGTGGTGATGTGGCTAATTCCAAAGAACCAAGAAGCCATAAGAGAGGGAAGTATATAGAGAGAAAGTATCATCTCATTAGAGAGATAGTGCAGAGAGGAGATTTGATCATCACCAAGATAGCCTCATAAGAAAATCGTGATGATCCATTTACGAAGACCTTACTGGCTAAAGTATTTTCGGGTCACCTAGATGGTCTATGGTTACAAAACATGCCTCACATGCTTTAGTGCAAGTGGGAGATTGTTGGGATTTATGCCCTAAAGATGTAATTTGTAAATGGATTTATGAAATAAATAAAAAAGAAAAGTTCAATTCATTATTGTTGTATTGTGTATTTTATAACTTAAGCATTTATTAACATCTTAGATTGTCGGATGTAATCTCGAACTATGTATAAAAGTATCATATATGGATGGATACAGTAAGAGACGTGCAATCTAAAGAGTCCATAGATAGCAAATAAAGCTAGGTACATTATTTGTGGTTAATCTATAGCTGCGGTCTATTCTGTAATATACGGTGATTCTATCCTGAACCATTCGTATAAGATATGGGAATTGAGGCACTTTGTATGATGTGATCATACAGGACTGGGCCATGATCTATATGAATCTTTCACCCAGATACGTTTACTGATGAGATTCATATATATCAACTAATGATGGCTACATGTGGGTGATCTTAATCCTGAGTGTCTTATCCACTCATTCGGTGTAGATCGTGGCCTTTGATACACCATGGGTGAGGTCGGATGCAGTTCCTGATCAATATGCTCCGTATGTTGGGATTGCGGTTTGGCTTGTGGCTAGGAAGGTATGTACACGATGGTGGAATCCACTCCTTTTTATAAGAAGTAGATGGTAGTTCCCTTAAGGGTTGATTCGGGGCTTTAACAATATGAGCGTTCTCCTAATTTCATGAGGAAATAGGATTTATTGTTCATTAGAGAATCAACGATACTTAAAGGATATATGTAATTAAAGGGGTATAACGGACATTATGACCCAGCTTTAATTATGAACTACTGTGGAGGATCACATCATGTGTAATAGCTATATCGATGGACACCGAGTTGTATCGGTCTGTGTAAAAGCACCTGCATTTGAGAGAGTGCAGCTTCGGGTTTTTAGTGGAATAACACCGGAGTTAATAATCAAGCAATATTAATTAAAGAGTTTAATTAATTATTCCGATGATTATTGGAGCTCAAAATACTGTGGGTCCATTAGGTCCCCTTGCTAGCCCGATCGATTTAAGTAACAAGGGTCACAGATAATTAATTGGACAGTTTAATTAATTGTGTTACGAAAGTGACACGTATTTATTTGAGAATTAATTTAATAATGTGATTATTTAATTAATGAAAAATGGTGATTAAATAAATTAAATAATAAGATTATTTAATTATGTTGTTAATCACTAAATGGAGGGTGATAATTGATATTTGATTTTAAATAGAATAAGATAATATGATTATTTTATTAAATTAAATTAAATATTTGAAATTGAATTTAAAATGTTTAAATTCAAAATAAATATTTAATTATCTTTTAAAATAAAATATATGAGATATCATTTTAAAAGATTTAGTTTTAAAATCTAAAAAGATATCAATTAAAAAGTTTTTAGTTATAATATATATATATATATATGAGATATATATTTTGATAACAAACAACAGAGAAAAACGATTTGCTGTGCATGAGAAACAAAAGAGAGAAAAAGGGCAATTGGTGCATGGTGCAGGATTGAAAATATATATATATATATATATATTTATTTATAATATTTTTCTTTTGAACAACTAGAATTGTTCTAGTTATTTTTGTCTTGGAAGAAATAGTTTCTTCATATTTTCTCTACATCCTCCTAAGTTCTTGAGTACGTGACGCGCCCACACGCTGTTACCAGTTTCGGAAATAGCTAGGAAGATCGGTGGTACAAACTTGGAGCATATCGTAAAGTGAAGGACCCTCCAAACGTTGGTAAGGTTCTAAATTTTTTTTTTTATATTGATTACAATTTCCTGAGTTTACATATTGTATGTATTAGTTCCGGAAAAATAATTACGATCTCAAGTTCACTGGTTCCAGATTAATTATGATATGTATAAAAATTTTAAAACATATTTCCGCTGCATTACCAGTGAACGGGTTCCAACACTATGATGCGTATGATAATTGAGAATTCTCATGGACATCCATTAAAGAACCAGAAGATTCTACTATCCAATGAAAATATGTGTACCGTTTGTTCACAAGGAAAGTTAGTGATCAGACTAGCCATTACAAAGGTTGATTTTGAATCCTCATCTTTCTTTCAATGAATTCAAGGAGACATATGTGGGCACATCCACCCAGCAATGGACCATTTTGATATATATGGTATTAATTCACGCATCTGCACGATGGTCACATGTATGCTTATTGTCTACACATAATACTGTTTTTTCTAGATTGTTGACGTAGGTTATTAGACTTCGAGCACATTTTCTGGATTATCCAGTCAAGACCATATGAATGGACAACGCTAGTGAGTGTACATCGAAAACGTTTGACAATTATTGCATATCGATGGGAATAGATGTTGAACATCCGGTTCCACATGTGCAAACCCATAATGGATTGGCAGAATCTTTCATCAAACGTATACAGGTAATTGCCCGAACCTTATTATTAAGAATGAAATTACCTACTTCTGCGTGGGGTCATGATGTGCTACATGCAGCAGCATTAATTCGTCTCCGACCCACTGCATCTCATCAGTATTCTCCAATACAAATGGTTCTTGGTCATGAACTAATATGCATCCCATCTTATCTACGCACATTTGGTTGTGCAGTACAAGTCCCTATTGCACCATCTCAAAGAACTAATATGGGTCCCCAACGTCGTGTAAGGATTTATGTTGGTTATAATTGACCTTCAATAATTAGATTTCTTGAACCCATGACAGGTGATCTTTTTACCGCACAATTTGCGGATTGTCATTTCGATGAGACAATTTTCTCTTCATTAGGGAAAGGAAAAACTTCTCCTGGAGAGAAGCTCGAAAGAAAACTTTCTCCTGAAGAGAAAAGTGAATTTTCATGGAATGTTAGAAATATGACCCATTTAGACCCTTGATGTAGTAAATACTATTCATTAAAATATAAGTTCGTTCGTTGGGATCGGGAGTTTATCGGTTGAATCTAAGTCAATTAAACTAAGTAATCTAGTGCGCGAAAATTAAATTGCATAATGCGTTGGTTTGGGAAATGGATAAGTCTCCGGAATGGTAAACTTGCAACTTATAACTAAAATTAAACTAAACTAAGCACAACTCACACAAGGGTTGGAATGTATGGATGGATACTAGGGGATCGACATAACCATTCTCGGACCACTCAATGTTCTAAACTAGTCGCAATAAGCATTTCAGTCCAATTTTAGAGCTAGTTTTAAGGTATTTAAATTAAGACCAAGGTTCTTCCCACTACTCCCACAAGGTCATGTGTGAAGTAATGGTCATCACCTAATGTTTTCTCAAAACACAAAGCCAAAACAACACAGCAAGGTCATGCGAATATTGTCATTCTCAATTACCAAGCTAATAAGTGACATTAAGGTGGAAAAGGTCAATCTCACCAAAACACACTTTCATGAATAATCTACACTACACATACATCACTTGAGGTCGCAACATAATATACATGGTAGAGCAAACATATTATAATCAAGTAAAAGAGACTAAATTCGGATTGAATTAAAGAATAGACTAGTTCATTACAAAAAGTTATCAAATATGGTTACATCAATCCCCTAGATGACGTTTAGTTACACATCAATGAAAGATAAAAAAAATAGGAGAAAGGTTTAGAGAAAACCCATAAAGGTCATGTGAGCTTCCTCTTGCTTCTTGAAGTTCCTTCTTCTTCTTTCTTGGTTAAGCTCTAAAAATGGTGATTGATGATATAGAGAAAGAGGTGTGTGGAAGAGGTAGAGAGGTGGATGGTGAAAGAGAGGTTCTAAGTTTTTGGGAAGCTCCCTTGTGTGCTCCCTTAGAAATACAGGAGAGAAGAATTTATATGAAGGGAAAAACATGTGCTTCAAGCTGGGCACAAAAGACCATCATGCCCTTTGACTTTCTGTGATGTGAGTGTTGAGGCAAGGAGATTGGTAGCCTGGAAGGTCGCCTCACCTTCTGGATAACTCTTTCACGAGCTGGTAGAGTGCTGCGGTCAAAGTGTCGCAGTCATGTGTGACAGCGGCACTTAGACCGCAACACTATAAGGATTCTCTTGACGCGCCCAATCGATACCGCGGCATCACATAGCGGCACCAAAACACCAAATATGTCGCGGTCCCTAACACAGCCGCGACACCACTACGGCACCACACCGCTACACATTCAATTGCAGCCCAAAACTCTTCTAAATTGCATGTTTTTCCCTAAACGTTAGGGAGAAAGCATTAACACCCCTTTTCGACAATAAAAACCTGTAAAGGCCTCAATCGAGCCATTAGATACTCGATTTTACCCGAGAAACGAACAAAAGCATCCCGGAAAAGTGGCCAAAATCTAGTATAGAATTGGCTCAATCAACTCTTGTACAGTTCAATGTGAAAATGATGTACAGAGGATAGTTAATCTTCAGATGATTGCAAATCAGTTACCTGATACATTTATAGATACAACTAAAGTAACAAAACCTCATATACTAGCTGCTAACACACCAGCCTGAGTGATTGTTCCTAAAGAACAATCTAATCAAATGCAGCAAATGAATCATCGGTTGTACGCCAAAAACGTAGTAGACCACTTGGTTCAAAAGATACATTTCCCAAAAAGCAGAAAGTAAAGTATTAGGATCCTATAGAAAATAATGCTCCAGCCATGAATGATACAACTCTCTCTGAATTATCAACTCTAGAAGAGTTAGTAGCCCCTAAAGAGGCTAAATCCTCTGAAGAGGAACAAACCCCTGAAGAGGTACAAACCCCTGAAGAGGTGCAGGAATTTCAAAATAAAGAGATTTCAATAAATTATACCAGAGAATCGTGGAGTCGTGATAAAATAATCATTAACGATATATTTGCATATGCAACAGCTTCTAAATTTTTAGATGATGATCATGACCCTTGTACTATTGAGGAGTGTCGATAAAGGCATGATTGACCTGAGTGGAAAGAAGCAATTCAAGCAGAATTGGCTTTATTAGCCAAACTAGAAGTTTTTGGACCAATAGTACAGAAGCTTGAAGACGTCAGACCCGTTGGATACAAATGGGTATTTGTTCGAAAATTTAATGATAAAAACAAAATCGTGAGATATAAGGCACCACCCGTTGCGCAAGGGTTCTCTCAGAGACCAGGCGTTGATTACAATGAGACATATTCTCCTGTAATGGACTCAATTACGTTTCGATTCTTAATAGGTTTGGCAGTCTCCGAAAGACTTGAAGTTCGTCTTATGGATGTGGTGAAAGCATATTTATATGGGTCACAAGATACCAATATATACATGAAAATCCCTGAAGGATTTAAAATGCCAGAAGCATGTAATTCAAATTCTCGTAACTTGTATTCAATAAAGTTACAACTATCTTTATATGGTTTAAAACAATCCGGACGAATTTGGTATAATCGTCTTAGTGAATATCTTATAAAAGAGGGATATATTAATGATCATATATGTTCATGTATATTCATAAAGAAATCAAAAACCGGATTTGCCATAATAGCAGTATATGTCAACGGCATGAATTTAATTGTAACTCCTGAAGAGCTTCTAAAAACTGCTGAATATTTGAAAAGAGAATTTGAACTGAAAGATTTGGAGAAAACAAAATTTTGACTCGGCCTAGAGATCGAGCATAAATCAGATGGAATATTTGTCCATCAATCAGCTTACGTCGAGAAGATTCTAAAAAGATTCAACATGGATAAGTCTCATCCTTTGAGTACTCCTCTGGTTGTTCGGTCTTTAGATCCCAAGACAGATCCATTTCGACCTAAGGATATTGATGAAGTGATACTTGGTCCAGAAGTACCATATCTTAATGCAATTGGTACTTTATTATATTTAGCATAATGTACGAGACAAAATATTGCATTTTCTGTGAATCTATTGGCAAGATTCAGTTCCTCGCCAACTCGACGACATTGGAATGGGATCAAACATATTTTCCGATACCGTCGAGGAACTATAGACTTTGGTTTGTTTTATTCAAGGTCAAATAGTTCAAGACTTGTTGGTTATGCTGATGCTGGTTATCTCTCTGATCCTCATAAGTCATGTTCACATACTAGATATGTTTTCACATATAATGGTACAGAAATTTCGTGGTGCTCTACCAAGCAAACTCTCGTTGCTACTTCTTATAATCATTCTGAGATTTTTACGCTTCATGAAGCAAGTCGAGAGTGTGTATGGATGAGGTCCGTTATTCATCATATCCAGGGTACTTGTAAACTACCCTAAATCACAGATTAGGTAACAATAATATATGAATATAATGCAGCTTGTATTGCACAAGTCAGAAGAGGATACATCAAGGGAGATAGAACCAAGCACATATCATCAAAGTTCTTCCACACTCATGAACTTCAAGAAAGTTAACAAATTGATGTCAAGCAGATAAGGTCTACAAATAACCTTGCAGATTTATTTACGAAGACCTTACCAACAGCAACATTAGAGAAATTGATATATGGTATTGGGATGCGTCGACTTAGCAAACTACAAGATTGAGAATGAAGCACTTTTCAGGGAGAGAGCATTCTTCATTTGGACATTTGTATACAGCATTTTTTTCCCTTAATCAAGTTTTGTCCCATTGGGTTTTCCTGACAAGGTTTTTAATGAGGCAGTATTTAAGCATGTCCAATATATATAGAATCTCAAAGACTATTATCAAGGTGGTGTACGTCCAAGGGGGAGTGTTGTGATAAAATAGACTTATCCCCACCTAGACAATTTTCAGTTATTATCTCTTTATGTTATTATCTTCTCTTTTAATTGTAGAGATAATTCTCTATATGCCAATATATAGGCTCATTGTATATACAGAAAAATAATTCTTAGAATTGGTTTCCTCTCATTCTTCTCTTCTGGTTAGTATTATTACTTTCCATATTTTTATGCTTTATTTTATTATATATATATATATATATATATATGGCAAAAAAATAATTTTTTTGATGAAAAAAATATATTAACCGTATTTGATACCTCAGAGTTTTTTTAATGGCATTGGATACCTAAGAACTTCCTAGAGGTATTAGTATCCATTATAATTGATGTAATTTAATTAAAATCATAATGACACTGGATAATTAAGAGCTTCCTAAAGATAATAAAAATCGTTGTGATGTTGATTTAATTAAAATTAAATTCATTTTAATTATTATTTGATTAATTTTTTTTGAAGTTAAATGTAAATATATAATTTAATACCAAGCTTTAGTATATTATATAGTTATAGATATAGATATGAGGTACTCAAAGAATGTTGTACAGTAGCATATTAGTAATTTCAAAACATTAATTGGTCTAGAATGCTGAAAATTAAAATCGATTGAATATTCCAATGACCATACATTGCACCCATTTTATAGATAAATTAAACTATCTCTTGGAAAAAATAAATGCAGAACTTTAAATGTTATAATTAAGAATATAAAACATTCAGATTCATTATATTATAGTTACACTGATTTAATAATTTTTTTAAGTTAACCCATATAATAATAATAATATAATAATAATAGAAATGAATGGGCAAAATAGAAATTGATATATAGAATTTAATTCTAAATCTTCTACGCGACAACACGTGTCGTCTTTAGGGTTCCATTTTAGTATATTATATAGATATATAGATATGATATAATATATGATATGATAATTATAATTATAATGGTATTAATGAAATGACACGTGGCGGTTTCTGATTGAAAGAAGCTATTTTTATATTATTAGATATGGTGTTAATCCTATAAATACTTTGTACATAAGCTTTATTTGAAACAGAATAACACAAAGCCACAACCATGTGCAACAATTACATTGTTAGATTTTTTTTCAACTATTACAAGAAGAAAAACACGGAGGCAACTTCATTCAAGTCCACTTTTTTAACTTTCCTCTTGATCATTTTAAGCTGTTAGTTTCCTTTTACTCTTCTCCATTTTAATGATAAGTCTTAATTTTTTTTTTTTGGAATACAAATGTTTGCATAAAAGCATTTTATTGGGAAAAAATAGAAAAAAAATAGCGCTTATAAATACATTTTTAAAGGTATTTACAAGACCGTGATGAATTTATTTCTCTTAAAAATTATTTCATATTTTTTTATATTAAGTCAAATGTTATAAAACACATTCATAAAATAAAAAAATAAAATAAATTATAAGTAATTTTATTTGTTATAGAAAGATTAATATTAATACAATTGATTTTGACAGGTTTTATACCATTCTCAAGGGTATCTGGAGCAAAATTAAACCCAACACAAGTACATTGTTCAAGCGATGTATTTGTATATGCAGGACTCAAGAAAATTATTCAAAACCTGCTGCAGCCATTATATGCACACCAGGAAAAGATGCTCCTTTATGCGAGAGTGACCTAGATTGTGAGAAACCATGCGTCTTTGCTGGTTGTGATGGTCTTATATGCATAAACAAAGTTAAAGCTTGAAAATCTGATATTTCAATGAATAATTACTGTATCAGTTGCTAAATAAGTAGACTAATAAGCAACTCATAATGATAAATGCAATGTAGATTTTTTTTCGATAAATTTTCAAATTTACTTAAAGTCAATTTACTCAAAAAATTAAATCTAATACAATTGCTGAATTGTAAGTTCTTAAAACATACATGATTGTCGTTATAAAATCTAGAGCTAATGGCACAAAGTTCCCTTAAGGTTTAGGCACCCTGATATGGCAGTTTTGTACATATACATACAAACTTTCCCTGATCTTACCAAAATATTGCATAGGCATCCCCTACTACCATTAGATCTCTTATGTTAACTCATCAACACATTAATAAAAAAAAGGATTAATTGCACAAACATTCCTTAAGTTTAGATCTAATTACAGCTAGATGGAACTTTTGCTTGAAATTGCACAAACCACCCCTACGGTTAGTTCACTTACATCCAATTTAACGGTTGAAACTATTGAGTTATTAGAACGAAAAGGCCCCCAGTTATTTATTAATTTTTTATTTTAATATTTTTATAAAATAAAAAACTTAAAAGATATAGAAAATCGTAAAAAATAAATTATGAATAAGAATAAATAACTAGAGAAAAAACCAATCCTGCAGTTGGAGTAGATTTTATCGGTTAGAGGAGAGGAGATTGCACCAGATAGGGGAGGGGTAGGACTCGAACCTGTAACCTCATGGTGCAGGTGTGAGGGGTTTTACCACTGAACCAACATCATCTCGTCAGATTGATTCGCCTCACCTTTGTTTTCCAGCAGTTACCGAAATGCAATGTGACTCTATTCAGATCCATCGACAATGCCTAGGTGTGGGTCTAGCTTATGAGTGGGTATTGTTATTGATAGTTGAGCTTCTCCATGCTTGTCACTGCTCTTCTTTGATCAATAATGGAGGTCAAGTTACAATAGGCCTCCGCCGAATCACTCTCAATCATGCAAATATACTTTAATTCAACTTCTTGAGATTTTGTCATTTCACTTAAAGTTTTTATTTGGTTTTCTTTCATGGTTTAGATCTCCTCCTAATCATGTCAGTGACAAGCATGAATAAGAGCTCTAAAACTCTAAAAGATAGATATACCAGATAAAGAAGACCAAGTTTTATCAAAATTCTTTTTTTTTCAACTGCTTGTTACAAGTTTAACATTATGATCGTGATCAGCAATCTTCCCTGTAAGTTCCTCACTTTTTGATTGGCTTATTTCGTTGACAAACCACACTTGGGGCTTAAATGTGTAAGGGTAGTTTAGGCCATCTTTGTTCGTGATCAAGCTCAAGTGTGCTTCAAAGGTATATCTATTGCTTAACTCTATTTGAAGAGACTAGTAGCACACACACACTATATTGCATGTCTTACATATCTTGCATTTGTGTTTCAATCTTTTTGTGTGTGTTCTTCATCACACTTCTCACACATGCACCTTGGTGTTAGCTCTAAGTGTGGTTGTGGTCTTTGTTATTCATTTTCCGTTGTGTGTTCAGGAAAATTCCGTGCCCGCACGTTGGTGTGCTTTTTCTTGGCGTGAATAGTGACCTTCCCTGTAGGAGGTCTCTGCTGCACGGGTTACCTACCCGTGCAATTACCCGTGCAATGAGAATGGGTATCCTCGGGTCTCCATTCTGCACGGGTTTGTGCACGGGTTGTGCATGGGTTACCTACTCGTTCAGTTACCCGTGCACTGATGATAAGTGCCTCGGGTATGTGCAACTGCACGGGTAGTGCACGGGTCTCTTACCCGTGCAGTTACCTGTGCACTTAGTCTGTTTTGTGCCTGTTTTTGCCAAAACGAAGTAGTTTCATTTAGGGCTTCTATATATATTTTCCTTTCTCTTCCAACTCATTTTTTAGAGCTTTAAAAGCCCTTTTTAGTGAGAGAAAGTGTTCCTTTGATAGAGATGCTCCAAGAAGCCATTTTTACTCAACCAAACTCATACCCATATGCATCTAGCTCTATTCTTGCATCTATTCTTCATGGGTCTTCATGCTTCTCTTGACTAGGTAATTAACTATGAACTAAAACTTCTTATTTCATCTCTATGTTCATAGTTTACCTAGGGTTAGCAATTATTAGTTGATTAATTGCATGTTTAATTTGTTTAGCATGATTTGAGTATGTTTGTGACCTTGTTTGTTGGTTGAGATTGCATGTTTATTGATAGCTATCTTTTAGGACCATTTTGCTCTTTGGCTAAATCTTCATGCATTTGCATTTAGATATTAATATCTACGATTTGCACTCATTGACATCTTTAAATCCTTATATAAGCATTTAGTGTAGTCTAGCATTAATTGCATGATAGAATATTATCACATATTCACATAGGTTGCTTAATCTCTTCATTTATTGTTAAGCTTTGTGACTAAGTGGATTAGTGCACAAGCTTGTTGGTCTAGGATCACTATTAAAGGCCCGTTGGATAGAGTGAAAGGGTTAGTTACCAAATAGGTGTGACTTGAGGTCAACCTAGGTTGTAAACTTTCTTTCAAATAGTGGATTTGAGGACCGTGTGTGGCTAGAAGGATAGCCCGTGAGTTTTGCTCAGTTGGAGGGTTTCTCACGTAAATCAATCCTTGTGTTTTATTGTTTTCCGCATGTTTATCTTGGATTGGTTGATTGCTAATATGGGGTAGCATTATTAAAATTGATTAAGTCGAAAAGTTGGTCCCCCCCCCCCCCCCCCCCACACCCCCCTCTCTCTAGGTTAGTAGACACATGCTTTATAGTATTTTCATTCCCTGCATCTCAAGTCTTCAAGAGCAAGAGCTTCAAAAGTATAATCCATTTGACTCATTCTCTTAAAGAGATTAGGTGCACATACATACAATTCATTCATTTGTGTTTTTCTTATCATTTTAGTGTGCTTCACACCATTTTCACACTTGCACACCATGCATATAGGTTAATGTGTTAGATATCTTGACAAAGCATATTCTTCTATTTTTCGCGGTCTTGGTGTCGTCGTGGTGAATCGTAAAATTCACCATGAAAATCCTTCCAGTTATTTTCACGGTACAGTTCTCGACTTGATGAACCGCGAAGTGATTAGGCGCGAACTTCTTTCAAGAAATTTTTGCTTCCTAGGTTTCATCCAGGTGAACTGTGAACTTTGGAGCAAAGTTTTCATTAGAGATTTTCGTGGTTATGTCCTCGTCTTGTTGGACCGTGAAAATGTGACCGCGAAGTTTAGGCAACGTTTCGTCTACCATTTTCGCTGTTGTTTTTCGTTTTGGTGGACCACGAATCTGTTTTTCCCAAAACGATACAATTTCGTGAAATTTCTATAAATACTCCAAGATATCATCTTTTTCATTGAAGAACTCTGATTTTTAGAGATTTTATAGATATAATCTTACATTTTAAGTTAATTGGCTACAAATTTCATGAGATGAACCCATTCTTGGGATGATATACTTGGAAGATCAAATGGTAAACCCTATGTCTTTTGTGATATATTTTTATGATCAAATGAACTTGGTTTCTCCGGGAGCCAAAAAGTGATGCCCTTATATAACAAAGCTAACAAATATATGATTAATTAATTAATTAATCATATTTTCTAAAATCATAAAGGAAATTAATTAATTAAATGATAGAGATGTCTTGTTTTTTTTTTTCAAAAAACAAAACTAATATGTTTTTTAATTCACCAACCTCTTCGTATTTTCTATTAATTAATTAACAAATATAATTAATTAATTAATTAATAGTTACCTAGAAAAAATTCACAATGTAATCATGATAAAATTATCATTAACAAGAAAAGTTTTTAAAATAGCATTTACAATAGAAATATTATTTGTTTTCTCTAACATTTTTGAAAATTTTAATACAAATCAAGCAATCCATAAAAAAAATAAAATAATAAAAAGGCTTGCTTCAAGATTGAATTGCACCTAAATTTAACAATAGTAACTTCTTATTCCATATATAAAAAGTCATCACAACACCAACCAAAACAAATAACATATGAACGAATAATGTATCAAAATGACCCATCAATAGTATCGTGATATATCTCAAATTTTCAATCAGCAACTTTCCAGATTTGAACAAAAATGAAAACGGCAAAACAAAACAATGAATCATCATCAGTTTACCTCCAAATCATAGATCTTAATATCAGAAAATATCAAAACAACCCATTAGTTTCTCAAATCAAAAATCTCAGATCCCACCAATATGCAACCAACTCAATGAATCAAATAAACATAAAACAATTACAATGACCTATCATTTTCAATAATTATGGGATTGCTTTTTAATTAACTCTTGATTTGGGAAGAATATCAAAAAGGAAAACAATTATTTCATTAAAAAAACATTTATTAATAATAATATATTTAATTTTATATTAAATTAAGTAGTATATAAATGTCCAGGTTCATTATATATAATGATAATAATAATAATAATAATAATAATAATAAAGCCAAAAGTCCAAAATAGCTCATTAATGGATAATTAAAAAAAACTAATTAATGGCTAAAGTTATGTTTAATTGGAAGAACACAAACGAAAAACATTTATTAATAAGAATATATTTAATTTATATTAAACCAAAAAGTCAATTAGGTTAGGGTGCATATTCATCCGGTTTTGTTAATATATATTCAAATTAATGCATTTAAAATAAAGCCCCCTACACTGAGACATTTGGCACTGTAAGGGTTTAATTAAGTGATTGCCTCTTAATTTGTGATTTATGAGATTCTCTCTTAATTGACGTTTGATTTGTGATTTATAATCAAAACTTTCTTACCTAATACAGATTTTCAATTAATTATGAAGCCTATTCAGATTTTGGAGATCTTAATATATATAGAGAGTTATGCTAGGCTTCCAAAAATTTTCCTAAATGGTATTGGCACATGAGTGTCAACATCACATCACTCACCACATAATCTCATGATTTATAATATGTTGACACCTCACGTGTCAATACCATTTGGGAAATTTTTTGGGAAGTATAGCATTACTAATATATATATATATATATATATATATATATATATATATTATATATACACACACATACAATTTGATTTTGTATTTACAAAATTATTAATTAATTTGATTAATCAATTAATATTAGTGTGTTTTTTTAATTATTAATGTAAAAAAAATTAATACAGCTCATTTAAAAGAAATTAAAAGTGAGGAACAGTAGAACAAAAAAAGTTTTTTTTTATGAGATTGATTAAGAATTTAACCATTATCTCATTAATTATGGGATTGCTTCTAAATTTGTGATTTATGGGATTGTCTCTTAATTGACTTTTGATTTGGGAGAATACCAAAAGAAAAACAATTATTCCATTAAAAAAACTATTACTAATAAGGGTCCGTTCTGTAAGCGTTTTTCATTTGTTTTTCGAAAAAAAAAATGAAAATGAAAACAGTGTTTTTGGTTTCAGTTTCGAAATCCAAAAACGCATCTGGTAGCATTTATGGAAAACAGCATTCTGAAAATAAAACATTAAAAACGCGTCTGGTAGGTTAACCGAAAATTTCAAAAATTATCAATAATTCATCCTAAATAATTATCGATAATTATCAACTGAGTCATTTTTTTATTAAATAAAAATTAAAAATATTAAACATTTAAAAAACAAATTAGCATCAAATGACAATAAATATCTCAGATCAAATGTTGCTTTTTGAAGGCCAATTGGAATCCTAAATCCTTGTTTTTTGTGAGCATCACAAGTCTCTCCGCTTAATTTCTCTACACAACTTGCCAAAACAGAGCCAACACCTCTCTCTGCTTCTCTGTTCTCTCTCCATTACTTCCAAAATATCAATATCCACCTCCATGGACGACGACAACAGAGCAAGAATTTACATACTCTAAAATCAGCGAAACTCCATCAAAAATTTCCATTTCAAATACTTAATTAATTATAATATTATTCTCAATTAAAAATAAGATTGTTATTAATTGAATTTTCACTACAACAAGAGCATTGAAATTCAAAGTTATATTTTTGTTGTTGTTGATAGATGAACAAGTTACTCTCCATTGAAATCAAAGTAGGGCCAAGTGATGTATCAAAAGGGTGAAGATGCAGTTTTTACCAATCTTTCTTGCGTTGAATTATTTTTCTCTATGATTCAAGAAACCTTAAAAAACTCAAAAATACTATTAACTCTCCAAGAACGAAAGAGAGCTAGAAATCATATAAACCCAGATCATGAAAAGCATTAAGCGGCGGCGGGCCGGTGAAGAAGACGATTAAGACTAGCCGACGAAGAAGAAGATGACGACCAGCTGAAGAAGAAGAAGAAGACCAGATCGGCGGCGGCGAGCAAAAGAAGAAGACCAGATCTGGAAGAGAGAAGATAAGGAAGAAAGAAGATGATGCACGGTGAATAGGAAAAAGAAAAAATATTTTATTGTTAATTTTTTTGAAAAACAAAAACAAAAACAAGTATTTTATGTTTTTCAAATATTTTTCATTGTTAACACTGGTTTTGTTTTTCATTTTGTTTTTTATTTTTTGAAAATAAAATGAAAAACGGTTAACGAACGCGAATTCGAAATCGTTTTTGGAAAACAAAAACGAAAACTGACTGAAAAACAACTGCATGACGGGGCCTAATATATTTAATTTCATATTAAATTCAAGAGTATAAAAAATATCCATATTCATTATATATAATGATAAAAATAAGAATACTAATAATAATAAAAGCCAAAAGTCTCAACCAACTCATTAATGGTTAAGTTTTAAAAAAAACTAATTAATGGCTAAAGTTATGTTTAATCTGAAAATTTCCAAAAGAAAAACATTTATTAATAAGAATATATTTAATTTTATATTAAATTAAGCAGTCAATTAGACTGCATATTCATCTGGTTTGTAATGTATTTAAAGTTAAAGCTTCATCACGGCAACACGTGGCGCTATGAGGGTCGGCTTTTATCTTTTATTTTCTTAGTGATTTTCTTGAGAAAATCATAATCTCAATACCAAACAACACATATAGATATATTTCAAAGAATAAACTCACATATGCACACAAATTATAATAATTCTTATATGAACAAAGTATAACTTTAGAGATAGTTAAATATATTTCAATGAAGAAACTTGAAAAATTATAGAGTTAGAATACAAAATATAGGAAAGAAATACAAATGAAATCTTCATTGATCCATTTGAAAATAGTTCATGCATGCAACTTTTGATCATGTGTGTACCTCTGCTGCTCTGGGTTTCTACTTAGACCGGGCATGAGGCCTTGTGTAGCTTGGCTGCACAACAACAAACAAACACAATTGTAACAACAATAATAAATATATACATATTTGGTTTATGAAAAGAAAATATCGAAATCAGTAATATATATGAATTAATTAGAGTACTCACATACTAGGTGTCGAAGTCCTTGTTGAAGGAGTTGTTGTCATACTTCATTTCGCATATGATGTAACCGTTACTTCTCGCATCCCTTCAAGCAATTATGTAAGAAGTTGATCAAGCAATTATTTGAGTAATAGGAATAAAAAAAATGAATTGACAGAAAGATAATGATAAAAAAATATGAGATTTTAGGTGGTTTTTAGAGAGAAAATTGAGGGAGAGGAAAAGACTTTTGAGTTTTGAGGAGAAAATTTATTCATTGTAATTAATTAATTCAATTAGCTATTGAAAAAATTATTCATATTACTTTGATATTATATATACATTGATATTCAAAGATATAGAAATGAATGTAAAAATATAAATATTATATAGAATTTAATACCGAAGCTCTCTCACAACGACACGTGGTGCTGTGAGGGTCAGCTTTTATTTATACTAGTTTACATTCGGCACATATACCGTAAAAAGATAATGAGAAAATATAGCTGCTTAAAATTATAGTCCAAAAACACGGATAGTTATTTAGAGATTTTGTTTAATGCATGTTTCAATGCATAAAAATGTTTAAAAGTCTAAAAAAATCTTACGGTTTTGTAGAGAGTTGAGACACTTCTTATTATATATTATAATTAATAATTAATAACCAATTAATAGAGCAAAAGAGAATTACAATCGTCAAAATAAAAATAATTAAAAGATTAAGACAAAAGCTTTTCTAATTTTGACAATAGATGATATTTAGAAGGAATAAAAAACATGTTGATAGAACATACAGTAGTATAAAGGTAAGAGAAGATAAAAAGATTATAAGAACATGCGAAAATTAACTTTCTATGCATATCGAAATTAATAAAAAAAAATGAAAAAAAAAATGAATGCAACAATCTTTTTTTAATATTATATATATATATATATATATATATATATATATATTGAGATGAGATAGATGATGATGCTAAGGAGATCGATGACAGCTTAGTTAAGATGTTCCGATGCATTTATCAATTCCGATCATCAACAATTTTATGTAAAAAAAAAATTACAACCAATGAGATACATTTCACACTCATCTCTTATTTGAAATGGTTTGTTAATATGAATTTATTAATATTAATATTAACTATTAAATGAGAATATGATAGGTTTTCACACTCATCATTTATTTGATACAAACAGTTAATATAAATTTATTAATATTAACTATTAACTATTAAAAGATAATAAAATGTGTTTTCACACTTATCTTTTGTTTGAAACAAATAGTTAATATAATTAATATTAAAATTTTAAATATTATAAAGTTATGTTACCTTCATGCATTCTATTATATATGCAAAGTATTTTTCAATCTAATTAAATATGGTTAAATAATTATTAATCAATAATCATATCGGATTATTGGTCTAAAAACCGAAAAGTTATACCATTAATTAATGCTATTAAAAAAATAATCAACAATCAATATTACTAACATAGAGGAATAACATGAATAATTAATGCATTATAAATATTTAATATATATACATAAATATATAAAATTTAATGTCAAAACTCTCTCATGACAACACATGGTGCCTTGAGATTCAACTTTAGTATATTACTAGATTGCATTCCACACGATGTGTGTGATTATAAATCGTAAAGCAACAATAATTTAAATAGTCATTATTTAATTTATTGGTCTAAGATATTTGATGCATTGGAGACAGGGACGTAACCAGGATTCATCGCTAGAGGGGGATAGAATAGATCTTCTTAGTAAGCCTTTACGGAATGAAGAAATTTAATAATTGAAAAATAAATATACACCTAGTAGTTAACAAGGTAAAATTGAAATAATAATATATACATCTTAAAATATACATTTTCGGTGTAAGGCTACTAATAATGTACCAAAGAAATTTTTGAAAAGTTTTAACGTAACTTTAACAAGGTAAGATTGAAATAAATTTAGAGGAGATGTGATTGGTCTGGTGGTATAACCCTCGCAAATACACCACGAGGTTGTGGGTTCGAGTCTTCCCTCCTAAAAAAAACCCTGAAGTTATGCAATACTTCAAAAACGAAATTGAAATAAATTCCTCATTTGTTTGCTCATGCCAAACCAAAATAACTATCAACAAGATTTATACTAAACAATGTATGATATAGTTGTATTTTGATTTGATGTTGCACTCAGTTTTTATATCAATACTTTGTAATTTTGAAAATAGATTAACCCTAAAAATGTATAAACAAAAATTATAATAACCCTAAAATTATAAAACAAAATAAAATATTTAAATCTATATAATTCACAAAACTATTAATTAGATAAACACTAAAATTTCAAAATTAAATAAATTAATAAAATATATATAATTCATTAAAATATACCTAATTTGACAACTAAACTTTTTTGGACAAAGAGTTTAAACCAAATTTAGAGAATGGGAGAGAGTGGTTAATAAAAAAGTTATTTTTATTTGAAGTGGTGGGAGTGAGTAAAAATTAAAAAATAAATAAAAATAGAAATAAAAAAAGAAACAAGTGAAAGGACATGCATGGTATTTTCTTATATAATTAATCTAAATAGATAATTAAACAAATTGTAAGGACTATTCTTCAATTTATTCAATTTCAATTTTTTTTTAAAGATGGGCCAGGGTGGGCTTGAGCCCACCCTAGCCCCTGTTATGGTCCGTCCCTGATTGGAGATGAAAAACAATCATGGAGTATTTCTCTAGATTTATTTCTTTGACATCTCCAACATAAAATTAATTAATGGTCAGGTCAAGCCTTCTTATATGGTATGTTGAAGGCTCTATGATAATATATTATTCATCAACTATTAAAGGAAAAATATATGATTTAATAATAGTAAATTAGTAATAATTCTCATTAAATTATAAATTGTCAAAAATAATTCTCATTAAATCTAGAAAATCAGCCGTTAATTAAAAAAAATGAAGAGTTAAGGAATATAAAACTGAATGATTGAATATAATATTTAAAAAAAACTAATTAATGGTCAAGCATTCTCATACCGACACATAACATATTAAGGCTCCAAAGTAAGCTAAAATAATTAATAGTATAGAAAAATCACGAGCCAGTCCCCATAATTAATGGGATAATGAATAGAATGAAGAGTTAATTGCATAACTAATAAGATAAGGAATAAATATTCTTAATGAACCAAAATAAAATAAAATAAAATAACTTACCAAATATTATATATATATATATATATATATATTATAGTTAAATAATTAACAATACTTAAACAAAATTAATGAATACGAATTTATGGCTAGTTTGCAAAAAACAATTACGGCTTGTCTTTTAATCTTACCAAATAATGGAATACTTAAAAAAAACATAATACTTAATATTTAAAAATAAATTTATTCATTATCCAATTAATTATAAGATTGCTTTTTGATTAACTATAAATATATGATTTATAAAAAAAGATTATATTATTAAAACTTATTACACTTAATAACTAAATAATGTAATACTTAAAATAAAGAATTTATGTCTTGTCTTTAAACTTACCTAATAATGTAATATTTCAAATAATAATGATAATAATAATAATAATACTTAATAATAATAAATCAATTATTATATTGGTTTAGAGAATTTATTCACTATTCTATTAATTACAGGGATTGCTTAATGGTCAAGCTTTCTCATGCTGACACGTGGCATATTAATGCTCCAAAGTAAGATAAAATAATTAATAGTATAGAAAAAGCATGAGCCATTCACATAATTAATGGGATAATGAATAGAATGAAGAGTTAATTGCATAACTAATAAGATAAGGAATAAATTTTCTTAATGAAGCAAAAATAAAATAAAATAACTTACCAAATATTATATAATTAAATAATTAACAATACTTAAAAAAAAACTAATTAATATAAATTTATGGCTTGTTGGCAAAAAACAGTTATGGCTCATGTTGACACATGGCATGTTGAGGCTCAATGATAATATATATGATTTATTGATAGTAATAATTTTCATTAAATTTAGAAGATCAACTGTCAATTAAAAAAAAAATTAAGAGTTGAATATAAAACTGAAGGGTTGAATATAATTTTTTTTTTAAAACTCATTAATGGTCAAACCTTCCCATACTAAAGCTATTATAAGATATTATATAGATATTTTAATATTTTTTTTGTAAAATATTTATTTATTACCATTTATAAAAATAATTAAAATTCAAAAAAAATATTTTTATAAATAATCATAATGTATTTAATGCATATTTAATACATTCTAAACAATTAAAAACAAAACTAAACTAAAAAGGTATATATAGATATAAATGATTAATTTTTGTAATTAATATATAAGTTATAATCTATAATCTGGGGAATATAATAATAAAATAAATATACCAAATATTTGATAAAATTTTAGGGTTGTGACTTTTGAAATTATCGCATCAAATATGAGCCAAAATGTTTTTTTTTTACAGAAACAACCTTAAGAAATTAAGGTCGTTATGGAAGAATCCATCAAGTTACCGAGTCTGAATTATAAGAATTCCAAAACACCCTTGCATTATATTAAATAAGAACACAAAAAAAATATAAAATAAAAAAGATGGAGGATGCATAAAAATGCAGTAAAACGAATATAGTAAAATCGATCTAAATTTTTTTGATATAAACCGTCTCATTATCCTCTCACATTCACAAAATACTCCAAAGAACAAAACACTCATAACCAATCTCTTATTTACAATAAGCTCGACGCTAGAACTGGCCAATGTTATTAATATGACAATATTTGCAAATTCGTATCATAAATTCTTACTTTGTGAACTTATTAGCACTCAAGAAATCAAGAAGCTTTTCTGATAGTGTCAACTTGACTATAATTGATCCCAAAAAGCTGAATCTTCGTCGGAAACCATAATCTGCAAATCAACACACAAAGACATAAGTTAATTTACGTAATATAATAAAGCAATATTACAAAATGCAAATTTTGTAAGGAATGGAGAAAGGGGTACCTAATAAAGAAAAATAAAATAGGAGAAAAACATGGATTACAATGTTTTTCCTTAAAAATGTTGCAATGAATAGTTAGGGGTCGTTTGTTTTTTCCACT
This sequence comes from Dipteronia sinensis, assembly GCA_033220585.1. Taxonomy (NCBI): domain Eukaryota; kingdom Viridiplantae; phylum Streptophyta; class Magnoliopsida; order Sapindales; family Sapindaceae; genus Dipteronia; species Dipteronia sinensis. The sequence continues at coordinate 58,674,156 of CM065638.1, read as the reverse complement.
TAAAACTTAATGGGTCTGAATCATAATTATTAAGTTGTTTTGTTTGTTTTTATAAGTGGTCAAACAACTTAAAAATGCTAAAAAAACAACTTAAAATAAAAAGTAAAAAAACCTGACTTTTCACTTAATTGCAAGTCACTGAATTGCATTAAATGCAATCCAAAATCTTTTCTTCCGATACTATCCCCTATATATAACATATTTCCAATTTCCTCATAATTATATATGGTACAAAAATCTTTATTTTAATATATTTCTTATTTTAAATAACTTTAAAAATAAAAAAGAACCCTAATCACTTCTCATATTGGTGTTTAATATCAATATTTTATTATGATATTAGAGTGATGTATTTATATATTATTTTTTTAGAGTGTTTTGTGTGAGTTTTCCTATTGCCCATTTTATTTTTTGAAAAAAAAACATATATTTTCTTAATAAAAATGAAGTTTATTTGTAATTTAAGAAGAAGATCATGATCATATGTGTTTATATATAATTATTATTTTTGGATTTTTTTTATTCCATATTACATGTATAATTGTTTAATGTGGGTATAAATGTAAAATTACTTAGTTTCAGACAATTTTAATTTTAAAAAACAAACATGTTGACAATACATTCAGATGTGAGGAAAAAAAAACAAACATGTTATTTAAGTTCAGATTTCAGTCCCTATTCAGTCTTCAGAAAAATTCAGAACTATTCAGTCTTCAGATAAAAAAACAAATGACCCCTTAGTGAGAGAGAAATAGGGAGGAACTTAAAAATGTTGAAATGAATCAAATAATTGGAGTAGTGAGATATATATAGAAAAATATTAGAGAAGGGCAGAAGATTGTAATTAATTCTTTTTGAGACTCTTCATATTACCGTTTATAATAAGTATATAACTAATTAGCAATATATGTTATTTGTCAAAAAAAAATTAACAATATATATTAAATAGAGGTTCATATTATGCAAGGGAGATGAACCAATAAGAGAACATTTAATGTCAAAACTCCACCAATTATTAGATAGATATTATGAGTTTATAAGGACTAATTCAAAATACGAAACTGATAAGGAAATAAATGCAAGACTTAAAATATTGAAATTAAGGAGTATAAATATAATAATAACAATAATATACAAAACAACTAATTAATGATTAAATTTAAAAAAAAAACTAATTAATGGCTCAATTATAGAAGATTTATATATAGATATATAAATAGAAATAAATATATAGCATTTAAGTCCAAAGCTCCCTTAAGGCGACATGTGGCGCTGTAAGGATCAGCTTTTATATATTATATAGATATAGATAAAGATAGTGATATTCATAGATATAGAAATGAATATAAAAATATAAATATTAAATAAAATTTAATGACGAAACTCCTTCACGACAACACGTGGCACTGTGAGGGTCAACTTTTATATATTACTACATTGCAACATGCACGATGTGCAAACATTGTAAAATATGATACAATTGTCGTCAGATTTACGTGGCAAGTTGGGGCTCCGTTAATATAATATTATATTAGAGATTCAAAGAGGTAAATGTATTTACCACTGATAGCAGCGAAATGATTTGGCCTGTAAAAGTCATTAAGGTTAATTGAAAATTAGTAACTTCCCAAGAATAATAATAAGTAACAGGTTGACTCATAATTTTTAAACTCTCCCGTTTAAATTTACTTTTGATAATGAAAACCTCCACAAATACACATAAGTTATCTATAAGATATTCATTCCAAGATCAGAATATGTTTTCAGATCAACAATTTTGGTGATACCCAATTTGGTCTTCAATGCATGATAGATTGATAGTGCCTTACCCATATGTATCATCTGAAAAACAACAAATTAAAGTGTAATACATTAAAATTAATAAACTTATTATATGTAATCGATTAATTTATTATTCGGATGTAAGCACATAAAATGCATGCTCATAATAATTCAAAGTTAAAATGAAAATGAATCATTGTAAATGATTTTGTAACGATTTATAAATTAAATGAATTGTCACTTGTCACTGATACGCTTCAGCTTCATATCCGGTTTTATTAGGTTTTCTGTTTCCTTTTTTTTCTTGTCTTTCCAAGACACTAACTTATGAAATAGGGGTATTATCACTAAAGTCCCTATTTTTTCATGAATTGTCACATTTTTAAACGTCTTTGTCATATTAGTCACTTTAGTCCCTTGTTTTTTCAAAATATATCATTTTAGTCCATTTGACCAAAAACTAAGGGTCAACTATGATATAATATATAAAAATACAATTTTACCCTTTATTGTTATTTTTAAAATTTTTCCTTTTAGTCCCTCTAATTTCAATAATAGCTGGTCAATCTTTGAAAAAATAAAATAGTTTTATCAAGGATTGAACCTTTAACCTTGTGATTAATAGCCACAACCTCTAACCAATTGAGCTACTCTAGTTTGTTGTTGAGAATTTGTTGATTTAAATATATATATATATATATATATATATTTATATAATTTGTTTAAACTAATTTAAATCTGTTTATATAATTTAAAATAAACTTATATTTAATAATTAATAATAATAATAATAATATAAAAAACATATTTATGAAAATGAAAAAGAAAATAACAAAATAAAAGTAAAAAAAGGAAAAAAAGGAATTTTTATCTATTTTTCTTCTCTGTTGTTGATTTTTTTCCCTTTTCAATTTACGGGTCTTTGATTTTCTGGGGTTTTTTTAATCAAATTGAAATAATATATTTTTTGAAAAGAAAAAAAAATCCAAAAAAAAAGGAAAAAAAAATTACAGACTTTGATTTTTTAGATTTTTTGGATTTCTTTTTATTTTGTTATTTTCTTTTTCATTTTCATAAATATGTTTTTATATATTATTATTATTATTAAATATAAGTTTATTTTAAATTATATAAACAGATTAGATATATATACATTTAAATCAACAAATCCTCAACAATAAACTAGAGTAGCTCAACTGATTAGAGGTAGTTGCTTTTAATCACTAGGTTGAAGGTTCAATCCTTGATAAAATCATTTTATTTTTTCAGGGATTAACCGGCTATTATTGAAATTAGAGGGACTAAAAGGAAAATTTTTAAAAATAACAATAAAGGGTAAAATTGTATTTTTATATATTATATTATAGTTGACCCTTAGTTTTTGGTCAAATGGACTAAAGTGATGTATTTTGAAAAAATAAGTGGCTAAAGTGACTAATATGGCAAAGACGTTTAAAAAAGGTGACAATTCATAAAAAAATAGAGACTTTAGTGATAATACCCTATGAAATACTACAAAACCTCTTCTTAGAAAATAATAATAATAATAAATACTATGAATGATTAATAAACTAGTCATTGAGAAAATCTGTTCATCTTACTTTGTAATTATTTATTATATTTATTAATTAGTTAATATAATTAATTAATTAATATTAATAATTAGTCATTGAGAAAACATGTTCATCTTATAGTTAATTAATATCATTAATTAGTTATTGAGAAAACCTGTCATCTTATAATTAATTAATATTAGTAATATGTTCTAAATACCTTTTCCTAACATTTTTTTTCTTTAGCTTTTGGATCAAGTATTAAAAGTATTTTTCAAATATCAGTCTCCTGAAGTTCCTTTACAAATTGATCAAAAGGAGAGGGTGGGAAGAACATTAAAAAAAAAAATCATTTCTAAGGTATCCTAAAATGATGTGTTATGCATTATTTGATGTCCATGATAAAGTGAGAAAATAATTTCATAGTCAAGACCATCAGGAAATGTATCATGAACTTTAAATGACAGATCACTAAAGATTGGAAATAAACAATACACTGGTAATATATGTTCAAACTGAAGACTTAGATATTTAAATAAATCATTAAAATCAAAGTACTCTAAGTCTGTAACTACATTGAGATGCTGGCTCTAGGAATTTTTTACATGGAGAGATGGTATTCAATTATCCGGAATTCTGGTATTGTTGGACATGGAAATATAGTCGGTCAGTGGGTCCCTAATTAAAAGGTTGAGTGGCCGTAGAGGTGCCCACGGTTCGGTTAAACCGTGGGCACCAAACCGAAACCGGTTTCGAAAAACCGAAACCGGAACCGTAACCGTAACCGCCGGTTACGGAACCGGTTGGAAACCGGTTCCGAACCGGTTCGGTTACGGTTACGGTAGGTTGAAAACCGACCAAAACCGACGGTTTAACCGTCGGTTTTGGGTAAAAACCGACCAAACCGTCGGTTTAACCAACGGTCAAAACCGTCGGTTAAACCGTCGGTTAAACCGCCGGTTAAACCGACGGTTTAACCGTCGGTTTGGTCGGTTTTTGCCCAAAACCGACGGTTAAACCGTCGGTTTAACCGGCGGTTTAACCGACGGTTTCGACCGTTGTTAGTAAAAAAAAAAAAAAATTTCGACGAATCACGGCTTGCCACGCGTACCACATAATTGAAAAAAAAAAAAACAAAAGAATTGATGACCGTTGGGCGTTGGGTGAGATGACCAACGGTCATCTACCCATCTCCCAAGTCCCAACGGCCATATATATATATATATATATATATATATATATATATATTATTTTTTTCCCTTAATTTCTTAAAATTGTAAATTCGCCCCTCCACTATAATGCTTCAATTGTATATTATATATTTATATAATTGTATTGAATATTTTATATTAATTTCATTTTATTACAAATGTTTCATTTTATTACAATGTTTCAATTTCATTTTATTACAAATGTTTCAATTTCATATTATATTTTAAATTTTATTCATTTGTCAAAAAAAAATTCTGGAACATTATTTTTCCCATTATTTTAATTACGTTTAGTAATTATTGTAATTAGGTTTTGTTTGGAAAAAATAAATAAAACCGAAACCGAAACCGAAATAAACCGAAACCGAAACCGAAACCGACGGAACCGAAACCGAAAACCAAACCGGTTTTTTCGGTTACGGTTACGGTTTGGGTGGCCACGGAACCGAAACCGGCGGTTTCGAAACCGAAACCGCCCCGAAACCGAACCGTGGCCACCTCTAAGTGGCCGTAATAGAAAGTGAGAACTATAGTTATATTTGGGTTTCAAATAGTGTTGAGAGTGATGTTTATATGTACTTTTGCTCCATTGGTGCTGACAATGATATCTGAGAATGATATTTTTGTAACAAATTTAATTATACCTAATTTATAATAAGTAGTCAATAAATTATAATTTATAAACTTTAATGTTGATAAAAATAATACTGTTGTAAATTTCTCAATGATATCTTTAAAATGGTACTAATATTTAATATATTTTAATATTTTTAAATTATTACCAAATTTAATAATATTGAAAATTTTAATTTTTAAATAAGGAAACATCATAAAATTTAAATTTCATAGATTAGAATACACTTAACATAAACATATACATAAAGATCCTCATTTCTTTGGTTTACACCGATGATTGAAGTTTCGGTGTGCATTAGTCAAGCTTGGCATAGAGCAATATCTTCAACATTGGACCAATTTGCTGCCCTTCCACTCATATTAATCATAAACACAATGAATGAAAGAAAAAAAAATTAGAAACTCAAACTATGGATAAATGTGATGTAAAATTATGTGGGAATGAAGTATATATAGACAATTTCAACTAGCCGTTGGAAGAATTTTTGAATTTTTCTATAATTTTTTATAATTTATTTTGAATTTTTGTTGATTTTCTAGTATTTTTGTGATAAAAAATTAATTTTTTTCAAATTTTAATGTCAGAAACATTGTAAACCGTTCATCTCCAACGGTCAACAAATCTGATCTGTCTATCTCCAATAGTCAATAAATCCAACTGAAAATACTACTCAAGCGTATGTCTAACAACCTAGAGGGGGGGAGGGGGGTGAATGGGTTGTTAATCGATTATTACCAACTTTTTCGATTAGTCAATATTAATAACAAATAACCCAATACATACATACATACAAAATCAAGTAAAGTGCGGAAATATAAAGAACACTTGATTTTGACGTGGAAACCCTTCGACAAGGGAAAAACCACGGGCTATCCTTCTAGCCACAGACGATCACAGAAATCTACTATATGAATAAAAGATTATACCCTCAAGTGATACTCGGACTCTCACTCTCGATAACCTCAGGCTTTGGACACTACCACTCACCACTCTTGGTTCAATCCCTAGTGATATCCCCGGATACACTACTCTTGGCGTGAACACCTCATACTCTTACCCCGCGGGCCTTTTACAGTGGCACTTGACCAATGCTTGCCAACCCACCCTTGGTTGCAAGACTTTACTTGCTTGTGCAACTTCACCTAGAAGCCACAAGACTTTGACTCATGAAGAGTATTAAAAGTCTTAGTATATATGACACTATGCTCAAATGCAATAATGTGCAAGACCAAACACAAAATGCTTAACTAGATGTTATAATGCAATTAAACAACCTAGTTATCAAACAATGCCTACATGCCCATACATAATGACTCAATTAGATGTACAGATAAAATCTAACAACCTAATTGTCAAATAAAGTCCAACCAACACAAGTTGTCACAACATATAATAAGGGCAATAAATATGCAATCAAGAAATGCAATTAATGAGGCATAAATATGAAAGTCTAGATGCAATGCATAAAGACTTAGCTAGAAGGGAAATGTGGTCCTAAATTCTAGCTATCAATAAAAACCCAATCAAATATTCATGAAAATTAACTAGTTGATTAAAACACAATTTCTCAACTTAGTTTTCAATAAATCACACATGAAGTCTCAATTAGTTGTAGAAAAATTCTAACAACCTAATTGTCAAATAAAACTCGCATAAATATTCAAGAACTTGACTAGATGCACAAAGTCAACCTAATCATCAATTAAGCATACATGAACATTTATGGATTAGCTATTTAGGCATAAATGACCTAATAATGCAAGCTATCACAAACAAACCCAATCATGCAATTTTGACTCATAAATATATGCAATAAAGTGAGTCAAGGTATTTAATCAAGCAATAAATACCTAATCTAGAGTAAGTAGAACAATAAATGATATTCAATGAAGTTCTAACTTACCTAGTCATGAAACCATGAAGACTCATGCTCAAAAGATGTTGAATGATGCAAGATGAAGATGGGTTTTGGGTTTGGAGAGTTAATGAATTTTTCTCTCTCTATCTCTCTCTAAGGTTTCTGCAAAAATAGAGGTCTTAATGAAGAAGAAGAGATAAAGATGTATTTATAGTGGGAAAAAACAAGCTGATGCGAAAAGACCAAAAAACCCAGTTTTTTTGGTGCCAGGCGACATGAGAGGCTACATATCCAAGTAGCCTACCATGTCACCTAACGTTCTGGAGAAGAAAAAACATGTCTGAGGTGACATAAGAGGCGACATGCACAAGTGGCATTGCATGTCGCCTAACACACTGAACAGCACACCAGCTCCAGAAACAAGCAACCAAAAACATGATCAAACGACATCGAAACCTTTTGTATGATATACCGTTGGAAAGGTATTGAAGTCTACTTTCTACTCCAATTTAAAAAATGAGGTTCTGATGTCTGTAGAAAGTGTTATGGTCATTTAAGTGACCAAAGATCAAAAACGGATAACAACAGAGATGCTCTGTTTCAGTGGTCTCTTTGGAGACTTCAAAACCAAATCAAACGGTTATAAAATATTAAGAATAATATACCGTTAGAAAGGTATGGAAGTCTTATTTCTATTCCAATTAACAAAACAAGATTTGGATAACTATAGAAAGATTTATGGTCAAAAGAGTGACCAAAGGTCAGAATTGGTCAATAATAAAATTCTCACAATTATGGTATAAAACCATGTAACCAAATACCAATCCATAAGAGCATAAATGAAACCTGTCTATGGTCACAAATCGTGCTAAGACTCAAGTACACTTATGTCCAAGCGCGGACACAACACAAGCACACCATCGTGCGAGTGAGGACGTTTCCGAACACACAACGGAAAACGTAAAACACAACAATCACACTTAAAGACAAACAAAGAAGTGCTCGTGTGAGTTGAGACATAAATGCACACAATCATGGAAGCACAAATGCAAGGTTATATAAGAATGCATGTAAGTGTGTGTGCAATGTGTAAGAGATGCACATATATAAGCAATGAAGAACACAATGCAAGATGAAGCAAAGCATGCATGAAGTGTGTGTGTGCACCTAAACTCTTCAAGAGACAAAGTCAAGTAAGTATACATTTTGCTCTTGAAGTCATGAGAATGCTTGGAAGCTTGCCAATGGAACCTAAGCTATCCATTACAAAATCATCCCCAATGTGGTATGTCATGAAATAAGCCAATCACAAAATAGATGTTCTTACACCAACCGGGTCCCACACATTCATCTCTCTTAATTATGGTGTGGATCCCATAAAAAAAATAAAAGTATCACTATTTTATTCATCTAACACATGTTCCCCACCACCTTACAGATGAGTCACACCATATAACTCTCACTCTTACCTTTAATAATTATAACTCACTCAAATAACTCTCAAGTTATTTTAACTCTCTATTGGAAAAGGTTTTGAGACTTAAAAATGAGCATATAAATCTCTATTGGAGATGGTCTAACATCCATATATCTTATATCTATTGTCTGGAACTCTGTATTTTCTTGGAAAAACATTGATTTCATAAATACATATGTTTCAATTTCTCACGATCATCATTTTCCTTCTTTTACTTTTGAATGGCAATTTATAAATAGCATTGGCTTTTAAATAAAATTTCAAAAGACTTCATTTCTTAGATTTCTGTGTCTAACTTAATCACGATTGTCGAAAAGTATTCATAAAATAATGATATAAATACAAAGGACGGTAGGAGCTGATTTCATCACCATCGTTTCCATGTCAACCCAATGGGTTCCAAGGGGGGCCTTAAGCATCAACTACTTCCAAAATGACATCTAACTATTTCTAAAATTAAGTTAGTATAAATATGTAAATAATATTGTCAAAAAAAAAATATGGACATAATAATAAGCAAAAGGTAAATTCACAAACCTTTATTCAAAAATAATAGGAGCACGTTCCAAAGAGAAAAAAAGGGGTGCTCCAAAGGAATATGAGATAGGGTACAACTGTTTAAAACCAATTAAAATTTAAAACCCTTAAGATTTTGGGATCCTTTTGCTCCTCCTCTGCTTTACTTGTCTGTATCTGTTATTTGTTTTCTGGGGTTTTGTTTTGCTCTGTTGCCTGGCGTCTTTGTTTGCTTTTGCTGGGGCTTGTTTGTTTAGCTTTGGGCTTTTGGGTGCCTTTTCTTTTGTTCTGTTGTTTTGCCTTGCCGTTTTTCGGCCTTTTAATACACTTCGCCATTTTAAAAAAATATATTCAACCAACAATTAACAAAGAATGATTATCTAAGAATCTAAGATGAGAACACAAGTGAAATGAAAACATTATAATTTATCAAAAGTAATACCTCATTTCGTATAATATGTGTTTTTGTCTAAGTGAGGTTGTTTTAGTTTGATTTATATGCTAGAAGGCTGCCAACTTTTAAACTCCCAAGTCATTATAAACTTTATTAATTATTTCATGTCTTTTTAACTTAGGGGTCGTTTGTTTTTTTGTCTGAACACTGAACAGTCCTGAATTTTTCTGAAGACTGAATAGGGACTGAAATCTGAATCTGAATGACATGTTTGTTTATTTTTTCCCTCACATCTGAATGTACTGTTAACATGTTTGTTTTTTAAAAATAAAACTGTCTGAAAATAAGTAATTGTATATTTATACCCATACTAATTAAAATATGTAATTTAACATGCACCATTCTTTATAACATTTTGTATGGTATTTTTTTTTTTTTGCAAACAAAGTTTAATTTAAAAAAAATAAAAAGTTAAACAAAGAATATAAATTTGCATGTTCTGTAAACAAAGTTTAAGTTAAATTTATTGTCAAAAAAAAGTTCAAATTCAAGTTCAATTTTATATGTTGTTCACGTTTCCGGTGAATATAATTCATGAAACCTTTTTTGTGTTTTTTTGTTTCCTGGATCATATGCACCGGAAACCAAATAAAAAAAAAGGTTCTTGAATTTTTATATACAATAATTCTATAACATTTTCAAGCCACGCAATCTACTTAATATGATAGACAACTTTATTGAGCACTATACGAATAGTTAGATAACAATAAATAAATAAAGAGTTTTTACCGGGATTTGGCAGAAGAGAAATTCAATTGTTCAATCTCTGAAAAATTTCATTATGAAAAGTATTTAGTTTTTCTTTTCTTTTCTAAAACATGTTTAAAATAAGAAATATGTTAAAAGAAAATTTTTTATACCATATTAAATTAATATAAATTTTGAAATATATCTTTTTTTGGAGGATAGACTTGGAAGAGAATATTTTAATTGTAATCCAGTGATTTGGAATTAAGTTAAAAGTCAAGATTTTTTACTTTTTATTTTAAGTTGTTTTTTGATATTTTTAAGTTGTTTGACCACTTAAAAAAACAAACAAAACAACTTAATGAGTTCAATTCAGACCCATTAAGTCTTAAGTGAAAAAAACAAACGACCCCTTACTAAATATAATTTAATGTCTTTTTAATTTACTATCTAAATAATATAATATTATTATTATTTGATTAATTAATTAGTTAATCTATTGAACTTACTTAGGAAATTAATTGATTAATTAGTATGATAATATTATTAATGACAATACATTTAATTAATTAGTTAAGGTCTTTTGAACTTATGGCTAAATAATATGATAAATGATCAAAGCTTTATAATTAATAATTAATAACATTTAAATCTAAAGCTTCCTCACGGCGACACTTGTAAGAGACAACTTTCATATATTATAAAGATATAGATATAGATATAGATATAAATGACGTTATACCCATAAAATTTGCCTTTACTTTTCTCAGAATCACACCCACTATAATTGGGTTTAAAAATTAAATGACACTTTTTAGAGGTAGCATTTCAATACTGTCATTGCTTTAATAACTTATGTTTAAAAGTCACCTATTATGGTGAACGGACAAAAATACCCTCAATAGTTGTTCCACATCAGATTTCTTTCATTCAATTTACAGTGACAAAGTTGTGAAGTAGAGAGAGAAAGTCTGGTTGAAACCTAGACAATCACTCGAAAGGTGATGGAGTAGCTACGCAAATGCATTCGGGGGTCGAGCTCCCCCCTAAGCTCGCGGTGGTAATTTAAAAGTCTCAGTTTTGAATCTTCTATTGTTAAAGTTGTTGAGGGTTGAGATTTTCAAGTGTGGAAAATGATTAACAGTATTACAATAAGCTAGGAGATTTATATAAAAAGCTTGGAGACTAATTTAAAAGTCTCGGTCACTTCTTACAAAAGGCTCGGAGCCTTATGTAAAAGGATCAGAGCCTTATGAAAAAAGCTCGGACAGTGTTTATAAAGGCTCGAACAGAGCTTAGAAAGGCTCGGAGATTCAAAATTCACAAAACCAGCTTCAAGTTTACAAAAATACTTGGAGAACAAATGAAAATGAACGGATAAAGTGTTACAAGACTTAGAACACACAGGTATAGAAAATTTATTGTGGCTGTGCTGTAGGAGATTTCAATTTTCAGACAAGTTTATTGTAGAGAGATAGAGGAGTTATTGAGTCTAGTGTTCGAAGTGTGAAGATGGAAGTACAAACATAATAAAAAATTGATTATTTAAGGGACAATTTTGGTAGGTCACCATAATAAGTGTCTTTTAAACATAACTTATTAAAGCACTCACTTGGGTGCAACAAAGGTTCAAAAAAGTGACATTTCTCACCATTTCTACCACTATAATTTGTTAGGGATTTGAACCGATGGATCGCCGGAAGCGTCATGCCTAATATACGCTCATAACTCATAGCAATTAATAACGTCAATAGCAGAAAAATAAGATGAGAGAAAATAGACCAATCACAACACAAGATACACGTGGAAAACCCAAATCGGGTAAAAACCACAGACCGTCAGGACGACAGAGAAAATTCCACTATATGATAAATTGTTACAACCATATACTCCAGGATTCTCTCTCACATCTCAACCCCAAACCATTGAGCCTTACCAAGTCCCTAAGCTCACAACGAGCTTTACATCATGACTCTCAGCTCACAAACGCTCACAAGATCCTCACCAAGAACCCCCCCCCCCCCCCCCAATATCCCCTAGGTCTCCCCTGAATATTACCCACGGATCTCATATTTGATCCACTGATATTCCCTTGGATCCCTCCCCGGATATCCCCTTGGGTCTCTGACCCGGATCTCACCACTCTCTGATGTTACATGGTGTTTCTTTTGACTCCACACAAAATAACCTACTTACAAGGTCTATTTATACTAGCTATATGGAGTTTAAGAGAAAAGGAAATCCTACTCCTAAACATACAAGAATTACTTATTCCACATAAATACTAGTTTCTATTTATGACAAGTCTTCTTGTAAAGAGTATTCATTTTTCTTTAAGCATAAGAACTTCCCAAAAGAATTACTTTCCTTTTCCGCTGAAGATTTCCTTTTTCACGCATGCTTATGATTGACTACGATTCGGGTCACGGCTGCGCACCCGTTTCCTAAACCGTTACAAGTCACCTGGAATGCACCGCGTTTCCTTCCGGAATCCGATTCTTCAGTTCTTCTTCGGTCTTCAAATCTCCCTCAAACACCATCTCCAACTTCCAATCGTTATCCCACGTCTCTAGGAAGTTTCACATCAGTTGAGTCTCGTTTGGTTAATATCGGGTTCACTTAAGAATACGAGCCAAAACCTAACATAATTTTCTACATTGTAGTGTGGTTTGTGATGATCATCCATGACAATTGGAAATTTATACCCATATTCACCATTCTTTGATCAATCCCTGATTGTCATGCAATTTCCGATTGATCACAAACCACACTACGATGTAGAAATTATTGTGGGTGTGGCTCAAAGAAAAGTAAAGGCAAATATATGGGTATTACATGGATGATGGATCAGATCAACCTCGTCATTTAAGAGTATGATATGGGTATAAATGTCTTTCACTGAGTAACAAATTATATTCGGGGCTGATCTGATCCTCACTGATCTCACCAAGGGATGGGAAGAATGGTTAATAATAAGGCTTACCAGCTTTTGGAATCCACATCAAATGCTTTCATGATCCAACAATCCTTTCGAAAAATTTCGTGTTGATAGTCGACATTTTTTGGGCTAAATAGGTTATATATATTCCAAAATTACCAAAGCAAAGAATTAACAAAAAGCTGGAAAAATCAAAATGAAACAAATATATTCAATGGAATGCTAACATATGATGCTTATATCAATTTAATTTCTTAATTTTATTATTATTGTAGATATGTGGATAATGAAGTCAGCTGAAAGTAACATATTGAATGGAAGCAAACCAGGTACATATTGTGTTGTTTTGACAATTAATTATTTTTTTCCTTCGCTCGCCTTTTAGATCCAGAGTCAATCACTTAAAAACAAGAAATCTTTTCTTTGTTTTTTTATTTAATTGGTGGTTACAAACTTAAAAACAAGAAATCCTTTATTTGTTTTTTATTTAATTGGTGGTTACAAAATTCCAAATTGGTATAATTTTCTTAAATTAACTTAGTATCCGATGGAAAAAATAAAGAAAATAATATAACATAATCAAATTAACAAAACGTACTTTGATTTCCATTTATCTTTGTATTTCCAAAATCTTTATTTAAACCTTTGTTTGATATATTGTCTTGGTTAGAGAAGCTGCTATTTGATTATTATTTTTTTCAATTGTAAAGGCCCTCATTTCTTCTTTTCTTACTTGAATTTTGAGTGTTGTGCTTTAATCATAAATGCTTTTGTATGCGTGGGTGTGAGTGTTGTACCTTATAGGTTTGCATTTTGTGTTGTTTTCAAGGATTCATGTGATCGACTGATAATAGTTTAGGTATGCAAGCATTTTTTTTTTCAGTTTTGTATAAAGGCCGGTGTGGTGACTGAACTTACTGTTTTCTTGCTTTCATATCTAATTAGTAGGGTTTTCATTTTGCACAAAATTCATTTTTTTGTAGGTACATTTTTGTTGTGGTTATCTTATTGCATTTTTTGTTCTTGATTTGTATAAAAAAAAAATCATCATTGTACCATATAAACATATATAAAAGGTGTGCTTCTTTGGTTTCATGACTCATGAGGATGGATTTCTTTTTCCAAAGTCGTTGATTTTTGAAAATCAAACTCTTTTAATAATTTTATTTTGTGGTAATTAGAACAATGATATCTGTCCCTTCAACATTACATGGAAGAAGAAGCCAATGTCAAGACTCAAGAGAGGTTCTTTTGCTTCTTGATTACAATTTACAAGAAATTAAGATGGGATAATCACAAGGCACAAAAAATTATGAGACACTCTTCTTCAAACAATTCCAGGTGCTATTTTTGTTTACTTGGGAAGTAAACAAATAGACAAGGGATATGCATGTATGCAAATGTTGGACTGTGAAGATAATAACAATGTTCCAGTGTGTTGTCTACATTTATACATCTCTATATATAATGAAGATGAAGTATTGAAATCTTTGGCAAATAGAACAACTAATAGTACCATGGATTCTAAAGATGAGTCGTAAAAGAAGTTTAATAATTTACTTTTTACGACCTCTAAAATGTTAAGATGAACCAAAAATATATTAATAACCATTTTAATTAAATTGTTTTCTCTTGAAATCTATACAAAGTCAAATTTGGGGTGAAGTACCCTAAACCAAACAAACTTGTAAACTTTTTGTTTTTTCCTCTCGACTCATTATATGCAAAAACTAAATTGGAATTGGGGATGTCAAAGACTCCATTTGGATGTTTGAGGGCAAAAAAAAAAAAAAAACATCCCCTCTTTGTTAATTTGATTCTACGAGAGAAAGCCTTTACCGTCAACTACCATCCAAGGATCCAAAAAATGAAGTAGAACACTAGAACTTGTTGTTTTTGAAATAGTTGTTTAATTGGTGATTTGTGGTGAGGATAGCGTGGCTTGAAATCATTTTCTAACATTCGAGTAACATTTCTTTCCATATGATTCTAATTTATTTTTTGCAGGTAGTGAGGATAGAAAAAAAAAATTCAAGAAAGCTATTGGTGAGATTAAATATATTCTATAAATACGGTCCGAAATACTACTCTTACTATCAGGGAGATGTTACATATGGATTATAACTCTCACAATTGGAGAGATGGTTACTCCCACAAATCGAAAGAAAACTCCTTACATATTCTTGTAAAATACGTATGATGAGACTCGAATCCCTAACTGCTAGACAATGAAAGGAGATATATAAGTATATAACCATCTCTATTGAAAGGTGATATGATTGTAAAAAGCTATCCTGATAGCAATAGAGACACCTTTAACTTTATTAAACTTTATTATATATATTTTTAATATATACGTTCTTACCGCTTAGCCACGTTAAGTCACGCCTAAAGAAAATAATTTGAAAACATGATGAATTCCGATCCAAATTATAATTATAGAGGGTGCACCGTGCACATCGAATTCTAGTAGGAGGAGAATTTCTCATATCCAAACATATATTTATATACTGTATACAGAGCTCTGTCCCTTCGTCTGTCTTCTGTCTCTCTATTTTAGGGTTTGGATTTGGAAGAAGTTAAGTCATCCACAATGGAATCGTTATCAGCGAATGACCAGCAGAACATGGTCTCTTCTTTTCTCGAGATCGCCGTTGGTCAAACCGCCGAGACTGCCAGGCAATTCTTGCAGGTCTCTCTCCTTCAAGCTCTTTATATATATATATATATATATATGCGTGTGTTGGTGATTGAAATTTTATAGCTTTTTTGTTCAAGTGAGATAGGGAATTTTGTTGCATTATTGTGCATTTCTCGGGGTTTTATAAAAGCTCTGATTTCTTTGATAGTGTGTGATTTGATTGTGTTTTTGTTTGATTTCTATGTGTATTTTAAACTATTACAGCTGACTATGTAGCTGATCCGAGGTTGCTTGGAATGTAGTTATGGCATTTAAAATTTTTGGGATTGTTGGATTTTTCTTGACTGTTACTATCGAAATAGCTGAGTTGTTTTTTCAGGAGGTGAAAAGATGACTGCCAGTTAGAATGGGATTTAAAAATCTCATTTTTTAAAGATCACTTAGGTGTTCCTTATTTTTGTCTAGAATTGTTTGTCTAGTTAAATGTTAGTGGTACCAGTGCACATAAACCCTTTCAAAGCTGAAATTTTGATTTTTTATTTAGTTTTCTTTTTTGGCTGTGTTGGTTTTCGGTAATTTAGAATTATATTATGTACTGTAATTTGTAAGACATCCATTGTTGTGTTTTTAAATTCAATCATGTAATGATATGGGGAACAGGCCACAAGTTGGAAGCTTGAGGAAGCTATTCAGTTGTTCTATGTGGGTAATGAAAGTGGGGTGATGCCTTCTACTTCAGCTTTAGCTGCACACTCTCCAATAGAAGAAAATCCTAATTTATCAGCTGATCAAAGTCCAGTGTATGTAGTCTTTTAGTGTTTGATATTTAAATTTATTGGTTCAGTCTTTAACATAAACTTGTATATGTTGTCTCAGACCACATGTTGGACAAGATGGTGGAGATGAAGTACGTGCTCCTCTACCTGTTGTAAGGGAGACACTTTATGATGATGCAATGTTATATGGGTATGTTCTTTTTCTCAAAATTGATTTCTATATCTTTAAGTGAAATGGGGTTGGGATTTTTATTTATTTTTTTTTATTGGACTTCTTTTGATGGTGGGATTTGTATATCTTTATTTAGAGTGTCAAGGGCGGGATTTCCGCGACAGGAACCTAGTTCTATGATTGCATTCAGGAACTTTGACGAAGAAATGAAGCGTCCTGGTGTGTGGGAAGCTGAACAAAGTGCATCTGCAGCAGATACCTCACGAGATAATCTTGCTTCTTTATATCGTCCTCCATTTCATCTGATGTTCAATGGATCATTTGAAAAGGTACCTGAGGATCTTTCATTAGGTCTCTTGCTCTGTTATACTTTACTAGAAGACCTTCGACCAATTGCATCATAAATTGCTAGCTAGTTGTATAAAAATCTAGGAATTTTAATGATCTGTCTTAAAATCAATGGGCACTTTACTAGAGACTTTAATTTGAAAATTATATTTATGGATCTTCATTTGGGTCAGTTTCTTCTAATCTTGGGTTGCTTGAAGAAGCCGAATAGGGCTTGGGAGTACCTGTTTCTGCACTGAATACATCTGCTTTGTCTTCCGTTGAGTTTATAGTTTTTGCTCCTAAATCGACGATGTTAAATTTCATTATAATACTATTGGAAATCACATGTGAGAACAAAATCACACATTGAAAATCTGAACATAAGAAGAATGTTTAATGTACAAATTGGACTAGCAATCCTGTAAGTGACCTTTTGGGTTGTAGCTTGTTCCAATATATTAATTTCTTGCATCCTATGAAATTCTATCAGAAAGAGGCAATTATTAAAGAACTCTATCAAAATAAGGCAACTGCTCAAAATTTATTCAAGGCAACTCCTCAAACAAAACTCTAAGCAAACCCAATTTACATGTGAGAGGGAGTGTTGGAAATCATGTGGGAGTGCAAAATCTCATTGAGAGTTAACAGCCAAATAAACTTTCTTGTTTTGTTTGTGATTCAATCAATAAGTATTAGCCCATTCCATAACATTAATTCTAGCAAAATTGATTCATGCTAAATAGTTTGTTAATATCTTAGTTCCTGTGAGAAAAATGATTATGGAACATCTAATTGACTTAATAAATTGACATGTAGAGGTCGAAAATGTTGATGTTTAATCTTATTACATCTAAATGTTATATATTTGTATGCTAACTGTTTGTGTACCTTCATATTCAATCCAATTTAACTGGAAGCTTTATTTATTTATTTTCAATCCAGGCAAAAGATGCTGCTTCTGTTCAGGATAAATGGCTCTTGGTGAACTTGCAATCAACAAAAGAATTCAGTTCTCATATGGTAATGGGTTTTTTCTCATTCTTTGAGAGTTAATGTTTCTATATGCTTATGATATGTAGTCTCACTTCTGGTATATATCTATTGCTTTTTGAAGCTTAATAGGGATACATGGGCCAATGAAGCAGTTTCTCAAACTGTTAGTACTAATTTTATCTTCTGGCAGGTTAGTAAAATGCTTTGCAAGTCTTCTTTCTTTCAAATATTCCTCTTCTTCTTTTTTCCCCTTCATTTGTATCAATTAGAATTATTTGACATAGTGCTAACAATATATATATATATATATATATATATATATATTCCTTTTGTTTTCTCAACACTGGGTACATAAGTACATTTCCTACATTCAATCTTTAGCCTCTCCTCTGCCACATACACTTACATTTCCTTTATTCAATTTGATGTGGTTTTATAGCTATTAGATCTCGGAGATGTATATGGGTAGGATTCAATTTATTTATTACTTTTCTTATTTGACTTTTCTCTCTCCCATTATGAATATTTTTTATGTCCTAGATTCTCTCTTCTAAATTTAAAACAGCTATATTTTTCTTGCTTCTTCTTTTTTCCCTTCTGTCTCTCCTCTCCTTTAACAAGCCTACACTGATTTATCGACTCCTAAATCTGCTATTTAAATATCTTTTTTTAATTCATTTTTTTTTTCATTATTGTCTAATACTGAATTGGCGTTCCTCAAGTTATTCCAAACATTATAAAGCATCACATGGAATAGTGGAATTAATTAAAAGAGCAACTTTAATGTTAGACAAGCTGACAAGGTATTTAAGGTAAAAAGATAAAAATGATGTGTGTACTGTCATGTTGTGGTAAATACCATGAGTACTGTATCAAACTTATTAGGAAAAAAAATCCGAATAGTTCAAATAAAATCAGTATTTGAATTCATTCATGAAATTAAGACTTGGGGAAGAAAGATTTACTATTTAGTGAATAAACTGGTTAAGGCATGTAGTTATCATTTGTTGTAGTGAACTGAAGAGAGAATATTAAATTTAGGAAAAAAAATCTAGGAGAGAGGAGATGAAATAAAAAAAAACTAATGATGGAGATAGAGAGAGAGACAAAGAAGAAAATAAATTCATACATTGAATCATTATTATCTACATCTCCAAGATCTAATCGCTATAAAATGGTATCAAATCTTGTGTTGGATCTTATTAGGTGGCGCTTTATAATAAGATGTTTCGTATTTTAGTCTACTCAATAACTAAAAGACAAAATTGTTAATTTGTCTTTTAATGAAAAAAAGGCAGCACCTCACTTTATAAAGTAAAGTGTCACCTTATGGTTCAGTGTTTCACTATATATTTAACATTTTATACTATAAAAATGAAGTAGCTCTGGTTGAACTGGATGTACAGAATGTGCCCCTTTTCTTATCTTGAAGCTGTAATTTGTTTTACTAATCCTAAATTGTTTTGTTCTACACTTTAATACCTAAAATCACTTTTCGTTTGAGCTTTAACTGGTTCATATTACAAGGTCACTTAAGGCGGATTATCTTAATCCCTGATGTATTATATGATGCATAAAAAGACTTGGATGTTCATGCTTTCACTGCTGTTTAACATAGACATGAAAATTATAGACCATTACATATTCATCATCTGACTGATCATAGTTTTTGGACATAGGTCTACGATGATACAAGTGAGGGCAAGAAAGTATGCACCTATTACAAATTGGATTCAATTCCTGTAGTGCTTGTCATTGATCCAATCACAGGACAAAAGATGCGATCATGGTGTGGAATGGTTCAACCTGAGAATTTGCTAGAGGTACACGCCTGTGACATATATTATATTATTCTTTTAGTAATTCAAAAAACTGAATAGTACTTACGGAAATGGGTTAGGTAACATTGAATTAATAATGTTTCAACTAAATGACGATTTTCAATGTATTGCCATCCTGATTGGAGAAGACATATCTTTAATTTTAGGATCTAGTACCATTCATGGATGGTGGCCCAAGGGATCATCTTGCAGCTCTGTCTCATAAACGCCCAAGAGGAAATTCATCAACTCCTCAACAAATATTTAACGGTAAGTTGATGATCACCCCATTTTAATTTTCTGCGATGTTACTATTATATATGGACGTCTTGAGCACAAGATCAAGATAGAGAACTGATGAAACGTTAATTTGTGCTGGGATACCAATTTCAATCTAAAATTTTAGGTTCGTAGTTATTCTTGTATTGTATTCTTCATAGCCTGCTATATAGTAGTGGATTACTATTCAGCAAGGAGATTTATTAAGTGACATGTGGTTGATTTAAAATGAGACATTATGATTGCAGTGGGATGTTCAACATATAATCTGACGTCTTGACTTGTGGTATAACTGAAACATATACAAATTGCAAAAAGTTGAGTAAAAATATTATAAACTTACATTTCCTTAGGAGGGAAATTTCTTAATGGAGTGGGAACATACCCATGAAATAAGTTTGCTTGGAAGGCTTGTATTACTACTGAATGTTGCATGTTAACCTCTTTGTGGATAAATGGCAGTCTGGTGCTTATGATACCGTCTTTCGTGCCCTTGGTTGCTGGTGACTGCGTAATGCTAATGATACATGTCGATAAGGTTCCATATATTGCTAATTCTTTTTTTTCTAAAAGACAAGTCTTTTATTTGACTGTCAAGGAACCTAGATGCTTTAATTTTATTTAACTTTCTGAAGTGTATTCGCTTCAAATTACATTTCTTTTTCTGGGTGGAACACTCGAGGCATGTTTGCTATCGTTTTACAAATGCGTTTTCTATTTTTGAAATGAAAAACGCATTTGTTAGCCTTGTTTTTGAAAGAAAACTAGAAAAATGGAAAACACGTTTTTCACTTTTATAGTTTTATTGAACAAAATTTGGGAATGTTATTTTGACGTTTTACACTTCTTGTTTTTACCGGTTGGAACAAAATTTGTTTTCTATGGGACCAGTTAAATGAATATGCTCTGTTTATTATAAACAAAATTATTAAATCTTCTAGATTTTATAGTTATGTATATATAAATATATTTTATTATATTTATTCTTTTTATTATTAATGAATAAACTTTTCTTAAGACTAATAATATATATATATTATTTCTTATCATAATTTTTTTTTGTAAAACCATGAATAGACGCCAATCAATTTTTAAATTATCTTTTTAATATAAGGAAATATATATATATATATATATATATTTAATTAACAAAAATCAATTTAAATTAATTTAACTACACATAATATTTTGTTACTTCTACAATATTTTAAAGATATATTTTCCAAACAATTACACCAATTGTTCAAAAAACAATTACACCAAATACATATTATAAAACATTATTAATTAATATATTTGTTTCAGAATTCAGAATAATGTTTTTAGTTTTTACTACTGGACACTTTTTCAAATCCTAAAAATATGTAAATCAATTATCGTTTTTAAATGAAAATTGATAAAACAGAAAATGAAAAAAGAAAACATTACCAAACACGCCTTTACCGACCTTGTTTCTCAAGTGCCAAAAGTCTTTCCATCTTTTTCGTAAAATAAGCTTTCTGTTCTATGTTTTTTCATGTTCCAGTGTGTGTTGTAAGTCTCTCAGTCTGCAAGTAACACAACCATGTCTTTGTGGTCAAATAGGATGTTTATACAATTATTTCCAACACCTAACTTTTGAAGTCTTAATGGCTTTGTTAGACTGTTTCTGGCCTGGTCTTTCTTTTACCCAATTTTCAGTTGAACAAATTCTTTTATACTACTGTTTCATCCTTTTGCTTCTTTTTTCTGTTTTTATCTTACTTACTCTTTCTGTGTTTGAAGGTGTCTGAACGTTCTTAGAATTTTAATTATTGTTATAAACTTCTAATTGGAAATATATTTATTAATCATCTCATGACAGTTAAGTTTTTCTAGCAGGATAATGATGATTATATATATAGAAATTATCTAGTGCAAGATCCCGCACAAAAAATTCGTGCGGGATCCTACACTAGAAAGTTACTATATATATATATATTAGTTTCTAAATGGAGATGAAATATTTTTCTTATGCATATTCAGCTTACCATAAAGTAGCTGCCAATGTTTTTGTATATGGGCAATATAAGTTTGATTTTGCATGCCCTAATCCCTGTTGTCCCCAGATGAAACAAATGAAGATAACAAGGAAGTGCAGCAAGCAGTGGCAACTTCTATGGAAAACACTAAAGACTCTAGTGGAGTGACTCCTGGTGATAAAGAAGTAACCAGTACTGAGGAGGAAACATGCACAACCAAAAAGGCCACATATCCACCTCTGCCTGAAGAGCCTAAGGGTGATAGGAACTTGCTTTGCAGGGTTGGAGTTCGTCTTCCGGATGGACGCAGGACCCAAAGAAATTTTCTACGCTCTGATCCTATACAGGTAAATCAGTTTCGGAAGTTTGTTATTCGATTTTACGTAATTGGTTATCCAGTCTGTATTCTTTGTTGATTTTGAATATATATCTCTTTGGTAATCTAGTACTGATAATGAGCAATAATATGGGTATTGATTGTTAAATGGAGTGATCATTTATATTATTGTTATTATTATTATAAATTCTTTTTTAGGGGTATGGTTATGAATTTGATACAAGTAGTCAATTCATATTATGGCTTGTTTAATTGGACTACTCTATGGTTTTGAAAATGGTGCTTTACTGTTGGGACTGTTATCGTGGTTTATTAGCAGATTATAATAAGTACATAACATAAATTCACAATTCCGTGGTATTCTTAGTAATTTGATCTGTATTGAGAATATACAGAAATATTTCCGATTAAATCAAATATTGTAGTTGTCCCCTCCCCATTTTACAAGCAATATTCATTTTAATCTGTGCATGAATCAAGGCCTCATTTTATAGTTTTTTTTTTGTTCGTTACTAGGTTGAAGTGCCAGTCTGCATTATTTTCTGTTCACCTTTGATAATAAAGTTTGCACTTGAGCTATAATTCAATTTTGTGTTTGCATGTGCCATTTTGTTTTTTGGCGTATATTTTGTCCGACTTGGAAATTGACTGGCTGTGCATATATAATTGCGTTAGCTTGAACTATAAACAGCTGATAGTTGCCATAAGTTTCGTTTGATGCCTGTTCAATACTCCCTTTTTTTTTATTCTCTTGTATTGCAGCTGCTTTGGTCTTTCTGCTATTCTCAACTAGAGGGAGCTGATACGAAGCCATTTCGGTTGGCACATGCATTCCCAGGGGCTTCAAAGTCACTGGATTATGATAGTAAATTAACCTTTGAGGAATCAGGCCTAGCCAACTCAATGGTCTCTGTTACTTGGGAATGACAATATGGTCTTGTTTTGGCACTGTTAAACAAGTCTTTTCAAATGGTAGAATCTTGCATCAAGTATTCTCTTTTTTTTTTTGTTTCATATTTATATGGTTGTTGCTGTTTCAGAAGTATGGATCTTTCAAATCCACTTTGTTCATCAATGTATATACTCTCTAATATATGGGCATGAATTTCTAGTTTATGCTAAATCAACATTTTTTTTTTGGTTGTCTGAATTGGGTGGATGATGATAATACAGAAAACATAATTTGCAATAATATCCTATCCAGTCATAATGATATACATCAAATTTGGCAGATTACTTGGTTTCTGATTATTAAATTCCCATACTTGTGCTTTATGTGTTTATGAGTAGTGTGTGGATAACCTTACAAGTTACAACTCAAAAATACCAAGTTACAACTTAAAAATACCAGGTCAATTGGGTTGTGACATCCATTATATGTGTGAATGCAGGTTGTGCAATCAATTGGGTTGTGACGTCCATTGATATGTGTGAATACAGGTTGTGCAATCATACATATCTTGCGAAGTTACATGTAAGTTAATAATATGTTAAAAGTCCAATTTTACATTGTTGTTCTTACATTGTTGTTATTTACAACAAAGTGATGGATTTTGTTAAAAACAAGGATTAAAGTGATGATTCTAATTTTATAAAGACTTTTTTTTAAAGGACAAATAGCGAAAAAATGGCATACATGTGAAATTTTTCCATGGAAAAACACAAGGGCATGAATATAAAAACAAAACCAACTAAAAATTTACATATAATTTGCATCCTTTTTTTAGTAATTCTATGCTGCCCAGATGATTTTTGGGCAGCCTAGATTTTTTTTAAAACTAATAGATAATTTATAATAACTTCACTGCTATTGAGAAGCTCGATCCACTGATAATTAGAAATAATGTAAATAATTAAACTTTTTTTCCTCTTAAAAATGTATCCAACTTTTCACACATCATCAAATTTTCCATGAAGGAGGTTTTTTTTTAAAAATTATTATTATTATTATTTTATTTTTTATGTAGACATCTGATCACTCAGGGCACATCCAAATCTAATTACCGAGAAAAAAGAGTTGGTTTGCATGATAAATAGATAAATAAATAAATAAATAAATAATAATATATATATATATATATATAGTCATTTTCCTGTCGGTGCGCACTGATAGAATTATATAAGGATATTGAATATGAGCCACTCATTTATAAAAGAGTTTTGACAAGTGCATACATGCCAAGTCAAAATATGTAAAATGAGTGGTTCACATTCAATGTCCTTATATAATTCTATCAGTGCGCACTTATGTGAAAATTATTGTATATATATATATATATATATATATATATATATATATATATATATAGTAAGGAATAAGAGGAAATATTATCAAATGGGGTTGACTTTATGGAGATAACAGCAAGTTAATAATTCTTATGAAAATAGCACCAAAGTATGTGGTGAGACAAAAATGCCATCATTTATTATTTTATTTTATAATTTTTTTCTCTATTTCTTCCTCTCTCCTCTTTTTTTTTTCAAGAACCTCCATTGATGGAGGTCACCTTCATCAATCCAATGGAGGTCGAGGTTCTTTCGACCTCCAATAGAGATCGTTCTATCTCCATTGACTTCCATCAATAGAAAATTTTGAGAAAATAAATAAATAAAAAGGATACATAAAAGAATAAAAGTAAAAATATGGGTATTTTTATCTATCACCCTACTTTTGTGCCATTTAAACTCAAATTATTAAGTTGGTGTTAGTTCCAAAAATGCATCTTCAAATAATAATGCTATAAATTTATAGAAACCGTTTCTACTAAAAATTGAATACAAGTGTCAAGTGTATTTGTTTTTGTTTTTTTTAATCAGAATATTTTGAAAATAAATACTTTAACATCTATTTTTCTTTAATTAATCATTATTATATATTTATATTTTAATATATTAAAAAATGATTTGATAAATTCTAAAATGAAATTATTTAGTTATTGATAATATTTCAAAATTTTGATTTTATGAATAATAATGTAATTTAAAATATATGTGTTCAGCTACTATACGGGATTGTATAGTTACCGAGTCAATTTTTAATCTTTAGATTTCAATCCAATGGTTTATATAAATAAAGGATTTAAAAATAAAATAAAAATAAAATAAAAAGAAACGAAATCTCTCTCATTAAATTCATTAACGATACAGTTCATGTATTGTAGTTAAACCCAATATATATATATATATATATATATATATATATATATATATATATATATATACACACACATAAAGGGTCAAGCTAAATCAATTTAAGTTTGTGATTTAAAATTTTAACTTTAATATCTCAACCGCTCATGTGCTCTTAATCCAATGGTTAAGATTCAAATGCATCTATAATTATTGGAGTAAGAGCACATGAGTGGTTGAGATGTTGAAGTCAAAATTTTAAGTCACAAATTTAAGTTACTCTAGCCTAACCCATATAGAAAATTGTAATCAAATTATTATTTGATTTTATAGATATTTAGAAAAATAATCCTTCATATCAACGAGATTAAAAGTGATCATGTATTTTTATGAGGATTTTGTTTGTGTTGATTCAAGACTTCAAGCAGGCATGATAACCCTTCGATATATATATAAAATTTCTCTATTGTCAGTTCGTTCTGATATAAAATATATCAGAATGAAGAATGTGGACCATTAGATTTACATACTTTGACTCAAAGTGTATACACTTGTCAAAACTTCTCCATAATCTGTGGTTTACATTCTTCATCCTGGTATATTTTATATCAGGACGAACTGACAGTAGAAATAATATATATATATATATATATATATATATATATATATATTATGAGTAGAGGTGTCACAAGGGCTGCTGGACTAGCCTGGCTCGGGTCCAATCCGCCCCGACTCGATACTGTAGTATATCTGAACTTGGTCTGGACCCAATAGTCTAAAGCTCGAATTCGGGCTAGGCTTTTATAAATTACTGTGCGGGCCAAACCTGGTCCGAATCCGAACAATCCGGCCTTATTATAATATATATTTATTTAACATCATTTGCAATTTGAATGCAAAAGAAAAAAATTAATTATAGAATATTTGAGTTTAATATATTTTGATTTACTAATAGAGATTTTCTCTTTACAATCAAATTTTATCTTTTTACACTCCTTACTAATTACACTCCATTCTAAAAACTTAAATTTAATAAAATTCTTAAGATACTTAATTTTATTCCAAAATTATCATTTTTATTTTTTCACATTACCACTCTAAATACATTCTATTTAAAAAATTAAATTTAATTAATTTTTAAATAACTTCCATTTTATTTTGGGTAAATCGTATTTTAGTTCCCGTAGTTTGCCTTAATATGCGTTTAATCCATGGTTTTTTGGTATTGTAATTTGTAGTCATTATGTAACAGAATCCGCCAAAATGACAGATTCTGACATGGCAGGGGTGTAAAATGACATTGCTACCCCTGATGAATACTGCTCCCTCTGAAAAGACTATAATACCCTTATAAACAAGATTTGAAAAATAAAACCCCTAAAATTAATATATAAATACAAATTAAAAA
Organism: Dipteronia sinensis; assembly: GCA_033220585.1. Classification (NCBI taxonomy): domain Eukaryota; kingdom Viridiplantae; phylum Streptophyta; class Magnoliopsida; order Sapindales; family Sapindaceae; genus Dipteronia; species Dipteronia sinensis. The sequence continues at coordinate 58,647,158 of CM065638.1, read as the reverse complement.
TTATAAACAAAAACAAAAATTCCATAAAATTAGAATTTTAACATAAAAATAATTCATTAATCTTTTTTAGTAGATCTGGGAACGCTTCCAGATCCATGAATATGAAAAAATTTCATTAACATATTTTTAAAACAAAAGAAAAAATTAAAGAAAAAACATTCTCTGGATTTCATCACCTTCGTCTTCAATTAGCAACATTAATCCCAACTTCTCCAAAATCATCATCAATTAAATAATTTTTTTTTCAGGTTTTAACAGATCCAACCCCACCTTGGAAAAATAAAACCCACAACATCATCAAAATCCATAAAAAAAATTCTAACATAAACCTCCACAACATCCATCTTGAAGACCCAGATTCCAGGAACCAAAATTATCTAAATCATAAACACCAAACCAAAATAAAAAAAACCGAAAAAATAAAATAAAAATAAATCAAAAAACGCAATTCCATCACCAATAATAAAAATAATTGTTTACTTTTGTTCTTTTGCTTTTATGAAGTAATGATTTTTTTTTTTTGAGAAAAAAGCCAAACATTATTTATTGCTTTCACCAATAAGAAATAAATTTAAGTTAACCTAATGCTTTCAGGCCTCCATTATCATATTCATAGCTTGAGTAAAATAAGGAGAATGAAGTGGTAATTTGAATTTTATCAAGTTCCATATCATTCTCCATCACTTTCCTAATCAAACAAAACTTTCAAATATTGAAAAAAGAAGATGTTTTAGGGTTTGTAAAACACTAATGGCGTGTTTACTAATCAAGAATCTCATCCAAGGAAAGAGAATTAAGTTCCTAATTTGAATTCAAGTGTTTACTAATATTTTAGGGAATTAAGTTCCGTGGACTCCACCCACAAATTGGGAATTAAGTTCCTGAAAGAAAGGAGAACTTGATTCCCCTCACCCACCATAATAATCAAGTTCCCTTTCCTAATTACAAGGGGAATTCATATGTCTGTACTAAAATATCCTCATATAAAATTAATAAAAAAACAACTGTGTATATATTTTTTCATTAATATCTCATATGAAATTATGTTGTATATATATATATATATATATGTTGACGGTGATATTTGGTATTACGTAAAGTTGATCACGCGTCTAATAAGCTATCGTAAATTGCTAATAATGTTATGAAAGGAAAAGAAAGATTACACTAGTAGAAAACCCCGTTTTACGTGGCAAAACCCCAAATTGGGTAAACGTCCACGATTGCCGGTGACGGCAAGAAAGAAAATTCACTGAGTAGAATAGTTATACACTCTCGTTCACTCTCTTGTGTATTGTTGCATTCTAAAAATTACAATGATATTTTAAGGTCTATTTATACATACATAAAACTCTAATTCTTGATACACAAGTAAGGAAAGTTGATGACATTTAATGAAACTCTAACTTGTTCGAGTCGTGATTATCTTCTTTCTTGTTCTGTGTCTCTTTCGTATTAAATGCATTAGATCTCTTGTCTAATCTGGATTCTGATATCTTTAAGGAAGTTTATTTTCTTATCATAGTATGCTTCGAAACATCCTGTTAGAGTATGACTCTTTCTCTGCGTATTTGAATCGTGATTGCATTGAATTAAACGTTATCCACGTGTCGCTCAACCGACCATATACCAGACCCGGCCAAACCTCACTCTCCCCGACCGGTTACTTGACCCCGATCGGATCACCTTCACCCGATCGATTTAATTACCTTAATTGAGTAATTTCTACCCGATCATCTAGGCAACCCCGACTAGGTCTCGCGAAGTCATCGTTGGTCAACTTATTTTGGTTTAGTCTAGTTGACTTATGGTGACATGGCATCCCTGACTACTGTCAATCCCGGTGACTATGCTGACATGTCATCCTTCCAGATTTTACCAATAACAATATATATAATAATAAAAATGAACTGCGAATGCCTTGAATTTGGTATGTATATATAAACGATTTTATTAGGAAAATAAAAAAGTTTGAGATAAAAAGAAAAAAAGAAAAACAGAGCCACGACAAAAAAATAAAATAAAATTGTGAACTATCGTAAACTTGCTTCTTGTAGACGTTGCCTAGTGACATTTGGTGACATGGCATCCCTGACTACCATCAATCCATGACTACATGAGTATATGAGTATTATGAATAAATAAATAAATAAGGAATAATAAATAACATTCCTTCATCGTGGAAGACATAAGTTTGTATTTTTTTCTGCTGGCAGTTCAGTTTTTTTCCTATTAAAATTGATATATATGTATATACATTGTATATAAGGGTATTTTTGTAATCAGCTTTGTACAAATTTGATTCTATTTCTAATTCTTCAAAATGAGTAAACGCCGAAATTGAATTTAGTAACTTAATTCTGATTTCCCTCTATTCCTTTTTCGGTGGAACTTGATTCCGATTCATTTCATTCTCGATTAGTAAACGAGCCTTAAAGAGGAAGAAAACAAATGTTGGATTTTAAAAATTGGTTTGATGTGTCTTTAGAACTTTTTTATACTCTGTAATAATTTTAATTCAAGTTAAAATTGTTATTAATAAAAATAAAATTAAAATGGAGTGTATAAAGATACTTTATGGATTGTTAATAGCATTACTTCTATTAATATATCATTTATATAATTAAATGTTCAATATGGTTTATGTAATTGAGTTTGGCTTGATGGATAATTAGTGAAAGACCTTTGTTTTGGGACCCGGATCCTCTCATTACCTGATTGTGAAAACCAATCACATCTTAACCACACATTAATGACAATGCTTATGTGCAATGAGATTATATGAGGTAAAGAAAAAGATACGATAAAGAGAAGATCCAAATCTTGTGTTTTGATCGAGGTCGCGAGTTCAATTCAAGAGCCATTACTTTTGTTTTATATAATTGTATAAATCATCAAATATCAAAATCATTTTGAGCTTGGCTTGTTTAGCCCAGATCCGATCCGATCACTACACAAAAATGGCTATTGGGATGCTTTTTTTTTCCTGTCCCAATAGCGCCCATAATTTGTCCCTGGAGACCTATTAGGATGAAAAAAATTCATCCAAAATTACGTCGCCTTAGGTAAGTCGCAATAAATCTATTGGAACGAAAATTCAAATTCATCCTTAACGAGTACTAATAGGGATGAAACACTATTTTTTTTAGAAAAAAATTTGAATTTAGGGACGAAAGTAATTTCGTCCCTTCAGATAAGCTACAGGGATGAATTGGTGAAAGAAAAAATAATGCATATTAAAAAAATTTTGAATTTAGGGACGAAAACCAAATTTTGTGCCTTTTGATAAGCTACATGGATGAATTGGTGAAAGAAAAAAAAATTGCATATTAACCATTTCCCCTTCTTACCAACCACGCTCTGACACCTACCTTACACCATCAAATATCAAAGTTCAACCCAGATTCGGTCCGATCACTACGAAAAAAATTTGTCCTTGGAGACCTATTAGAATGAAAAAAATTCATCCAAAATTACATCGCCTTAGGTGAGTCGCAATAAGTCTATTGAAACGAAAATTCAAATTCATCCATAAAGAATACTAATAGGGATGAAACACATTTTTTTTTATAAAAAAAAATTTAATTTAGTGACGAAAACCAAATTCATCCCTTTTGATAAGCTACCGCCTACAGGAATGAATTGGTGAAAGAAAAAAAAATGCATATTAACCATTTCCCCGTTCTTACCAACCACGATCTGACACCTAACTTACACCACACCACACCACACCTTAACACCCCACCCACGACCTCCCATTTCACAATTGTTATCACCGAAATTGAACTCGTGAAACCTAATATAAGGGCGAATTGCTTATCCACTCGTCTACAAGTTTCAATTTGTTAACAATTGCATATTATTTATATATAACATATATAAGACGTTAAATTTTCCTTAATTATTTTACATAAATATCTAATGGAAAAATTAAAGGTTAAAAAACTTGTTTGATAAAAATTTAAACTCATTCCACTAATCAAAATATTTAAAAATGTTATTTGGATCATTTAATAAAACTATTTTTTTTAAATCATATACAGTCAAATTAGGGGTTAATTAGAGCTTAGTAACATCGATTGTTATTAGGACAATTCGAAATGCAACTATCACTATAGATGAGATGTTTCTCTATATCTTGCGATTTAATGAACAAATGTAAAACTTGAATTCCTATCCCAAAAGAGAAGGGGAAATATAAAACCACTTTCGTAAGAGCTGTTTTGCATTATAATATCTAAGGTCACAACATATTTAAGATTGTTATTATATTTATAAATAAAAATAATATAATTTTTCATAAATTTTAAAATTAATATATAGTAATTAATAAAAAAACAGGGAAGAAAACTAATTAACATTTAAAATTTCAAATAAAAGAAAACCTCTCAAGACTAATAGTAATTGATCATTATAGAGAACTTATTAAGACAAAATAAAATTCATCCCGATAGAGAACCCTTTTGGATGAACAAAAGGATCAATATTGCCTTATTTTCTAATTTATATGGAAATATAATTATTAATCTCTCTTTGATTAAACTTAAAAAAAAATCAAGAATTTCAACAAAATTAATTAATTATTATAATTTTAAATAAAAATACTCTTGGGACGAAACAAAATTTATTCTGATAGACATTCTATTGGGACAAATAATTTATTTCGTCTCGATAGACAGTCTATTGGGACAAATAATTTATTTCGTCCCAATAGACGTTATATTGGGACAAAAATGTTTCGTCCCTAAATGTCTTACCATTTTGGACGAAATTTACCCGATAGACAGTTTATTGGAACAAATAAATTATTTCATCCCAAAAGACGTTCTATTGGGACAAAACATTTTTGTCCCTAAAGGTCTTACCACTTTGAACGAAATTTGTCTCGATAGACGGTCAATTGGGACAAATGATTTATTTCGTCCAAATAGATGTTTTATTGGGACAAAATGTTTCGTCCCTAAATTTCTTGTCATATTATCACTTTTTAGGGATGAATAATTTATTTCGTCCTAATAGACATTCTATTGGGATAAATTTTTTCGTTTCTAAAAGTTTTATCAGGTTTGCAATTTCTAGGGACGAAAAAAAATCATCCATAAAATTTTTGTCCCTATAGCTCAAATTTGTTGTAGTGGATCAAGTCTGAAAGACACACTTATCTTGTGCTGGTCTTAACATTCATTACGTTACTATTTATCCAGCCCGGCCTGGTTCGGACAATAACAGGCCCAAACCCTTATCTGATCCGATATCTGATTGGGCTTCAAAATTTCAGACCGGGTTGGTCCGGCCCGACCCTTTTGACACCTCTAGTTATGAAGTAGGATGAATTTGTAAATTGTTATATTTTATGAGGATAGTTTTAGAAGAAAATATATATTAGGGTTATGAGGTAGTATGAAATATTTTTTTAACTCCAAGAGTTGTTAATACATTCTTATTCAACAATTGTATTAGCCATTGGATTACGAATGAGAAGTTAAATTCAAAAAATTAAACCACAAATTTAAGTTTGTTTAATTTAATCATATATATATATATATATACAGTCCTTTTATCTTCAGTGCGTACTGATATAACTTATATCAGTGCGTTGCATGTAGGACCACTGATTATGGAGAAGTTTTGACAAGTGCATATACTTTGAGTCAAAGTATGTAAATCTAATGGTCCACATTCCAACGCACTGATGAAGTTATATGAGTGCGTAGTGACTTGAAAATTTATGTATATATATATAGTCATTTTCTCCTCAGTGCGTACTGATATAACTTATATCAGTGCGTTGTATGTGGACCACTGATTATGGAGAAGTTTTGATAAGTGCATACACTTTGAGTCAAAATATGTAAATCTAATGGTTTACATTCAACGCACTGATAAATTTATATCATTGCGTACTAACTTGAAAATTTATGTATATATATATATATATATATATATATACAATAATTTTCATATAAGTGCGTACTGATAGAATTATATAAGGACATTGAATGTGAGCCACTCATTTTACATATTTTGACTTGGTATGTATGCACTTGTCAAAACTCTTTTATAAATGTGTAGTTCACATTCAATGTCCTTATATAATTCTATCAGTGCGTACTGACAGGAAAATGACTATATATATATATATATATATATATATATATATATAAAAGAATCAAACAAATGTTGAGAGGTATGTTATCGGTTAACACGGTTAACCACAACATAAAATAACATACAATAAACTAATCTTTTAAGGTAAAATATAATTTGTAGTTCGCACAATATAAAAGTGGTACCTTTTAAATAGTAGTAATAATAAAAAGATAATGGTCCTATAAATTTTTGGGCTCAAATTAGAAAAAAAAAATAGATAAAAGCAAAACTAACTTTAAAAAAAAGTCAAAATTATAAAAAATGACCATATAAATTATATGAATTTTGTTTTTAACCGTATGTAAAGTTTTAATCTTCAATAACTATATTGAAAAATTAATTTTTCAGTCCTTAATCACCAATTACGAAAATACCTATAAAATCTTGAAAACAACATGATGTCTTGAAAAAAACGTGAAATCTTGACCTTTTTTTTAAGTTGAAAAATACTTAAACAACCAATTTAGAACTATGTTTTTAACTTTTTGTAGGAGAAATTACCGAAAAGGCTCTCCATGACTCCATGTTTCGGTAATTTTCTCATCCTTTAATAGGGTTTATGTTTTTTTTTCCTTTTTTTTTTCTGCAAACGAAGAGCGCCATCGAGAAAACACCTGCTCTGACGACACTGTTTCTGCGTTGCCTAGGTAGCGCACAGCCAATACTGTTTGGGTCTGATGACATCGTCTTCAGCGAAGGTAGGAGATGTGAGAGAGATGAGAGAGGAGACAAGGGAGGAGAGAGAGTTTGGGAAGGGTTTTTTATACGATAGTATTTGGATATTTTCTAAAATTAAAACGTAGTTATTAACCGTTCTAACTTTCGTACGTGGTTAAAAATAAAAATCTACCACTGTGGTTTGAAGAGCTAATCTTGATTTTCTTCTAAAAGTTTCAATTGTAATCCATAAAACAACAAAATCCCACTTATTTCGTATACTTAGAGCATCTCCAATACTATTATGCATTTAGAGAAAATGGAGTACCACATAGGATAGATACTCAAGAAGTTAGAAAAACTCTCGAATATGGAGATAATGTGGCAAAAAAAAGTTAGAGAATATGGAGTTGAGTTTCTAATTCTAGAAACTCTCCTAGAAATGCTGACTAAGATTTCTAACTATTTCCACCAATAATATTAAAGTTCATTTAATTGTAAAATAAAAGAGGAGAGAGAATGTAATAATTGTTTTATTATGATTGGTCAAAAAATAGATACATATTTGATTATAGATAATTGCATTGGAGATGTGAATATGCATTTCTCTACAAAATTTTCAAAAGTAGGGCCCATTTTGAATAGAAATACTAAGGTGACACTATTTAGAAACTGAAAAATACATAATAGCATTGGAGATGCTCTTCTAACTCCACTGTCTTGTCTTTCTTTCTCTCTTATGTCCCAAAACCATGTCCAATCCTCCCACCACCACCACTACCACCACACCACCACCACAACTACCAACTCAGCCGTCGCCGTCCTTACCCTCCCTCCACTACCACCACCACCACCCACAACTCCTTCCCACCCCAACCACCCCAACCCGCGATTACCACAAAGGCAACTGGACCATCCAAGAAACCCTAACCCTCATAACCGCCAAGAAACTCAACGAGGACTACCGCACCACCAGACCCACCACCCCCATCTCCGCCGGAAAGCTCCGGTGGAACTGGATCGAGGATTACTGCTGGTCTCAAGGCTGCTACCGTAGCCAAAACCAATGCAACGATAAGTGGGACAACCTCCTCCGTGACTACAAGAAGGTCCATCGCTACCAACAATCACGATCATCATCATCATCCAACGGCCCTGGTTCGTACTGGAAAATGGAAAGACAGGATCGTAAACTTCATAATCTTCCTTCAAACATGTCTCGAGAGGTCTATGAAGCACTCAATGAAGTTGTTCAAAGGAGATACAATAATAATAATAATAATAATAATCCATATTCTCAACACCCACAACAACAGCAACTGTTAGCTGATCAGTCTCCGACGCCGGTTACGATCCGGCAGGCTTCTCCGGTGGCGGTGGCGGCACCCACGACGGAGGTATCAGGTAATGTTAGCGTTTTGACAAGTTATAGTAAGTGTTTGGTGTGTTGTATGTGATATGTGTCAGTTGTAAACTGAGCACTTCTTTTTTGTCGTCGAGTCATTTTGGTCAAACTTGCAGGCTTTGAAAACTCTGTCGCATTTACTCCGACCCCATTCTTTTGTTTGCTTCTCTGCACTTGCTAACATGATATTATACTACAACTTATATTATGTACCGTTGGATAAGCTATTCCACTTTCATCCATAGTGTAGATTAAAAATAATCGGTTGGAGAAATAGCAAATGTGTTTTAGTGTTTTAGAAGAAAGTTAGGATTTAATGAACCATTATAAATTAAGTATTTAATAAATAAATTACTTTGTGTTCACAAGGCATGTTTATTGCAATTCAAACACATTGATTCATGTAATTAATCAAAGGTATTAGCCTAATCCACTAAAATCAATTCTTGTTCTTGTTACCCTTTCATGTTCACAAGTGTCAAATTTATCACACCACTTTCTAGTTTGGAAAACGATTATGTTGGATTCTATTTAATTTGTTATTTTTATTTTATTTGTTATTTTCACTTTTATTACATAGAAAAGAGTCCAAAACAATCATTCAAACGAGTGTGGTTAAATGATTCCTTCCTCAAAATTAAGTGATTTCAAGAACACAAAGCTGCTACCAAAAGTTGATTCAACTCATTAACCCACTTGCCTTCACATTTTGATATAATGTCTAATCTATCCTATACCAAATTATAAATAATAATAATAAGTAAAAAAAAAAACAATTATTATAATTTTAACCACACATGCTTTGTTCTTTTACGTTATGATTATTAGATAAAGGTTATCATTGTACATAGTTAATTGATGCATAATATTATGGTTTTTTTATTTGAAATTTTACAATAATTCGGGTTTGATTGGATGTAGAAGGAGTGGATTCGGGAGAGACAGAAGCAGCAAGTGATAAAAGGGAGTCGAATTTGAAAAAGAGAAGAGGTGGAAAGATAAGCTCAAGCATCAAGCGAAGTGCTTCGAAATTGGCTCAAACTCTAAAAAGTTGCGATGAAATGAAAGAAAAGCGACACCAGCAAGTAATGGAGTTGGAACAACGTAGGCTACAAATTGAAGACACTTCAAATGAAGTTAACCGTCAAGGCATTGCTCATTTTCTTAAGGCCGTTACCAATCTCTCTGATGCAGTCCACTCTATTTTTTCCAATTATGATGACCAAACATGACTATAATTATAACTTAGTCATTCTTTTGCACTTATATGTATTTGGCATGTACTCAAATTCATATTTAATTATGTTAATTAACTTTTTCTTTTATATATATATATATATATATAATTTAAGAGCTTCATAAGAAATAATTCAGTGTGGTTCAAATACCCAATTCCTTGGATTTTTCTCAGCCCAGAAACAGATGAAGCTCTTAGAGATCTCCAGGAAGAAGAAGAAAACACCTTTGGTGATCCTATATTTCTAGAAGACGATCCTCTCTTAGAAGAAGACGATAATTTAGATGATGAAGCCTATCAAGTATAGTCTTGCTACTTTATGATCAATTCATATATATATATATATATATATATATATATATATATATTTTTAAAGGATGATCAATTCATATTTGGCTTGTTTGAATGTGGACATATTTGAGTTCAAACTTTCCTATCTGGTTTTGGTTTATAATTCCCTCTCCTGATTCCAAATTATAATAATTCAAAAGCTAAATAAATTATAAGATAGTGTTAATCTATGCCATTTAGGACATATATTAAAAATAAAAAAATTATTATAAAAAACAGTTAAACACTGTATTTTTTTTTTTGAAACAATACAATAAATATAGTGTTTGATTTTCCTATAAAAATAATTTTTATATTTTTAACATATATTCTAACGGCACAAATGAATACTACCCAATAAATAATTTTGTAACGTTGTCCCAGATTTAACCCATAATCTGTAACACAAGCTAGTTAATCAATGGGTTCTTAAGTTCAAATTTTCATAGCCATATGGCCCATATGTGTTTTAGGTTGCTAAATCTTAAAACAAACCTCTAAATGAATACAGATACGTCCAAACTCGAAACAGACAATGTCACCTTAACAGGCAACAACCCAAAAAGCAACATGCATGTTTTGATTAGAATAATCCCTTCGGCAATTCAAAGTAACTTGATAACTAATTAAACACGTGTCTATACATTTGTTTCTTCCTATAAGCATTAAAGATTTAAATCCAAAAAAAATTAAGATAAAGTGAAACATTCTACCGACTGATATCTGACTAAGGGCATCTCTAATAAATATGAATTTTTGAGTTTCTAAATAATATCACATCAACATTTCAATTTATTATAGGGTTCACTTTTGAAATTTTTTTTTTATAGAAATTCATATTCACATCTCCAATGTAATTATCTGAAATCAAATATACATCCATTTTATGACTAATCATAATAAAACAATTTTTCCACTTCTCTCCTCTTTTATTTTACAATTAAATGAGTTTTAATATTACTGGGGGAACGAGTTAGAAATCCTAGTCAGCATTTATATGAAAGTTTTAAGAATTAGAAACTCAACTCAATATTCTCTTACCACATCATTTTCAAATTGAAATTAAATAACTGCATTGGAGAGAGTTTTTCTAATTTTTTAACTATCTATCATACTTGACAGTCAATATTCTCCAAATGCATATTTGCATTGAAGATGCTCTAATACTTGGTCTAGTACTACTAGGAATTGGGTTTAACATTGCTTAATTAAAGATGGGTAGTGTTAACTTCATTTATTAAAGTAATTAATGCATGTATGATTAATTATTTATTTAAATTAATTGTTTCGAAATTATATGCTTCCGTATATATAATTTGTGTATGAGTGGTGCTATTGACACATCCTACCGTCTATTTATGCCCAACTTTTTAATTATGTAGAATTATTTTTTTTTCCTTTATCAAAATTACTTAAAGAGACATACAATTTAAGGAAACAAAATATTCTACGAAAGATATCTAATAAATCCCCACATTCATTTTCAAAAAAAAAAAAAAAAACACATTCTTGTAGTCTGTTTCTTGAAAAAAAAAATCATGAACTCTTAAACTCTAAAATTTGTTTCTTACACACATACAAAATAGTATAGAAGAGTCTGAGAACGATATCAAGCATATATGAGTATTGTCTGAGAATGATATCAAACATCTGAAAGAATTACCCGAGAAAGACATGAAACATCTGTAAGAATTGTCTGAGAATGATATCAAGCATCTGAAAACAATTTCTGGAAAATAAGTAAAAATGGTAGTTTTGGAAATAATCAAAAAAATTAATTTAAACATTTAATTTTATTTAATAAAATTAAAATTTTAAAAAGTGAGTGTAAATATATCAGTAGGGGTATGCCAATAACACCACTCTTTATGTATATGGTGATGATAGGCTGATAGCAGCCCATGTTTATTATAGTAATTAATGCATGTATGATTTGCTTAATTAAAGATAATGTTAACTTCATTTATTATAGTAATTACTGCATGTATGATTAATTATTTAATTACATTAAAGGGGCGTTTGCTAATTGGGAATGAGTAAAATCGGAATCAAGCTCCACCAGCCCTTCTCCCTTTGCTCAGAACCGGATGAAGCACTTGGCAAGCAAGACTGAGGCTTAGGGTCTCAGTTTTTTTTTTCTTCTAAATTATTTATAGATAATATTAAATTAAAAGGTCTCCTATTATCCAGCCATGAAAATATAACATCTCCTATAGTTAAGGATAAAAATTCCTTTTTGATATATATTAACATCTTTTATATAACAACTTCCTATAAGTATCTTTTTTTTTTCCTTAAAATTATTATTATATATTTAGAATTTAATTGTTTTCCAATTCCAAAACAACTCTCTATTTAAAATTTAAGTATTTCCTGGTTCTAAACAATCTCGAATAACAAAGAAAATAAGAAAAAAAATAGTTCATTTAATGATCTTTTAATTCCAAAATACTTCCTTAAAATACATGCTTCTAAATGTTTTTGTTTTTAAGACATGTTTATGAATGTTAAGATAAAACCTTTGTCTTACATCTATTTTATTCATTTATTTATTTTGTACTAATTTTGTACTAATTTTGTACTTACTATTTGTAACCCTGTTTTCTCCCTAACTTTGCTCCAAGTTGTTTAAATATGGGATCGTTCGGTAACGTCTTCTTTTTTCTTTTTATGTTTTCTTGTTTTCATTTGTTTTCGAAAAATTGATTTTTGGATTTTTTTGAATTCGAAAACGCGTTTAGTAGAAATGGTTGAAAACGATATTCAAATAATCAAAACATAAAAAACATGTCTGGTAGAATATTTTAAAATCATTTTCAATATTGTATTATATCATAATAATTTCTGAAATCTAGATGATGTGTTTGTTCTTTTATTTATGATGTCTGAATATCAGTATCTGAAAACCAGTAACATGATAATTATACCCTTATAATTGTTAATAGATTTATGTATAATGGTAAAAATATAAATTAAAATGTTTTAATAAAAGATTAATATTAAAAATAATTAAAAAGTAATATTAAAATAATTAAACATTAAAACTAAAAAAATTAAAATTAAATAATAAATAAATTTAATTTAACTTAATAGAACCCTACTCCATCCATCAGACCACTCCTCCCATAGTCCCACATCTCATCATCTTCATCTTCATCTTCATCATAACCACCACCCTAACCCATCGAAATCACCAGCCACCACCAGCATAACCTACCGAAATCACCAGCCACCACCCTATAATGCGCCAATCTTCTCTACTCGAAGAGATCGAACCCAACCAAACCAGCTCCTCTCTCTCTCTCTCTCTCTCTCTCTCTCTCTCTCTCTCTCCTAATCTATCTCTATTTCATCTGGCGGTCGACAGCGATGGTCTTCAAGATCTAGGTTTGGTTTTGATGTAGGTTTGTTTGTTGAATGATGTCTGAAGATGATGGTTTCGATCTCGGTCTTGGTGATGGTGTGGGCGATGACAGTGATGGGTTCGACAACGGTAGGGGATGGTACCTGCGGCCTGGGATGGTGGCAGTGCTAGGTTTTTCATGAAGATTAATAAAGATCCAAGAGATGGATTTGGTATGGATCCAAATTTGATCTCAACCAGATTCTTTTTTTATTTTAATTTTTTTTTTTGGTTTTTGGATTTGCACTTTTTTTTTCTTGATATTATTTTGGTATAGATCCAGGAAGATCCAAGAGTTGGATTTGATTTGAGTAACTTTTATTGTTAAAAAAAAGTTTTCAACTCTCAGATTTTAATGATGATAAGAACAAGAATACTGAAAACGTAAATTTTTGTTCTTAGTGTTCTCACTTTTTTATTCATTACAAGTGAAAACTGTTCTCTGTGTTTTCTAATTTTGTTTTTGGAAATGTTCCACGGAACAAGTTTTTACTATTTTTACAACATAAAAAACAAAAAAAGCGTTTCAGAAATATTGACGGTGATTTTTGGATTGGTAAAATTGATCACGCGTCACACAGGTTAATTGCAATTCACGATTAAATAAGAAATCTAAAATAACAAAGTAAGAAACAAGCAAACAAGATTTTACATGGAAAACCCTAACGGGAAAAAATCACGGTTGCCGACGACGGCGAGAAAAGAATCCACTATGAAAAGAATATTACAAACCCTTCCTCACTTGCTCTCTAATAATATCTCCCAATTCGTGAACCCTTGTTGGGTGTTTTTAGGGAATATTTATACAGGCATAGAACCCTAAGTCTTAGAGTACAAGTAAAAGAAATGTGGCATTGATTTAATGAAGTACAAACAACTCTAACTTATTAGAGTCGTGCTGATCTATTTTTCCCATTTTGTATTGTTTGTGTTTTAAACACATCAGGTCTTTTGCCTATTCTGGATTCTGATACCTATGAGGAAATCTGTTTTCTTATTAGAATATACTTCATGAACCCTTATTTGAGGAAGACTCTTCTTTACGTGTTCGAGTCGTGATTGCATTGAATTCATCGTTGTCAACATGTTAGGCATCCGAGCATATCGGAAATTGCCCACGTGTCGCTTAGCCGACCATCTTACAAACCTGACCAGATCTTTCTCACCCCGACCAGGGATCTACACCCGATCGGATAACTAAACCCGACCAGTTGGGTTTATCTAACCATCTTGGGATTTCCCGATCAAATCTTCATTAACCTGGTCAATCTGGTTACCTTGGTCGGATGTTTTCCACTCGAGCATCTTAGTAATTTTGATCAGCATTATAGGATTATTTTCTTGTCATCTTAAGTTGGCTTAACTTAGTCGACATTTGTTGACACGTCACTTGTTGTCCCCATGTAACACGATGTTTATGCTGACTGCCATCTTTTCAAATTGCACCAATAACAATACCCCCTTAAACATTCAAACCGAGCATCAAGCTCAATGAAGATAACTCGCTCGGTGAGATATGTTTAACTCGGAGCCTTTTGTCATGTAGCTCATAAATGCTTGTTAATGCTGGACAGTTGGCCTTTAATTTCAACCACAAACGTTTGATTTGCCTTGGTGATTTGACGTGAATGACACAACTGACGACGGAGGTTCAAATTTCAAACGGCGTGTGATCTTCGGGATTCGCACACTAACCACCACTCTCGCATGACATCATCTTCGCATATATATATATATATATATATATATATATATATTCAAATCCTTTCATTTTCCCTCTCACACAATTTCTTCTTTCATACTACACAACTCTTCATCTACTAAAATGTTTCTCTGCTCCAACGCTCTCTCAAGTTCTTTGTCTTTACAAAATCTTCATCATCGTCAGAGTTCTCATCTCGCCCATTTTAATCATCAGGTATGGATCTTATTACACGTCATCGTTATGTTGAGTTGTTGATACATTATATTGAAATAGACGATAAGGAAAATATTGCCAGGGTTGAATCTATTTTAGGGGGATTTTTTCAAGATTTCTCTCCCCAATTCATCCTGTAGCCCTTAATATTAATTACTCAATGGCTCACCCTAAATTTCA
Source organism: Dipteronia sinensis (assembly GCA_033220585.1). Taxonomy (NCBI): domain Eukaryota; kingdom Viridiplantae; phylum Streptophyta; class Magnoliopsida; order Sapindales; family Sapindaceae; genus Dipteronia; species Dipteronia sinensis. The sequence goes on along the minus strand of CM065638.1, from coordinate 58,631,878 downwards.
ACCTTCTTTTTTTGAATCAAACATTGCTAACCCAACTGTTTCTTCTCAAAATACATACCCAGATATGTCGAAAACAACCGGATCCGGTCGGGGAAACATGCCAAGCTCTAGGGATTCTTCTACAATTGATTTGAAAATCCCCTCTCAACTATTAAAAATTGAAGAAGTTCCAAAAAGGCACCGAGCCTATTTATTGAAGTTCACTGCTGAGCACCCCAGTGCCTTTGACTTAGAGGTGAATGTGGTTGTTGTTCTAGAGCTGGTGAAATACAGCGAAATGTTTGATCTCCCTCGGTCGGCTGAACTCTTCTTGAGTGGCCAACATGCAATCTGGAATCCCCCTCGGGGTGCAGTGGCCATTTATGGGGTGATGCTCACGTCTGGGGTCACGCTGCCCCTTTAACCCTTCATCGCCCAATTCTTAGCCGAGGCTGGGATCGCCTCCGCCCAACTCTCACCGAACTCTTATCGGGTGCTGATGAGCTTGTGGCACTTGTGGAAGCAAATTGGTGTTAAGTACCCCCCCGACCCAACAAGAGTTCCGTAACTTCTATACTTTGGGTCGGTCAGACAATAAGGATATTTTTTATCTTCAATATATCTCCATTAATCATTGGATTCCTGAAGGATACAATCAGAGACCCACTCCTCCATCGATCAAGGATCATAAGGGTTTCATCTGGGGGTTCCCCACCTCCAACAAATACTGGAAGAATAGTTAGTTCTTCGTCCACTCTGAGTGGGGTGAGACAGTTGTTGCTGACCCTCGTCAGGAACTGACTATGAATTCTATTCCCATGCACTTTGCAGTCCTGAGCTATGGAATCAGACTCTTGCGAGCCTCACAGAAGATCAGGCCAAGAACGTAGTCAAGGCCGCTCAAACAACTTGGGAGGCTAGGGATCGGCATGCACTGTTCGCCGAGAAGGACCTCCTTGACTTGGGTCTGTTTTCTCTGATCTCAAGTCGACGCAAATGCTGTACGTATCATTCTTTTTCCCAAACTGTGATTTTTTCTAAACTGAGTTTTACTCATTTTGTCGTTCTTTCAATGGCTCAGTGTATGAGATGGACTTCGTGGTGGGGGAACAAGTTGAGAGGATTAAGAATCTCGACAAGGTCAGTAGAGCAGAAGCTGCTGCCTAGCTAGCTCAGGGATTGCTCCTCCCCAACAAGGCATGGTTGAGCACACTTATAACTCTGACCCTAACATATCTTCAAGAGCTCCTGATCGGGAAAGGGAAAACAAACCCTCTGATCAGGATAGTGAGCTGAAAAAATCTCCTAAAGGTTCAAAGAGGAGATATGTCAAAGAAACAGCTGGTCGTCACGTGACCAAACCCTCTAGGAGATCTTCGGCCAGTAAAGTGACCAAGACTGTTGCTGGCTCTTCTGCTCCTGATGCTGCTATTGGAAAAAAGAAGACCGAGTTAGCAAAAGATCTAGGAGCTATCAGACTAGAGTCAAATCGGTCATTATTGAAGAGGTTAGTGAAGATCAAGAAACGTTGACTAATTTGATCAGTAGGAAGCACCGATCGAAGAAAGGAAATGATCGTGCTTCGGCTCCACCTACCACTCTACCATCTGATCAACCCAGAGTGGATGATCAGACTATTTTTAGGGTTATCAAACAAACTGCCCCTCAACCAACTCAACCCCCATCTCTGGCTGAACCGGTTTCTCCCCAAACTGTCAATCCTGTTGGTCAGGGTCCTACTGGTTCTCCAGTACAGCATATTGGCAAGGCCCCAATGTAATTCTCTATTAAGCGTCAGATAGTCTTCACTGACTCAAATTCTGATGAGGGACAAGCCAGCCCCTAAAAGGTATCAACCGATCCGCCCACTCATGTGGACAAACTATGTGACCATGAGGCGGTTCATGTCGACAAAGTCTCTATCCGGCTGAACCGCCCTTCGGGGACCCTACCCAATGTTATCCTGGCACTATCGTAAGCGGTGCTAAGGCGAGCCCATCGGGAGCAACTAGTCAGAAGCAAACTGTTGCCACACCCTCGATGGCTGCTCCTAAGACCACTCCCGTTCTAGGTTCAGTCTAAACTGATCAACAGCCTCACGGCCACAAAGTGACGCTACTTCTTGATACGGTAAGCACTCTTAGCTCGGAGGAACTGCCAGTTGACCCCCTTGACATGCTGAAGTCCATATCTGTAGGAAGGTGTTATGTTAGTGAAGGCTACTGGGCTGACTTCTGGAAGGCCATTGATGTGGATCGAGCCCGTGCTATTTACAATAACGACGTATATGTAAGTACTTTTACTCCCTTGTCAATTCCTTTCGTTTCAGGTTTTACTAGTCATAACCCTTTCCTTTCTTTTTTAAGGTCGTAGAGGAGATGACTAGGGCTATGATGGCTTAGAAGAAATAGGCTGCTGAAATTTCTTAGCTGAAGAAGGATCTTGAGAAGAGAAAGAAGGCGATCAGCTCTGTCTCAGCGAGTGAATCAAAGTTGAAAAGATCTTTCGAAGAGAAGTTGAGACAACTTGACGCAACTGAGGCAGTCTTGAGGAAAGCAGTGTATTCTGCTGAGACCTGAGCTAACAACGCCTTAGCCAGCCTGACGGAGCTTGCCTTGAAGAGCACCCATCTTGAAGCAAATCTGGCTAAGGCTGAGCAGCGGTGCGTAGAGCTTGAACAAAAGCTATCCCTAGTTGAACAAGCTGCTGGTGGTCAGAAGGTAGAAGCTCGAGCTGCCAAAGAGACTCTGGCTGCCTCCCAACAATCTATGCTTGAGGCTCCAGCTAGGATTTGAGGAGGCCAGGCTTCATTATAAAAGGCTGGCTGAAGATCTAAAACAAAAAAAAAAGGTCAGCGTGGAGGTGCTCTCTCAAGAGGCCAGACTAGCCCTTGAAGTTTATAGCGTTGATCGCTACAAGAGGTCTCCTACATTCGGGGCAGTTATGCTGAGAGAACTGGAATGAGCGGTTGCCACTGCTTGAATGTTCTTTAGGGGTAAGGAGAGGTCTTCTGAAGAGGCTTGCCATAAATGGGACCGAACGATCGAAAAGTATAAGGCCGAGTCTCTCAATGCGATAAAGAACCAGAGGATGAGATAAAGAGCTTACTGCAAGTCTATTAGGAAAGATCCCCATAAAATGCATCTAGAGCTCCCCTCCAAGTCTTCCCTGGTGACCTTTCATGCCGTCGATGAAGGTAGTGCAATATCGAAGGGCATTGATATTGGGCCTTTGCCTGAGACCGATTATTCTCCTTTCATGGCTGAAGATCCTGAAGATGACATTTGCTGGCCAGATTTTGGAGATCTAACCAAAGGCTATGAAGAGGAAAATAATCCCCCTGGCGCCTCCCGACCCGGTGGCCCTTCAAGCCCTCCTGGAGCCTGATCTCTCCTTCATCATTATACATTTTTTGCTATACCGGACATCTTGTAAATTTTCCTTGTAACATTGTATAGATGATTAATTTATTCTTTAATGATACCGATATTTAATTTACTTGTTTGGTCTTCTTTATTTTGATCAACCTTCTTTGTCGATTGTCACTTCTGATTTAATCAGTTATCTTGTTAACTGATTGTGTCAGTTATCTTGTTAACTGATTCTGACTGCTCCGATTGACTAAGTTTTCAACTGATCGAATTTGATTGATTACTAACCGACTAGCTATCTTACTTGACGGATTGAACTTGGCTACACTTAATTATCAATCATCTTTGATTCATTCAATTGTCCTTTTAGCTGCTTGTTATCAACCCAGTCAATCATCTTTTTGATTGGCCGAACTTGGTTTGGTCAGATTAGGTACTGACTAGCATTTGGTTATCCCGATCAGTTATCTAATCAACTGATCTGGTCTGGTTTGGCTTGTAGTTATGCTGTATGTTCCTTCAAGTAGTGTTCATATGATGGGCCATATGCATGGTATCTAGTTTATAGACTCTTGTCTTTTATCTGGCAACTAAGTCACTGAGACGTCTCACAGTAGTCTGTTACTCAAGATTTGTTACAATGAGGATGTTCTCTATCTCATTAACTTCACTTGGCTTAGCCGAGTATCTGATTAACTGTCGTTCAAGCATGATAATTTGATTACCTCATCCAACTTTATGAGTATCCCATCAGGTACCTAACCATCTGCTCTCTAATAATGCTTCTAATGCACCCAGTTAGTTTCGGTGAAAGTGCACTGTCTTTGCGACATATGCTTTCGGCTCCATTACTAGGCCCCCCCGAGAACCTGTTAGGGGTTTGATGAGACTTGCTTTTATAAACCAAAGTAATATCATAACACTTTTTTCTTGTACTATGCTTCCCTTGAAGGGCTTTTATTAATATCTTCAAAAACTATAAGAAGAAACAGATGATTAGGTATAAATAAAATCTGTAACTATTCTAAACTTAACAGAGTATCTAAAAATTCTGAAAGAAAACAGAAAAAGCAAACCCCTTAAGGGTAGAATATCTTCAAGTATTGCGCAGTGCATGGCCGGAGTAACTCTCCTTCTTCTGGTCGGACAAGGCGATATGCTCCATGGCCGGCTAATCCGACCACCTGATAAGGTTCTTCCCACTTATCTGCCAGAGATCCGGTCCGCCTTATCCCTTGTGTTTGGGGATACCCTTCTAAGAACCAGACCTCTAAGTTGGAACTTTCTTACCCGAACGTGCGAGTTATAGTATCTCGCAACCCTTTGTTGGTACGCTGCCTTTCTCACACTCGCCACGTCCATTTTTTCCTCCAACTCATCTAGGCTTTCTTCTAGGGTCCTTATATTTGTATCAGGCTGATATAGTTGGAATCTATGGGAAGTGTGGGCTATCTTGACTGGAATGACAGCTTCAGTCCCGAATGCCAGGGAATAAGTTGTTTCTCCTGTCGGTGTTCTTTGAGTTGTTCGGTATGCCCAGAGTACCTCATGCAACTTGTCCTCCCAATTTCCTTTCTTGTCGTCGAGCTTGGCCTTCAAGGTGTGCTTGATGATCTTATTGACAGCTTCAGTTTGACCATTGGTCTGAGGATGAGCTGGCGTAGCATAATAATTTTTAATGTGGCACTTTTGGCATATTTCCCTGAAGTTATCACTATCGAATTGAGTCTCATTGTCGGTGACAATTGTATCTGGGATCCCAAACCGATAAATGATATTCTTCTTCACGAAGCTGGTGGTATTAGCTTCAGTTATATGTACCAATGCTTCCGTTTCTGCCCATTTTGTGAAGTAGTCAACTGCCACAATAGCATGCTTTGCACCTCCATTAGTTTCTGTTGGCATTGGGCCGATCAGATCTAATCCCCACATTGCAAATGGCTAGAGTGATGTCAAATTCTTCAGGTTCTCGGGTGGCTGCTTAATATCGTTTGCTATTCTTTGACAAGAACCGCATTTCTCAGCCACCGATTTGGCATTCTGAAATATTGTTGGCCAGTAGAAGCCCTGCCTAAGGGTTTTATGAGCCAAACTTTTTCCCCCAGCATGGTTTCCACATACACCTCTGTGTAAACTAGCCAGAATCATATCTCCCTCAGCTTGACCGACACATCTCTACAGGGCCTTTGAAAACCCCCTTCTGTAAAGCTCATTGCCTACTATCGAATACTGTAAGTTCCTCAGTTTTTGATTGGCTTATTTCGTTATCAAAACCACATTGGGATTGTTATGTAATGGGTAGCTTAGGTGATCATGATTGACAAGTTTCCTGACATCCCAAAGGACCTCAAGAAGGTATATCACTTGACTTAACTTCGTGAAGAGATTAGTTGCACACACACACTTTCATATGTATTTCCATGTCTCTCTTGCATATGTGTTTCCTTGATTGTGTGCTTATATGCTTTATCTCATGCTTCATGTATGTTCAATGTTATTGCACTTCTATGATTGCACTTGTGTTTCTTGTTGTGTGCATTGTGTTAGATTTGGTTTGGTTATTTGGAGTAAAGTGTCTAGTTTCAAAAGATTGGTTTTCAATGATTTAAATGTTTTTCAAAACTGACCTGTGTATGGTCTTGTGACCATAATGTTTTATACAAAGATTCAAAATGAGTTTTGAAAATTTCTGGATAAACTAGACACCCATACCTTTCCAAAGGTATATTATTCGTAATATTTCATGACCGTTTGGATTGGTTTTGAAATCTCCAAAGTGACCACTAAAACAGAGGCATCTTTGATGTTACCCGAATCTGACCTTTGGTCACTCAAATGACCATAACTCTTTTTTGTAGACATCAAAACCCCATTCTTTAAAAGGATTATAAAGTAGACTCCATATCATTCCAACGGTATATTATATGACTTTTTTCGATGTTGTTTGATCAGGCGTACTGCGTAAATTGCCTACAACTTGCATTCCAGCAAGTATGAGCTGCACGTGCGCTATACGTGCGCTGTACGTACATCGCATTTGCGGGAACTTTGTGTTCCCAGTTAGTTGCACGGTATATACGCTGTTCGTGCGCTGTATGTACCGCACAAGTGCCCAAAATTGTGTTTTTAACTCTTCTAAACGTCGTCGTTTCACCTCGGCGCTATATATTCATCACTTTCTCATCTTCTTCATTCAAGAACCCAGAAATTAAACCCTAGAGAGAGAGCTCATTTTAGAGAGAGAAAGCTTCAATCCTTTGATTTTTAACTCTCCAATCAACTCCAATGTTTCATCATCTTCATCTTTCATCATCATATTGACATGGGTCTTCATATGGTTGACTAGGTAATATGATTAACATCTCCATTTCATATTATTGATTTTCTTGGCCTAGGAATAGCTTTTATTACATGATTAAAAGCTTGATTATTATCTTTTGATGAATGTATTGTTGATTATATGTTAAATACATGTTAAATACATGTTATATACTTTGTTTAAGTGTTTTATTGAATATTTGATGAATGCTTGGTGAGCAATTTCGTGGGTCTTATATATATATATATATATATATATTGATTGAGGTTGTTTTGTGATAGATATAACTCTAGGTTTGCATTTATTGAGTGATTAAATGCTTGTCTCTACAAATGAATATATATTGAATATATGATGTATTATTTGTGAGACTTTCCATTGATTGATTGGAGTTCTTTGGTGATTGATTATGTTAGTTAGCATTCTAAGTTTATATAACATCTAGCTAAGTTATCTCATTGTTTGATTGAGATTGTTTATGATAGACATTGTTATAGGATTTGCATTTATTGATTAACTAAATGCTTTGTCTACCACATGAATATATTGTGAGTGATTATATTGATTTATTGTGGTAGATTGTGATGGCTAGTATTCCGTGTGTTTTATGCCATCTATCTAAGTCTTTATGAGTATTCATTTAGACATTGATAATTATAGTTTATTGATTTGTCATTAAATCTCTAGTTAAGCATACAGTGTTGTCTAGCATTATATTGCATTTTGAATATCATTTCATATTCAATTAGATTTGCATTGATCTATTTATTGAGTTAGTCTTATGACTACAAGGTGTAGTGCACAAGCAAGTGAAGTCTTGCAACCAAAATGTTGGTTGGCAAGCATTGGTCTAGGATCACTATTAAAGGCCCATTGGGTAGAATAGTTTGGGTTACGAACCTTGAAGTGTGACTAGGTGGTCAACTTAGGTTGTAAACAATTGTTCAAATAATGGATTTGAGGACCAGAGTGGCTAAGTGGTTAGCCCGTGAGTTTTTCCCAGTTGAAGGGTTTCTCACGTAAATCAACCAAACGTGTTTTTATTGTTTTCCGCATTTATTATTGTTGTTGTATGTTTGGTTGATTTGGTTATGCTTTGTGGATTAATATTGACTAATCAAAAAATTGGTAATAATCGATTAACAACCCATGCACCCCCCTCTAGGTTGTATTAGACATACTTTGTGTAATTTCGAATACCGGGCAGCCCTGTATCTAATGCGTTTTGCTTCATCTGCATCTTCAATGAACGTGCCGTCCTCTAGGTACTGCCTAATCAGGGTGATCCAAGTGATCTGCCCTTCTTCCACTATTTCCACTGTTAGCTTTTCTTCTTTTTTTAATATTGGGCTTTTTGAGATGAGCCACTGGAATCATTTTGGACCAGATACCAATGGCTGCCGATGCCAACCTAGATAATGCGTCAGCTTTCTCGTTCTTCTTTCTCGGGATCTGAGTGATTTTTAATTCTTGAATCTCCCACGAGGTACCTTGGCTATCTCTAGGTAAGCCACCATATTAAGATCTTTTGCCTAGTACTAATCTAGGACTTGGTTAACCACAACCTGCGAGTCACTAAATATCTCCACTTCGTCAACTCCCAGTGTTGTGCATATCTTGAGTCCAGCCAACAACACATCATACTCGGCTATCTTGTTGGTAGCCTTGAAGTAAATTCGTAAGGCATATTCCACCTGATTGCCTTATGTGGTTGATACCACAATGCCTGCCCCACTTCCATGCGTGTTTAACGACCCATCAACGTGCAGCTTCCAGCTGAAGACTTTCCTTTCTTTTTCTTCTAGTATCCTGATCACCTCACTGTTTGGCTCAGTGAACTCCACAGTCAGATCTGCCACTGCCTGACCCTTTATTGCAACCATTGGCTGGTAAGTGATATCAAACTCACTCAGCTCAACTTAGGGCCTTAGCTTCCTTTCGGCTGTCACTAATACTAATGCCATCTGTTCAGCTGCTGATTATCTTGGTTCTGTTGGCAGCAAAGCCTTACTGGTATAATATACCGGTCTCTACACTCCTTCGTCCAGCCTGACCAATACCGACCCTGTGGCCACAGCTGTGACCGATATGTATAAATACAACGTTTCTCCCTCCAAAGGTTTTGATAGGATATGAGCCTTGCTCAAGTACTCTTTGATCTTCTGGAATGCTTGTTCACACTCTTCATTCCATTATACTCATTTACCTTTCCTTATTGCCTTGAAGAAAGGGCAAGCATCTATCAGTTGACTTGCTGATGAATCGGTTTAGTGAGGCCAGACAGCCCGTCAGCCTTTGGATGTCTTTTAAGGTAACCGGAGACCTCATCTTTTGGTGCTCTTGGAATCCGAGGAACTTTCCCGACGGTGCCCCGAAAACATATGTGTTTGGGTTGAGCTTTATCCCATATCTTCTCAACACTCCAAATGTTTCCTCCAGGTCAGTTGCATACTTGTCTGCAGTGACGCTTTTTGTTAACATGTCATCTATATAGACTTTCATGTTTTTGCCGATCTGTCGGGCACACATCTTGTTTACCAATCTTTGGTAAGTTGCCCCGACAATTTTGTGACCAAAAGGCATTACTCTGTAGTAGTAAAGCTCTTGATCTATTATAAAGGCAGTATTTTCTTCATCTGAACCGAACATTCTGATCTGGTTATAATCTGAGTATGCATCCATGAAGCTCATCAACTTATGCCCTGCAGTCGCATCAACCAACAGATCTATTCGGGGTATAGGGAAACTATCTTTCGGGCATGCTTTCTTTAGATATGTGAAATCCACACACATTCTTTACTGCCCGTTTTCTTTCTTGACGAGTACCACATTGGCAACCCACTCGGGATATTGAACTTCCCTGATTGATCCTGCAGCTAATAACTTACGGACTGTAGGGAAAAACGGTTCAAAACGCGGCAGAAGCGAAAAACTTGTTTGGTATATTTCAAAAAATTTCCTTTAAAAAAAGAAACTTGACCTTTGATTAATAAACATATAATAAAAGTATCGTACCTTTTTCACGTGACTATTGATATTGCGTCGATTTGAATCCGCTTGCTTCGAATTGAATCCGCAAGATCTTCCAATCCAATCACGAACGTGAATCACCTAGGAGTGTGGGCTCCCTTTCTTTGAATTTTAAACCTGAGGATGGAAACAAAAATCTTTTTCTTTTTGTTTGTCACAATAATCCTCGTAGAGAAAATAAAGAACGTTTGGTCACTTGTGAATTCTCAATCTTTTAATCGAAAACTCGCGTGAACCCTAATTCGATCTTGTACATTAAGCCTTTTGATGTAAAAGCTTCTAATGTACTATCGAAAATAAAACACTCATTATTCTTCTTCTCTATGGCCGAATTCTACACCCCTTTCTTGTGTTGGAAGTTTTTTTTTTTTTTATATTATTCAAAAACAAGAGAAAAAAAATTCTTTCTTTAAAAAAAAAGCTTTTTTTTTAACTCACCTTATTAATTCCGAATTTAATAATATATATATATATATATATATATAGGGTGGCCAAAATTCTCACTCAAGTAGGATTTCCACCTTGTAGTCAAATCTTCACACAAATAGGATTTCTACCTTGTAGTCAAATCCTCACACAAGTAGGATTACTTTTTCTCCAAGTCTCCTATCAATTTTGAGTTTTAACTCTATTCCAACTCATGAGTGTATTATCCAATAATAAATTATTGAATATTAAAATTGTGACTATATCAAAAACTTCCTAATTTGACTAGATAAATAAAATACTTTTATTTATCTACTTATCAAATATAGTCTTTGATATTTACCATACTACCAACAATAGTATGACACTAAGAGTCTTACTCCTAGTTAGAAAAAGATTTTAACTTTTAATCAAATAAATAATTAATTAATTAATTAATTTCTATTTGATTAATTAATAAAATAAAACAATATATTAGACTAATTAATTAGCTTTGCCGCCCAAGTATATACTTGTGCAATATATTATTTTTCCATTTTATTAAATCCATTGGACTTTAATAAAAAGTCCACATGGGAACTAGGCTCATTCTTACTATAAAAGAAACAAGTCCACATGACTTAAATTAATATAATTGAGCAGCCCATTTATTTAAAATATGCAAATTATATTCTTAATGTATTAATGGAATGCTGAACGCACCCCATTGGGGATACCCTAGGATTCCTACATCCTTGGCCACCCATTCCAAGCATTTTTGAAGAGTTACCGTATGTCTTGATCACATAATACCGCACCTCTCCAAAACATTTGGATTCCGAAATCCAAAATCAATTCTAGATGGACCCAGAATTGGTCCGGTAGAATATATCAAGTGATCCATGCAAGTTCGTGCAGATTGGGGATCTTGGCGGACTATCTAATTTTAATAGACATAACCTAATCACAATCAACAAATGATTCACTTAGGTCCAATCTATTAATTTGAGCTCATTCCACTAAAGAGCTAAAATTGAATATTTAAATAAAGGTAGAATAAGATAATATTTCTCATTCATACCCTAGACAATCTTATTGGAGATAGTGTATCCTCGTGAAGAATATCAGTTATCACCAATAGCTCATACACCACCTATAGATCTCCAAGTTACCATATTTAATCATATGAACACATTTTGAACTTGGATATTTTGACTTGTCTAGAAGCCATATTTCAATAGACACTATTGAAAACTTAACGTTAAGATTTAATATCCAATACCTCAAAACATCCATATGATGATATTCTACTCACATTTAATAAATGGAGCCACGATGTCCATATCTATAAATGAAGTCCTCTATCGATTAATATCTGAATACCACCAAACTATCGAGGATAGACTATGCTATATAATCGTACTCATTGATAGCTCAAATGATAACACTTGTAACCATAAGTCCATCATTTATCTCAGGATTGAGTTAGACTCTCCGATTGTCCTCAAGTGAAAACTTTTATCCATCGACGGTTCTGGATAAAGTATTTCACTGTGATCCTATTCAATGCACCTAGTGCACTAGATTCTTTTGCCCAAATACACTACACTTTGATGATTTTAGACTCATCATAACACATTTGATCCCACTCAAATGCTATCAAAAGAATCTACAACTTTAACAAGGTAAATGCGCCCAACCTTTATCTTAAGTTGTGAACATTGTTCAAGACTAACTAAAGAGTTGTGTCTACCTCATACATATCCAGATGTATGAACAATTCTTCATCTCTCATCCTCTTTTGACCTTATGATTATTTACTTTTGACAATTATAATAATTAAACAATAAATGCTATAAGAATTGTTAAACTAGAAATCACTTTATTAATATGAAAAGGTTATCAAATACATCATTACACTCTTGCTATTGAGCATAACCCTAACAATCTCCCACTTGCGCTATAACAAGTCTGTCATATCTCTCATTCCCATGTTCTCTAGATACCCATCAAAACTCTTCTATGGTAGAGCCGTTGTAAAGGGATCCATTAGATTTTCTGCTGATGCGATCTTGGTGATCGTCACGTCACCCCTATGCATAATTTCCCTCAGATGGTAATACTTTTTTTCGATGTGTTTCCCTTTCTTATGACTTTTTGGTTCTCTCGAATAAGCCACTGCTCCATTGTTGTCACAGTAGATATTGATCTACTTATTTGCATTAGGAACCACTTCTAAGTCAATCAAGAATTGGCGGAGCCAGACAGCCTCTTTAGCAGCTTCGCATGCAACAACATACTCAACTTCCATGGTGGAATCAGCAATACAGGATTGCTTGATACTCCTCCATATGACTACACCTCCTCCAAGAGTAAACATAGATCCTGACATGGATCTCCTGGAGTCAGAATCCGACTGGAAATCAGAATCTGTATACCAAATGGGAATTAAATCCCCTCCAGAGTATACAAGCATATGATCTCATGTTCTCCTGAGATATTTGAAAATATGCCTGACTGCCGTCCAGTGATCAGGACCAGGTTTCGATTGAAACCTGCTAACTATGCCAACATTAAAACATATATCTGGTTTAGTGCAGATCATTGCATATATGAGACTTCTAACAGCCGAGGCATATGGAACCCTACTCATGAATTGCTCTACATGCTCATTCTTTGGAACTTGTTCCTTAGAAAATTTGATTTCATGTTTGAAAGGTAACATACCTTTCTTGGAATCTTGCATGAAGAACCTAGACAAGATTTTATCTATGAATGAAGCTTGAGATAATGCAATCGTTCTAGTCTTTCTGTCCATTATTACTTGGATACCAAGAATATAACTTGCTTCTCCTAAGTCCTTCATATCAATTTTGTTTTGCTAACCATTCATTTACTGATGTCAATACACCTACATCATTTTCGATGAGTAGTATATCATCAACGTAAAGAACTAGGAAAACCAATTTGTCGCCATTAATCCTTTTATATACACAGGGTTCGTCAAGGTTTTGAATAAATCTAAAACTTTTCACAGCTTGATCGAACCTTATGTTCCCGGATCTGAATGCTTGCTTTAATCCATATATAGATCTTTGCAACTTGCATACCCTTTCCTCTTGGCCTTTTTCAATGAATCCTTCTGGTTGCACCCTATAGATACTTTCGTCAAGACTTCCATTAAGAAAAGCTGTCTTGACGTCCATTTGCCAAATCTCTAAGTCTAGAGATGCTGCAATAGATAAAAGTATCCTTATGGATTTAAGAATGGCTACAGGAGAGAAGGTTTCCTCGTAATCTATACCTTCCTTCTGTGTGTAACCTTTAGCTACTAATCTAGCTTTAAAGGTTTCCACCTTTCCATCCTTTCCTTTTTTCCTCTTGTATAGCCACTTTCACCTAATGAGTTTTATCCCTTTAGGCAAGTCTACAAGAGACCAGACTTTGTATGAATACATAGACTCAAGTTCAGATTGCATTGCCTTTTGCCAATGTCGACAATCAACATTCTCCATAGCTTCCTTGTATGTATAGGGATCATCATCGTCTGGAGATTCTCCATTGATTCTCCAAGACCGATGTATCTCTCGGGTTGTATATTAACCCTCCCACTACGACGAGGAATGGTAGGTTGTTGATCTTGTGATGGTGCGGAATAAACATTTGTGCTAGGTTGTGAAACCTCTTGTGGAATAGTATCTCCTGAAAGCTCATTTAGGACAATTCTACTCTAAGGCACAAAATCATTCATACAGTCATTTTCCAGAAATTTAGCATTTGTCGAAACAAATACTTTAAGATCTGAAGGACTATAGAAATAATATCCTTTAGTTCCTTTTGGATACCCCACAAATATGCATGTTTCTGAACGGTACTCCATCTTGTATGTCTTTCCTTTTAACACGTGCGCAGGACATCTAAATATCCTTAAGTGTTGTAAACTAGGCTTTCGCCCAATTCACAACTCATGCGGTGTTTTAGGAACTGACTTAGATGGTACATCGTTTAGAATGTACATAGCGGTTTGTAAAGCATATCCCCAAAAAGAATTATGGAGTGTTGAATAACTCAACATAGACCTAACCATGTCCAAAAGAGTTCTATTTCTCCTTTCTGCCACCCCATTTTGTGTAGGCGTACCTGACGCAGAGAACTGAGAAATTATCCCATTATCAATAAGATATTGCTGAAACTCACCATATAGATATTCTCCACCACGATCAGACCTCAAGATTTTTATGTGTTTCTCAAGCTGATTTTCTACTTCAGCCTTAAATGCTTTGAATATGTCAAAAGCATCCGACTTATGTCTCATGAGATACACATAGCCAAATCTTGAGTAATCATTCGTGAAAGTGATGAAGTATTCATATCCACCTCTAGCTTGAATGCTTATAGATCCACACACATCAGTGTGTATCAATCCTAAACATTCAGCGGCTCTTATGCCTTTGGACGTGAACGGCCTTTTGGTCATCTTACCTTTCAGATCATCAACATTTAAGTCACTTAAAGGTCCATCACTAACCAATCTTTTAATCCTATCAAGGTTAATATTGAAGAGAAAAAACGGTTCAAAACACGGCGGAAGCAAAAAATTGGGTGGTATATTTAAAAAAAAATTCCTTTAAAAGAAAGAACCTAAACCCTAGATTAATTGACATATAATGAAAAGTTTCGTAACCTTTTCACGTGATGATTGATATTGCGTCGATTTGAATCCGCTTGCTTCGAATTGAATCCGCAAGATCTTCCAATCCAATCACGAACGTGAATCACCTAGGAGTGTGGACTCCCTTTCTTTGAATTGTAAACCTGAGGATGGAAACAAAAATCTTTTTCTTGTTGTTAGTCACAATAATCCTCGTAGAGAAAATAAAGAACGTTTGGTCACTTGTGAATTCTCAATCTTTTAATCGAAAACTCGCGTGAACCCTAATTCGATCTTGTACATTAAGCCTTTTGATGTTCTAATGTACTATCGAAAATAAAACACTCCTTATTCTTCTTCTCTATGGCCGAATTCTACACCCCTTTCTTGAGTTGGAAGTTTCTTTTTTTTTATTCAAAAGCAAGAGAATAAAAATTCTTTCTTTAAAAAAAAAACTTTTTTTAACTCACCTCATTAATTCCGAATTTAATAATATATATATATATATATAGGGTAGCCAAAATTCTCACTCAAGTAGGATTTCTATCTTGTCGTCAAATCCTCACACAAGTAGGATTACTTCTTCTCCAAGTCTCCTATCAATTTTGAGTTTTAACCATATTCCAACTCATGAGTATATTATCCAATAATAAATTATTGAATATTAAAATTGTGACTATATCAAAAACTTCTTAATTTGACTAGATAAATAAAATACTTTTATTTATCTACTTAACAAATATAGTCTTTGATATTTACCATACTGTCATAGGGATTTTTTAATAGCATGACAAGTCAGCATGGTCACCTGAAAGTACGGTGATTAGATATGCCACATCACCAAAGTCAGTCAGGAAAGATCAACTCAAGACGACCAGTAGATGATCTCAAGGCTTGATCAAGTTTATCAAAGATGGTCGGGGAAACTAACCGATCATGAACGAATAACCTGATCAGGGAAACTTGCCGATCGGGTAGAGATAACCTGGTCGGGTAAATACAATCTGATCAGGTTTAAGAGATCTAGTCAGGTTAGGTAGCTGATCAGTTAGATGATGCATGAGAGTCATTAAAGGCACTTACGACTTAGATACGTAAAAGAAGAGTCTTATTCAAATAAGATATCACGAAGTAAACTCTGATAAGGAAACAAACTTCCTTATAGATTCAGAGTCCAAATCAGGCAACAAGTCTAATTCATTCAATTCGTGGAAGATGCAAGACAGGAAAGAAGATAAAGACGACTTCAACAAGTAATCAGTCCTAGTTAGACACCACTACTTTTCCTTATTTGTATACCACAATTTAGGGTTCTATGCATATATAAATAGACCCATAATCTCATAAAAGAAAAAATATAATATATACATACATACGAAGGAACAAACGGAAAATAGAGAAACATAGTGTGTAATCATATTATCAATAGTGAATTCTTCTCCTCGCCGTCATCGGCAACCGTGGATGTTTCCCCACTTTGGGGTTTTACCACCTAAAATTTGTTTCTTCGTAATCTTCTTTTTTTCTTGTTCATAACGTTATTGTCAACTAACCATAACTTATGTGACGCGTGATCGACTTTATGTAATCCAAAATCACCGTCAACAATTGGCGTTAGAAGGAGAGGTGGTGTGAACTAACCTTTGCTAAGTTAACCTCGAAGAACTTGTGAAGCAGTGACATGGCAGACATTAGGGATGGAAGTCAATCTTCTCATGATACTGGAACCCCACGTGGTCTCAACAATTCTTGCCCAGTGAGCGCTAGTACTGCTGGAGGAAGCTTGCCGTCCGTGACTCCAACCTCAACTGGTCAAGCAGCGATAACCTCCACAAACGCTCCTCCAGGAACTTCCACAGATGCATTCCAACAGGTCCAAGAGTCCCTGCGGAGAGTCATTGAAGACCCTGCTAGACAGGGAATAAATATAACAACAACTGCTAATTTGACCTCACCGTACCAACTATCTACACCTATGGTGGCCCAAGACCTCAAGGTATATTCTGAGATAGTGGGCGTGACCCTAGGCGCGCCCCGTAAAATCGGTAGAGATAGGTTGGATCACCTTGGAAGAGGGAAACACTCCCAAAGGGGAAATGAAGGAGTTAGTGGATGGGGAAGGTAAGATCGATATCAAACAGACTCCGAACTGAAGGAAACCCTTAGATATGTTCATAGGCGGGATCGATCTAGTTCTTCAGATGACAGTGATCAACCACCCCGCAAAACACGCTGAAGGAGTAAGTCCCGGCTGAGATTCGATACCCCAAGTACCCGAACTAAGATGGGCACCCATATAATCCAACAAGGACTCACCGACCGCCAGCGATCGGGAATAGATAATGAGCCAGAAGAAGAGTGAGATATCATAATACAGAAATTAACCCAGAAGGTAGAAGCATTAGAACGTTGCCAGGGGATCAAGGATTTACTGGATGATGATTCTGAAAGTCCTTTCGTGAACAACATTATCTAAACCCAGTTCCCAGAGAGATTCAGAATGCCTCAGGTTGAGCAATTTAAAGCAGACACGGATCCAAAGGAACATGTGAGATGTTTTCGAAGTGCGATGGCACACTACGCTTACAATGACCCATTATTATGCCTGACATTCCCACAAAAGCTCGGGGACTTGGGGTCTAGGTGGTTTGGAAGGCTCCCTAAAGGAACAATAAGGAATTTCCAAGAATTGACCCAGGCATTTTCACGATAATTTTTAGAAAATATACAAAGGAAGAAATCAATAGCTCACCTCGCCACCCTCAAACAGGGAATGAACAAATCATTGAAAGATTACCTAAAAAGGTTCTCTTAGAAAGTGTTAGGGATCGATAATCCCAACGATGAGGCTGTGGTGGCTGCCTTCACCAACAACCTACATAAGGGTAGGTTGTCCTTCGATTTGAGGAGGGAAAGCCATAATACATATGCCGACCTAATAGATGGAGCCGGCAGTTATGCAATGGCTGAAGAGGAAGAGTTGGCTTAGGGGGTAGTTATATGCACAAGGGTCGCCTTGGGGAGAGCACCAATGTAAAGAACCAGAAGGGTGATCGCCATGAGGGTGATGGAAACAAGGATGATCATAGAAACAGTCGGAACAACAGGAAGTTCCATGGTTAGTACGCCAACTACACTCCCCTCATCAAGAGACAAGAGGAAATCCTAGCGATTGTCGAAGACGAGAAGCTAATCAAGTATCCTCCTAGACAGTCAGCCCACGCCCGAAGAGACACGACAAAATACTGCAGGTTCCACAAAGAAAGTGGTCATGATACATCAAAGTGCTACCAACTAAGAGATCACATCGAGACACTTTTTAGGAAGGGTCATCTCAAAGATTTGATTCTTAAAAGGGCAAACGACCAGTAAAAGGATCCCCTCAGGGACGATCTGCCAAAGGGAAACCAAGCAATGAAACGAAGCCTGGACCAATGCATCAACGAATGGACAGTCAATATTATTTTCTAAGGACCCTAAAAAAAATTTACTCTTGAGAGAGATAGCTTAGTTACATTCAGTTTTGTTTAAATATTTTCTAGCTTGTTTTTGATTTTTAGTTTTTCTAATCATTTTTGCTTTTGATGTTGTTAATTGTTAATTTGCAGACCAATTAATAAAGAAGCCAAGATTGGTGTTCAAATTTTTTATATATAAATTATCTTTGTTATCAAAGATAAAACTCGCAGCGCTGACACCTGCCATGGTGGGTGAAGGTGCCCGAGAGGCTGAGAAGTCGGTTTTTAGAGATCCGATGCGCCTGCCGAACTGACTGGGTGCATATAAAGCATTGCCAGCAATCCGGCCACCTCGAAGTGCCGGTTATACCGGGAAAAAACACTCGCGTACGCCATCGGGGAAAACTGGTGAGATGCGTTCGGCTGTGTTAGTATTGCACTAACGATTCGGCCAAACCCTTGTAAACAGAAAAAACCAGGAGATGTCCTTGGTGACTTGTTTGCATGGGAAAAACAGGGAAAAATGGGGCAAGGTTCCCAGAACACCTCTTGGCTGAAGACTCAAGACGGTTGGGAATTATACCGAACAAGTAATCGGGACACCGACAAAATCAACTTCAAGGACCAAGATGGTCGGGAATTATCCTAGGCAAAGAGCTAGGACACCGATCGGTCCAGCTATAAGGTTGAAAATTATCCTAGGCAAGGAGCCAGGACACTGATCGGTCCAAGACTGATCAGTTTAATAAGATACTTGATAAGTTTAGCACCAAAAACGATCAGTTTAATAAGATACTTGATCGGGTTAGAGTGATAAGATCACGAGCACCAAAAAATCAAGTGTTCAAATCCTCTTCGACAAGATGTTAAGAGCTCATCTTGCGGATTTGAGGGGTTATTGTTATAGGGATTTTCTGATAGCATGACAAGTCAGCATGGTCACCTGAAAGTACGGTGACTAGATATGCCACGTCACCAAAGTCAGCCAGGAAATATCAACCCAAGACGACCAGTAGATGATCTTGAGGTTTGGTCAAGTTTATCTAAGATGGTCAGGGAAACTAACCGATCAGGTACGAATAACCTGATCAGGGAAACTAGCCAATCGGGTAGAGATAACCTGGTCGGGTAAATACAATCCGATCGGGTTTAAGAGATCTAGTCGGGTTAGGTAGCTGATCAGTTAGATGACGCATGAGAGTCATTAAAGGCAATCACGACTCAGATACGTAAAAGAAGAGTCTTATTCAAATAAGAAATCACGAAGTAAACTCTGATAAGGAAACAAACTTCCTTATAGATATCAGAAGCCAAATCAGGCAACAAGTCTAATTCATTCAATTCGTGGAAGACGCAAAACAGGAAAGAAGATATAGACGACTTCAACAAGTAATCCTAGTTAGACACCACTACTTTTCCTTATTTGTATACCACAATTTAGGGTTCTATGCATATATAAATAGACCCGTAATCTCATAAAAGAAAAAAATATATATATATATATATATACAGACATATGAAGGAACAAACGAAAAAAAGGGAAACAAAGTGTGTAATCATATTATTCATAGTGAATTCTTCTCCTCGCCGTCACCGACAACCGTGGATGTTTCCCTACTTTGGTGTTTTACCACGTAAAATTTGTGTCTTCATAATCTCTTTTTCTTTTCTTGTTCATAACATTATTGTCAACTAACCATAACTTTTGTGACGCATGATCGACTTTACGTAATCCAAAAATCACCGTCAACACATACTACCAACAATAGTATGACACTAAGAGTCATACTCCTAGTTAGAAAAAGATTTTAACTTTTAATCAAACAATTAATTAGTTAATAAATTAATAAATTTCCATTTGATTAATAAAATAAAATAAAACAATATATTAGACTAATTAATTTAGCCTTGCCGCCCAAGTAAATACTTGTGCAATATATTAATTTTCCATTTTATTAAATCCATTGGACTTTAATAAAAAGTCCACATGCGAACTAGATCTATTCTTTCTATAAAAGAAACAAGTCCACATGCCTTAATACAATTCTAGATGGACCCAAAAATTGGTCTGGTAGAATATATCAAGTGATCAATGCAAGTTTGTGTGAATTGAGGATCTTGGCGGGCTATCTAAATTTAAGCTCCAATAGACATAACCTAATCATAATCAACAAATGATTCACTTAGGTTCGATCTATTAATTTTAGTTCATTCCACTAAAGAACTAAAATTGAACTCTTAAATAAAGATAGAATAAGTTAATAATGCTCATTCATACCCTAAACAATCTTAATGGAGATTGTGTATTCTCGTGAAGAATACCAGTAATCGCCAAGAGCTCATAGACCGCATATAGTTCTCCAAGTTACCATATTTAGCCATATGACCACATTTTGAACTTGGATATTTTGACTTGTCCAGAAGCCATTTTTCAATAGACACTATTGAAAACTTAACGTTAAGATTTAATATTCAATACCTCAAAACATGCATATGATGATATTCTTCTCTTATTTAATAAATGAAGCCACGATGTCCATATCTATAAATGAAGTCCTCTATCGATTAACAAATGAATACCACCAAACTATCGAGGATAGACTATGCTATATAATCGTACTCATTGATACCTCAAATGATAACACTTGCAACCATAAGTTCATCATTTATCTTAGGATTGAGATAGACTCTTCGATTTTCTTTAAGTGAAAACTTTTATCCATTGACGGTTCTGGATAAAGTATTTCACTATGATCCTATTCAATGCACCCAGTGCACTAGATTCTTTTGCCCAAAGACACCACACTTTGATGATTTTAGACTCATCATAACACATTTGATCACACTCAAAGGCTAGCAGAAGAATCTACAACTTTAACAAGATAAAGGCGCCCAACCTTTATCTTAAGTTGTGAATATTATTCAAGACTAACTAAAGAATTGTGTCTACCTCATACAAATCCAGATGTACTAACAATTCTTCTTTTCTCATTGTCTTTTGACCTTATGATTATTTACTTTTGACAATTCTAATAATTAAACTATAAATGCTATAAGATTTATTAAACTAGAAATCACTTTATCAATATGAAAAGATTGTCAAATACATTATTACACTCTTGTTATTGAGCATAATCCTAACAATCCCCCACTTGCTCTATAGCAAATGTGTCATATCTCTTATCCCCATGTTCTCTAAATGCCCATCAAAACTCTTCTGTGGAAGAGCCTTTGTGAAGGGATTCGCTAGATTTTCTACTAACGCGATCTTGATAATCGTCACGTCACCCATATGCACAATTTCCCTCAGAAGATGATACTTTCTTTCAATGTGTTTGCCTTTCTTATGACTTATTGGTTCTCTCGAATTAGCCACTGCTCCACTATTGTCACAATAGATAGTGATTTGCTTATTCGTATCATGAACCACTTCTAAGTCAATCAAGAATTGGCGGAGCCAAACAACCTCTTTAGCATCTTCGCATGTGGCCACATACTCAGCTTCCATGGTGGAATCAGCAATACAAGATTGCTTGATACTCCTCTATATGATTGCCCCTCTTCAAAGTGTAAACACAGATCCTGATGTTGATCTTCTGGAGTCAGAATCCGATTGGAAATTGGAATCTGTATACCCAACGGGAATTATATCCCCTCCAGAGTATACAAGCATATAATCTCTCATTCTCCTGAGATACTTGAAATATGTTTGACTGCCGTCCAGTGATTAGGACCAGGTTTAGATTGAAATCTGCTAACTGTGCCAACAACAAAACAAATATCTGGTCTAGTGCAAAACATTGCATACATGAGACTTCCAACTGCCGAGGCATATGGAACTCGACTCATGAATTGTTCTTCATGCTCATTCTTAGGAACTTGTTCCTTAGAAAGTTTGATTCCATGTCTAAAAGGTAACATACCTTTCTTGGAATCTTGCATGGAAAATCCAGACAAGATTTTATCTATGTTTGAAACTTGGGATAATGCAATCGTTCTATTCTTTCTATCTGTTATGACTTGGATACCAAGAATATAACTTGCTTCTCATAAGTCCTTCATATCAAATTGTTTTGCTAACCATTCTTTTGTCGATGTCAATACACCTACATCATTTCCGATGAGTAGTATATCATCAACGTAAAGAACTAGGAAATCCAACTTGTCGCCTTTAATCCTTTTGTATACACAGGGTTCGTCAAGGTTTTGAATAAATCTATAACTTTTCACTGCTTGATCGAACCTTATGTTCCCGGATCTGGATGCTTGCTTCAATCCATATATGGATCTTTACAAATTGCATACCCTTCCCTCTTGGCCCTTTTCAATGAATCCTTCTGGTTGCATCATATAGATGCTTTCACTAAGACTTCCATTAAGGAAAGTTGTCTTAACGTCCATTTGTCAAATCTATAGGTCTAGAGATGCCATAATGGATAAGAGTATCCTAATGGATTTAAGCATGGCCACAAGGGAGAAGGTTTCCTCATAATCGATAACTTCCTTCTGTGTGTAACCTTTAGCTACCAATCTAGCTTTAAAGGTGTAAGAACCTCTATTTTATGATTGGCTTATTTCATGACAAACCGCACCACATTGGGGATTATTGTGTAATGGGTAGCTTAGGTCGGTGTCGACAAGCTTCCAAACATCTCCATGACTTCAAGAGCAAAATGTATACTCACTTGACTTTGTCTCTTGAAGAGTTTAGGTGCACACACACACACAAACTTCATGCATGCTTTGTTCATCTTGAATTTGTATTCTTTATTGTGTATATGTGTGCATTCGTTACATAACTCACACGAGCACGTCTTTGTTTGTCTTTACGTGTGGTTGTTTTGTTTTACGTTTTCTTTGTGTGTTAAAACGTCCTCACTCGCACGATGGTGTGCTTGTGTTGTGTCCGCGCTTGCACGTTGGTGTGCTTCAGTCTTATCGCGATTTGTAACCATAGAGAGGCTCTATTTGCACTATCTTGGATTGGTATTTGGTTACATGGTCTTATACCATGAGTTTGGGGAATTTTGTTATTGACCAATTTTGACCTTTGATCACTCTTTTGACCATAAATATTTCTACAGACATCCAAATCTTGGTTTGTCAATTAGAGCAAAAATTAGACATCCATAGATTTCCAACGGTATATCATTTGATAAATTTCGATGTCGTTTGGTCATGTTTTGAGCCGTTTGAAGTTCAAACTGCAGAGCGGTATCTATGTGGTCACGGGAGAGGTCGGTGGAGGAGAGACGACCACTTGTCCCACGAAAACCACTGGAAGTGTGGTCGCGGGAGAGGTCATAGGAGGAGCGATGAAAACGCCTCCCGCGACCGACTTAAAATCTGGGACATTTTTGACTTTTCCCATCAGCTTATTCTCTCATCTATAAGATCCCCTCTTTCTCTTCTTCTTCCCCAACTCTCCTACATTTTACAGAAACCCTAGAGAGAGAAAGAGAGAGTCTTGAGAGAAAGAGCTTCCTTGAGCTTCATTAACTCTCCAAACCCAAAACCCATCTCATTCTTGCATCATTCCTCATAATTTGAGCATGAGTCTTCATTGTTTCATGACTAGGTAAGCAAGAACTTCTTTGAATATCATCTATTGTTCTTCTTACTCTAGATTAGGTATTTATTACTTGATTAAATATCTAGACTCTACTTATTGTATATATTTATGAGACTTTATTGCATGATTGGGTTTGTTTGTTGATAGCTAGAATTATGACCATATTGCCCTTCTAGCTAAGTCTTTATGCTTTGCATCTAGACCTTGATTTTATGCCTCATTGATTGCATTTGTTGATTGCATATTTATTGCCCTTGTTATTTATTGTGACAACTTGTGTTGGTTGGACTTATTTGACAATTAGGTTGCTAGAATCCCTTTGCATCTAATTAAGTCCTTATTTATGGGCTTGTAGGCATTGTTTGATAACTAGGTTGTTTAATTGCATTATAACATCTAGTTAAGCATTTTGTGTTTGGTCTTGCACATCATTGCATTGAATATATTGTCATATATACACTTAGACTTTAATACTCTTCATTGAGTCAAAGTCTTATGGCTTCGGGGTGAAGTTGTACAAGCATTCAAGTCTTACAACCAAGGTGTGGTTGGCAAGAATTGATCAAATGCCACTGTAAAAGGCCCACGGGGTAGAGTAGGAGGTGCTCACGCCAAGAGTAGTGGATCAGGGAGATATCACTAGGGATTGAACCAAGAGTGGCGAGTGGTAGTGTCCATAGCCCTTGAGGTTATCGAGAGTGAGAGTCCGAGTATCACTTGAGGGTGTAATCTTTTATTCATATAGTGGATTTCTGTGATCGTGTGTGGCTAGAAGGATAGCCCATGGTTTTTCCCTTATTGAAGGGTTTCCACGTAAAAAATCAAGTGTTCTTTATATTTCCGCACTTTACACTTGATTTTTATTGTTTGATTGTTTGGGTTAATTATGCTTAATATTGACTAATCGAAAAGTTGGTAATAATCGATTAACAACCCATTCACCCCACCCCCCCCCCCCCCCCCCCCCCCTCTAGGTTGTTTAGACACACGCTTGAGTTGTATTTTCAAAAGGTTTCCACCTTTCCATCCATTCCTCTTTTCCTCTTGTATACCCACTTGCACCCAATGAGTTTTATCCCTTTAGGCAGGTCTATAAGAGACCAGACTTTATTTTTGAACTTAGATTCAATTTCGGATTGCATTGCCTTTTGCCAATGGCGACAATCAACATCTTCCATGGCTTCCTTGTACGTGTAGGGATCATCGTCATCCGGGAGGTTCTCTATAGATTCTCCTAGACCGATGTATCTCTTAGGTTTTTTATTAACCCTCCCAATACGATGAGGTATGGTAGATTGTTGATCTTGTGTTTGTGCGGAACTTACAATTGGGCTAGGTTGTGAAACCTCTTGTGGAATTGTATCTTCTGAAAGCTCATTCAGGACAATTCGACTCTAAGGCACAAAATCATTCATACAGTCATTTTCCAGAAATTTAGCATTTGTCGAAACAAATACTTTAAGATCTGAAGGACTATAGAAATAATATCCTTTAGTTCCTTTTGGATACCCCACAAATATGCATGTTTCTGAACGGTACTCCATCTTGTATGTCTTTCCTTTTAACACGTGCGCAGGACATCTAAATATCCTTAAGTGTTGTAAACTAGGCTTTCGCCCAATCCACAACTCATGCGGTGTTTTAGGAACTGACTTAGATGGTACATCGTTTAGAATGTACATAGCGGTTTGTAAAGCATATCCCCAAAAAGAATTATGGAGTGTTGAATAACTCAACATAGACCTAACCATGTCCAAAAGAGTTCTATTTCTCCTTTCTGCCACCCCATTTTGTTGAGGCGTACCTGACGCAGAGAACTGAGAAATTATCCCATTATCAATAAGATATTGCTGAAACTCACCATATAGATATTCTCCACCACGATCAGACCTCAAGATTTTTATGTGTTTCTCAAGCTGATTTTCTACTTCAGCCTTAAATGCTTTGAATATGTCAAAAGCATCCGACTTATGTCTCATGAGATACACATAGCCAAATCTTGAGTAATCATCCGTGAAAGTGATGAAGTATTCATATCCACCTCTAGCTTGAATGCTTATAGATCCACACACATTAGTGTGTATCAATCCTAAACATTCAGCGGCTCTTGTGCCTTTGGACGTGAACTACCTTTTGGTCATCTTACCTTCCAGACAAGATTCGCAAGTTGGTAGATCATCAACCTTTAAGTCACTTAAAGGTTCATCACAAACCAATACTTAGATCCTATCAAGGCTAATATGATCTAGGCGCAAATGCCATAGGTAGGTTTCATCTTATGATAATTTTACTCTTTTATGATTAGGTTGCGTTGATTCCGTGTCGAACAAGTGAGAGATATTGCTATGCAAATCGAATAAACCGTTTTCCAATGTACCTTTGCAAACAAATTTGTTATTCCTACTAATAATAAAAGCTTTATTAAAAGTAACCGAATATCCAAATTTATTTAAACTAAGAAACTGAAATTAAATTCCTCTTGAATTGAGGTACATAATAAACGTCTATTAAATCTAAATGCCTATAAAAATCTAAACTAACTCTAATATCTCCCACTACACTAGCAGACACCAACGCTCTGTTGCCTAAATGCAAGTAGAATTAGTTCTCATTAAGCATTCTCCTTTCCTTGAACCCCTGTAAAGAAAAACAAACAAGATTAGTGGCTCCAGAGTCTATGATCCAAGAATCCATAGAATCCGCCAAAAAAATATGTTTCAAGATAATTAATATTACCTTGTTCCTTCTTGTCCTGAGACTTTGGGAAATCTCTTTTCCAATGTCCCTTTTCACCACAAAGGTAACACTTCCCTTTGATCTTGGTTACTTTCTTTGTCTCCTTCTTAGTAGGTCCTAGTTGCTTTTTGTTATGTTGTTTCTTGACCTTCATACTGAGTCTTAACAGTAGCAACTTTACCAACCGTATGAATCTCTTGACCCTTGCTTTTCACAAGGATCTTTTCAGCACTTTGAACTATCTTGCATCAGACCCTGCAATGTGTATTCCTTATCGTTCAAGGTGTAGTCCAACTTGAACTGATCAAAGGAATCTGACAGTGAGTTGACAATCATGTCAATTTTCGTCTCACCGTCTATCTTAGCACCATTGAGTTCAGCAATGTTGAGATGTGCTATGACCTTCATCATGTGATCTTTCACAGCCTGTCCAGGTTTCATCCTAAGATTCATGAAATCAATCACTGCCTCTCTCTTAGTCATCCTAGACCTCATAGCAAATATTTCCTATAGAGACATCATTATATCGGCAGCAGAACTCATTCCTTCATGTTGTTGTTGCAACAAGTCAAAGATGGTGGCCATAACGTAACATTTGGCCATCTCATCTGAGGTCTCCCACTGCTTATACTCGTCTCTTTGCTGCTCAGTAGATTCATTAGTAGAAGCAGGTGGTTTTGGAGTTGTCAAAATGAACTTATGCTTTTCAGATTGCAACAATAGCCCAATTTTCCTTTTCCATGTGATATAATTATCTCCAGTTAATGTATTATCTTTCAGGATGTTGATTAGGGATGGGGTCATGATTTCTGATTAAAAAAAAATTATATAAGTAAACAATCATGATAAAGTACTTTCGAATATTTATCTTGAATTAAATTAAGTAATTCAATCATAAAATTCAACGGTGATCCAACATCCGTAAATGTCATACCTCATTTGGGAGTTCAGCACCATTTACTAGTTGGACTAAGTCCCACCTAATTGTTAACATAACAACCGACGTTTTCAATTTAGCCTTGCGATTTATATTGACAAGAACTCTTGGGAGGATATCAATAAAACCACATTGAGTGTATTACCAAGTTATCGATCCTTCAATAATTCCTCTTACAAAAATCCCTCCTTTGAGAGTAGATATCGTTTGAGTCAATTGTCTAGTATATCCTTGTAAGGAAGTATCTTGATAAATTCCTTTCATGGATACCCCTTAGGGGGTTATCACACAAAACATAAAGCTCAACTTATCTTGGAGGCCATAGGTGTTTAAAAACACATTCTCCCACTCAATTGTTTAAGGTGTGTGATAGAATTCCATAAAATGATTTACCAAGTTATCTAGATGCCAATTAGATACCTAAACCATTCAATGCATGTTCATATCAAAAGAGATATATGAGTGGCACTCCAATTATATATGGCATGTTATCAAACAATGACAAACATTGCAATATTTACTAAAATATAAATAGCTACAATTTGGGCCCATCCTAGAAAAAACAAGTAAATTACAATATTTGGAATACAAAAAAAAAATCCTTTCTTGGCGAACAATTCTTCATGCGTCCATCGTTTGCGCACCCTTTGGCTGCCTCCCATGGGCGTGCGCACCCCATAACCCTATAAAGGGCTGCCATGGGCAGGGCAGCCCATGGCTTCCATAGGGCTGCTGTGCGCAGCCTATGCCACAACAATTGTGGCCGCGTGCTCATTCGCATGCACGTTTGTTGCTATGGCTCGCACAGTCCCAAACTTGTTCCAGTTGTTTCAATTCTTCAAACCTTCGAGTCTTCGATACTTGAATGTATTATAGAAGAATTTTAAATAATAAAATACTGCAGTTTTTTTTAATACAATATTTTTTCTGCAGTATTTTTATTACAATAGCAAAATAAATAAAAAACTTAGCAACTACCAAGAAGGAAATTATGACAATGATAGGCCACCCTTCTTGTTACAATCCCAAAACAAAAAATACATTGAAATTCTTGGACTAAAATTGAGCAATAACAATCCACATATAAAACATATATATATATATATATATATATATATCCATACATTCTAATGTAAATATATATATGTGAATACCTAGAGTGCCATCTCTTTCTAAAATATGCATGAATACAATAAAAAGAAAAAGATTCATGTATATATATATATATACATATCAATTAATCAAGGGTTCAACCTGGCTCTGATACCAATTGTAGGGAAAAACGGTTCAAAATACGGCGGAAGCGAAAAATTGGGTGGTATATTTTAAAATTTTTTCCTTTAAAAGAAAGAACCTTAACCTTAAATTAATTGACATATAATGAAAAGTTTTGTACCTTTTTCACGTGACGATTGATATTGTGTCGATTTGAATCCGCTTGCTTCGAATTGAATCCGCAAGATCTTCCAATCCAATCATGAACATGAATCACCTAGGAGTGTGAGCTCCCTTTCTTTGAATTGTAAACCTGAGGATGGAAACAAAAATCTTTTTCTTTTTGTTAGTCACAATAATCCTCGTAGAGAAAATAAAGAACGTTTGGTCACTTGTGAATTCTCAATCTTTTAATCGAAAACTCACGTAAACTCTAATTCGATCTTGTACATTAAGCCTTTTGATGTAAAAACTTCTAATGTACTATTGAAAATAAAACGCTCCTCATTCTACACCCCTTTCTTGAGTTGGAAGTCTTTTTTTATTCAAAAGCAGGAGAATAAAAATTATTTCTTTAAAAAAAAACTTTTTTTTAACTCACCTTATCAATTCCGAATTTAATAATATATATAGGGTGGCCAAAATTCTCACTCAAGTAGGATTTCTACCTTGTAGTCAAATCCTCACACGAGTAGGATTTCTACCTTGTAGTCAAATCCTCACACAAGTAGGATTACTTCTTCCCCAAGTCTCCTATCAATTTTGAGTTTTAACCCTATTCCAACTCATGAGTGTATTATCCAATAATAAATTATTGAATATTAAAATTGTGACTATATCAAAAACTTCCTAATTTGATTAGATAAATAAAATACTTTATTTATCTACTTATCAAATATAGTCTTTGATATTTACCATACTACCAACAATAGTATGACACTAAGAGTCCTACTCCTAGTTAGAATTTTTTTTTTTAACTTTTAATCATACAATTAATTAATTAATTAATTAATTAATTTCCATTTGATTAATAAAATAAAATAAACAATATATTAGACTAATTAATTTAGCCTTGCCGCCCAAGTAAATACTTGTGCGATATATTATTTTTCTATTTTATTAAATCCATTGGACTTTAATAAAATAAAAAGTCCACATGTGAACTAGATCTATTCTTAATATAAAAGAAATAAGTCCACATGCCTTAATACAATTCTAGATGGACCTATAAATTGGTCCGGTAGAATATATCAAGTGATCCATGTAAGTTCGTGTGAATTGGGGATCTTGGCGGACTATCTAAATTTAAGCTCCAATAGACATAACCTAATCACAATCAACAAATGATTCACTTAGGTTCGATCTATTAATTTTAGTTCATTCCACTAAAGAACTAAAATTGAACTCTTAAATAAAGATAAAATAAGTTAATATAGCTCATTCATATCCTAGACAATCTTAAATTATGTATCCTTGTGAAGAATACCAGTAATCACCAAAAGCTCATAGACCGCCTATAGCTCTCCAAGTTACCATATTTACCCATATGACTAAATTTTGAACTTGGATATTTTGACTTGTCCAGAAGCCATTTTTCAATAGACACTATTGAAAAATTAACGTTAAGATTTAATATCCAATACCTCAAAACATCCATGTGATGATATTCTACTCTCATTTAATAAATGAAGCCACGATGTCCATATCTATAAATGAAGTCCTCTATCTATTAACAAATGAATACCACAAACTATCAAGGATAGACTATGCTATATAATCGTACTCATTGATAGCTCAAATGATAACACTTGTAACCATAAGTCCATCATTTATCTTAGGATTGAGATAGACTCTCCGATTGTCTTCAAGTGAAAAATTTTATCCATTGACGGTTCTGGATACAGTATTTCACTATGATCCTATTCAATGCATCCAATGCACTAGATTCTTTTGCCCAAAGACACCACACTTTAATGATTTTAGACTCATCATAACTGATAATATTATAATTGCCTATGTTTGATACATCTATTCTTTAGTTTATTGCTGTGTTTTGAGTTAAACTCTTGCATTTTACATTTCTTTTATGAGTTCTCAGCTATTCAAGTCTTAGAAGATAATTGGAAGCAATTTGGAAGATTTTCGATCAAGCCCAAGAAAACAACATCAGCTGATGGGTCAACTTCAAGAATTAAACTGTATCATCTCAGAGGAAATTAGGTTTTGAGCTTTATATGGTTGGAAAGGTACGGAAGTTAGGTTTCTGTTGAATTTTACGGTTCGCGATTTCGAGTTTTCTAGAAGGAGTTATGACAATTTTACTACCCAAAGGTCATCCCAGAATTTCTACGCGGGATTTTGGAAATAAAGCAGTACAGGCTGTCTATTCGGGAATGAAGGTCTTAGACGAATTTGTTATGTTTTGGAAGATTAATGAAGGCCTAAAATTCACTTTGATTCAGTTTTAGTTGATCCTAAACTTTCCATGTTAGGATTAGTTGAAATTGTATTAAGATTCCTAAAGTTAAAAGGATTGTATTTCCTATTTTGAGTCATATTGAATTAGCCTTATTGGAGGTTGATTAGTTAACTAAAAGAAGACCTAATTCATGCCTATTTAAGAGGAAATACAGCAGAAAAATCACATACACAGCAGCGGAGACAAGTTGAAGAATTCTAAGGCGACATTCCATCGATTAATCGGGTTCTATCATTATTTTCTTCTATGTTTTCTCTTAGGCTTGTACTCATGACTATGAGGAACTATTTCTTTTTACTAGGGCTACGATGTAGCCAAGCCATGACTATTTGATTTATTTGGTTAATGTTAATTCGAATTTTCTTCCCTATCGAGTATCTTTTGCTGCACTTAATTTATGTGTGCTTGAATTTGGATGTTTGATCACTATCTATTTTTAAGTAACTTGATGCAAGTAAGAGTAGATGCCATACTTTACTTGAGTTTTGCTTCTTGCAATTGATACCATGAATGTTTAATTGTAGATGCCATGCAATTAGGATTTATGTGATGTTTTTAACAATTTCCATAGAACTTAATGGATTTTTACAAATTCAATACATCTAGATGCCATAGAGGATTAATTTTGTAGGAATACTTTAAGTGTAACCAGATGCCATGGCCATTAAATATATTTGGGAAAATTGATCATCAATAAGGGGAATTAATTAGAATTAACATGCCAAAGAAATTAAGTATGATTGGTTACGGTGAAATCAGATGCTCTAGTGTTTCGCCTATTTGATTTTTGACTTTGTTTTGCTGTGAACTTTTATTATTTTTCTTTAATTTTTTGTTCTTAGTCAATAATTCACAAATCAATTATCATTCATTAAAGTTTTCAATTTAAGATTTAGTTTTAGTTTAATTGGTAAGAATTGTAGGATTAATTCAGTCTCTGTGGGAACGATATCTGTGCTTCGCTAGCTATACTATCTTTTGATTCGTACACTTGCGAGCAATTAGAATTTGGAGATAAATTGTTTATCATATTGTTCGCAACAAGTTTTTGGCGCCGCTGCCGGGAATTGAAATTTGATTCTTATTCTGGCATAATTAAATTGTTACTTGTCTTAATTCTGTTAACTTTAATTTTAATTTTTACTTTTCTTTTTCTTTTTCTCTTCTTTTATTATTATTATTATTTTTTCTTTTAGGTAATTTTGTTTGGAATATATGCACGATCGTCGTTCACGAAGTCTCGAGCATGTACCGTACGATCCTGAGATTGAGAGGACAATCCGACAACTAAGAAGGACACACCTTGCACCTGAGGAGCAAATGGACAATATGACACTTAAGGAACCAAATCCGAACCAGACTTTGATGGATTATTCAGCTCCCTTTGTCACCACTTCGCCATCATGCATTGTTCGACCTCCCATCATAGCAAACCATTTTGAGTTGAAGCCATCTTTCATCCAGATGTTGCCTTCCTTTTATGGAAATTCAACTGAAGATCCTAATTTGCATATTAAAGAGTTTCGTGAGATATGTGAAACTGTGAAGATCAATGGAGTAATGGAGGAAGCCATTAAATTGCGATTGTTCCCATTCTCACAAAGGATAAGGCGAAATCGTGGCTTCATACACTTCCACCAAATTCCATCACTACTTGGATTGATTTGGCAAATAAATTTCTGCAGAAATATTTTCCTCCTTCAAAGATGGTTCAGCTAAGGAATGACATCATGATTTTTACCCAACAGGATACTGAGGTCTTTTATGAAAGTTGGGAACGATTCAAGGAGATGTTATTGAAATGCCCACATCATGGACTACCGAAATGGCTGCAGCTACAATTATTCTACAAAGGTTTGAATGATGATACCAAGAGAATGATAGATTCAGCTAGTAGGAGGAGCCTTCATGACAAAAACAGTTGATGAGGCATCTCAACTCATCAACACATTAGCCACTAACACTCAGCAATAGGGCGCAAAAAGAGTGATGCCTGAAGAGAGCTGGAGTCCATGAGATTAATGCATTCACCTCTTTGGCAGCACAAATGGAAAATTTGAATAGAAAAGTGGATGCTTTAATGTCTGCAAAATCCGTGAACTTATTTAATGAATCTAGTGTTACTTGTGCAGGTGTTTCAGAGACCATGCAAGAACAAGCAAATCAAGTGAATGATTTTAACCGTCAACGAAACAACCCGTACTCAAACACATATAATCCAGGGTGGCGCCAACATCAAAATTTTCAATGGAGCAATACTCAAAATGTCCAGAATCCTCCATTCCAACCCCGTGAGAAAAAACCATTCGTGGAGGATTTAATTGCTCAGCTTGCCCAGAATACTAACAATTTTATGCATGCCATCCAAACAACTTTGCAAAATCATCAAGCTTCTATCCGAAACTTGGAGGCACAAGTGGGTCAAATAGCTAGTGTTCTAACTGAAAGAGAGAAGGGTGTTTTACCAAGCCAAATTGAGGTGAATCCCAAGAATCAAGAGCAAGTTAAAGCAATCACACTTAGGAGCGGAAAGGAAGTGGAAACTAGACCTGAAGCAGGCGCTCCAAAAGATATTAAGACCACCAAAATCGTACCTACTCAAGAGAAGCTCGGGCCAGTGAAAGCTTATGTGCCACCAATCTCATTCCCGCAATGTCTCAAAAAGGATAACAAGGATAAGCAATTTTTTTGAAATTCTTGAAATATTTAAGAAAGTTTATATTAATATTCCTTTTCTTGATGCAGTGATACAACTTCCAAGTTATGCTAAATTTCTCAAGCAAATCTGCACAAACAAGAGACGATTTGCTGAGCATGAACAAGTGATGCTATCTGAAGAATATAGTGCGATCCTCCAAAAGAAGCTACCACCTAAATTGAAAGATCCAGGGAGTTTTACTATCCATTGCACTATTGGGAAGCTTTCTTTTGATAAAGCTTTATGTGATTTGGGTGCAAGTATTAATTTAATGCCTTTCTCTGTGTTTAAACAACTAGGTTTGGGGGAGATGAAGCCAACATCCATTTCGTTACAGCTTGCGAATCGATCAATCAAGTACCCTCAAGGAATTATCGAGAATGTATTGGTACAAGTAGACAAGCTCATACTTCCAGCAGATTTTCTGGTGTTGGATATTGAAGAAGATCGAGAAATCCCCATTATCTTAGGCCGACCATTCCTAGCTACCGGAAGGACATTAATTGATGTTCAACAAGGCTTATTAACTCTCAGAGTGCAAGATGAACAAGTGGTGTTCAAGCTCTTTGAAGTTACTCAATACCCAAATGATAAAGAAGAGTGTCTCTGAGTCGACATTGTTGAAGATGTGGTTTCCGAAAAAATTTCAAGAGCCTCACAAAAATCATTGGGATGTAAGAATAATTCTGAAGCATTAGAGCCATCCACAACCATGGTTTTGCCATCCATTGAAGTTGCTCCGAAAATCAAATTGAAGGCAAAGCCACAACATTCGAATGATGCGTATAAGAATGTGAAGATCTACCATGACAAGGCTAATCAAAAGCAAGATTTCAAACCAGGAAGTAAAGTTCTTCTTGATAACTCACGTTTGCATCTCTTTCTAGGAAAAAGAAAATCAAGGTGGATTGGCCCATTCCGAGTGCGTAAAGTCCTTCTTTAGGGAATGATGGAGATTAAGAAAATAAAAGATGGCTCGATATTCAAGGTAAAAGTTCAACGACTGAAACCATGTTTGGATGAACCAGGAGGTGAAGAAGTCGGAGTCCTAGAAGTTGCTGAACCTTAGTCATGATCCGTGCATGCTGTCTTGCCTAGACGTAAAATAAAGCACTTGTTGGGAGGCAACCCAACTCAGTACTTTCGTTCCTTTATTTTTCT
The DNA here is from genome assembly GCA_033220585.1 of Dipteronia sinensis. Taxonomy (NCBI): domain Eukaryota; kingdom Viridiplantae; phylum Streptophyta; class Magnoliopsida; order Sapindales; family Sapindaceae; genus Dipteronia; species Dipteronia sinensis. The sequence goes on along the minus strand of CM065638.1, from coordinate 58,596,867 downwards.
TCCTTTTTGTGTTTGTGTGTTTATTTCATGCCGTCCATGCTTATTCTACTCATTGCATGCATTATATTTACTTGTAAATATTGAGGACAATGTTTAGATTAGGTTTGGGGGTGTGGGTTATTTCTCGTTGTATTTTTGTGTGTCTTTGCGTTTTTGTGTTTTGCTGTAGAGATTTTTAAGCAATATTTTTCTTTAAAACTGTACCTTTTGGAGAGGAAATAAATTTTTCCGTCCGCTAATTGTTCTTCGATTTTTCGATACGAATCCGATGGTATAAAATTCATAAAATTCTGGGTGGTATTTTTGAGTTATGATCAATTCTTCGACCAAAGGTCAGAGGCGATGCTCTGTTTCTCCAATCCGCTAATGAGCTATTTTTATTGCTCGTTTTCTCACTTTTTCAACCCTAATTGTGAAAAAATTTTCTGAATGAAAAGTGTGTGTTTGCATGTCTATTTTCTTGTGTCAAAATTTGAGCAAATATTTTTGAGTTTTGAGTATTTTTAGAGGCACGCACTTGAATGTGGACATAGGTCAGATTTAAATTTCAGCAAAATTTGTTTTTGTAAATTGAGTCAATTTTTCTGTTTTTTTTTATAAGTTTGCTATTGATTTGAGTTTAATTGCTATGCTATGCACATGAATTCTTGACTTTAGGCTTGAATTGATAGTTAATGTATCATGTTTTGAGTTAAGGCCTAAATCTTGATGATTAGTAAGCAGATGCCATGCTTTTTTGCTTATGGAAGAATTGTGGAGACCATCCTAGTGAGTATCACAGCCTTAAATTGCGTAAATAAAGAGGGTTTTATTAATTCTACTCCTAAACACTCTTCATGTTCTTCATTGTTTTAGATTGATCTCATTAGGTTTTTGCATTGGATACTAATGAACTATTCTCTCTTAAAGGTATCACATATTTTGCTTTTGTTCATGTTGGATGAACCTTAAGAAGTGATGTTAGGCAATGTGTTCCAACCTACATAAAAGGCCTTAAATTTCCCTACCCATATGTGTGCTCCATTAGCCCTTTTGAAGCCAAACACTTATGAGCCTTTTTCTTTAATCACCCATATAATCCTTATCCCTTATACCCAATACATATTGGCCGTACCCTATAGCTTGGGATCATGTGGAGTGGAAGAAGATGAAGTTCAAGTTCAAGTTCAAGATGAAGATGAAGAAAAGAAGAAGATGAGCATGGGTAAGTTCTAAAGCATGCATGTACCAAGGCAAAGAAAGGAATAAAAGTATGAATTTTCTTCCCCCAAAAAAAAAATCAAAAAAAAAGAAAAAAAAAAGAATTGAAGAAGACCAAAGCAATGAAAAGAAGAAACAAGAATTCAAGTTGAATATTTACTTGAAAAAGAAGTTGAAAAAACCAATGAGGAACCATGGATACAATTTGAAAGAAGATTCAAATGAGAGATGTTTGCGCATCAACATACCACGATACATCTCTTGACATGATCTTAGGTTCTTTGATATCCTTTTCCGTTCTTTTTACATTACCCCTAACCCAATTGCCTCATTACAACCAAAAAGAAAGACCTAACTGATCTTTTGGGGATTCTAGCTTGGGAGTGGAGGTAAGTTTGTGCTCTATCTTGTTCTTAGTATTTGATTCCTTTCATGAGATCTTTTGCATAAATCTTAGCGTTCTTTCTACTATATATTCATATGCGATATAAAAATTGAAATTTTATTGTACATAAATTCAATCGCATATGCTTGTTGAGAGTGTTGCCTAGGTTCCGAGTGAAAATTGAGTGATATCTTGTGAGGACCTAGAGTTGAGACGAATTCCCTCCATGGCATTTGAGTATGTTGTTTATGAGCTGAGAATTTTGGTTAACGGCTGAGACATGAGATATGATGCATGTACTTGATCGCATGATTTTAGTTTTCAGTAAGTGTGTTGTGTGTGCATTGATTCTTATTGGTATGTGAATTTTGTTAATAGCCAAATTTGGCTAGGGACCAAAGGAAAATTTTTTCACCCTCCTAGTCTGACTCTAAGCCCGAGATCATCCACTAGGAGATCACGCTTCCCAAAGCTGAGCTACGATACCACCCCACAGAAATAAAGGCGAGCTCTAGAAACACCCAGAGTAGAGCCCGAAACGATCAGATCGAGCCCGCGTCGCCGAACCTGAAATCAGGGAGCTCCCTCGGGATCGAGATTACCTCGCAACCTCTTCAGAAGCTCGCCTAAACCCCGCTGTCATAGAGGAGTGTCCGCAGGGGGCCACATCAAGCTCCAAGAAATCAAGGGAGGTCTGACCGAGCTCCTAGCTAGGTTAAGCATCTGAATACTGGAACCAAGACACTGATCTACCTCGCTATCTGATCTACCTCGCCATACATGCCATATTCAACGACCTCTATGAAGGATCATGTTGTGAAGATACGAAGATACACTGGATCATATCTGGAAACATTACGTACGTGCAGAACAAGTAATAGAGTCCAAAGAGGAAACAAACTGATATCCACCAAGATATTCTCAATTCGGCTATTAACTCAAAGTCAATGACATTTAAACGAGAAATCCCGACCGAAAAGGAGGGGAGAGACTGAGAAAATCAAGGGGAGAATCAGTTGATTTAACCTACAAAACTATGTATAAATAGAAAGAAAGGAAAAGAGAAGAGGGGACTACTTTTCAACAGACATACGACAACAACCCTACTACACCTTAGAGAGATTGAGAGCGATTGAGAGATATTTGTAAACGATGCACCATTGATAAGAATAAAGAAAACATTTTCATTCTCTTTTGTTCATTTTCTTTTGATGGTACTGATAATAGTATTTTTTGTCATTTTTAACTAGCACTGACTAGAATACATTTTTCCTTGACCACCACCTCCGTGGTAGTAGTTTTGAGGGTGTTAATTGATATTTCTCACCCTGAGTAAAATTTCAGTTAACACTTTCTGGCGCCGTCTGTGGGAAGCTCACACCCTGTTAATCAAATCAACCGTGTGCATTTTCATTGTTTTACAGGAACCATGAGGCTCCACTCATCCCAAGGACAGCACGGAGCTTGGGAACAAACTTCGGCAATGCCAACATGAAAGGCCCCACGAAGGGGGAAGAAGTTTGGACATCGCAGTCAAGCTCCGGTCCAGACGACCAATGCTCGGGCGTCTGGCCACCCTATGATAAGCCATGCCGTGCTCGACCAACAAGCGACAGCCTTCGTGGAAACCGTTTGCCTCCCCCTGCTCTCCGAAGGCATAACAGTCCAACCAACAAACCCAAATGATCAGAGACAGCCTGCTTTCAACCACCTAGGACCTCCTCATCCATAGCCAGCTCGCGATAGGACTGGGCCCCAACCTTCGATCCGGGATAGGCTAGGACCCATGCCCCCAGTTCCAAGAAGACCTTCATCATATCAACCCAAACTAGTTAAGTCTGCAACAGATGCACTAACCCGGGAGCAATGAGAGGCACCTCGCCCGATGGCCTCAGGAAGAAAAGCCCGGGCCCAAGAGGAAGGAAGTCGACAAATCTCTCGAGTGGATCCCACCCATAAAGAGGATCGGGTAGAGGTTTCCAGTTCAGTGGAGGGATCTGATAGTGAAGGATCCGAGGTCAATTCAAAGAAACTCGGGAACAAGCGACTGAGGGATCAGTTGGAAAAGCTATAGAAAGAGGTCCAGTAAATAAGAAAAGGGGAAGAACAAAGAGGATAAGAAAGATCCATTAAGCGAGATGAACGCTCCCTTCACAAGGAGGATCCGAGAAGCGGAGCTCCCACCAAAATTTAAAATGCCAACTGATAAGTTCTCCGGAACGGAAGACCCTTTAAGCCACCTGGAGAGCTTCGTCCAATAGATGGAGGTCCAGAATACCACCAGAGCAGCTATGTGTAGGATGTTCCTAACAACCCTAACCAACTACGCGAAAACTTGGTTTAGGAAACTGCCTGCTGGTAGCGTGGATTCTTTCACGAAGCTATCAACAGACTTTTGATCGCAATTCCAAGGAGTCAAACCTCGTCCAAAAGATCCTACACACCTCCAATATGTGATTCATAAGGAAGGTGAAACACTTTGATCATACGTGGAGCGTTTTCACAAAAAAGTCATACAAATGGGAGTCTTTGCCGAAAAAGAGACTCTCGCCAATTTCAGGCCGAACTTATAGGTAGGAAAGCTTTTCCATTCCTTCGCCAAGAGACCTCCAGAGACTTACCAGGAGGCCTATGATCGGGCTCTTGAGCAAGTCGAGGTCGACGAACAGCTCAAAGTCAAGATGGAACACGATGATATGAGAACGACATAGCGCCAGAAAAAAGAAGCTCCAAAATCTGAGCCAGCTCAGAAAGATCAGAACAAACCCTCAATAGATCAACGTATCATTTCCCCGCTGCTCAACTCAGACAAGAAAGATATCTAGCAAGACGAACCCCTTGTCGAGCTTCACATCCTCCTAGGACCGTATCCCCCATAATGCGAGATAAGAAAGGGTGTGATTACTACACTCCCTGAACGCCTCCCGTGAAACGGTCTACCTTGCAATACGAGACAAGGGGCTACTCCAAAAGCCCACGCCCATAAAAGCCCCCGTCGACAGAAGGAACCGGTACAAGTACTATGACTTCCATAAAGACGTGGGCCACAATACATGAGAATGTTATAATTTGTGCAACCAGATCGAAGCCCTGATAAAGGGAGGATGTTTGATTGAGTTTTTGCAGCAGGTCAAAAACAATATACATACTGGAAGAGAGGTACAAGCCAAGATCCGCGAACACGCGGAGAAGAGAAAAGGGGAACAAGCCTATTTAATGCAACAGAAACAAGTGATACACACCATCAGCGGATGTCCCACATTGGCCGGTACCTCAAATAATTCAAGAAAAAACCACATAAGGAAGATTCCCTGTGTAGAAGATAGTCAAGGTATCTTCAAGGTCAGCTAAAGCACGGCAGAGCCCTCCCAGTCAGCACAGATCGTTTTCACTAAAGCAGATATCTTCAACACCGTGCAGCCTCATGATGATCCCATGGTGATCACGATACAGATTGCCAACTGCATGGTCCATTACGTGCTCGTAGATACTGGCAGCAGTGCAGAAATCCTCTTCAAATATACCTTAGAAAAACTAAACCTGAAGCAATGGTATTACAATAGCTGTACAACTTCGGTTTATGGATTTATCGGGGATTCGGTCATCCCAGTGGGATCAAAGATCCTCTCAGTGATCGTCGGAACAACACCTCTCCAACAAAATGGTATGACAGACTTTGTTATGGTTGACACCCCATCGACCTACAACACCATCTTAGGAAGACCATTCCTCTCTTCCTTGAAGGGAGTCTTGTCTATATACCACAATGTCCTGAAATTCCCAGTAGGAACCAAGGTGGGAAAGGTACGCAGAGATAAATAAGCAGGTAGGAAGTGCTATGCAGTGTCTACCAATCCTACAGCTTTAGCAAAACAGTTCATACGGATTGTAACAATCCAGGACATGGAGGCATCCGGGATAATCTAGGAAGATATGGAGGCATCCCGGATTATCCAGGATGATATGGAGCCCGCAGAGCATCCAGAGAGCGAACCCATTATGCCTTATGAGGAAGAACAGAGCAAGGAATAGCGCCAGCGGGCAGCCCGTAGATAGACTAAAGGGGATACCCATCAGAAGTGACGATCCCTCCAAGGTCGTCAAGGTCGGAGCTACCCTCAAACCAGAAGTGAAAGAAGGCTTGATTGGGCTTCTCAGAGAATTCAGCGACATCTTCGCTTGGAGCCACGATGAAATGCCCCGGATCCCGGTATCATTGGCCGCCCATCGATTAGCTGTAGATCCAACAGTCAAGCCCGTCAAACAGAAGATGCGGCACTTTAACGCTGAGAGGAATGCTGCGGTGCAGGAAGAAGTAGACAAATTGATCAAGGCATGGTTTATCGGAGAAGTGAGCTACCCCGAATGGATCGCCAACGTGGTCATGGTTAGGAAGGCGAATGGGAAATGGCGTATGTGTGTCGATTACACCGGCCTCAACCGAGCATGTCCTAAAGACAGCGTTCCTTTACCAAAGATCTATCAGCTAGTCAACTCCTCGTTCGGAAATAAACTTCTTAGTTTCATGGACGTGTTCTCGGGGTATAACTAGATTAAGATGCACCCAGCTGACCAAGATAAGACCAGTTTCATTACTGGGTAGGGTTTGTATTCCTATAAGGTAATGCCGTTTTGCTTGAAGAATGCGGGGGCTACATATCGGCGGTTGGTTAACAAGCTGTTCAATCCCGAGATCAGAAAGACGATGGAGGTCTACATCGATGACATGATCATGAAATCACCGACTGCAGAAGGACATCGGGAAGACCTTCGCAAGACCTTTCTTATCCTAAGAGAAAACCAGATGCGGTTGAACCCTTCCAAGTGCGCTTTTGGAGTAACAGCGGGGAAGTTTCTAGGTTTCATGGTTCATGAAAGAGGCATACATGCCAACCCAGAAAAAAAATCAAAGCTATCTTGGACTTGGAATCCCATCACTCAAACAGGTGCAAATCTTGACTGTGCATGTAGCAGCACTCAACAGGTTCATCTCTCGCTCCACCGATAAGTGCCTAATGTTCTTCAAAGCAATCAAGAAAGGGAGAAACATGAAATGGAGCCCGAAAAGCGAGCAAGCTTTCCAAGCCTTAAAGAAATACCTAACAAGCCCACCACTGTTAGTCAAGCCGGATCCCGGAGAGGAACTGCAAATCTACCTGGCCGTCTCAGAAACTGCAGTAAGTGGAGCTTTGGCCAAAGAGTGTGGTGACGGGATTCAAAGGCCCATATACTATGTGAGTCATGCTTTAACCAAGTTAGAAAAAAATTATATTCTCCTGGAAAAGCTCGTTTATGCTCTGGTGACCTTGACGAGGAAGCTTCGTCCCTATTTTCAAGCTCATTCAATAGCAGTGGTGACGCATCAGCATATCCGCCAATTCCTATAAAGACCGGATGTATCTGGGAGGCTAGTCTTATGAGCCCTAGACCTCACTCAGTTCGACTGAAAGTATAAGCCTAAGACCACGATTAAAGCGCAGGCTTTGGCAGGCTTCGTTGCTGAATTTTCAGTACTCCCCGGCCAAGTAAACCCCGCAGCATCGAATATGGTCCCTGAAAAAAATTTCAAGATCGATAACTGGCCAGAAGATTGCAAGCCTTGGACCCTTTATATAGATGAAGCATCTGGGCAAGCTGGGGGAGGAGCTGGTGTGGTCTTAATAGACCCAGAGGGGACTGAATTTTGTCACTGCTTCAGATTCAAATTCAAAGCCACCAATAACGAAAAGAAATACGAAGCCTTCCTAGCTGGAATGAAAGTAGCCATTGAACTGGAGGCCGTCTGCCTGCAGATCAAAAATGATTCATTACTTGTAGTCAACCAGGTGTCTGGGGTATACCAGGCAAAGGAAGATAACATGGCTGCTTACCTAAAGCTAGCTCAATCGCTTAAAAATGAATTCCGGGGATTCAAGATCGATCAGGTGCCTCGACACCAAAACCACCGTGCGAATGTTCTAGCCAAGATAGCCGTAAATGGAGGTCAATCCTTACCGCGAGGAGTTCCCCTCCAAGTGATCTCCCAACCAAGCATAGCCACAAGTAAGGAAATTTGTTCCCTGGATCGTCAGCCTTGCTGGATGGACCTGATCGTTACCTACCTCAAAGAGGGAAAGCTTCCCGAGGAGCCCGATCAAGCCCGAAGAATTAAAAGGCTATATGTCCAATATTGCCTTGTAGATGGGTACCTCTACAGGAGGGGTATATCCCTCCCCCTACTTCGGTGTTTACATCCTGATGACGCTAAATGGGCGCTAAGAGAGGTTCATTCTAAGGATTGCGGGAACCACATCGGTGGAGAAGCTTTAGCGTATCAAGTGCTCCGTATGGGGTACTATTGGCTGACCATCCACCAAGATGCAATAAGCTTTGTACGATCTTGCAAGCCATGTCAAAGAACTTCGAACTTGAACTACTAGCCACCAGAGCGACTGTCCTCTCTCAGTTCACCCTACCTCTTTGCCATGTGGGGGATCGACCTAATTGGACCACTTCCCACCGCTCATGGACAAGTTAAATATGTTATCGTGGCTATCGATTATTTCACAAGATGGGTCGAGGCCGGGCCTCTTTCTCGAATATCAGAAAAGAATATGACCAAGTTCATCAAAACTAACGTGGTTTGTATATTCGGGACCCCTCTCATCATTGTGGCCGACCTGGGCAAGCAGTTTGACAACGCCCAATTCAAAGACTTCTGTAAAGGATTGAGAATCGACCTCAGGCTCACTTCAGTAGCCCATCCTTAGACCAACGGGCTGGTGGAATCCACCAACAAGACTATCAAAAAACTTCTGAAGAAGAAACTATAGCAGAAAAAAGGCAAATGGGCCGAAGAACTGACCGAGGTCCTTTGGGCATATCAAACTACAAAGAGGACAGCTACCGGGGAGACACCTTACTCATTGGCTTTCGGAGTTGAAGCGGTCCTCTCCATCGAGCATAAATTGACCTCATTCAGGGTGCATCATTTTGAACCTGAAAGCAACGAAGTCAAGCTCCGAGCTAACCTAGACCTCCTAGAAGAGAAACAAGACCGGGTAGGTGAGAAAGTAGCGATCTACCAGTGCAAGATCGCTAGGTATTTCAACCGAAAGGTCAGAGCCTGAAATTTCAAAGAAGGGAATCTGGTGCTAAGGAAAGTGACCTCGAATACTAGGAAAAGGTCGGATGGAGTCCTAGGCCCCAATTAGGAAGGGTCATACTTGATAAAGGTAGTTTCTCGCAATGGAGCCTACAAGCTCGAAGACATGGATGGACGACCCATCAACCACACCTGGAACGCATATCATTTGAGGAAATTCTACCCCTGAGCAAAGAGCTGTCAAGCAGATTACCCCCATTTAGGTTTTAATAAAATCCTTAATAATGATGTACTACACCTCGATCATCAATAAAGTCTACATTTTTTCTTTATCTCCGATTATGTTCAACCTTAGTATCTACATATTCGACTAGAAAATTGGACATCATCACCTCAAGACCAGAGGTGAGCCGGGGAAACCCCCTCGTTGCCTCTGATGCCTTGGCCGGGCACCACCCCCCGCCAAGAAGGGTCCAAGCGTAAGAGCATAGTTGTCAGCAGGACCTCGAGACTAGGGACTAGCCGGGGAAACCCCCTCGTTACCCATGATGCCTTGGTCGGGCTACCACCTCCAAGAAGGGTCTGAGTGTAAGAGCATAGTTGCCATCCAGACCTTGAGACCGAGAAATAGCTAAACAGCCTTCCTGATGCCTTGGTCGTGCTACCACCCCCAAGAAGGGTCTGAGTGTAAGAGCATAGTTGTCATCCAGACTTCGAGACTAGGAAATAGCTAGACAGTCCTCCTGATGCCTTGGTCGGGCTACCACCCCTAAGAAGGGTCTGAGTGTAAGAGCATAGTTGCCATCCAGACTTCGAGATCAGGAAATAGCTAGACAGCCTCCAAGATGCCTCGATCGGGCTACCTTTCCTGAAACGGATTTAAATATAAATACTTTTTTCATTTACAGGATTAATATCATCTCGATAAGAGTTCCCTACAAATCTAGATTGAAGTATGAACGAATCATCATCAAAGATGCAGGTTTGACTCATGGTCAGGATCAGAAATAAAACAAGGAGTTCTACATCAAGATGGAAGCTCATTATCGGGAATAGTCAAAACAAATGCGAAGAAAATCATAACTAAACTAATCATGAGTAAAGCGGGGTGCCCACCCCCTTTCCAGGAAATCAAAGCAAATCATGAACCGGTAGCTTCGGAGCCCTCTTGATTTCCCCTTGCTACTCCTCCTCCATCATGCTGATCCCCGCCATCGACTCCTTCTTCAGGTGGTTGCCCGTCCTGGTTACCCTTGCCAATTGTCACTCCCTCTAGAGGTTCCTCCTGCTGATTAGTTGGACCCTCCTCCAAGACTTCGTTAATCACTGCCATGACCTCATGAGGGATAGCAGCATCAAGAAGAGCAGCCATGGACCATGTCTGGCTCCTGTCAACCTCCAATTCCGTTCCAGAGGATCCCTCAGGCAGGCTTCTTGTTCCTTCCTCGGCTTTTGGGTGATCTCCTTCGGACTGCGCGGGCAGAACCTTACTTTAAGACCTCCCAGGACCTGAAGTAATAAAGACTGGAGAAGGAAGATGATGGTCTGCTTGGACGGGCTGCTTTCCAGTACTTGCCTGGCTAGGAGGAACTGCTTCGCCATCTTCAGGGCGAGATAGTTCAGCAGCTTTGGTCATTATCTCCTCTCTATCCCAACCAGCGATGGAGGATAGATCAAAGGGAAGAGGGCAACCTGAAAGGAAGCATAGAAATATCCATCACTAAAAGAGGTCTCCGCATCAGCCTGCAGCTTGGCCACCTGAGCAATCAAATCCTGATTCTTGAGGTCCAACCTTTTAGCTTCGATTTTCCAAGAGTCCCTCTGCTTGGCCCTCCGGGTAGACTGGAGAATTTCTTGATCAAATGACAGCTTCGTCCTCTCATAATCACAGCGAAGCTCTGCCAGCTCGGTCTTCATCTTTCCTTGGCTAGAGGTCATCTCTTCCACTAATGTTTGAGCCTGCTTGAGTAAACCCGCGGCTCTCTCGGCTTCGGCTTCGGCTTCAGCTTTGGCAACCCGATCATGAAAGAGGGCTACCTGGTGGCCCATAGCCACGTTAAACTTGAAGGCCTAAGAGATACAAAGCCAAGGTTAGAAACCGATTAAGTTGGCAGTCTCAGAAGTAGTACAGAGAAAGAACAATTACCTCGGCTAAGACAGCAGACCCCTTGGTGAGCAAGACATTAATGGGCATCGAGGCCATCCCAGAGAGCCCGCCACCCGGGCAGGATGCGATGAATTTTTCCAAGACCTCGTCCTGCCTTGTCGGGCTTGATTGAAAGCGAGAGCGACTAGGGGGAATCCTTGCGACACCCGCTTCAAAGTCCTCCGAAGCTCGGGGGGTATGGATCGCAGCGGCATCAGCTAGATGAGCAGATGAGGCAACAGTAGCAGCAGAGGGAGCGGAAGAAGCATGAGTAGTAACACCAGCTGCTCGAGAAACTGAAATCCCCTCTGTTTATCGCTTTGGAAGCCCACGATGCAAAGGTAGCCATCTTGGATTTCACTTGGGAGGGCGATAGAGTAGGAGCAGGTGTAATCCCGGCCAAAACAATCAGCCCTTCCTTCTCCGAGGTGGCAGGAGAAGCCCTCTGCATCAGTGTGATGGATGAGGGAGGAGTGCGAGCTTGCCGAAGCTGCTGAGCTTTGCGAGAAGCTGGCTTAACAACAAAAACTATAAGTAAACTAAACAAAAGGGGAACGTCAAAATTGAGCTGGTCAACAAGACAAAGCAAGACGATTCAATATTACTTACGAGGAATAGCATCGGAGATCCGCAGATATTGATTCACCCTGCGGTGATCGAAGGCTTTTACGGTTGGGTACTTCAGGTTCAAATAGTTTCTGGCTAGAAAAGCCTTCAAAATAGCTTCAGACTCAGATGGCAGGGAATCCCAGTCCCTCGACGGTTTGTCGCTGAAAACTGTAGGGACCTCGAACTCATGGCCCCAATAAAAATCGAGCTCCCCCAGTCTCCCCCTGCCAAGATCCACTCTTCTTTCCAGGCGGGATCTTTCTTCGAAGCCCCGGGAATGATAAAGTTGAGCTTGTTCTTGGCTTTCACATAGAACTGACCTCAGGGAGCCCCGAAGAGGCTCCCGATTTGAAAAAGGTAGGCCAGCTCCTCCGCTCCGGGCTCCCTCGTCACATTGCTCAGCTGGCATTATTCCCTCCACAGCACTAGGAAGCCAATCATTTGCCTCCATAAGCCAGGCGTCAACTGGAGAGAGGTGAGCTGGATGGCGTTGAGAGCTCGTCGAAGGGTAGGATGAAGAAGAAGCCTGACCCCGTTCTCGAGAGCCGCCACATGAATCGGAAGATCGCCATTGGAGGGATTGAAAAACTCATAGCATTTGGGAGGAACCGAGATAGAAACACTGTCAGGAATGCCGTACTTAGACCTCAAACAGTCAATCGAGCTCGGATCAACAATAGAATCAAGGACAACCCTAAAGTCGTAAGGGGCAAGCCTCTCCAAAGGGGGACCAGTAGCCGGGACTTGACGCTCCCTTGCGGCGTCGTCACCAACCTCTCTATCAGAAACTTTGTCAACTAAATCCAGAGGATGGTTGGGATGATTAGAAAACCCGGTCCCAATGGACACGTTCCTGTTCGACCGCCGACGTTACGGATTTGGCGGAGAGTCATCGCTATCTAGGCTCCTTCGTGCCCATTTTCCATGGGGGAGGCTGATGACCTCCTCACCGTCGACAATGGAGTCAACGGAGTCTTGACTGGCTTTTGACATGATGGAATGAAGTCGGTGAGGATGAAGAACGAGAAAAGAGATGTGCTTGAGAGAAGGCTTTTCTTGGGAAAATTTGATATTGGAAAGGTGTGAGGAAGGCGTTGGAATAACCAAGTATAAATAGGCAATAGAGCAGCAGCATGGGCCTTCAAAATTTTCGGTTAAGATCACCTCGAATCGCGGGAACTGCCGTAACGCAGCCGGATTAACTTGGGAATAAACCGGTCAGCTCTCGCCACGTCACTCGTGCAATTAATGGGAAGATTTCCCCCAAGATTCTTGTAATGGTAAAGAAGGAAAAATTCCCCAAATAAAACAGGAAATCTGACTCCAACCCCAAACTCAATCACCGGCGTTCAAGTCAGAAGGGACTTCTGTTAATAGCCAAATTTGGCTAGGAACCAAAGGGAAATTTTTTCACCCTCCTAGTCTGACTCCAGGCCAGAGATCATCCACCAGGAGATCACGCTTCCCAAAAGCCGAGCTACGATACCACCCCACGGAAATAAATGCGAGCTCTAGAAACACCCAGAGTAAAGCCCGAAACGATCAGATCGAGCCCGCGTCGCTGAACCTGAAATCAGGGAGCTCCCCCGGGATCGAGATTACCTCGCAACCTCTCATAAACCCCGCTGTCATAGAGGAGTGTCCGCAGGGGGCCACATCAAGCTCCAAGAAATCAAGGGAGGTCAGACCGAGCTCCTAGCTAGGTTAAGCACCTGAATACTGGAACCAAGACATTGATCTACCTCGCTATCTGATCTACCTCGCCATACATGCCATATTCAAAGACCTCTTTGAAGGATCATGCTGTGAAGATACGAAGATACACTGGATCATATCTGGAAACATTACGTACGCGCAGAACAAGTAATAGATTCCAAAGAGGAAACAAACTGATCTCCACCAAGATATTCTCAATTCGGCTATTAACTCAAAGTCAATGACATTTAAACGAGAAATCTCGCCCGAAAAGGAGGGGAGAGACTGAGAAAATCCAGGGGAGAATCAGTTGATTTAACCTACAAAACTATGTGTAAATGGAAATAAAGGAAAAGAAAAGAGAGGACTGCTTTTCGACAGGCATACGACAACAACCCTACTAAACCTTAGAGAGATTGAGAGCGATTGAGAGATATTTGTAAACGATACACCATTGATAAGAATAAATAAAACATTTTTGTTCTCTTTTGTTCATTCTCTTTTGATGGTACTGATAATAGTATTTTTTGTCATTTTTAACTAGCACTGACTAGAATACATTCTACCTTGACCACGACCTCCGTAGTAGTGGTTTTGAGGGTATTAATTGAGATTTCTCACCCTGAGTAAAATTTCAGTTAACATATTTGTCTTGTCGTTTTAATTTTATTTGTTTTTATTTTGAGTCTTGAGTCAAGTGTTTGTGGGTATCGCAGCTAGTAAACCCTCAGGAGACTACAACTCCTCCTACTAGGAACACCTAGAGGATTAAAGGCTTGTAGCATACGTTCAATGCTATCGTGTTTCCCTACGAAAATGGCCTAGGTAGTTTATTTTGTTTTTAGTTTTTGTTTTTAGTTCTAGTTTTGCTCGAGGACTAGCAAAAACCAGGTTTGAGGGTATTTGATAATATTATAATTGCCTATGTTTTATACCTCTATTCTTTGGTTTATTGCTTTGTTTTGAGTTAAAATCTTGCATTTTACGTTTCTTTTCTTAGTTCTCAGCTATTCAAGTCTTAGGAGATAATTGTAAGCAATTTGGAAGATTTTCGATCAAGCCCGAGAAAACAACATCTGCTGATGGGTCAGCATCAAGAATTAAACTGTATCATCTCAGAAGGAATTAGGTTTCGAGCTTTATATGGTTGGAAAGGTACGGAAGTTAGCTTTCCGTATAATTTTACGGTTAGCAATTTCGAGTTTTCTAGAGGGAGTTATGACCATTTTACTACCCAAAGGTCAGCCCAGAATTTCTACTCGGGATTGTGAAAATAAAGCATTACGGGCTGTCTATTCGGGAATGAAGGTCTTAGACGAATTTGTTATGTTTTGGAAGAATAATGAAGGCCTAAAATTCACTTTGATTCAGTTTTAGTTGATCCTAAACTTTCCATGTTAGGATTAGTTGAAATTGGATTAAGATTCCTAAAGTTAAAAGGATTGTATTTCCTATTTTGAGTCATATTGAATTAGCCTTATTGGAGGTTGATTAGTTAACTAAAAGAAGACCTAATTCATGCCTATTTAAGAGGAAATACAGCAGAAAAATCACATACACAGCAGCGGAGACAAGTTGAAGAATTCTAAGGCGACATTCCATCGATTAATCGGGTTCTATCATTATTTTCTTCTATGTTTTCTCTCAGGCTTGTACTCATGACTATGAGGAACTATTTCTTTTTACTAGGGCTAGGATGTAGCCAAGCCATGACTATTTGATTTATTTGGTTAATGTTAATTCAAATTTTCTTCCCTATCTAGTATCTTTTGCTGCACTTAATTTATGTGTGCTTGAATTTGGATGTTTGATCACTATCTATTTTTAAGTAACTTGATGCAAGTAAGAGTAGATGCCATAATTTACTTGAGTTTTGCTTCTTGCAATTGATACCATGAATGTTTAATTGTAGATGCCATGCAATTAGGATTTATGTGATGTTTTTAACAATTTCCATAGAACTTAATGGGTTTTTACAAATTCAATTCATTTAGATGCCATAGAGGATTAATTTGTAGGAATACGTTTAGTGTAACCAGATGCCATGGCCATTAAATATATTTGGGAAAATTGATCATCAATAAGGGTAATTAATTAGAATTAACATGCCAAAGAAATTAAGTATGATTGGTTATGGTGAAATCGGATGCTCTAGTGTTTCGCTTATTTGATTTTTGACTTTGTTTTGCTGTGAACTTTTATTATTTTTCTTTAATTTTCTGTTCTTAGTCAATAATTCACAAATCTATTCTCATTCATTAAAGTTTTCAATTTAAGGTTTAGTTTTAGTTTAATTGGTAAGAATATTAGGATTAATTCAGTCTCTGTGGGAACGATATATGTGCTTCTTTAGCTATACTATCTTTTGATTCGTACACTTGCGAGCAATTAGAATTTGGAGATAATTTGTTTACCATATTTTTCGCAACAATAACACATTTGATCCCACTCAAATGCTACCAAAAGAATCTACAACTTTAACAAGATGAAGGCGCCCAACCTTTATCTTAAGTTGTGAATATTATTCAAGACTAACTAAAGAATTGTGTCTACCTCATACATATCCAGATGTACGAACAATTCTTTTTTTCTCATAGTCTTTTGACCTTAAATTATTTGCTTTTGACAATTATAATAATTAAAATATAAATGCTATAAGATTTGTTAAACTAGAAATCACTTTATTAATATGAAAGGATTGTCAAATACATTATTACACTCTTGCTATTGAGCATAATCCTAACAAATATGACCTATGCGCAAATGCCACAGGTAAGTTTCATCTTTTGATTTTATTCTTTTATAATTAGGTTCCATTGATTCCGTGTCTAATAAGTGAGAGATATTTTTATGCAAATAAAATAAGCCGTTTTCCAATGTACCTTTGCAAACAATTTTGTCATTCTTACTAATAATAAATTTTTTATTAAAAGTAACCGAATATCCAAATTTATTTAAGCAAGAAACTGAAATTAAATTCCTCTTGAATTGAGGTACATAATAAACGTCTATTAAATCTAAATGCCTACTAGAATCTGAATTAACTCTAATATCTCCCACTACACAGGCAGACACCAACGGTCCGTTGCCTAAGCGCAATTTGAATTCATTCTCATTCAGTCTATTCCTTTCATGGAACCCTTCTTGGTAGGCCCAAGTTGCTTTTCTTCTGTTGTTTCTTGACCTTCTTACGGGTCTTAACAGTAGCAACTTTACCAACCGTATGAATCTCTTGACCCTTGCCTTTTACAAGGATCTTCTCAACGCTTTGAACATCTTGCATCAGGCCCTGTAAGGTGTATTCCTTATTGTTCAAGGTGTAGTCCAACTTGTACTGATCAAAGGAATCTGATAGTGAGTTGACAATCAAGTCAATTTTCGTCTCACCATCTATCTCAGCACCATTGAGTTCAGCAATGTTGAGATGTGCTATGACCTTCATCATGTGATCTTTCACAGCTTGTTCAGGTTTCATCCTAAGATTCAAGAAAGTAGTCATTGCCTCTCTCTTAGTCGTCCTGGACCTCATAGCAAACATCTCCTCTAGAGACATCATTATATCGGCAGCAGAACTCATTCCTTCATGTTGCTGTTGTAACACGTCGGAGATGGTGGCCATAATGTAACATTTGGCCATCTCATCTGAGGTCTCCCATTGCTTATACTTGTCTCTTTGCACCTTATTATATTCATTAGTAGGAGAATGTGGTTTAGGTTTAGACAGAACAAAATTATGCTTTTCAGATTGTAACAACAACCCAATTTTCCTTTTTCCATGTGACATAATTATCACTAGTTAAAGTATTGTCTTTCAGGATGTTGATTAGGGATGAGATCATGATTTCTTAATAAAACAAAAATTATATAAGTAAACAATCATGATAAAGCACTTTCGAATAGTTATCTTGAATTAAATAAAATAATTCAATCGTAAAATTCAACGGTGATCCAACATCCATAAATGTCACGCCTCTTTTGGGAGTTCGCACCATTTACTAGTTGGACTAGGTCCAACCTAATTGTTAACATAACAACCAACATTTTCAATTTAGCCTTGTGATTTATATTGACAAGAACTCTTGGGAGGATATCAATAAAACCACATTGAGTGTATTACCAAGTTATCGACCTTTAATATTTTCCCGCACGAAAATCCCTCATTTGAGAGTAACTATCGTTTGAGTCAATTGTCTAGTCTATCCTTGTAAGGAAGTATCTTGCTAAATTCCATTCATGGATATCCTTTGGGGGGGTTATCACACAAAACATAAAGCTTAACTTATCTTGGAGGCCATAGGTGTTCAAAAACACCTTCTCCCACACAATTGTTTAAGGCGTGTGATAGAATCCCATAGAATGATTTACCAAGTTATTTAGATGACAATTGGATACCTAAACCATTCAATGCATGTTCATACCAAAAAAGATATATGAGTGACACTCCTATTCTATATGACATGTTATCAAACAATGACAAACATTGTAATATTTACGAAAAATAAATAGCCACAATTTTGGTCCATCCTAGAAAAGCAATTAAATTACATTTGTTTGAAATCCAAGAAAATCTTAACTTGGCGATCAAGTCATCAAGCGGCGGTTCATCAAAACTCTTGCGCACCAAAATCCATACGCAGCTGCCCCATGCGTAACACCACGAGCGCATCTGAAGGCTTGTACGACTGCCTTGCGTGCACGGGCTACCGCGGCCTTCCTTCGTTGCTTCTTTTTCTGCTTCCAATTCTTCAATTCTTTGAATTTTGAAACTTGAATATATTACAGCAGTTTTATTTTTATTATAACGATAAAATAAAAATACTTAACAACTATCAAGAAGGAAATTATGGCGATGATAGACCACCCTTCTTGTTACAACTCCAAACAAAAATTTCATTGAGATTCTAGGACCAAAATAGAGCAATCACAAACCATATTATAAATCATATATAACCATACATTCTCATGTAATAATATATGCGAACACCTAGAGTGCCATCTCTTTCTAAAACATGCATATTTACAATAAAAAGAAATAGACTCATGTATATATACATCAATTAATCAATGGTGAAACCAGGCTCTGATACCAGTTGTAGGGGAAAACGGTTCAAAAGAGGCGGAAGCGAAAAACTTGGTTGGTATATTTTAAAACATTTCCTTTAAAAGAAAGAACCTTAACCGTTGATTAAGTAACATATAATAAAAGTATCGTACCTTTTTCACGTGGCGATTGATATTGCGTCGATTTGAATCCGTTTGCTTCGAATTGAATCGGCAAGATCTTCCAATCCAATCAAGAACGTGAATCACCTAGGAGTGTGGGCTCCCTTTCTTTGAATTGTAAACCCGAGGATAGAAACAAAAATCTTTTTCTTTTTGTTAGTCACAATAATCCTCGTAGAGAAAATAAAGAACGTTTGGTCACTTGTGAATTCTTAATCTTTTAATCGAACACTCGCTTGAACCCTAATTCGATCTTGTACATTAAGCCTTTTAATGTAAAAGCTTCCAATGTACTATCGATAATAAAAACACTCCTTATTCTTCTTCTCTATGGCCGAATTCTACACCCATTTCTTGAGTTGGAAGTTTTTTTTTATATTCAAAAGCAAGAGAATAAAAAAAAATCTTTCAAATTTTTTTTTAACTCACCTTATTAATTCCGAATTTAATAATATATATATATATAGGGTGTCCAAAATTCTCACTCAAGTAGGATTTTTACCTTGTAGTCAAATCCTCACACAAGTAGGATTTTTACCTTGTAGTCAAATCCTCACACAAGTAGGATTACTTCTTCTCTACGTCTCCTATCAATTTTGAGTTTTAACTCTATTCTAACTCATGAGTGTATTATCCAATAATAAATTATTGAATATTATTTTATTTATCTACTTATCAAATATAGTCTTTGATATTTACCATACTACCAACAATAGTATGACACTAAGAGTCCTACTCCTAGTTAGAAAAAGATTTTAACTTAATCAAACAATTAATTAATTAATTAATTAATTTCCATTTGATTAATTAATAAAATAAAACAATATATTAGACTAATTAATTAGCCTTGCCGCCTAAGTATATACTTGTGCAATATATTATTTTTCCATTTTATTAAATCCATTGGACTTTAATAAAAAGCCCACATGTGAACTAGGCCCATTCTTACTATAAAAGAAACAAGTCCACATGCCTTAAATTAATACATTAATATAATTTAGCAGCCCACTTATTTAAAATATGCAAATTATATTCTTAATGTATTTACGGAATGCTGAACGCACCCCATTGGGGCCACCCCACCCTAGGATTCCTACATCCTTGGCCACCCATTCCAGGCCTTTATGAAGAGTTACTGCATGTCTTGATCATATAAGACCGCACCTCTCCAAAACTTTTAGATTCTGAATCCAAAAACAATTCCAGATGGACCTAGAATTGGTCCGGTAGAATATATATTTAGTGATCCATGCAAGTTCGTACGGATTGGGGATCTTGTTGGACTATCTAATTTAAGCTTCAATAGACATAACCTAATCACAATCAACAAATGATTCACTTAGGTCCGATCTATTAATTTTAGCTTATTCCACTAAATAGCTAAAATTGAACTCTTAACTAAAGATCGAATAAGATAATATTTCTCATTCGTACCCTAGACAACCTTATTGGAGATAGTGTATCCTAGTGAAGAATATCAGTAATCGCCTATAGCTCATAGACGGCCTATAGCTCTCCTAGATACCATATTTGCTCATATGACCACATTTTGAACTTAGATATTTTGACTTGTCTAGAAGCCATGTTTCAATAGACACTATTGAAAACTTAACGTTAAGATTTAATATCCAATACCTCAAAATATCCATATGATGATATTCTACTCACATTTAATAAATGGAGCCACGATGTCCATATCTATAAATGAATTCCTCTATCGATTAATAAATGAATACCACTAAACTATCGATGATAGACTATGCTATATAATCGTACTCAATGATAGCTCAAATGATACCATTTGTAACCATAAGTCCATCATTTATCTCAGGATTGAGATAGACTCTCTGATTGTCCTCAAGTGAAAACTTTTATCCATTGACGGTTCTGGATAAAGTATTTCACTATGATCCTATTCAATGCACCTAGTACACTAGATTCTTTTGCCCAAAGACACTACACTTTGATGATTTTAGACTCATCATAACACATTTAATCCCACTCAAATGCTAGCAAAAGAATCTACAACTTTAACAAGGTAAAGGCGCTCAATCTTTATCTTAAGTTGTGAACATTGTTCAAGACTAACTAAAGAGTTGTGTCTACCTCATACATATCCAGATGTATGAACAATTCTTCATCTCTCATAGTCTTTTCACCTTATGATTATTTACTTTTGACAATTATAATAATTAAACTATAAATGCTATAAGATTTGTTAAACTAGAAATCATTTTATTAATATGAAAAGATTTGTCAAATACATCATTACACTCTTGCTATTAAGCATAATCCTAACATGGACTTCCTCTTTAATTGCTTGGCTTCCTTTAGGGTTGAATTGTCGCATCTTCTGTATTACTGGTTTGTGCTCGGGGTCAACAGTCACAGCATGGGAGATTGTTTTGGCGTCGATTCCAGGCATATCTTCATGTTTCCAAGCGAATACATCCTTGTATTCTTTCAACAAGTTGACTAGTTGATTATGTACCTGTTCGGTCAACTTTGCCCCCAACTTTACCGTCTGTTCAGGATTCTTGTCGTCCATCATGACTTTTATAGTTGGTTCATCTTCCTGGTCTTTTCCATCTTCTGAAGATGACTCTTTTGGGTACAGGTCAAACCAAGTTGGCGTTTCCACCTTTTCTTCATCTTCATCATCTTTCAGGTGCTTTTTATGCTCAGTAAAATCTACCTGCATTACATCTGGCTCAGCTTTCTCTCTGTAGACTGCCAGATTGGCTTTTCTTGCCCATTCTTGGGAGCCCTTCAAAACTTCAACCCCAGTTTCGGTCGGGAACTTGACTGTCAGGAAGTAAGTTGTTGTAACTGCCTTCGTTTTATTCAAGAATGGTCTGCCTAACAAGGCATTGTATGGCCAATTCTCGGTGTCAACAACCACGAAATCAAGCAATACTGTCTTCTCACATGGGAACATCCCTATCTCGACTGGCAGTTTGATCGTTCCCAGAGATCTTACTTTTGCTCCCCCGAACCCTCTGATTGGGATTGCCAATGGCTGCAAGTCCTTCCTTTGAAGCCCTAACTGATCGAATACCCCGGTACTTAGGATGTCTGCCGAACTCCTATTATCGATCAATACTCTCCTTACTTCCCGATGGCCGATGTGAACTGACATAACGATTGCATCGTTCGGTTTAACCTCCAATCTATGAGCATCAGCTTCAGAGAAAATGATCGGATCCCATCCTTGCTTAAGCTTCTTCTGGTTGGGGCCCACCGAATTTACCTCCAAGTCTCTTTGGCCATCTACTGCTTCACTGACTTCAGACATTCTCTCCCTGCTACTTTTTTATGTAGCCCACCGAAAATGGTGTTGATAGCTTCGACGTTTGAACTTCCTCATGGATTGTCCTTTCTGTCTTGGTCAATTTTTCTAGGGTCATTCTGCCGACCATCACCCCCTTTGAGAACCATGTCCTTCAGGTGCCCATCTCTGATTAGTTTCTCGACGTAATCTCTTAGCTGGTAGCATTTGGAAGTTTCATGACCATTCTCTCTATGAAATCGGTAATACTTAGAAGTGTCTTTTAGTATAAAATTGGATTGCTTTGGAGGCTTCTTGTATAAGTTCTTGTCTTTGATTACATTCAGAATTTCTTCCTGCTTATGAGCCAAGGGAGTGTAGTTTGTGTACTGCCTCTTACAGGTCCTGTTGCCTTTCTGATCATCTTCCTTGCTGCATTCCTTGCTTTTCCTAGAGTTATTCTTTTGGTTTCCTGTGGGATTTCCCATCGGGCCATTATCTTTAGGCTTTTGACTTCCTCCTGGTCGGCCGCCATGTATCAACTCCTCTCCATGGGCTATTTGTTCTTCTTCAGCCATCGCATATCCTCATACATCATCTACCAAATTAGCATAAGTTATCAGACCCATTTGTCTTATGCTGAGTGATAATTGGCTATGCTACAAACTGTTGATAAATGCAGCTACAACCGCGTCATCATTAGGGTCATGCACCTCCGAGACCTCCTATGAGAACCGGGTAAGGTAGTCCTTCAACTTCTCGTCATTTCTTTGTTTCAGAGTTGAAAGGACGGATATTGAATTCCTACGCTGGATATTTCCCATGAATTTCCTGGTGAAGGCTTGTATCAATTCCTCGAAGTTCCCGATCGATCCGCTTGCAAGGCCACCAAACCATCTAGACCCCTGATCCCCTAACGTTTGAGGGAACATCTTGCATAAGAGTGTGTCATCATAATCATAGTGTGCCATTGCACTCTGATATCTTCTAACATGCTCTGGGGGTCGGTGTTGGCCTTGAACTGCTCCACATGCGGCATTCTGAATTTTTCCAAGAAACGGGCATGTTTTATGGAGGTAGTGAATGGACTAGCGGAATTAACGATCAGCAGGTTCTCGTGTCCTTGTCCTTATCCTCGTTCCAGTGCTTCTATCTTCCTTAGCAGAACCTCTCGCTCTCCCTCTGGTTCGCCACGTTCATCGAACTTCTGGCGGATGATGAGACCATATGGTTCTTTTGAAGTTCGCCATGTGATCTGGGTGTCTCGAATGTTATATTTGGGCGTGGGGGTTGTCTCCCTGCGCCTCCTAGGGGGTTCCTCTCTGTTAGTTGAGGGTGATTGAGACCTCATCATGTGTCCGTCATACATGTCGCCTAGGTCATAACTTGCTTCCCTGCCATGACCTCTCGCGGTATCATCATACGGGCTACGCTTCCTTCTTCCCTGGCTGGCCTAGTCCCCATTCTTTCTGTAATCCTGGTAATCTTGACGATCGCCTCTTTTATGGGATCACTACCTCTTTTGATGGCGATTCGCCCTATCTCTACCAATTTTCTACGGAGCATCAGGGGGTTGGAACTACTACTTCACACTGTATCCTGGGATCCTGAGTCACCACAGGTGTAGACAGCTGGAATGGTGAGGTCAAGTTAGCGGTGGCAGTTATATTGATTCACTGTCTAGCGGCGTCTTCAATGACTCTCCGTAGGGACTCTTGAACCTGTCAGAAAGCGTCTGGGGAGATACCAAGGGCTGCATATGTAGAGGTTGTGATATCTTACCCAATGGAAGGCGGAATCCTAGAAGGCAAGTCTCCTCCTACACCACTGGTGTTGGTTACACCATTGTCGTTGATACCACGTGGGGTACTTGTCTCATATGGGGATTGACTCCCGTCTCTGCTACTCGCCATATGGCTGTTGCATAGGTTCGTTTGTCAAACCGTATCAAACAGCAAACACACACTCATGGAGGTTCGCCCCCTCCTTGTAGCGCCAATTATTTATGGTGATTTTTGGATTGGTAAAATTGATCACGCGTCACACTGGTTAATTTCAATTCGCGATTAAATAAGAAATCTAAAAGAACAAAGTGAGAAACAAGCAAGCGAGATTTGACATGAAAATCCCTAACGGGAAAAAACTGTGGTTGCCGACGACTGCGAGGAAAGAATCCACTATGAAAAGAGTATTACAAACCCTTCCTCACTTGCTCTATAATAATATCTCCCAATTCGTGAACCCTTGTTGGGTGTTTTTAGAGACTATTTATACATGCATAGAACCTTAATTGTTAGAGTGAAAGTAAAAGAAATGTGGCAGAGATTTAATGAAGTACAAACAACTCTAACTTATTAGAGTCGTGCTGATCTCTTTTCCCGTTTTGTATTGTTTATGTTTTAAACACATCAGGTCTTTTGCCTATTCTGGATTCTGATAACTATGAGGAAATCTGTTTCCTTATCAGAATATACTTCATGAACCCTTATTTGAGGAAGACCATTCTTTACGTGTTAGAGTCATGATTGCATTGAATTCATCGTTGTCAACATGTCAGGCATCCGAGCGTATCTGAAATTGCCCACATGTCGCTTAGCCAACCATCTTACAAACCTAACCAGATCTTTTTCACCCCCGACCAGGGATCTACACCCGATCAGATAACTAAACCCGACCAGTTGGGTTTATCCGACCACCTTGGGATTTTCCGATCAAATCTTCATTAACCTGATCAATCTGGTTACCTTGGTCTGATGTTTTAATTTCCACCCGACCATCTTAGTTACTTTGATCAACATTGTGGGGTTATTTTCTGGTCATCTTAAGTTGGCTTAACTTAGTCAACATTTGTTGACACGTCACGTGTTGTCCCCGTGTAACACGATGTTTATGCTAACGTGTCATCTTTTAAAATTGCACCAATAACAGGAAACAATACCGAACACGCCCTAAATTTCTTCAAAATCAAATCTTAATATTTTGTGTTATTTGAAGACAACTTGTTTAGAAGGATCATTCTTTCCACTTTAGCACTTTTCAGGTTCTATAATTAACATTTTTGTATCACATAAAGGAAGAAAAAAAATCATAAGTAATTTTTTAATATAAAATAAGATCTGATCATTTGAAGTTTTCTCCTTGTGCCTCCAATATCTTTAACCTGGTATGTAGATGGTCGTTCGACAGTTAGTGGGTTGGATCAGCTTTTGGTAGGCCCACACAGCCTATCGGTTCGGTCGACTCATTGAATCATCTTCTCCAAGGAGATTCCTGCAAAAAAGATGAAAATCGAACAGAAACAGAAGAAATGATGATGGGGGTTTATATTTTGGCCTTAGATTAGCTTGGGCTGAGCGTTAAAGATGAAGTGAGATAAGATAACAAGTTTCAGTGATCGAAGAAGTGATTCCGGCAGGGTTTCGGCTAGCTTGACAGCGTTTGATGATGATTGTTTTTCAGAGAGCTCCCATGTTGAGAAAACTGTCTTATTTATAGAGATGGGAGGGGCTCTCAACCGTTCGCGATCGTGGTTGTTCCTGGAACCTCTCTTCGAGATCGTGATCACGATATTTTCTCTCTAAGATCACGATCACGATCACATCATGCTGTTATCAATTTGAATTGATAACAGCGGTTTGTTTATCAGGAAAGAACCAGTCAACGGTGGGTCGACCCGGATTACTTGGTTTTGATCCAAGCCCTACATGATTTTTATTGGGCTTCAAACGTAAGAGCCCAAAGGCCATTTTTGGCTACCACAGTTTGTCCCCCACTCTCTGAAGTAGTAGTCTGAATTTAGAGAGTATTTTTTATTCAGGTCGAACTCACGCTCGACCGTAGGTCGTTCTACGTGATGCGTTCAACGGTCGATCGACGTGTTCATAAGAGATCAACTGCTTTCAAGATCATGGAGGAAATGAATCGATAGTTCAATTCCTAGGGCTGACGTGGCGGCATTTTTGGCGCTAACTTATAACTTTTAGGCGCACTTATCGAGACAGGTTAAATTTCAAAACTCAACTTTGTTTACCCTGGTTAACCAGTTTACCATCATGATAATGACACGTGGCTTTAGGTCAAATCCTTGGGTTAAAAAAAAATCAAGTTATTTAAATGCACTATTCCTTTTCCCCTGCTTCATCGTTTCATATTCTCTTCCCTGCTTCATCGTTTCATATTCTTAAAAGCAGAAGTTTTTCTTCGAGAATTGCTCATTGTTCGAAGGACGATTTCCCAGCAGATCGTCGTCTTGTTCAGTCAGTTTTCCGTCAAATCATCATTTCTTCAAGGTGAGTAACGATTTCCTCTCTATTCTTTTACCTTTAGTGCAACACTTGATATTATTCTGTATATAAGAATCGTATAAATGCCCAGAAATGTTCTGAGCGTTTTTTTGTTCTTTACTTTTTAGTTTCGAAATTCATCTGTATTCTGTGTTTGAATTACAATATGTATTTATCGTAGATATCTTAACAATATTTTCTGGTCGATCGACATAAATTTCTTAAGTCTTAGTGGAGCCACGAAATTCCCAGATTTACTGTTTAGAGACCCTAGGTTTTGATCTCTAAATCTTAGGTTGTGATCTCAGATTTAGTTAGTAAAACTGACTTGAGTTTATTGCATTTATCAGTTTTTTTATTTTTAGGAGATATGTCGAATGACTCATCAACCTCAGAACCATCCTTTACCTGGACGAATCTTGGTTCGAAGGATGATGTTGGAGGTATCGAGGTCGGCTCGTTAGATGTCGGTCGTCAAATAACAGTAGCAAAGCCAACAGAAATAGTGATAGATTCATCCAGGATATTAGAATCTGGTGCTGTATGCGCTGTTGTGCAAAGGGATAAGTCTCCAGAGTACATAGATGTTGATGAGCCATCATGTTCTGGTAGACCGCTTGGCATTTTGGCTGGTGATAATCCGGGAAGCGTACTTACTGAAGCTGATATGGATGGTATAAGAACGCTCTATGGGATTCCAGAGAGTGTCGTTCTACGTGCTCCAAAAGAACATGAACGTGCAGACTGGGATATCCCTGGTTGGACCTGCTTTTACGAGTACAATCTTAGTCAGGGATTCAGGTTTCCTGTTCCTTCATTGGCTCGACGTCTATTGGTGTACTATGACATAGCTCCTGGCCAGTTGATGCCCAACAGTTGGAGAATACTCATCAGTCTTTCCGTTTTGCGAGAGAAATATAATTTACCTTTTGGAATAGGTTTGCTTTTGCATAATTATTATCTAAAGGAACATATCCATGAAAAGGGTCGTTATTCACTGATATTGAGGTCGAATGCGAAGCCAATTATAACGGATCTCACAACAAACGACCGTAGATGGAAAGACACATTCTTTTTTGCAAAGGGTATATTGATCGATGGTCCCTTTGGGAATGAGATGTACGCCTACCGGAGGGTATGGAATCGTTATGGTGAGTGTCGATCCTAGTGTTGTCGGTTAGATCTCTTAGCGATTTTACTAAGTTTTGACAATTTTTTATCCTTGTAGAGTTGATAAATGTAGAGAGTAAACCTAGGTGTGACGATGCCATTAGTCGTACGCAAAGAGTGTTAGCAATTCCTGCTGAGAAGAGGAGTTGGAGAGTGTTGATGGCCGAAGGTAACCTTAGGCCTAGTACTATTTGGATTCATTCAACATGGAATGTGCCCCGAACTCCTTATCCTTTAATGAAAGACTTAGTGTCGTTCGTAATGATTAGGAAAGGAATTGAGATTCTTTGTGGTACACAATTTCTGACTCCCATAACTGATGCTGAACGTCGTTTCGCAGCCAATTCATTATCAATCATGAAATTCACCATGCCTAATCCGGAAGAGGCCTTGAAGAGACAGAGGGAAGCTATGGCAAAGAGAAGAGCTGCTGCTCTTGCGAAGAAGAATGTCGAGGACGCATCTAAAGAAAAATCACTTATCCCTATTGTCGAACAACCTTTGGAGTCCTCCCCTGAGACGGACCCTTTAAGGCCACCCATGAGAAGGAAGACCGCTGAAGAGAAAGGCAAGGGGAAGTCGACCGAAGGTGGGTCGAAAGGTGCTTCGACCGAAGTAGTTAAAAGTAAAGTAGACTTGACTTCAGTCACATTTCGAAGGAAGTCTCTGTTTTCAAAGAGCCTGACAGTTTTTTTGAAGAAGTCGAACGACTTGTTGTTCTCGATAGATGGAGATCTTTTGAAAGGAAAGACAATGGAGGGGATGATGGATGCAAGCCTTATTTCTACTTTTCAGGTATTAATCGTCTTTAATGTTTCTAGATTTGTCGTGCGATCCCTGCTAAAAAATATTTTTATATGTAGGCTTTCCAGATGCAGCTGGCTCTGAAGAACAGACATTTGTCAAGTCGGAAGAAATACTCTGATCTACAGAAGTCGAAAGACAGTCTTAAGCGGGATCTTAAGTCGACCATCAGAGAGAAAGAATTGATCGAAGAAAAAGCTAACGCTTTAGATGCGGAGTTGGCTAAGTCCAAGAACGAGATTGTCGATAGAGATCAAAGGCTTGCCAACGCTGATGTAATTATCGCCGAGAGAGATCGGCAAATAGTGGAACTTAATGAACTGCTCACGAATATCTCGGTAAAGGCTATGTGTGCTGCTAGAGTCGACCTCTTTAGGCAATATTTGGCTGGGGAGCATACAAAGTAGGATCCCTAAGCTGAAATTGCAGACTGGGAAGAAGCCGAACGTTTTGAGGCTGAGAAGTCACCTGGCGATGGGCATGATAGACCTGACGTTGGCTCCAAAGATGCTACTGTTGTCAACTCTCTTCCTCTGCTGGATGTCGTTGATCCTGTTCAGTCGATTCAAGATCCTGTTCAAGATCAAGCAGAACTTTGAAATTTTTTCTTCGCAGTTATATATATATATATATATATTTAAATCTGTTGAACGAATTATCCGATAGGAACTTTTGATCTAAAGAATTTTTTGTTATTTTCGTATTTGCGTTACTCATTAACCGAACTCTTTCAATATTTGAGTTGTGTATGGTTCGACTGGGTCGAAAATCGCTCAACTGTTTGCTTGTTTGGGATTGATTCGACTGTTAATATTGCGTATACTCGTTTATAAAGTCGACTCATGCGTTTATGAATTCAGTTGATACGACTTTCACAAAAATATCGCGTGCAGGCGTTTATAGATATTTATTCGACATGACTTATAACAATATCGCGTACAAGCGTTTTATAGAATTGTAGTCGAGACGACTATAAGAACAATATCAAACACAAGTTTATTGAATTTTAGTCGACACGACTTTTAGAACAATATCGCGTACAAGCGTTTTATAAATTTGTAGTCGACACGACTTCTAGAACAATATCGCATACAAGCGTTTTATGAATTTGTAGTCGACACGACTTCTAGAACAATATCGCTTACAAGCAGTTTATAGAATTTTAGTCGATACAACTATTACAACAATATCGCATAGATGCGTTTTATAAATTTGTAGTCGACAATTTACAATTATTTGATGTAGTCATCATTATTCCCCCAACTTCTCGTAGTAGGAATACGTGAAGTTGTAGCAAGTCTGGAGTTTGCAATCTGTGTCGAAGTGAAGATGTCGAAAAATTTCTTCTTGAATACAGGATCAACTGTGTCGAAGTGTAGATGTCAAATCGTTTGTCCTTGAATGCAGGATCAACTGTGTCGAAGTGTAGATGTCGAATCGTTTCTCCTTTAATGCAGAATCTCATTAATAAAATCTGTAATTGGTATGCAATAGCTTGCCAATCGACAGCTTCAAGTATTAGGTAACAAATACCTTTGCAAAAATTGTTATTAGTGAGCTCAGGTTTGCACTTAGTTGCAACTAGTGCGTCATCATTGCCCTTGTAGATCGACATCAGTTGATGATTCGATAAATTTAAATAAATATATATTATTGAAAAAAAAAATAGTAATAGAGTATTAGAAGTGGTACTGTTTTAGATGTAGAGCGTTCCAGCTGTTGTGTACTTCCCGACCGTCTAGGCTTCTGATTTTGTAGGCGCCTCGACCTTTTACGTCTGTTATTTCATACGGCCCCTCACATGTTGGACCCAGCTTTCCTGCTTCCAGTTCTCTTGTATTTTGAAAAACCCTTCGCAGTACCCAGTCGCCGATTTTGAACATTCTGATTTTGACGCTTTTATTATAATGTCGAGCGACTTGTTGTTGATAGGCTTGGATTTTTAAAGCCGCCCGTTCACGACGTTCATCGAGGTAATATCGGAGTTCTAGACTATTCTGTCCTTCGCAGGGGCTCTCGCATCGGGCTGTTAGTAGCTGGGTTTCGATTGGGATGACTGCTTCTGAACCGTATACAAGCGAAAACGGTGTTTCTCCTGTCGAACGACGTGGAGTCGTTCTGTATGACCATAGGATCTCTGGAAGTTTGTCGGCCCATTGGCTTTTTTCTGTCTCGAGTCGCTTTTTCAGTGTATTTATTATAGTTTTGTTTGTCGACTCGGCTTGGCCATTTGCTTGCGGCTAGCGTGGGGTTGAGAAGCTCAATTTGATTCCATACTTGTCGTAAAAAATTTTGAAGTCGAAGGAGATAAATTGGGACCCATTGTCGGTCATGATTTCTTTCAGGATTCCAAACCTGCAAATTATTTATTTCCATACGAAATTGCGTACTTCTATATCCCTTATGTGTTGAAAGGCTCCTGCTTCGACCCATTTTGAGAAGTAGTCTGTCAGGACGAGCATGTAAACGACTCCTCCTGGTGCTGCTGGGGGTTTTCCTACAATATCCATTCCCCATTTCATAAATGGCCAAGGAGCTGAAATTGAGTTAAGCGTACCTGGTGGAAGGTGGGACACTTGGGCGAATCGTTGACATTTTT
The DNA here is from genome assembly GCA_033220585.1 of Dipteronia sinensis. Classification (NCBI taxonomy): domain Eukaryota; kingdom Viridiplantae; phylum Streptophyta; class Magnoliopsida; order Sapindales; family Sapindaceae; genus Dipteronia; species Dipteronia sinensis. The sequence continues at coordinate 58,566,401 of CM065638.1, read as the reverse complement.
TGCAGTGTTTAACATGTTTCTGGGAATCGGATCGCATTGTCGGCCAGTAATAACCAGCTGTGATTGCTCTATTCGATAAACTTCTAGCACCGGAATGATTTCCACATTCTTCATAGTGAAGGCTCTTTAGTACGTCGTACGCTTCTGAGGGTGACACACATCGTAGGTATGGACCTGTAAAGGATTTTTTATAGAGCTTACCGTATAGCATGCAGAATTTGGCCGATTTAGCTCTGATTCTTCTTGCTTCGGATCTGTCATCTGGTAGCAAGTTTTCCTGTAAATAATCCACTATCGGGTCCATCCAATTTGAACCATCGTCGATTGGCGATACGTTTTCTTCCTCGAGTATCGCTGGTGCAAGTATATGTATGATGGGTATTGTCTTGGGACCGTCGTTTGTCGTAGTCGACCCTAGGTTGGCGAGGGCATCTGCTCGAACATTTTCTGTTCTTGGTATCTGCAGTATGGAGAATTGATCAAATGTCGATTCCAATTGTTTTGCCTTAGCCAAATATGCTGCCATTCTTTTGTCCTTAGTGTCATACGTGCCGTTCATTTGTCGAACGACAAGTTGTGAGTAACTGAGAACTTTGATATTTTTGATACCGAGGCTTCTAGCAAGGCTTAGTCCAGCCAATAGTGCCTCGTATTCTGCCTCGTTGTTGGTCGCACGAAAATTGCAGTGGACTGATTGTTCAAGTTTTTCCCCTTGGGGGGACTGTAGCACAATACCAAGTCCGCTTCCCTTGATATTACTGGACCCGTCGACCGACAACGTCCAATCTCCTTTGGTTGTATTTTCTTCGAGGATCATAAGCTCCTGTTCAGCCTGCATTTTTTCGTTAGGAGTAAAATCTGCTATGAAATCGGCGAATACCTGAGATTTCATTGCTGTTCGCGGCTGGAAAGAGATGTCGTGTTCGCTGAGTTCGACCGCCCATTTCGTCAATCGACCTGAAAGTTCTGGTTTATGTAATATATTTTTGAGTGGGTAAGACGTACGTACCAAGATCGGATGACACTAAAAGTATGGCCGTAGCTTTCGTGCGGCTGTAACTAGTGCCAAGGATAGTTTCTCCAATTTGCTGTATCTGGTTTCTGCGTCGAGTAGGGACTTGCTTACGTAATATACCGGGTGTTGTGAGCCTTTTTCCTCTCTTACCAATACTACACTAACAGCTGTGTCGGACACTGCTAGGTACATGTATAAGGTTTCATTTTCTTCCGGTTTTGACAGTAGAGGAGGTGAAGTCAGATATTGTTTAAGATCTTGTAGCGCCTCCTCGCAATCTTAGTTCCATTCGAACGTCCTGTTTTTCTTAAGGATGTTGAAGAATGGTTGGCATCGTTCGGATGACTTGGAAATAAATCTGTTGAGAGCTGCTACTCGACCTGTGAGTTTCTGTAGGTCCTTGACACATTTTGACGATTCGATTGCTTTAATGGACCGAATCTGGTCTGGATTGGCTTCGATTCCTCTTTGAGTCACCAAATAACCTAGAAATTTGCCAGAAGAAACGCCAAAAGAACATTTTGTAGGGTTGAGTTTCATACCATATTTGTCGAGTATGTCGAACGACTGTTTCAAGTGTTCGATATGTTGTCGAGCGACGAGTGATTTGACCAGCATGTCGTCGATATAAACTTCCATGGTTGACCCAAGCATTTCTGCAAACATCTTGTTGACCAATCTCTGATACATCGCACCTGCATTTTTCAAGCCGAATGGCATAACTTTATAACAAAAAATACCTCTTTCGGTGATGAACGCAGTTTTTTCTTGGTCGCTCGGGTGCATCAGAATCTGGTTGTAGCCTGAATAGGCGTCCATGAAACTAAGTAGTTCATGTCCCGCTGTCGCGTCGACCAGCATATCAATGTGAGGCAATGGGAATGGATCTTTGGGACATGCCTTGTTGAGGTCTGTGAAGTCGATGCATACTCACCATTTTCTGTTCTTCTTTCTTACGACCACGACATTTGCCAGCCAATCAGGATATTTTACCTCTTTGACTGATCCGACATCGATCTGCTTTTGGATTTCTTCATTTATGATTTTGTTTCGTTCTGGGGCTGAATTTTCTTCTCTTCTGCTTTACTGGCTGGTGGTTGGGATCGACCTGTAGGTGATGAACGATAACGTCAGAGGTCGATTCCAATCATATCTGAATGGGACCAAGCGAATCATTTTCGACGTTCTTTAAGGAAGTTGATTAATTGTTCTCGTAATTCTTCTGGTAATCTCGATCCAATTCGTATTTTATGCTCTGGTTCAGTCTGGGTCGCTCGACACTTCGTCAAGATCTTCAACATTTGGCTCGTTATATGTCGACTAGACCATTGTTTCCTGTAGTTGCTATAATTGCTCCTTTCTTTTTTTCATTGCATTTTGATAGCATTCCCTGGCTGCACGCTGTTCACCTTTAATCTCACACGCTCCCCATTTAGTTGGGAATTTAATCATCTGATGGTAGGTCGAGGGAACTGCTTTCATTTCGTGGATCCAAGGTCTTCCTAAGATCGCATTGTATGGAGACTGGCAGTCAATTACTAAAAAGTTGATATATAAATTCACTCCTTCTACATAGACTGGTAGTACGATTTCTCCGAGTGTTGACTTTTGTTCGCCGTTGAATTCTGTCAGGACTGTCGTTCGGCGACTGATTTTGGACTCCTCGACCTGCATTTCTCTGAGAGCTGAGTTAAATAAAATATTGCAGGAGCTACCATTATCAATCAAAATTCTTTTAGTTAGGCAGTTAGCAATGTGTAATGAAATAACTAAAGCGTCATGGTGAGGAGAAAACAAATCTGATTTATCTGTCGACTTGAACGTGACGGTTTCGTCGATATCGTTTGAACGGTTCCTGCCTGGCTGAATTTCTGAGTTTGATACCTGTCGAGTGTGTCTTTTTGCAGATGAATAACTTACTCCGCTAACCTCTGAGCCGCCTGCTATGTAATTAATAATTCGTTCTTGTTGAGGTGGTGCTGGTGGTCCATCTTCCAGGTTTGTCTGTTGCTTTTCCTCTAGTCGAGCGACAGTTTGTTTCCCTTTGTCGGTTAGATACTCTAGTAAGTGCCCTATTTTCAACAATTCTGCTACTTCAAGCTTCAGGGCAACACAATCTTCTGTTCGGTGTCCGTGGTCTCCATGGAATTCTCATCGAAAACGGGGGTCTCGATGTTCTGGTGGTGCATTCATCTTTCTTGGCCATTTGACCGTTCTTCCCATTTCTTTCATTACTGCTACTAGGTCGATTGGTTCTATACAAAGGTTGTATTCTGGGATCGGGGCTCGTGATCGACCTATTTTAGGGGGGTTCTAGTCATGTGATCTTCCGCTGTCGTTCCCATTATAGCGGGAATTGTTACGTTGATTCCCTGTTGGATAAGGTTCGATTCTTCTATCGTTTGATCTACGGTCGACTCTATCGTTACGCCTAATATGGTTGTAAGTTCCTCATTTTTGATTGGCTTATTTCGTTGACAAACCACATTGGGGATTATTCTTTGTAAGGGTAATTTAGGCCTCGTGAGTGTGATCAAGCTTCAAGGACATCATCTCTCTCAAAGAGCACTTCAAAGGTATCTCACTAGTTTAACTTTCTTTGAAGAGATATAGTTACACACACTCACTTGCATGCATTATTGTTCTTATCTTCATGTTATTGAATGATGTATTGTATGCCTCTTTTCACACTCCACACTTGCACATTTTGCACATCTCTTAGTGTGTTGAGTTTGCCTAGAAAAGAGAATTTCTTCTCTTAGCGCGGCCTAGACCGCTTGGCAAGACATGCTTGCACCGCGGCATACAGAGCGGTATACCTCAGCAGGGTCATGCTCCCTATACTGCTTCCTGTACACTTGCACGCAAAGCGACCCAAGTCACGGTGTTGTCCAGTAGGCCTCTGTTGCCCATACCGCGGCCTGTGCACCTGCATGCACAGTGCCCTGCACCGCGTTGTTGTCCAGACGGTGCACTGCTGTGTGTACCGCGGTCTGGACACTTGCCTGAGACGCGGTCCATCTAGCGGTATTGACGGGATTTTAGTGCCCTAAGTTCAAAACGACGCAGTTTTAACTAGGGCTCCCTTATATATACTCTATCTTCTTCCTTGCTCGTTTTGATGAGTTCAAGAAGCCATTATTGAGAGGCCAAGCTTCCCTTAGAGAGAGAAACTCCCAAGAACTCATCTTTACTCAACCAAACACAAATCCATGTGCATCTAACATCTTCAAGCATCATCTCATCATGGATTCTTCTTGCTTTCATTGACTAGGTAACTTGAACATGCCCTAAATCTCATTGTATTTATTTATGTTCATGTTTGCCTAGGGTTAGCTCTTTTATGTGATTTTATTGCATATCTTTATGTTTATTGGCATTTATAACATGATTGAGTTGTTGTTTGTTGGTTGAGAGCCTTGTTCATTAATAGCTAGCATTTAGGACGATTTTACCCTTTTAGCTAAATCTTCATGCATTTGCATTTAGATATTGATATCTAGAATTTGCATTTATTGACATCTTTAAATCCTTAGATAAGCATTTATTGTTGCCTAGCATTAATTGCATGTTTGAATATCTTTTACATATTCACATAGGTTGTTTAACCTCTTCATTGATTGTTAAGCTTTGTGACTAAGTGAGTTAGTGCACAAGCTTGTGGTCAAGAATCACTATTAAAGGCCCGTTGGGTAGAGTGAAAGGGTTAGTGACCAAGTAGGTGTGACTTGAGGTCAACCTAGGTTGTAAACTTTCGTTCAAATAGTAGATTTGAGGACCATATGTGGCTAGAAGGATAGCTCGTGAGTTTTGCCCAGTTGGAGGGTTTCTCACGTAAATCAATCCTTGTATTTTTATTGTTTTCCGCATATTTATGTTGGATTGATTGATTGCTAATATGGAGTAGGATTATTAAAATTGATTAAGTCGAAAAGTTGGTAATAAATCAACTAAAACATATTCACCCCCCCCCCCCCCCCCTCTAGGTTGTATTAGACACACTTTGTGTATTTTCAATGGTTGTTTGATTTAGCAACGTAGTTCACCTCATCCTCCTCCCATTTAATCTGTGCCCATGCTTTCGCTAACACGTCTTCCATTGTCTTGCATGAGTACTTGGTAAGCTCCTTGTATAGGTCCGAATCGAACCGTAATCCTTTTCTGAAGGCCGAAATGGCTGTCGACTGGTTGCAATTTGGGATCTGCACCTTTTCTCTGTTGAATCGTCCGACGTAAGCTCTCAGGTTTTCCCCGCTTCGCTGGGCAATCATGTACAGGTCGTCCGACTGTTTTTCCAGTTTTCTGCTGCTTGCAAATTGCTCCACGAATGTATCTGTTAACTGCGCAAAAGAGGAAATTGAATTATTAGGTAAGTTTGTATACCATTGCAAGGCTGGACCACCAAGACTGGATCCGAACGCCTTGCACATGCATGCTTCTCTGAGGTCGCGTGGGATTGCTGCAGTGAACATGCGCTGCTTGTATTGCGCTATGTGGTCGTCTGGATCTGTTGTTCCCTCGAACTGTTTCATGTTGGGAAAGTTGAACTTCCGGGGCATTTCCACTAATGCGATTGCGTCGACAAACGGTGAATCCACGAAGCTATTCGCGGTACTCTTCTTTATAGGGGTTGGTACTCCCGGGATCCTATGAATAAGAGCCTCCATTTCTGCAAACCTGCGAGAGAGATCAGGGTCAGTAAACAAATGTAATCCAGAATCTCCGGTTACCAAGTTCGGTGTCGACTGCAGCGATACGGGGGTTTTTAACACGTTCTCCTGACGCTGCTCGATGTTTGGGACTGGCGCTGGTGGCACTCCTTGTTGGGTTTGTGAATCAGGTTGGATTGCCTCAGTGCGTGTTGTTTGTGTCTCGTTATGGCTTGAGCCTGGATTGTTATTCCCCAAAGCTGAGGGGTTATCTACGACTGCGTTCTGCTCCACGTTGAGCACTGGGATTGGAGGAGCTGGGGTTACGTTGTGAGGTACTCCATCAATGATGGCTCGCAATTCAGCGTTGCAAGTCCGGACTGCAACATTCTCTGCCTCCAACACTCGCAGTCGTTCGGCGTTCGCAGTCATCTGGGCAGTCAGAGTTGCGATCTGTTCTTCGATGATAGGAACATTTCCCTCCCTAGACATGTTGAGAACGTTTCAAGCGATTCGACTGATTTGGTTTTTAAGCTGTAGTGGGCCCCACGGTGGGCGCCAAACTGTAGATGGTCGTTCGACAGTTAGTTGGTTGGATCAGCTTTTGGTAGGCCCACACAGCCTATCGGTTCGGTCGACTCGTTGAATCGTCTTCTCCAAGGAGATTCCTGCAAAAAAGATGAAAATCAAACAGAAACAGAAGAAATGATGATGGGGGTTTATATTTTGGCCTTAGATTAGCTTGGGCTGAGCGTTAAAGATGAAGTGAGATAAGATGACAAGTTTCAGTGATCGAAGAAGTGATTCCGGCAGGGTTTCGGCTAGCTTGACAGCGTTTGATGATGATTGTTTTTCAGAGAGCTCCCATGTTGAGAAAACTGTCTTATTTATAGAGATGGGAGAGACTCTCAACCGTTCGCGATCGTGGCTGTTCCTGGAATCTCTCTTCGAGATCGTGATCACGAGATTTTCTCTCTAAGATCACGATCACGATCACATCGTGCTGTTATCAATTTGAATTGATAACAGCGGTTTGTTTATCAGGAAAGAACCAGTCAACAGTGGGTCGACCCGGATTACTTGGTTTTGATCCAAGCCCTACATGATTTTTATTGGGCTTCAAACGTAAGAGCCCTGAGGCCATTTTTGGCTACCACATGGTATTGCCTCCGCCCCTATATATATACATAATTATGTATATAGTTTATTTAAAAAAAATTAAGTGGAAATATTTTAGTAAAAATATATAGATTTCCCTTTTCAATCAAGAAAAAGAACTTGATTTCTAGGGTCGATGAGGGGAATCAAATTCTCTTTCATTCAGGAACTTAATTCTTTCGAAATTACATATATATATATATATATATAGTTTGTGTATGTGGTGGTGATAGGCTGATAGCAGCCCACGTTTTGTCATGCAAATATTAATATTAAAAATTTAAAACCAGTTAAATTAAGCATCCCGTTCAAGTGAAAGGTCAATAATAATCACACAAGTCAATAATAAAAAAGCCCCATGTTCAGAACAATGCAAAGATAATGTTACAGAAAAATTCTTTTCATTCACAAATATGTTACATACAATAATAAAAAAGTCTAAGGAAATTTTAACTGCTTTGATGACAACTTACATCACAATCTCTTTCTTAGCAAAAATAAGGTCATAGACTTATGGAGAATAAGAAGACGAAAATTTGTAGTACCGTACGAAAAATCACGACAAACATGGTTGTGTTTATAGTTTAGATCTGTAAAAATTTAAGACTAGGAAAAGTGATGCTTATGTATAGAAGGGGATGAAAAAGCATATAAAAGAAAAAATTGGTATCGAAAATTGTAGAAATTGACAATCAGAGGAAGAGGCTGTGGTCGAGTATTAAAGGTGAAGAGAGAGGGTAGAAGTTTTCTCCAAATCCGGCACACCACTTTGTTAAAAGATAAGAAGGGGTGGTTGTATTTAAAATTAAGTTAATTATCCATTAATATTTGGTTGAATTAAAAACTTTTCAAATTTTGAAAAAGTTTACGGTTTTCTAAAAATGGTGAAATAGTTTTGATTGTTTCTAAAAACTGTCAAGATTACTTCACGGTTTTTAAAAAATTGTCTAAACTACAGTCTTTTAAATCGATCAAAAAGTAATAAAATTTGATAGCTTAAATTTGACAGCTTTTAAAAACTACTATTAAAAAACTGTCAAGATTAAAGCTTTCTCTAGCAGTGGAAAACGAAAACAAAACGTTATTGAACCTGCTCTAACTTTAAACTAGAACAACTAGTGTTCTAGTTGGTGTTAAGCCCCTTTACTATAGACCGTATAGACGGTGAAGCTAAATTAGCAAAAACGACACCATTTTATACCAAAACGGTGTCATTTTGAAAAATAAAATTATATATAAAAAATGTCAGGTGGAGCCACCGTCTAGAAAGGCTGATTAGGCCTTCCTCACGGCGGCCACCTAGACGTATTACTAGAACCATGCTTAAAACTATTTTCGTTTCCCGTTGTATCATTTAAATGCCACTAATTTCATAAGGGGCCGTTCGGTATGAGGTAATCAAAATAATGTGATTCCTGAGAAAATGAAACAAAGTAATGTGATTCCTGGAAAAATTGTATACATGTGTTTTGTTGTACATGGGAATTTGTTTTTTTTATTAAAAACTAAAAAATTAAAACACAATTCGAAGTCCACTTATATGGTTAAAAGAAACCCACATGTTGTCTTTGCTATCTTTCATCTCTTTCAAGAAAAGAGATCCTTTTGAAGAAAAAAAAAAGCCAAGATCTTTCACATGTTGTGGTCGTCGTCGTCGTCCTTGCCTCCACATCGTAGTCGTCGGCGTCGCCTCAGCTGGGATCTTCGTCGTCATCGTCGCCTCCGGCTAGAATCTTCTTCGTCATCCCCTCCTTTCGGCCGGGATCTTCTTTGTCGTCGCCTCCGTCCAGTCGGGATCTTCGTCGTCGTCATCATCGAAGCTCCTTCTCGTCGTCGTCGTCATCGACCAAACCCAAAACTTGTTTGTTGCTACTTGCTGCAATTTTTTTTCTTTTTGTGTTGGTGATGCTGTTAGATGTTGTTTGAGCAAACCCAGATCTTGTTTTGATGAAGATGAAATTGGGTATTGTTTAGTTGATGAAAGTTAGGTTTTGAAATATGAAAATTTGGTGTTTTGATAGTGATAAAGTGTAAGAAAATAAAACTGGAGATTTTTGGTGCTAATTTTCAGAAGCATCGTGAAGAACTAAGAAGAAGAAAATAAAATAAAATAATTTTTTTAATGAGGGTGGGTCCCACGGTGGGAATCAGATGGAAGGTAATCTGAAACTCACCTATTGAGATGGGAATCACTTTCCTGAAAAATAAAATACTCAAACCTGCTACCAAACATGGAAATGTTATGAGATTCTCATTCTCATTCTCATATAAAGATGACCACATACCAGTGGCGTAGCCATGATTTCCGACTTGGGGGGGTAGACTAAAAACCAGTGTTCGCTGGGCGGATGCGGGCCGGCTCGTTTTGGTAAAATCGGTCGATTTGGCGGGGAAAATCGAGCTAAGTGGAGTCAATGACTCCGTCTAGTTGTTACAAAGACTCGCCGTCGACGGAAGCACTTGACCGGTAAACCGTCACCGGTCCGTCGTTTCCGTTGTCGCCGCCACCGGCGAGTGGGTTGTCACCACCCCAACTAGAAGCTTCAGGAGACGTCGGAGAACAAAACCAAGGTGCAGAGAAACAAAATAAATGATAAAGCTGAAAAGGGAGTTAGAGAGCTAGATAGAGTTGGAGTTCAAAATTTGAAATGTGTAATAGAGAATAAATGAATTGAAAAGATGAAGAGAGAGTTGGAGAAGGAGAGAGTGGTGTGGCATAGGAAAAGATATATAAAGTGGCATAAATAAAAATAAAAATAAAACACTTGAGAAGGCAATGATAAAAAATTAAAATAAAAAGTAAATAATAAAAGAAAAAAAAGTCACAACTGAGGTCCAGTCAACTGAGGTCCAGTCAACTAATATAGCTAAGATAGTCTCTTTCCCATGAGTGCGCATTCATAGAATTATATGAGTTTATTGAATGTGAGCCACTAATTTATAAAAGAGCTTTGAGAAGTGCATACATACCAAATCAAAGTATGTAAAATAAGTGGCTCACATTCAATGTCATCATATAATTCTATGAGTGTGCACTCATATAAAAATTTATATATATATATATATATATATATAAAGTTTTTTTAACAATAATCTTTTATTAAAAGCCAAGAGGTGGCCAGCCAAAAACATACAACAGACTAAAAAGCAAGGCAATAGCCAAAGTGCCAGACCATAGGTGCAAAAACGAAAAACAAAACAACAAGCTCCACCCAAAAACAAGTAAGCAGTAGGCCACAGATCCAAAACACTCACAAGATAGGCAACTAACAAAGGAAAACAACATAATCAACAGCAGTCAGCATCAAGTAAAGGGGGAATCAAACGGCCACAAAACAGAGCAGAGCAAACTAAAAAACAGAGCATCAAATTATCAAAAGGAAACCCCACGCCTACACAGCAAACCAACACAGAAAGAAAACACAAGACCAACAAGGAATCTCCCCATACATATATATATATATATATATATATATATATATATAAGTTAATACATATACAATTTTTCTATTGTCAGTTCGAACTGATTTATCAGCTCCTTGTATGTGAGCCACTCATTTTACATACTTTGACTTGGTGTATGCACTTGTCAAAGCTCTTTCATAAATGAGTGGCTCACATTCAATGTCCCGATAAATTTTATGTCAGGACGAACAGACAGTAGAAAGACTGAATACATATAATATATATATATATATATATATATATATATATATATATATATTTGAAAAATCTAGACCGGGCTACAGCCCTGTCTAATCTCCATTTGCCTATGCCCTTGTCCCATACAAAACGGCCATAAGAGACTTTAAGTTAAAGCTAGCCATATATACCAAACAGACCATCGAGACCTTTCCTATCGAAGTAGCATATAATTTTGCTACTGTACAATTTTGAAGCCTGCTAGCAGTAGTCTTGCTATTTTGTGACCAATTCATATTTGGCTTGCTTGAATGTGGACAGATTTGACTTCAAACTTTCCTTTCTGGTTTTGGTTTATTTTCATTATTATATATGATTGCTTACCCATTGTCGTATTGTGACATTATATACTTAATATATGATCAAATTTTCGTGTACGTCACCAATATGTAGTATAGTATCCGATGAGTTTAAATTGATCCGGTGGTAAACTTTCCACAAGAAAATCAATAAAGTACATCGATAAGGTTATGAGTTTGAATTACTTTTCTCTCTTGATTCCAAATTATAAAAATTCAAAAGATAAATAAATAATGTTGTATCCTTGTCCTGTACCAGAGCTCTCAATTGTTGTTAAGTTCTTAAGAGAATTACTCAAATGCTATTATGCATTTGGAAAAAATTTCTTGTCATATAGTATAGATAGATAATAATGTAGAAAAAATATTTCCAATACAATTATTTAACGTCATTACGGAGCTGATGTTATAAAAATAGTTGTAAAGAATATGGAGATGAGTTTCTAAAGTTAGAAACTCTCCTAAAAATCCTAGTTAGCATTTCTAACTATTTCAACCAATAATTACAACTCATTTAATTGTAAAATAAAATAGGGGAGGGAGTGAGACAAATGTTTTATGGTGATTGGTCATAAAATTAGTAGATACATATTTGATTTTAGATAATTGCATTGAATATGAGAATATGTATTTCTTTATATATTTTTTTTGAGTAATGTTACTCTGCGTAAATTTGGTATCCAAATAATATGACAACACTTGCCACATCATTTGAGCTCCAGATTTGGACAAAGTAGCGTTACTTGTTTTTTTTTGTTTTTTTTTTTATAAAGTAGATTCCTATTCAGGAGAATTACTAATGTATCACTGTTTTAAAACTCCAAAATACATATCAGTATCACATATGCTTTTAAGTTCAAATTCCCATTCCGACATTCCGTGTATGTGTGTGAGAACTCTTCAAAGCCATTTTATTTTGGGTTGTAAAATCTAAAATCAAACCTCTACAAGAATACAGATACGTCCAAACTACAACAGACAATTTGTATATTAATTGGGCCGGAGGAATGTTAGCAGGCAACAAGCCAACAAGCAACATGCATGTATTGACTAAAATTATCCCTTCAGCAATTCAAAGATAGTAACTTAATAATTAATTAAGCACGTGTCTCTAAATTTGTTTCTTCCTATAAGCATTAATGATTTAATCCAAAAAAAAAAAAAAATTTAAGATAAAGGTAAACATTCTAACGACTAATACTATCCCTTGGCCCAGTACAGGTAATTTGGTTTAACATTGCTTAATTAAAGATGGGTAGTGTTAATTCATTTATTATAGTAATTAATGCATGTATGATTAATTATTTAATTACATTAATTCTTTCGAAATTATACGCTACTGTATATATAATTTGTGTATATGGCGGTGATAGGCTGATAGCAGCCCACGTTTTGGCATGCAAATATTAATATTAAAACCAGTTAAATTAGGCATCCCGTTTAAGTGAAAGGTCAATAATAATCACACAAGTCCATATCATATCACCAAATAAAGTAGTACAGCTGTATAACTGATCTGCATAATTTAATTTGAGAAATGACAATATTATATGTATACTTGGTCTTGAAATTGCATGGCAGCAGCCAGCAAGTAAGAAAACATATAAGAGAATTAGCCGTGGCGTCTTTGATTTGAGTTGATGAGCTAGACAACAAAATAATCGATTGAGCACCAAAATATAGAACGAAGACCACTTTCATATTTCAATTATCTAACACACACTAGCTAGTAGCTACATGCAACTTGTATATATAAATTGACTGCATGTGTTTGGGATACGCTCATCAATTATAGCTCAAAAGTAGTAAATGGCTTCACTACTGATGAATTATAGCTCTACCTTTCTCATCTCCATTTTATTCATGTTGCTTATGTCCATGCAATGTGAATCACATCTTTCTTCAACGTTTTATCGCAAATCCTGTCCAAATGCCCTCGATACCATCCGAAAAGGCATTCGGAGTGCTGTTTCACGAGAGCGTAGAATGGCAGCCTCCCTCATCCGTCTCCATTTCCATGATTGTTTCGTCAAGGGTTGCGATGCATCCATCTTGCTGGATGATGCCCCATTAGTCATCAGCGAGAAAAATGCAATCAACAATTTCAATTCTATCAGAGGATACGAAGTTATAGACACAGTCAAGTCTCAATTGGAGAAGATTTGTCCAGGAGTTGTTTCATGCGCAGACATTGTCAGTGTTGCAGCTCGCGATGCATCGGTTGCTGTTGGTGGACCAACTTGGAAAGTTAGGCTTGGAAGAAGAGACTCCTCCACTGCTACTTTAACCATACCTGAAGTCGAACGTAACCTGCCTAGCTTTAGAGATAGCCTCGACCGTCTCATTTCGTTGTTCAATAGTAAGGGTTTGAGTGCAAGAGACATGGTTGCTCTTTCAGGTTCACATACCATTGGCCAAGCCAGCTGCGTAACTTTCCGCGATAGGATTTACAACAATCAATCTGATATTGATGTTGGTTTCGCTAAAACTCGTAGACGCCGGTGTCCCGTTGATGGGGGAGACGGCAATCTTGCACCACTTGATTTGGTGACACCCAATTCTTTTGATAACAACTATTTCAAGATTCTTAAACAGAAGAAGGGTCTTCTTGAATCTGATCAAATACTCTTTAGCGGAGGATCCACGGACGACATTGTTGATAAATATAGTAAGAATCCTTCAAGATTCAAATCTGATTTCGCAGCTGCTATGGTTAGGATGGGAAATATCAGCCCTCTCACTGGTTCTCAGGGACAGATACGAAGGGTTTGCAGTGTTGTCAACTGATCGATCGATGATTTGTTTTGTTGACAAACTTCCATTCAAATTCAATTGTCAATATGTGTCATCATTTTCAAACTAGTATTTCTTTTGCTTTCTTCTTTTAGAAAGTAGAGATTAATAATGGGTCACGCGTGTCTTAAACTCTTAACTGAAGAAGATCTCATTGATCTGCTTGTGACATTGCCATGGCCAACTTCATGTGTTTATGTATTTTCAAGTTTAGTTAATGTGATAAAGCAATTATTATTTTTATATGGGGTATTATCACTAAAGTATGAATTGTTATATTGTTAAATGTCTTTACTATATTAGTTACTTTAGTCCCTTGTTTTTTCAAAATACATCACTTTAGTCTATTTGACCAAAAACTAACGGTCAACTATAACAAAAATGTAAAAATACAATTTTACCCTTTATTATAATTTTTAAAATTTTTCCTTTTAGTCTACATAGTTTCAATAATAGCCGGTCAACCTTAAAATGCTTCCATCAGGGATTGAACTTTCAACCTTGAGATTAAAAGCCACAAACTCTAACCAGCTGAGCTACTCTAGCTCATTATTGAAATTTTGTTGATTTAAATGTATATATATACTTATATAATTTAAAATAAACTCATATATATATATATATATATATTAAAATAAACTCATATTTAATAATAATAATAATAATATATAAAAATATATTTATGAAAATGAAAAAGAAAATAACAAAACAAAAAGTAACCCAGAAAATCCAAAAAATCAAAGCCCGTAATTTTTTCTTTCTTTCTTTTTTCTTGTAGGAGTTTTTTTCTTTTCAAAAAATATGTTATTTGAATTTGATAAAAAAAAACCCAGAAAATCAAAGACCATAAATTGAAAAGGGAAAAATCTACAACAAAAAAGGAAAATAATAAAACAAATTAAAATCAAATTTATATAATTTAAAATAAACTCATATATAATAATAATAAATAAAAACATATTTATGAAAATGAAAAAGAAAATAACAAGATAAAAGGAAAAAAAAAGGGGAAAAAATGAATTTTTTTTATCATTTTTCTTTCCTGTTGATTTTTTTCCCTTTTCAATTTATGGGTCTTTGATTTTCTGGGTTCTTTTAAATCAAATTGAGCTAATATATTTTTTGAAAATGAAAAAAATCTATAAAAAAAAAAGAAAAAAAAAATTACAGGCTTTGATTTTTTGAATTTTCTAGGTTTCCTTTTGTTTTGTTATTTTCTTTTTTATTTTCATAAATGTGTTTTTATATATTATTATTATTATTATTATTATTATTATTATTATTATTATTAAGTATGAAGTTTATTTTAAATTATATATATATATATTAGTTTATTTTAAATTATATAAAGAGATTTAAATTAGTTTAAACAAATTATATAACTATATATATATATATATATATATACATTTAAATCAATAAATTTGTAAGAATGAGCTAGAGTAACTCAGCAGGTTAGAGTTTATGACTTTTAATTTTAAGGTTGAAGGTTCAATCCCTGATGGAAGCACTTTTATTTTTTTAGGGGTTGACCGGCTATTATTGAAACTAGAGGGACTAAAAGAAAATATTTTAAAAATAATGATAAATGGTAAAATTATATTTTTACATATTCTATTATAGTTGACCGTTAGTTTTTGGTCAAATGAACTAAAGTGATTTATTTTGAAAAAACAAGGGATTAAAGTGACTAATATGGTAAAGACATTTAAAAAGTTGTCAATCCATGAAAAAGTAAGGACTTTAGTGATAATATCCATTTTTATATACATACAGACTACAGACTACATAGTACATTTGAGCAGAAGACAGAATTTATCTTGATGTTATGAACAACAGGCCCAATTCAATATACCAAGCCTAGCCCAACACAAGAAGAAATTTAAAAAAAAAAAAAAGACACTAGCAATATACCGGCGGTCATGTTTACCAGCAAGCTACTCTTGGGACAAACAACTTAAAACATACGGAATTTGGAAAAACAATAGGAGAGAAGAGAAAGAAGAAGAAAGAAAACGGAGGAATAAAAGAGAAATGTAGAGAAAGAAACCAAATTGTTAGTGAAAAAAGAAAAAGAAAAAAAGAGAGCAGAACTGATAGAGAGAGAAGTATTCAAGGATGAAGAAGAAGATAGAACCGGAATAGAGAGAGAGGGAGAGATGGAGATGACAGAGAAAGAAGAAGCATGGAAGAAATATGGTTGACTAGTAAATGGAAAATACAGATAAGTAGTGATATTTATTTGATGAAGTTGAGAATGGGTACAGTAAATATTATTTGACAAATTATAATCAAGTTTTATGTGATTTTTAGGTGCATCCAAAAGGAAAATAAAAGAGACGGGATCTGGTGAATACAGATTTGAGCAAAGTAGTTCTGTGGGTGAATAGTTTTTATTTTTAATGATGTTAATTTTTTTAGAATTATATTTTAGTGTTAATTAATTAGAATTTATTGAAAATAAATTATTTATTTGTTAAATTTATAGTCAGTTTTAGAAGATTAAATATGCTTTAAGATTAGGTTATAGAATGTTGAGATTATAAATAAAATATTTTCTTGGGAAATGAGTATATTTTTAGAAATCAGAATTGTAATTGAAATTGTTGATAATAGTTTATAAGAATTTAGTGCTCCATCATCTTCCTATCTAAGTGATGAGAAAATCTTACATGCATCTGCATCCGGTGCCATGCACCCGTCTAATGGGTGTATACCAGAAAATAATTAAATGAGTTCTCCATACCACATGGAATGCACCTATTAGTTAGAATACATTATACCAGATATATACAAGATTTTCTCTTGAGTTTGTCTGTTTGCTTTGTTTTCTTCAAATAAAAAAAAGATGTTTATAAAATGTACAGATTTTATTAAGAAGTATTGGACAAAGAAAAGATACTGTATATTTATTCTTTAGGAGCCCATTTGGTATGTAAGCAGAGCCGGCTCTTAGGCAGAGCACGAGGGGCGCCTGCCCAGGGCCGAAGAAAATATTGCTAAAAAGAGGCCTTTTTATGCTTTTTATATGGGTTCAGTATTGAACAGAATATTTTGATGGGTCCAAATATTTATTATTCGTTTAAGAACAAAATATCCCACTATTTCAACACTATCATTAGTTTAATTTAGAATTAACCCCACGTGACCATCTGTCAACATTTCACATTTCTTTTCATCGCAACACCTTCTCCCTCTCCATCTCTCTCCATCTTCTTTATTAGATTTGTTTTTTCAAGTGCACAAATACTCTCTCTCTCTCTCTATCTTTTTTCATCTACTTCGTTCATTTTCGCTTTGGACTTCGACGATGAGTTTCAACAAGACCAGATCTACTTCCTTCTTCTCATCTCAAAGCTTCGGGACTGGTTATCGACGGCGGACATGGCGGCCTTGGCCGGCAAACGGTAGCCAAAAACGATAATTTTTCCGGCAATTAATAGACCGGTTTTTCCGATAACTAGAACACCGGCTACACTGTATTCCGTCAGCTGCACATGCACATGCCTTTTTTTATATTTTTGCCTCGGGCCACGAATATGTCAGAACCGGCTCTGCATGTAGGATAGGATGGGAAAGGGCATTTTTTTAGTCCCTTTCTAACGTTTGGATGTAACATGGGACGGGATAAATTAATCTCATATAGATTTTTTATCTTATTGGTGTGGGATAAAGTAGTCTCAACCAAATTTACAGGATTCAAATTAGTCTTGCCATCCTCTTTCTTCAGATATCTCTTCTCTTATCTTCATCTTCTTCGTTTCCGCTGGTTGGAGCTAGAAGCGAGAGCATCATCATTTCCTTTTCCTTCTACTTCTGATCTACCATTACAAAATCATCCAAAAACACAATCAATTGTTCTAAAAAAACACACACAAACAATAAATTAATTAATTTTTTTTAAATGAAAAATAACCTCGATCTCCATTTTTGGAGGAGATTTGGAATCATAATCTCCATTAATGGTTTATTTTGGTTTCTAATTTTGATAAGGGTTTGGTTAGATTGTGTCTTGTTGCTTGAGAATGGAGCTGATGTTAAGTTAAAGAATTGTTTTTCTTGAACTGCAAAAATTTATTAAAAAGCCACATTGGCAAAGCCAAAGACAAAACAAGCGGGACTGCAAAACACAAGAAGCTGGCCAAGAACATGAGCAACAAAAATACATCAAAAGAGAAGAAAACAAAAAGCCCAGCAGCTAACCAACCAGCCTTTACAACAACAACTAAACCACCCGCTTCAAAAAAAAAAAAAAAAAAAAACACTCCCAAAATAGAAAGCAGAGAAATAGAGCAAAGGCGAACAACACCAGAGCAACACAAACGTGTGAGGCACTAGATCTTATGCTTTTCTCATCTAGGTTTGGTTTGCTTTAGCTGTTTGTTTAATTTTTGGTGATGATTTTTCAAGAATCAATGTATTTTTATTATTAATTTGACTTTTTTTCTTTTATTTTAATCTTATCCTATGTTACAACTTACACTACATCATTATCTATTTTTAATCATATCCTACATTGCACAAAACACATGATAACATTAAACTTAAGAACAAATTACACAACTCCCCTGAGGTTTACTCTTTTACATGGGGAAACAATTTTACCGTTAATTGACATGCACAACCCCTGTCATTAAGGGTTGACCGTTAAGTACGAGAGTTGACCGTTAAAAAATGATAAAAGATAGAAATACCCTTGATTCACCAAAAATCTAAAAGAACTAATTGCATCAAACTCCCCTGAGATTTGTTTTTTTTACACATAGAAACAACTTTATTGATAAATGACACTCACACATTCCTTACCGTTAGTCAAAGTTGGTTAAATTAAACCATAGATCAGTTTTAACTATCAAAACTAATGATAGTTTAGTCATTTGAAGCATTATATATATATATATATATATATATATATATAAATGAATAAATATTTTTAAATGAATTTTTTTTTAAAGTATTTTAAAATGAAGATTAAGTGAAACAAAACTTTTTTAAAAATTAAATTTTTTTTGGAAAGATAAATAAGATTAATTGAAAATTACGAATTAAAAAAAAGAACGGAATTTTTCATTAGAAAAAACGGACAGTCCAATCTAATTTAATAGAAATTCAAATTAAAAAAATCTTAATGCTTTTAAAAGTTTGCCAGTTCCAACAACAACACAAATCACAATCTCTTTCTAATTTGTTTGATCTCCTCCATGAGATATTGAGCCAGATTTCTTCCTAAAATGTCGTCAGTTTGCCAGTTCCACCAACAGCACAAATCACAATCACTTCCTAATATAGTGCAATTTGTTCAAAAAAATTTAAAAAGGAATAAAAAAACTCAAAATCTATTTAAAAATAAGAAAAAAAATTTCCAAAGAAATAGAATTAAAATTTTTAATTATTTGATAAATATAACAAAATTTAAAAAAACAATAAAAAAATTAAAAATAAAAACAAATTAGGAACGAATTGTGATTTGTGTTGTTCATGGAACTGGCGAACTGACTCAATCTCTCATGAAGAAGATCAAACAAATTAGGAAGAGATTGTGATTTGTGTTGTTGGTGGAACTGGTGAACTGTTAAAGGGATTAAGATTTTTTTTAACAATTTTAATTTGAGTTTCTTTTAAATTAGATTGGACTATCCGTTTTTTTAATGAAAATTTTCGTTTTTTTATTCTTAATTTTCGATTAATCTTATTTTTTTTTTCAAAAAAAATCTTAATTTCAAAAACATTTTTTTTTCACTTAATCTTCATTTTAAAATACCCTTAAAAAATCTTCATTTTAGAATATTTAATCAATTATATATATATATATAATGCTTCAAATGACTAAATTATCCTTAGTATTGATAATCAAAATTGGTCTACGGTTTAATTTGACCAACTTTAACTAACGGTAGGGGAGGTGAGTGTCAAGTATCAATAAAGTTGTTTCTGTATGTAAAATAGAAAACATCAGGGGAGTTTAGTGTGATTAGTTATTTTAGATTTTTGGTGAATCAGGAGTATTTATGTTTTTTATTATTTTTTAACGGTCAACTCTCACACTTAACGGTCAAACCCTAACCACGGGGGAGGTGAGTGTCAATTAAAGGTAAAGTTATTTCCGTATGTAAAAGAGCAAATATCAGGAGAGTTTGGTGTAATTTGTTCTAAAATTAATCCAATCATATCATAACCAATCCAATCATATTCCATCCAATAAAAATAATCTTATCTTATTCCACGTACCAAACGAGGCCTAGAAGAGATATATTTATTCTTGAGATGAGAATTTATAAAGAATATATATGAGTATTTCTAGACATATTTACAGATTTTTATATCCAAGTTGATTACGATATTAATTTAGAGAATTTCCATTAAATAAAATAATATTTATTCAGGTTTTTAGAAAAGTATTTGTAAAACGGTTTTTCTCATGTCTTAATAATAATAAAAGTTATGACGAACTAGAGATGCACATTTGGGGAATGGGGATGGATATAGGTCCCCCCATCCTCATCCCCACTTCCCAGACCCTTCCCCCATCCCCCTTCCCCCGTTTCCCCATTTAGAAAAAATGGGGATGGGGAATTTTGGGTGGAGGTATATCCATCCCCAACCCCAGTTTTCCCGTTTTCTCCGTTTTTCTCCATTTTTTTCCGTTTCCCCATTTCCTTGTTTCCCCATTCTCCCGTTTAATTAAAAATTAAAAATTAAAAGAAAAATAATTCATTACAAATATAAACTAAAATTCATTAGTGCATTACAAATACATAATAAAATCATAAAGTGTTACATAATATATTTATTTATTTATTTATTTATTTATATGTTTTGGGGGAAATGGGGAAATGGGATGGGGGGAGGTCCCCCTATCCCCATCCCCATTTCAATTTGGGGATGAAAATCATCCCTATCCCCACCCCATTCCCCATTTTTCCCCAAAAACATTTCCCCAAATGGGGATGGGGATGTGGGGATTTGGGGATCCGGGGGAAAATGTGCATCTCTACGACGAACCATACAAGCCTTTAACTTCATCTAAGGGATAAATTGTTTTTGAATTAAATTACAATAAAACCTTGATAAATGAATGTTCGATAAATTAATAACTCCGTTTAAATAATAAAATCTTTCGGTCCCGACTCGGGCATGTGTACTAAATTAATAATCTCACTAAATGCATAAGATAATAATTTATTTTTTTTGAAATCCTTTAGGTCCCAACGAATATATAAATTAATAATTGATTAAATACATCAAAAATATATAACACATAAAAATTCATAAACATATCAATAAACTTTTAACTTAACAACTTCCTTTCAAAAAAAAAAAAAAACTTAACTTCTATTTTGTCAATTCAAATCTTTCTTAAAATATGCATCTAAAGTTGTTTATCTTTTCTTTGTACAGAAACCGAACTCAATCTGATCCTTAATGTTTTTTTTTCATTTTGTAGAAGTTATTTAATATTACTATTGCTTGAAAGACCTCTTCTGGAAAAACACTTGGTAAAAACATTGTTGTCATCTGAATCATGATCATCGGTAGGCGTATTCATTACCCCTTGAATAATTTCTTCATCAGTAGGCGATTCCATCACTATATCATTTTCACTAGGATAATTCAAAATGTGATCAACATCCATCACATTTTTCTTCACAAAAAATTGAAAACAATTTATAATGGTTGTTGTCTTCATATCAATGTTCGAATCCGCATTAATAAATTTCACAGCATTTAATATGTTAATTTTTTCGGGATTTATTGCTCATACCGCGTAGCCCTCCAAAATGTTAGAGTAGAAACGACGTCGATAATGAATTTTTAATGCTCAAATAATCCCAACATCACTTGGTTGAATCTTTGATGTTGTTTTAGGAGGCATTAAAAATAGTTCAACATTTTTCAAACCTCCGATAACCTTTAATATATAAGTACTTATTAACTTCTATGTACTTATGTATTTTTGTCGAAAATATATATAATACATGTATAAGTAAAAACATAAAACTTTAAAAAAGTAGTAAAAACATAAAACTCCCTTTTAAATTAATAAATATTCATTTATCGATAAATTAATAAATTATTCATTTATCGATAAATAAATAACCCCTCTAAAATAATAATTTTTCCCGGTCCTAACAATATTATTTTAGAGGGGTTTTACTTATAAAAAGATAATTTCTCTCTCCCAAATCAGTAAATATTATGTATTAAATTCTTTCTTCTAAAATTACCAAATTAAGCTCTCTCTCCTCCAATACACATCTCTAATTGGGTGCCGATATTGACATTCATAAAACTAATTAGTACACCCATATTTTATTAAAAATTTTAATTACAAAAATATCTCAATAAAAATTTATCAACACTTTAATTAAAAATAAACAATATATTATATACACTCATTAATTACACTCATATCTTCAACTATATTTCTTTATTAAAAAAAACTTATCTTTCACAAAAAAAAACTTATGATAAACCCTAATTTTTATGATAAATCCTAATTAAACTCTAATTTTATTTCAAGTATCAAACTTTCTCATCATCACATGATTATTATATTGTTTTTATCTTTCTTTTATGTATAGTTATGAATTCTATTACTAAAACAAAATATATTTTTTTAACTATAGCTGTATAAATAATAGAATTTCAGAATGAAATTCTTTTGACCTCATATACGGTTCCACATATTCCCTTTTCGAGATATTTCTAAAAGTAAATTGGATCATCATTAAAAAAAGATTTGATTCCAAAAATAATACGATTTTTTTTATAAATTGGGTGTGATAATAATTTAAGAGTGTTTATAAATAATATGTATTAAAATGTATACATTTATTTCAATGAGGGTACTATTGGTATTAGGATGGGTGCTTATAGTAATATTTATTTTTTAAATTTTAAATATGAGTGTACTTATAAAAATTGATGTATTAATAAGTTTTATGGGTGTCAATATCCGTACCCTCTCTAATTCTCTATCTCCATTCTTTCTCAACCAATATGTATGAACAGTGTATATGTGTATTAAAAAAACTCAAAACAAAGATTTTGTTTTCCAAGATTTTGTTGGGACGCAATAGCATATTCGTCCCTAAAAATTTCAAACCTAAAGAAACCTTTAGGGACGAAAAAATTCGTCCCAATAGAACGTCTATTGGGACGAAAAATATTATTCGTCCCTAAAAAGGACGAGATCTTTAGGGACGGAAAATATTTGTCCCGATAGATTGTCTATTGGGACGAAAATAATTATTCGTCCCTAAAAAGTGTAAAAATAACCAGACTTTTAGGGACGAAAATAATTTGTCCCAGTAGGATGTGTACTGGGACGAAATAAATCATTTGTCCCAATAGACATCCTATTGGGACGAAAATTATTCATCCCTAGAAAGTTTGACATTTAAAAAAAAATTGTAAACTTGGAGACTTATTAAGACAAACAAAATATTTGTTGCTGATAATGATTTATCGGGATTATATTTTTCTTTTTTCTTTATCATTATTTTCTTAAGTTTTTCCTAAGAGACATATTAATAATGAAATTTTCTTCACTTTTATATTAATTCAAAAAAGTAAGAAAATTTATATATATATATTATTTCCATGTACGATTAACGATAGACCATTTGATCTGACAATATATGTTCTTAAAAAATAGTTTAATTGCACATCACTTCTTAGTAGAGCTGGCAGTGCACCTCCCTTCCACATAAGTGGTGAGGGGTTTAAATCTCACCATGCGTATTTTACAAACATGTATAGAGAGTTTTATTCCCGGATTGTGGGAAGTAGTTATCTCTCATTATAGGAGTAGATAGTTCTTGTAATATTTTTAAAAAATATAGTTTAATTAAATGCTACAATAAATGTTTTTAAATATCAATTTGTTTATTATATAAAAATAAAATTTAAATTATTGGAATTAATCTATAATAAAAAGCTAATAACATATAGAGTTTATATATAAATAGTATGATATTGTTGACAAATTCGAACCATTAGCCAGGTGGATAAGTTTCGCTTGCTTCTTCATGTGTTGGTCATTGGTTCAACTCCGGTAGAGAACCAAAGAAGATGTGGGTGTTGCGAGCAGGCGGGTTAGGCTCGGTGGGTGGGTTCTAAAAATCTTTGTTTTTTTAAAAAAAAAATTTATTTTCGTCCCTATAGATAGTTTTTTGGGACGAAATATTATTTAAAGGGACGAAAATTTTCGTCCCTAAGGATGGTCAAAGGGGACGAAAATACAATTTCGTCCTTACAGGTTATCAAAGGGGACATAACATTTCGTCCCTACAGGTTATCAAATGGGACGAATCAAAATCGTCCCTATAGATAGTCTTTAGGGACGAATTTGAACTTTCGTCCCAATGAAGCTATTGCGACCCACCTGAGGCGACGGATTTTAGGACGAATTTTATTTGTCCCAATAGATCAATAGGAACGAATTTCGGGCTATTGGGATGAAAAAAAATCGTCCCAATAGCCCTTTTTTGTAGTGATTTATTGTTTTCTTTAAAACATTTCTCACATTTATACTTTGCTAGGAAAACCCAGTGGGATAAAAACCTGAGCAAAGATATTTGTTAATAGCCAAATTTGGCTAGGGACCAAAGGAAAATTTTCACCCTCCTAGTCTGACTCCAGACCCGAGACCATCCACCAGGAGACCACACTTCCCAAAGCCGAGCTACGATACCACCCCACAGAAATAAAGGCGAGCTCCAGAAACACCAGGAGTAGAGCCCGACGCGATCAGATCGAGCCCGCGTCATCGAACCTAAAATCAGGGAGCTCCCCCGGGGTCGAGATTATCTCGCAACCTCTCCAGAAACTAGCATAAACCCCGCTGTCACAGAGGAGTGTCCACAGGGGACCGCATCAAGCTCCAAGAAATCAAGGGAGGTCAGACCGAGCTCCTGGCTAGGTTAAGCACCTGAATACTGGATCCAACACACTGATCTACCTCGCCATACTTGCCATATTCAACGACCTCTATGAAGGATCATGCTGTGAAGATACGAGGATACACTGGATCATATCTGGAAACATTACATACGTGCAAAACAAGTAATAGAGTCCAAAGAGGAAACAAACTGATCTCCACCAAGATATTCTCAATTCGGCTATTAACTCAAAGTCAATGACATTTAAACAAAAAATCTCACCCGATAAAGAGAGGAGAGACTGAGAAAATCAAGGGGAGAGTCATTTGACTTAACATACAAAAACTACGTATAAATATAAAGAAAAGGGAATGGGAAGGAGAATGAGACTACTTTTCGACAGGCATACAACACCAACCTTACTACACCCTAGAGAAATGAAGAGTAATTGAGAGATATTTGTACACGATACACCATTAATGAAAATAAAGAAATCATTCTTTTTTAGGGTACTGATAGTAGTATTTTTTTTGTCATTTTCAACAAGCACTAGCTAGAATACATTCTACCTTGAGTGGTTTTGAGGGTGTTAATTGAGATTTCTCACCCCGAGTAAAATTTCCATTAACAATATTCATTGATCTGTCGGAATCAAAGTAATATTTATGATGATCTTTTGGATCAAGGTAACATATATACAATTATTAGCAAAATCAAAGTAATATTTACAATGATCTTCTTGATCAAGATAACATATATACGATGATCTAGTGGATCAATATAATATATATGATAATTTTCATGGATCAAATGATTTTTGGGTGTGCTTAGAGAATTGCCTCATTAAAACCTTTATCAGGAAAACCGTAATGGGACAAAAACCTGATTTGAAGGGAAAAGAGTACAATGAACATATGCCACAATATAATTAATATACTTCATTTAATATGCTCCACCTGATGGGACGATCCCCCTGATATATATTCTTTTGAAGCAATCTTCTTGATTGCTAAGATGACGCATATAGATGTTTATTTTATGAAATAACATCATAAATGATTGGAGACAGTATAAACAAAGATTTGCTTTATGGAGTAATATTCATATGGAATCTTTTCAATATATTCTGATTGATTGACAAGTATTCCATTTGATATATGCTCGATTTTCAGGCCGAAACAATATTTTCTTTCTCATTTCTTTATGAAGACACATGAGTATATAATTGATTTATTATATCCTTATCTTATCGGATATTAACTGAGACGGTTATATCAAATCCGTTAATATTGTTTTTAATCCATAAAAAGATTTGTGTATGTTCATCAAATATAAATTACGAGATTTGGATTTATATGCTTTTAGCATTTTAAATCCATATCATTATTTTTTGCTAGGAGCAGAGATCTGTCTTCCACAGTTCTACATAGAGCCAAAACATGAAAAGTTGATTTTTTGTTGTGAAATTGTGTGGATTTACACCATTCCACCGCTTGTAGATGTTAGTGGAATTCCACCTTAGCCTCTCTTATCATAATTGTCACCCACTTGGCAACTTCCTATTTTTGACTATACATGCATGATGGATTGATGGCACCTTTGATGTCATCATTTCATTGGTTTTCATATATTATCGATAGGATGATCTACTCGTATAATTGAGATATTGCAGAGCTCCACTTTGTAAAGATCAGAATGTTAATTTGGCATGAATAAAAAGCAATAGAAATGCCTCGATCAAGTCAGTTTCTGTCATTCTCTCATTTGAGCTTTGTTATATATTTTCATATAGTTTTATATAGCACGTTATTAGTTGGATTGTACGTAAGTAAAAAGATCTCCAAAAGAATGATTTAATTACAATTCAGTAATTTATTGTAATATAGACATTGAAAAATTAATATATGAGCTTTACAACCTAAAGATTGTAAAAATAATATACGAGCCGGAAGCTCTAAATATTAAAAACTTCAATTCATAAGAATTTGAAATTCTTGATTTTAATCCAGTCGAACTTGAGGTTTTGAATATCAACCTGAAGTTTCTAGAGTATTTATTATTACGTATTTTATTTATTTACTTTTATGTAATTTAAATAAGAGTGGTTTGGTCACCCGTCTAAAACCCGAAGTTTCTAGATGTATTTTTTATTATGCATTTTATTTATTTACTTTTATACAATTTATACAATAGTCCAGAATCTGAAGTTTCTGGATATATTTATTATTATACATTTTATTTATTTTTATGCAATTTATACAAGAGCGGTTTGGTCGTCCATCCAGAACCTGAAGTTTCTGGACATATGTATTATTGTGCATTTTATTTATTTTTATGCAATTTTATATACTCGAACGGTTTGGTCGCTTGTCCAGAACCTGAAGTCTTATTTATTGTGCATTTCTGGATGTATTTATTAATACACATGTATTTACTTTTTTGCAATTTATGAGCCTAACAAGGCCAACAGACCAGAACTTGAAGTTTCTAGATTTATTTATTTGCTGTAAGTTCCTCATATTTTGATTGGCTTATTTCGTTGACAAACCATATTGAGGATTAATTTTGTAAGGGTAAATTAGGCCTCATTGGGTGTAATCAAGCTTCAAAGACATCATCTCTCTCAAGAGCACTTCAAAGGTATATCACATGCTTAATTCTCTTTTAAGAAGTTTTAGTTGCACACACTCACATCAAATGCATTTGTATTGACATGAATGTATGGTTGCACACACACACACTTCTTGCTTTTTATAGTTGATGGGCTGCACAGTAGGTTAGGCGACATGCAATGCCACTTGTGCATGTCGCCTGACAAGTCGCCTTAGACTTAGGTTTTTCCCACAGTATGTTAGGCGACATGCAAGGCCACTTATGCATGTCGCCTCCAATGTCGCCTTAGTCTTGTTATTTTTCTCCAGTGTGTAAGGCCACTTCATAGGCGACTTGGGAATGTCGCCTTACATGTCGCCTCTGACATCTTGATTTTTCCACGGTGTGTAAGGCGACTTCATAGGCGACTTGGGGATGTCGCCTCACATGTCGCCTCAGGCAACATGTTTTCTCACAGCGTGTTAGGCGACTTGCTCATGTCGCCTTGCATGTCGCCTTTTTCACTCGAACTGGGCATTTCGGGTATTTCACACCAGCTTTTTTTTTGGTCCCTATAAATACATCTTCTTCTCCACCATTTAGACCTAGAGCTCTGAAAATATATCCCTAAGTGAGAGAAAGTATATCCAAGATAGAGAGAGCTCCAAGAAGTCTTTTTTACTCAACCAAACTCATACACATGTGCATCTAAGCTTCTTTCTTGTATCTATTCTTCATGGGTCTTCATGCTCTTCTTAACTAGGTAGTCAAACAAGTCTTAGAACTTCCTTTTTTCATCTCTATGTTCTTGTTTACCTAGGGTTAGCAATTATTTGTTAATTAATTGCATGTTTATTTGGTTTAGCATGATTTGAGTTGTTTGTGATTATGTTTGTTGGTTGAGATTGTATGTTCAATGATAGCTAGCATTTAGGACGATTTTACCCTTCTAGCTAAATCTTCGTGCATTTGCATTTAGATATTGATATCTAGGATTTGCACTTATTGACATCTTTGAATCCCTAGATAAGCATTTAGTGTTGCCTAACATTAATTGCATGTTAGAATATTTTTACATATTCACATAGTTTGTTTAACCTCTTCATTGTGTGTTAAGCTTTGTGACTAAGTGGATTAGTGCACAAGCTTGAGGTCTAGAATCACTATTAAAGGCCCGTTGGGTAGAGTGAAAGGGTTAGTGACCAAGTAGGTGTGACTTGAGGTCAACCTAGGTAGTAAACTTTCATTCAAATAGTAGATTTGAGGACCGTATGTGGCTAGAAGGATAGCCCGTGAGTTTTGCCCGGTTGGAGGGTTTCTCACGTAAATCAATCCTTGTGTTTTTATTGTTTTCCGTATGTTTATGTTGGATTGGTTGATTGCTAATATGGGGTAGGTCTATTAAAATTGATTAAGTCAAAAAATTGGTAATAAATCAACTAAAACTTATTCACCCCCCCCCCCCCCTTTAGGTTAGTAGACACACGCTTTATAGTATTTTCAATTGATATCAGAGCGGGTTCCTAGATACACTTAGGTGATCCTTGCTCTTTGTGTGTCTTGCATTTTGTTTGTGTTTGTTGCATCATTAACATTCATCTCATTCATACCCAAACACTATGAGTGGGAACGGAAGTGGTAATGAGGGAGCCTCTAGCACAAGACCTCCTTTGCTCACCGGAGTAAACTATGCCTCTTGGAAAGGCAAGATGGAGTCTTACATTTGCCAAATAAATGACCGAGCATGAATGGCAATTGAAGATTGCTACACTCCTCCGGAAAATACTCTTGCAGACGAAAGTGTAGTTCCCAAGCCAAAGTCGGAATGGTCAACTTAAGAGTTTGAAGCATCCAAGTGGAACAACAAGGCTATGCATGCCATTATTTGTGCAATGGATGACAATCAGTACAAATTGATCCAAACAACAAGAATTGCAAAAGAGGCATGGGAGATTCTAGAGACGGCCCATGAGGGAACCAAGGTGGTCAATGACTCCAAGCTTCAAGTCCTCCAAACACAATTCGAGTAAATTAGAACGGAGGAGGATGAGTGCTTCAACGACTTTCAAGTGAAGTTGATGGACATAGTCAATCAAAGCCATCAACTTGGTGATCCTTACTCGGATAGGAGAATCAAGCAAAAAATTATGAGGTGTCTTCCTGCAAGATTTGAGTCAAAAGTGACAGCTCTTGAAGAGAATAGTGACTACAAGAACATGAAGCCAAGTGAAGTTATTGGAAGACTTCTAGCATATGAGTCTAGATGGACTCCCACACCTACACCTCCAAAGAAGCAAAAGAGTATTGCTTTGAAGACCTCTAAGGTTGAGAAGGAGGAAGAAGACTCGGATGAAGAAATGGCCCTCATGGTCAAAAGGTTCAAGAAGTTCATCAAGTTTGAGAAGAAGGGATTTGGATCCAAAGGAAAGGAAATGAAGAAGAAGACTTTTTTCAAGAAGTTTGAGTCAAGTGAAGACAAGCCCACAAGAAAAGGGATTCAATGCTTCGAATGTGGAGGTTTCGGACACATCTCCACGGATTGTGGCAATTTAAAGAACAAGAAGAAAGGAAAGGCTATGGCTATGGCTATGGCCGCCACGTGGAGTGATGGTGATGACTTGGAAGAAGAAGGAGAATCCTCGGATGATGAGGATCATGTGGCAAACATTATTCATCTTCTCTCAAGAGTAAGGAAGCATTAAATGATGAAGAGGAAGAGAAACAAAGTGAAAATGACTCTAGTGATGGTGACTCTTCATCCCATTCAACAAATATAGATGTAGGAGGAATGGATCTCGAAGGGTTCATTGAGCATTTTCAAAGCTCAAGATTGAAGATGAAGAAAGAGATTCAAAGGCTAAAGGGTGAGAATCTCAAGCTATCTACCGAAGTCACTCACCTAAATAGAGAAGTAAAGATAACAAAAAGAAATGAGGAATTAATGGAAAAGGAGCTTGAAGAAGAAAGAGAGATCATTGCTAAGATGACTTCAAGTACGAAGAAACTCGACCACATGTTGGGAGTTGGCAAGAGGCCAAGTGATAAGAAGGGTCTTGGCTATGAAGGTGACAAGGTGACAAGGAGACATCATCCTTAAGCAAGACTGTGTTTGTAAAGAGCTTGGACATCAAAGAGCCTCCACCCCCACAACATCCTAGGAAGAAGATCGAACTAGGAGAGTGCTCTAAGGATTCTCAAGGCAAGATAGCACAAGGGAAACAAGCTCAAGCTCAAGCTCAATCAACAAGGGTGCATCAAGCAAGTTTTCCTCAACCCAAATACCATCAAGCCAAGAAGCAATTCATGCAAGGTCAACCAAGGAAGCAATCCATTCCAACTCAACAACAAAGAATGAGAGAACCAATCCAACACCAAAGACAAGCTCAAATGCGTAGGAAAGCCCCTTTGTATTCACAAGGGCATGGTATGTCTTCTTATTTTATTCCCACTTGTCACTTTTATGGTGTTGATGGTCACATTAGACATAATTGTTTCAAATACATTGAAATGTGTAGAATCAAGAGCATGATTGAAAGAAATAGAGCTAGAGCCAAAATGCATGTTCCTAGGAAATCTAGAGCCAATTTGCATGATCCTAGGAAATCTAGAGCCAATGTGACTAATACCACTAGGAATGAGAACATTTCACCTAGGTGGATTAGAAGAGATGACTATTTTTGCTATGTGGCTCAAATTTCCTTAAAGGCAAATGCCTCTAACACTTGGTATTTGGATAGTGGGTGTTCTAGGCATATGACGGGGAACAAGAGTTTCTTTAAATCTCTTGTCTTGGAGGATGGAGGATTTGTCACCTTTGGTGATGGATCTAGAAAGAAAGTCATAGGGAAATGAACCATTTCCATTCCCGATTTACCCTTCTTGTCCAATGCTTTATTTGTTGATGGCTTGCAAGCCAATCTTAAAAGCATTTCTCATCTTAATGATGATGGACTCTCCGTCTTGTTTAACAAAAATGATTGCTCTATTTTAATGCCAAATGGACATACCTTGCTAAAAGGAAAGAGATCTAGTGACAATTGTTATTGTCTTGAAGCTAGTGCTATCTCTTGCAATATGTCCAAGTGTGAGGAAGTTGAGTTATGGCATCAAAGACTTGGCTACATGAACTATCGAGACTTGAGAATCTTAGATAAGTTCAAGGTTGTGCGTGGCCTTCCTAAGCTTAGGAAGAAAGTCGATGGCGTTTGTGGACCTTGTCAACAAGGGAAACAAACCAAAAGTATACACAAGAAAGGCAAGTATCTCGCTACCAATGAGCCATTAGAGCTTCTACATATGGACCTTATGGGTCCCATGCAAACCGAGAGTCTCAGTGGCAAGAGATACATTTTTGTTTGTGTTGATGATTTCTCTAGATTTACATGGACATATTTTCTTCGAGAAAAATCTGAAACATTTGAAAATTTTAAAATACTTTGCACTAAAATTCAAAATGAAAAGAACTCACACATTAAAAGCATTAAAAGGATTATGAGTGACCATGGGAGGGAATTTGAAAATGCTTGTTTTGAAAGCTATTGCAATAGCTTAGGCATTTCCCATGAGTTTTCGGCTCCTAGAACTCCTCAACAAAATGGGGTTGTTGAGAGGAAGAATAGGGTCCTTCAAGAGATGGCCCGTGTGATGTTGCTTAGCAACAATGTCCCTAGGAATCTTTGGGCTGAGGCCGTTAATACGGCTTGCTACATAGGAAATAGAGTCTTCCTAAGGCCCGGTACTAGGCAAACCTCCTATGAATTATGGAAGGGTAGGAAGCCAAATGTTAGCTACTTCCACTCATTTGGGAGCAAATGCTACATTCTAAATGACCGAGATCAACTTGGCAAGTTTGATGCCAAGAGTGATGAGGGGATTTTCATTGGCTATGCCCTTAATAGTAAGGCCTATAGAGTTTTCAATTTAAAAACTCGGAGTGTCATGGAATCATCTAATGTTGTCATAGATGATTGTAGGCTTAAGATTAGATACCATGATGAGGAGGTCATTGTGCTTGATGATTCTTCCTTGGAGAAGAATGGTGAGACTTCAATTGATGTGAAGTCAAGTCTTGATGAAGAGGTCATTCAACCTCTTGATAGAGATCCATCCTTGAACTCTGTAAGGACCTCGATTTTATGATTGGCTTATTTCATGACAAACCACCACATTGGGGATGATTGTGTAATGGGTAGCTTAGGTCCGTATTGGCAAGCTTCCAAGCATCTCCATGACTTCAAGAGCAAAAGGTATATTCACTTGACTTTGTCTCTTGAAGAGTTTAGGTGCACACACACACTTCATGCATGTTTTGTTTATCTTGCATTTGTGTTCTTTATTGTTTGTATAAGTGTGCATCCTTTTCTAAAACACTCACTAGCTTACATTAGATATCAAATCTTGCATTGTATCTTAGTTGATAACATGTTTGACATGTTAATTGTGCTTCATTGTGTGCATCTCACTCACTTCACACTTGCACAACATTTATGTAAGATTGACTTTTATCTTGAGTGTTAAAAAGGGATTTTTCCCTTTGGCGCGGCCTAGACCGCTCGGCAGGCTTTGCTTGCACCGCGGCGCACGGAGCGGTATTCTCCAGTGCGTCATGCGCGACATGGACCGCGACCTGTGCACTTGCACGCACAGCGGTCCCAACCGCGGTGTAGTCCAGACGGTGCACTGCTGTATGTACCGCGGTCTGGACACTTACCTGTGCCGCGGTCTAGCAAGCGGTTTTGACGGGATTCTGTTTCCCAAGTTCAAAACGATGTAGTTTGATCTAGGGCTTCATATATATTCTTCCTCTTCTCTTCTTGGCCGAACAAGAGCTCAAAAATTCATATTTAGAGAGAGGTTAGAGCTCCTAGAGAGAGAAAGCTTCTAGAAAGCATCTTTGACTCTCCAAACCCAAAACCCATCTCCATATTGCATCATTCAACATCATTTGAGCATGGGTCTTCATTGTTTCATGACTAGGTAAGCAAGAACTTCTTTGAATATCATTTATTGTTCTTCTTACTCTAGATTAGGTATTTATTGCATGATTAAATACCTAGACTCTACTTATTGCATATATTTATGAGTCTTTATAACATGATTGGGTTTGTTTGTGATAGCTTAATTGATTAGGTCATTTTTGCCTAAAAGCTAGGTCATAAATATTCATGTGTGATTAATTGATAACTAGGTTGAGAAATTGTGTTTTAATCAACTAGTTAATGTTCATGAATATTTGATTGTGTTTGTTTGTGATAGCTTGCATTATTTGGTCATATATGCCTAAATAGCTAATCCATAAATATTCATGTATGCTTAATTGATGATTAGGTTGACTTTGTGCATCTAGTCAAGTTTATGAATGTTTATGTGAATTTAATTGACAATTAGTTTGCTAGAATTTCTCTACAACTAATTGAGACCTCATGTGTGTACATGTAGGCATTATTTGATAACTAGGATGTTGTATTGCATTATCTATATCTAGTTAAGCATTGTATGTTTGGTCTAACATATATTGTGTTGAGCATTCATTGATTGTTCACTTAGACCCTATACTCTTCATTGAGTCAAAGTCTTGTGGCTTCGGGGTGAAGTTGCACAAGCATTGTAGTCTTGCAACCAAGTTGTGGTTGGCAAGCATTGGTCAAGAATCCATTGTAAAAGGCCTGAGGGTAGAGTAGGAGGTGCTCACGCCGATAGTAGTGTATCAGTGGATATCACTAGGGATTGAACCAAGAGTGGCGAGTGGTAGTGTCCATAGCCTGAGGTTATCTAGAGTGAGAGTCCGAGTATCACTTGAGGGTGTAACGTTTTACTCATATAGTGGATTTGAGGATCGTGTGTGGCTAGAAGGATAGCCCGTGGTTTTTCCCTTGTTTAAGGGTTTCCACGTAAAAATCAAGTGTTATTTATTATTCCGCACTTTACACTTGATTTTGTATGTTTGATTTAATTGGGTTATTTGTTTAATATTGACTAATTGAAAAACTTGGTAATAATCGATTAACAACCGATTCACCCCCCTCCCCCCCCCCCCCTCTAGGTTGTAGACACACGTTAAGAGCTATTTTTTTCAAACTCTAAAGAACCCGCTCCATGGGTTAGACATCTCCACAACAAGAATGACATTCTTGGAGATGTGAATGAGGGTGTTAGGACTAGGCGTCAAATAGCTAATCAAATTAGCTATACTTGTTACACCTCTCAAATTGAACCCAAAAAGGTTGATGAAGCCTTGAATGATGAGTTTTGGGTTCTTGCCATACAAGAAGAGCTAAACCAATTTGAAAGAAATGAGGTTTGGACTCTAGTTCCTAGACCCAAGGACACCAATGTCATTGGCACCAAATGGGTGTATAGGAACAAGTCGGACGAAGATGGCAACATTGTGCGCAACAAGGCTAGACTTGTGGCACAAGGATACTCTCAAATTGAGGGTATTGACTTTGAGGAGACTTTTGCTCCGGTTGCCCGTCTTGAGTCCATAAGGCTTCTTTTATCCATACCATGTGTGCACAAGTTCAAATTGCATCAAATGGATGTTAAGAGTGCCTTCCTCAATGGTTTCTTGCATGAGGAAGTGTTTGTTGAGCAACTCAAGGGGTTTGTGGATCCATACCACCCCAACCATGTCTATCGCCTCAAGAAGGCTTTATATGGGTTGAAACAAGCACCGAGGGCTTGGTATGAGCGCCTCACTCTCTATCTTGTTGACAATGGCTACTCAAGAGGTAGTGTTAACAAGACTTTGTTCATCAAGGGCAACAAAGATGAGCTTTTCATAGCTCAAATATATGTTGATGATATTGGTTTTGGCTCCACCAACAAATCCAAAGTCCAACAATTTGTTGATGTCATGTCTCATGAGTTTGAGATGAGTCTTGTTGGGGAGCTCAATTACTTCCTAGGTTTGCAAATCAAGCAATTGCATGATGGGATTTTCATATCCCAAGCTAAGTATGCTAAGAACCTAGTGAAGAAGTTTTACCTTGAGAATGTTAAACATTGTGACACACCCATGAGTACCACCTTGAAACTAAGCAAGGATGCTAGTGGCAAGAGTGTGGAACAAAGTCTTTATCGTGGCATGATTGGTAGCTTGCTTTACTTGACCGCAAGTAAGCCCGATATAGCCTTTAGTATGGGTGTGTGTGCTAGGTACCAAGCGGATCTCAAGGAATCCCATCTCTCATCCGTGAAGAGAATCATTCGATATGTGAATGGGATATCCAACTATGGGATATGGTACTCTTTTGACACTAATGCTAGCTTAGTTGGCTTTAGTGATGCAGATTGGGCAGGAAATTATGATGATAGGAAGAGTACATCGGGCGGTTGCTTCTTCCTAGGTAACAACTTAGTCTCATGGTGTTGTAAGAAGTAAAATTCCATCTCTCTATCCACCGCTGAAGCGGAATACATAGCCGTCGGGAGTGCTTGCACACAACTCCTTTGGATGAAGCAAATGCTTGTGGATTATGGCTTTGATCAAGGTATTTTAACCCTTTATTGTGATAACATGAGTGCAATTAATATTTCAAAGAATCCGGTTCAGCACTCTAGGACAAAGCATATAGACATTAGGCATCATTTCATTAGAGAACTAGTTGCAAATGCATTGCACTTGAGCATGTGGACACTAATGATCAACTAGCGGATTTATTTACAAAGCCCTTAGACTCAACTAGGTTCAAGTCACTTAGTAGGTCTATTGGGATTTGTCATTTGCCTTGATGTGTTTTGGTGATTGACCCCTTATGGGGAGCTCAAGCAAAGAGAGCAACCTTGCATGTTGGAATAAGCAAAAACTTGATCAACTTTATGCTTCTTTATTAATTGCTTGAGTATTTTTTGGTGTGCTTATATATATATATATATATATATATATATATTCTTATATGGCTTTTTAATCAATAGGTGTGCCTTGCTTTGTTTGTAATCCATGTCACCTCTATGCTCAATCATGCATTTTTGGATTAGGAGAATTGATTGGGAAGTACATTTGAATGACCTAAAAGTTATCTTCATGACATGTGACTTGATTTTGACATGCTAACATATTATGCATGAATTGTGTGTGCAAATGTGTGTGGAAGCACCTTGACAAAGCTAAACTCAATAAGGGCCTTGTGTCCATGCAATAAATAAGGATGTCTCATCCAATTTAGCTTTGGGTCTTTTCTTAATGGTTGCAACCAATAAGGATTCTATATCCATTCAATTAATAAGGATTTTATATCCATGTCTTGATTGACCATTAAGGATTGACATGGTTGCTTGTGTGTGCTCAAACTTTTAAAAGCTATATCTTGTTTAATCATGGCAAAATGGTGCAAATTGGTTTGAATTCCTTTGGAACCCTTTTGATGTTCTCCTTGCCAAATACCATTTGCTTGAACTATGATGTTACATGTCTTACATTCAAAGCAACTAAGTCACACATTTTCTTCTTAAATAATAAAACCTCAATGATTCTCTCTCAATTAATTAAGTTGCATAAAGTTGTTGTATATGATTATGCACTTATCTTGCAAATAACTCTCTTTGCTAAAGTGACCCATTTGGGGAAAGCTCCCTTGCCTATCTCGCGACAAAAATGGGGAGTAGTGTGGTTTATTTAAGTGGTTTATTTAAGGTGGTTGCATATTTGATATTTGGAGAGATTGTCCCGTTGAGGGGGAGAGATTGTCTCGTTGAGGGGGAGGGGGAGTAACCTATTTAGGGGGAGCATTTGCATTTGGTTGCTTGTTTCATGTTGTAGTTTTCTTTTATTATGCAAATTGCTTTTATTTATTATCTCTCTTGATCACCTCACATACACTTGTCTTGGAAAGTGTAGTCTCATTGTTTTGTAGGGATGGTGGCTATTCTACAAGAGCTTAAAAATTTGAAGACCTAGTATATAGGTATCTATTTTTAATGTAGAATATCTTTTTGTTGACCTCTAGTTTTTATTCTTTTTGTGAGGATGATTTGTGAGTGGTGGTTTTGTCACGAAATAGCCAAATGGGGAGATTGTAAGTTCCTCATATTTTGATTGGCTTATTTCGTTGACAAACCATATTGGGGATTAATTTTGTAAGGGTAAATTAGGCCTCATTGGGTGTGATTAAGCTTCAAGAACATCATCTCTCTCAAGAGCACTTCAAAGGTATATCACATGCTTAATTCTCTTTGAAGAGGTTTTAGTTGCACACACTCACATAAAAATGCATTTGTATTGACATGCATGTATGGTTGCACACACATACACTTCTTGCTTTTTATAGTTGATGGGCTGCACAGTAGGTTAGGCGACATGCAAGGCCACTTGTGCATGTCGCCTGACAAGTCGCCTTAGACTTAGGTTTTTCCCACAGTATGTTAGGCGACATGCTAGGCCACTTATGCATGTCGCCTCCAATGTCGCCTTAGTCTTGTTATTTTTCTCCAGTGTGTAAGGCGACTTCATAGGCGACTTGGGAATGCCGCCTTACATGTCGCCTCTGACATCTTGATTTTTCCACAGTGTGTAAGGCGACTTCATAGGCGACTTGGGGATGTCGCCTCACATGTCAACTCGGGCAACATGTTTTCTCACAGTGTGTTAGGTAACTTCCAAGGCGACTTGCTCATGTCGCCTTGCATGTCGCCTTTTTCACCCGAACTGGGCATTTCGGGTATTTCACACCAGCTCGTTTTTTGGCCCCTATAAATACATCTTCTTCTCCACCATTTAGACCTAGAGCTCTGAAAATATATCCCTAAGTGAGAGAAAGTATATCCAAGAGAGAGAGAGCTCCAAGAAGTCTTTTTTACTCAACCAAACTCATACCCATGTGCATCTAAGCTTCTTTCTTGCATTTATTCTTCATGGGTCTTCATGCTCTTCTTGACTAGGTAATCAAACAAGTCTTAGAACTTCTTTTTCATCTCTATGTTCTTGT
Organism: Dipteronia sinensis; assembly: GCA_033220585.1. Classification (NCBI taxonomy): domain Eukaryota; kingdom Viridiplantae; phylum Streptophyta; class Magnoliopsida; order Sapindales; family Sapindaceae; genus Dipteronia; species Dipteronia sinensis. The sequence continues at coordinate 58,528,385 of CM065638.1, read as the reverse complement.
TTACCTAGGGTTAGCAATTATTTGTTAATTAATTGCATGTTTATTTGGTTTAGCATGATTTGAGTTGTTTGTGATTATGTTTGTTGGTTGAGATTGTATGTTCATTGATAGCTAGCATTTAGGACGATTTTACCCTTCTAGCTAAATCTTCATGCATTTGCATTTAGATATTGATATCTAGGATTTGCACTTATTGACATCTTTGAATCCCTAGATAAGCATTTAGTGTTGCCTAACATTAATTGCATGTTAGAATATTTTTACATATTCACATAGGTTGTTTAACCTCTTTATTGTGTGTTAAGCTTTGTGACTAAGTGGATTAGTGCACAAGCTTAAGGTCTAGAATCACTATTAAAGGCCCGTCGGGTAGAGTGAAAGGGTTAGTGACCAAGTAGGTGTGACTTGAGGTCAACCTAGGTTATAAACTTTCATTCAAATAGTGGATTTGAGAACCGTATGTGGCTAGAAGGATAGCCCGTGAGTTTTGCCCAGTTGGAGGGTTTCTCACGTAAATCAATCTTTGTGTTTTTATTGTTTTCCGCATGTTTATGTTGGATTGGTTGATTGCTAATATGGGGTAGGTCTATTAAAATTGATTAAGTCGAAAAATTGGTAATAAATTAACTAAAACCTATTCACCCCCCCCCCCCCCCCCCCCCTAGGTTAGTAGACACACGTTTTATAGTATTTTCATTTGCATTTATATGCAATTTATAAGCTAAGCTCGATTAGATCAATTGGCTAGAACCCAAAGTTTCAGGATTTATTTGCACTTGATTTGTTATTGTGCAATTTAAACTAAGCTCAGATAAACCGACTGGCCAGAACTTGAAGTTTTTGGATTTCAATTTCATTAAGAATCGGGGGTTCTGGATTCATTATTATATACATGAATGTCATACTTTATTATTTGGAACATAATGTTTCAAATTCAAATTCAATAGAAATTGAAGTTCTGTATATTGATTCTATTATTGAATAATGTGCTTAATTTCAAACTATTCAGACTTGAAGCTCTGGATTCAATTTAAATTGTGATATTAAAAATTTTAATATCACAGTTTATCAGACCCAGAAGTTCTGAATCTAATCAAGTTATAATTCTTTTATCTAGAAAGTCAAGTTTTAATTTCTATTTAGAGCCTGATTTTCTAAATTTTGTGTATAAACCTGCAGTTTATAGTCAAATTGGAAGTTCGAAATATCAATACGATTCATGATTTTATTTTATCTCATATTTATGAAGTGATATGTTTACATGCCCGTCATTTGAGGAAGAAATCTGCACATCTCAGCAGGATGTTGTGAGTATCATAAAAATATTTAAGATCCCAGTATTACGTATAATAGATAAAAACAGATCTCGTTTGTGAACGAGTTTTTGTGGATCAAATAGATATTCGATATCAGTATAACCAAGTAAATCTGAAAAATTGTTAGATTTTGCATAAAATAATCATAAATCTTTCGTACCATGAAGGTAAAGAAAAAAAATGTTTAATCTCATTCCAACACCTTTGAGTTGGTGCTGAATTGAATCTAGCAAGTACATTCATTGAGTATGCAATATGTGGTCAAATACATTGAGCCAGATATAATAAAGCACAAATTGCATCAAAATATGGTACTTCATGACCAAGTATCTTTTTACCATTTTCTATCGGTTGAAATGGATCTTTCTAAAGATTAAGAGTTCTAGCAACCATAAGATTACTTAGATGAGTAATATCCATATGAAATCTTTTTAGAATCTTTTCAACATATTCTGATTGATGGACAAACATTCCATTAATTTGATATATGCTCGATCTTCAGGCAGAGACAGTATTTTATTTCCTATATCTTTCATTTCAAATTCATTTATCAAATATTCAGTAGTTTTTAAGAGCTCTTCGGGAGCTCCAATTAAATTCATATTATCAACACAAATTTGATATATGCTCGATCTTCAGGCAGATATAGTATTTTAGTTCCTATATCTTTCATTTCAAATTCATTTATCAAATATTCAGTAGTTTTTAAAGAGCTCTTCTCGAACTCTAATTAAATTCATATTATCAACATAAATCGTGAATATAGCAAATATGGATTTTGATTTCTTTATGAACCACATGGGTATATAATATAATTATTATACCATTCTTTTATCAGATATTCACTGAGATGGTTATACCACATCCATCCATATTGTTTTAATCCATACAAGAATTTTTGTAGGTTTCTCAAATAGAGATTACGAGATCTCGATTTATATGCTTCTGGTTTCTTAAATTCTTCAGGAATTTTCATATAAATATCTACAGTGAGTGAACCATATAGATAAGTGATCACTACGTATATAATACACATTTCAAGCCTTTTAGAGGCAACCAAACTTACTGAATTTTGGAATGTAATCGTATTCATCACTAGTGAATATCAAGTTTCTGTGAGAAAACTTTATATTATGAATTGTGTCTTATATCTCATGATCTCGTTTTTATTATTATGTTTTTGTATAAAAACCCATTAGTATCCAACTGGTTTGACATCTTCAGGTGTTTTGAGTACTATTGGTCCAAATATTTGACGTTTGGCTTATGAAGTCAGTTCTGCTTGAATTGCTTGTTTTCATTTAGTTCAATCATGCATTTGTCTATAATCATCGATATTATGAGTTTCATAATTATCATTTATAATTTCAGTAACTACTGTTTATGAAAATATATCACTGATGATTGTTTCTTCACTATTATACATTTCTCTTGTATGATTTATATAAATTTCTTAATTTCTTAATTTCTATATTCTTGTATCTCTTTAGAGATTTCTTCCACTTCAATGGATTTAGTTAGTTCAGGGATTTGTGTCTTTAGATATATTTACCTCTTATAGAGTTGAATTGGAAAAGTGGATTTATTTATAACTCAAGTTTTATATAATGGCACAAGAATTTCATAACGCTCTATATAGCAAGTCTTTTGCTTATACTTCCACAAATCATTTTATTAGGAGGTGCATTCTATCAAGAGGAGCATATTGAATGAAGTGTATTAGTAATTTTTGGTACATGTGAATTGTACTCTTTTTCCCTTAGATTATGTTTTGTCCTATTGGATTTTCTTAATATGGATTTTAATAATGCAATTCTCTAAGCATATCCAAAAATCATTTGATTTAGAAGATCATCATAAATATTATTTTGATCCAGCAGATCATCGTATATATGTTGTCTTGATCTAGAGGATCATTATAAATATTATTTTGATCTAGCAAATTATCGTATATATATTACCTTGATTCAGAAGATCATCATAAATATTGTTTTGATATGATCTAGCAGATCAATGTATATTTTTTTTCAGATTTTTATCCCACTGGATATTTTCTAACGATATATAAATGTGAGCAAAGTTTTCCATTGGAAATTTCCTAGCAAATTAAGATATAAGTAGTGAAAATCCAATCGGTAGTATTATGAAAATCCACCGCTTGTAGATGTTAGTGGAATTCCACCTTAGCCTCTCTTATCAAAATTGTCACCCACGTGGCTGTTTCCTATTCTTGGTTACATGCATGATGGACTGGTACGTGGCACATTTGATGTCATCATTTCATTGGCTTTTATATATCATAAAGAACAATATTTATATACTGAACGATCAGTACCTAAGATACTGACCTCACCGATGAGAGTATAGTAAAAGAAATACGTGGCTGTATTTAGGAGATAAATATAAAAAATAAAAGAAAAAAGACCACATGATATAGTCTCATTGGTAGGGTTAATATTTTGGATACTGACCAGTTAGTATCAAGCATTTTTCGGGAAAAAATCTTGTATGGGATTGTCCTATTGACATATGGTGAGACCATCCAATCAAGTTTTTTAATTTCGTACAACTTTAATACTTTAAATTTTATTTATATATATATAATAAAAATAAGAAAACTTGATACAGTGAGACCGTCCCATACAAGATTTGGTCTCACCGGATCAAGTTTTTCTCATAAATAGAATGATCTTCTCATATAATTGAGATATTGGATAGCTCCACTTTGTAAAGATCATAATGTTAATTTGGCATGAATTGATAAGAAGCAATAGAAAGGCATCGATCAAGTCGGTTTCTATTATTCTCTCATTTGTGCTTTGTTATAGAGTGGTGCTATTGACACACCCTCTACGGATCTATTCATGTCTCACTTTTTAAAATTTTGATTAAATTAAATTAAATTAAATTTTTTTATTAAATTTTTTAGTTTATTTCCAAAACTACCCATTTTATTTATTTTTCAAACTTAATACATACTATATATGATATATCTATCTCTTATCTCAGTATCTGTATACAACTCTCTCACCTTCATTGATTGATTTATTTTTTTCTTCTTATTTCTCTTTTTTTTTAGTTTTTTTTTCTTCTTATTTCATGATGGAAACGAAAAAATAAAAAATAACAGGGTACTTCAACACAACGACGGCTTGATATCATTCTAAAGAAAAAATAAATTTCAAACTTATTTCCAGAGAATGAATTGTTTCCAGATGCTTACTATCATTGTCAGACAATTCTTGTTTTATATCATTCTCAGACAATTCTTCAAGATATTTGATATCGTTCTTAAACAATTTTTTCATATTCTTGATATCGTTCTCAAGCTCTTTCATAATATTTTAGATGTATGTAAGAAGCATATTTTAGGGTTTAAGAATTATATTTTTTTTTAAGAAGAAGAAACAGATTACGGGTTTAAGAATTAATTTTTTTTTTAAAGAAGAAGAAACAGATTATTGGGTTTTTTTTTTTTGGAAAAGGAATATGAAATTTTAATAGATTTACTTTGTAGAAGATTTCTTTCTTAAATTGTATGTCTCTTTAAGTAATTTTGATAAAAGAAAAAAAAAAATATTCTATAATTTAAAAAGTGGGGCATGAATAGATCAGTAGGGGGTGTGCCAATAGCACCACTCTTGTTATATTCATTCAGTTTTATAACAATTTTTAAAAAAAATATTACAATAATCCAGAAGTCTACAAAGAGCCAGAACATGAAAAATTAATTTTTTAAAAAAACATATTACTGTTATAATACGTGTCTTTTACCATATGTGTATAATACACAAATATCTCCCTCCCACCTCTCCCTATCCTATTGCCTATATATACACGTTTGATTCCTTTGTAAAAAGCTCTGATCAGATCACAAAATAAAATAAAAAAAAGCATTAACACAAAAAGTCAATAAAGGTTTGTGATAGTGTTTGCTCTCTCTGATCTCTCGTTCCTTCTCCACCTCTGACTTTAAATTTCATTTCTTCACATGTGTTCTTCACCTTCTTCTATTGTTCTTCATATGCAATTATTATATATTTTATAACAATTACAATAATTCTAGAATTTGGAGCAGGAATAGATTCGAACATAAAGCTATAAATAGGTGTGATTGATAAATTACTAGACTACCTCATGAGAAAAACTTTGGTGCACCGAGTGCACCGGTCATCATCGTTAATCGGTATGCCGACAACTAAAATATAGACGCTTGCCAGTTTTTTATTTTTTAAAAATATTAAAAAAAATCATTAGAAGGAAAAAGAAAAGTTTAAATAATATATTTTATTAAAAAGCTTCCATTTGTCAATATTTTATTAAAAAGTTTTTATCCAACCGCATCCGGTAAAATATGAAAAGTTAAAACATCTCGAACATACATATATTTATTTTTTAATTTCTAAATAGTATCATATCAGTATTTTTATTTATTACGGATCTACTTTTAAATTTTTGTTAGAGAAATGTATTTTCATATCGTCAATATAATTATTTAAAGTCAAATATGCATTTATTTTATGACCGATCATAATAAAACAATTATTCCACTTTTTTTATTTTTATTTTACAATTAAATACAGTTATAATATTATTAATGAAAATAATTAAAAATCCTAATCTGTATTTCTAATAGAGTTTCTAGAATTAGAAACTAGTCTCGAATTAAAAACTCAACTCTTTATCTTTAAACTTTTTTTTATCACATTATCTCCGTATTAAAACCATATAATTATATTAGAGACAGTTCAATTTTATTGTACCGAAGATGCTCTTAATTGAACGATGACAAAAATGCATTATTGTACGATTGGATGAGCCTCGGATACATGATACATCAAATCCACTGACTGCTCACCCTATCAAAGTTGATAAAAGCAGTCTGCTCTGCTCTTTCTTTATCGACTTTATACAAACTTTGTTTTGAGAGTTTGCATTGCATTGGTTAAGAGTTTGGCCCTCCCTTGTCTCGTGAGTTGTGAGTGTTTCGAGAAACTACCATTGGTCATTGTAGGTGGAAATGTGGAATTGGCTCATGCAGTATCAAATAATTGACATTATTGGACAAGGATCATCTTGCGAGTACCGACACTCTCATGCATACTATTGAGATGGTATTACTCTAGATTCTTCTCACATATATTAATTTATGGTCAAATATCTCATCAGTATTTTTTAATATATATATCTCATCAGTATTACTCAAGTTGTGTTAATCATGAATTTATTTACTCAAGTTGTGTTATCGTCAAAACGGGTTACATTGTGCTAAAAAGGATGTACGGCTTGTTAATTAATAATAACACAGTATAGTGTTCTCAATGACATTGTGGTCTATGATTATTGATTCTCTGAGGATAGAAACTCTGCCTGAAATCCTCCTTGGCATAAATAACAAGTATTCTACTTCACTTGATTCGTTGGTGGCTGTGGGTTATATATTTGCTGAGATGGTGACTGGAATTCCTATGTTCTGTGGAGCAACTATATATATATATATATATATATATGTATTAAAAACTTTTAAATGCAGATTTTAGAGGCAGATTTAGAACTTGGATCAGCTATCATTGATTCTTTCTCAGCAAATTAATCTTGAAATACTTGACCAATTTTGAAAACTAAATATTAATTCATGTGCCATACTGATCATAATATTTTTGAACTATAAATTAAACTCCAGTTTTATAAGTCACAAAACTGGTAGCAGACACGTACATTAGATGAGGATTACAAAAGCTTTAGAAAATGAGAAAAGGAACCACCCATGACCCATATATATATATATATATATATATATATATAAGTATATATGAGCGGTTTTTATTATTCTCATGGAAACTAAGTTGATATGACATCAAAGGAGTGATAGTGATAGGGTTTTAGCAATTTTTAGCGCAAAAGCAACGACGACGGAAGCCTCGGCAGTGTCCACCAGGAAAGCCCTCAGTTTGGCAAACGTGAGCACAATTGCTCTTGCTGACACATGTCCCCTTGAACTTGTGACTCTGAGACTCGCATGTCCTTGCCTCCGCCACCATCTGATTCTGCCCCATCTCACCTGTTCATCGTTTTATTAAGGGATACATGTTATTCACTACTACTACTACTACTACTACAAGTACATAAACAGTTGAAAAAGAAAAGAGGCATTTAGAAAGTACGTACCAGTGGCCAAAAGCACAAGCACAAGCAGCAAAACTATTGAAAACAAACGCACCGGACGCTCCATCTTCATATATCTTGAGAGAGAGAGAGAGAGTAGCTGGTGGTGCATATAAGCAGCAATGCAAAGGGTTACTTATAACGAGTTCATTTTTGCTCACCCACCTTGTAACGGGGTGAGCATTACCTCAATTTCCATTGGATGACAAGTGTCCAAAAATTAACCATGGGTTAACAACTATTGCTCTACCAATTTTACCCTTCTGTTCAAAAAATACTCACAGCCACTCCCTGAAATCAACACCGTAACACAGCCACACGGCCCACACCCACCATCAACATGTACACAAATCAGCACCCATACCATCATCTAAAAACATTGTCTTCTCTAGAAAACTAAACCCAAAATTGAAACACAAAAAGGAAAAAAAAAATTGGAAATTGGAATCACCATTAATCAGTTAATAACCATCACCCACAACATCATCTAAGAACTTTGTCTTCTTCAGAAAACTAAACCTAAAATTGAAATACAAAAAAAAAAAAAAAAAAACTAATTGGAATCACCATTAATCTGTTCATCACCATCGCCCACAACATCAACAAAAAATATTATCTTCTCCATAAAACTAAACCCAAAATTGAAACAAAAGAAAATGTCTGAAATTGGAATCACCATTGTCTATTTATCACCATCAACACCCAAATCACCATTTCAAGCAATCAACGCCCACACCCACATCAACAAACCACCAGAAATCGAACCCACTCCAACGCCCACACCCATTCGATCACCACCACCCCACCATCAACAACCCTACCATGACTCAAATCCGCACCAGAAGCCACCCAAATCAACCTTTGGCAGTCGAAGAGATCGGCGCCGGTATAGGGAAGATCGCAACAGTCGAAGAAGAAGAAGAAGACAGTGGCGGTGTGATGACAGAAGATCGCCGCTAGAGGAGACCGCCGGAGTTGGTGCCACCTGAGAAGACCGCCGGAGAGAGAAGTCGCTAGAGAGAATACGATGAGAATTTTATTTCTGATTTATGTTTTTGTTTTTTTTAATATTGCTTTTTTGTAATTTTAATTAATGTAAAAAAAAATTAATTTAAGTTATTTTATAAATTTACCTATTTACCCTTATTTATTTATTGAAATTTCTAACTGATGTAGTGTTAGCTAATCCCTGGTTAACTTTTGGACACTTATCATCCAATGGGAAGGGAGGTAATGCTCACCCCCTTTGAAGGAGGGTGAGCAAAAATGAACTCACTTATAACTGCTTCTAGCAAGCAATATCAACGAGTGCATTTTCTACAAGTAAATCACTAAGGATCTGTTTGGTACTACGTACTGGACAGAATAAGCACACTGGACAGTAGTGTAGTACGACTTTTGGTTATTTGAGTTGTATAATGTACTGATTTTATACGGTCTGCACCCTATTAAGCTATACGTCTGGGAGAGGTGTTCTACAAATGAATTAGACTTAATATTTTCTTTTTTTAAATGAGAAGTTTAAGAAAAATTTAACAAATATATATATATATATATATATATATATATATGGTGAGATCAGACAACCTCCATCGAAGAGGCTGCCTGGTCTCCTCCATTAAGGAGTCGCTGGCCGGTCTTCTCTAGAACAGAGGCCGACATGCGGCAGCCTCTCTAAAAAAGATGGAGGCAGTGCCTCCTCTATTGAAGAGGAAACAAGCATCATTTGTGGACGCCGACGACAACCTTCATTGAGGATGCCGCCATCGATCAATTTCTGAGGAGGTACGGTTTTGCCTCCTACGCAGCAAAGGACGAGGCTGCACCTTCGACACATGCCTCCTCCGTGAAGAAAAGAGGATGTGCGACCTCTTTCACGAAAGAGGCCAATGCCTCCTCCATACCAGTGATTCTCCGTCCGATTTACGGCCTCCAGGGGTCGAGGAAGCCGAAGATCGACCGGAGGAGATATTTTCCGCCGAAAGTTGGAGATCGGCCAGAGGAAACAGTTGAAATTGCTTTTTGAAAAAAAAATTAATAAAAATTATTCATTTACAGTTGTATTTTAATTTAATATTTAAATATATTTATAGATATTTAATTTAATTAAAAAATATATTATCTAATATAGTTTTGTCCAATACAATCGATACCATACAAAGCAGCGTACTAAATTTAATCTTATACTGCATGTCAAACAGGTCCTAAATCTTTTAAAATTAATGATGTGTGAATGGGTTTTTAAGTAGGGATTTTTATACTCTTCTCATATTTTATATCTTTATTTAAACTAATTTATTGTTACGTATCTAATATAACATATCAATAATTTTGATTCTTTTTATTGATTTTTATGTTTTCACTTAAAAAAAAGATAAAATGAATTCAAACTATTGGAAATAAAATAGAAATAAAAAATGTGAGGAAATAAAAGGTGAGGAGACAATCCCGATTCAAAAAAATGAAAACACATCTTCTTCAAAAGTATTATGAATACAAAAACAGTAATACTATATATCACATCTAAAATCTCACTTTTTTCATTCCAATATATGTGGCATTTGCTTTTTCATTTCAACACATGTGGCATTTGAAATGTCAAATGGTAGATGAATATATGTGGTAGATAAATAAAGCATAATTAATGTGTATCCACTCACAATTTAACACCTTCATATGCCATATATGTTGGGATGAAAAAAATCGGATTTTAGATAAGATGTTTAGCATTATTCGTATAAAAAAAATTAAAAAAAGGAAAAAAAAAAGTAAATAATTCATTGCGACGAGCCAGGCCGCAGCCGCACTAGCTTGTAAACTTTATTTTATTTTTTTCACTTTTCAGAAATTAAAGATTCCTTTTGATCTGTCCTGGATATATTTGTCCACATTTTTTATGACATATTCACGTGTCACACAATCTTTTAACGTTTTCTTTTCCTGCATTGATCAGATGCCTTTATCTTTACGTAATAATTGTTTCAAACACCACAATCCTGTGGGTACTCACTTGGATATCATATCTTATCTTTAATTAAATATCAAACATATTAGTTTTTGTTAAAGGTTCTCCTCCGTAAAAACTAAAAACTCATCTTCTTCAAAAGCATCCTGTGGGCACCGCCGGTCCTGTCGTATTTGTGGTCCCGTGGTGAGCAATATGAAAGGATCCCTTTATTCATAATTCAAATAAAATTTATCTTAAATAAAATTTATCCTATTTATTCAGTAATTTTATCCTTTTTAATATATTTCATATATATAATTAAAAAAAATAATTAAATTCTTCTTTTATAGTCTCAATTTTTTAAATATATTCTATACATATTATATAAAAATTGAATTTGACCCATTTTATAAATATATTCTATACATATAAGAGTGAAGATATTTACACCCCTTAAAATTGTATGTACATCAAAATTAGTAATTTTTTGAAAATCCAATATACCTTTAAATAAAATTAGATTAAATAGTTTGTAAGTACACCCTTAATAATTATTGATCGGTTTATATTAATCCTTTGTAAAATAGGATAAAAAGAAGGAAATTCCATATTAGATATTCACATATATAATAAAAGAGTGGTGCTATTGGCACACCCCCTACTGATCTATTCATGCCCCACTTTTTAAATTATAGAATATTCTTTTTTTTTTTCATTTATCAAAATTACTTAAAGAGACATACAATTTAGGAAAGAAATCTTCTACAAAGTAAATCTATTAAAATTTCATATTCCTTTTCCAAAAAAAAAACCCAATAATCTGTTTTTTCTTCAAAAAAAATTTAATTCTTAAACTCGTAATCTGTTTCATCTTCAAAAAAAATTTAATTCTTAAACCCTAAAATATGCTTCTTACATACATCTAAAATATTATGAAAGAGTTTGAGAACGATATCAAGAATATTGAAGAATTGTTTAAGAACGATATCAAACATTTTGAAGAATTGTCTAAGAATGACATAAAGTAAGAATTGTCTAATAATGATAGTAAGCATCTGGAAACAATTCATTCTCTGGAAATAAGTTTGAAATTTATTTTTTCTTTAGAATGATATCAAGATGTCGTTGTGTTGAAGTACCCTATTATTTTTTTATTTTTTTCGTTTCCATCATGAAATAAGAAGAAAAAAAAAACTAAAAAAAAAAGAAATAATAAGAAAAAAATAAATCAATCAATGAAGGTGAGAGAGATGTATACAGATATAGAGATAAGAGATAGATAGATCATATATGGTATGTATTAAGTTTGAAAAATAAGTAAAATTGGTAGTTTTGGAAATAAACCAAAAATTTAATAAAAACATTTAATTTTATTTAATTAAATCAAAATTTTAAAAAATGTGGCATGAATAGATCAGTAGGGGGTGTGCCAATAGCACCACTCATAGTAAAAACCATTTTATTTTCTCGAGCTCTTACTTCATCGGACAAAGTTTGTCATGTAAAAGTAAGTTTTAGATTAATTTTTTACTATTTTTATTACAAAAACAAAATCAAAGATTTTTAAAATATAACCATAAAACTTCTTTGTCATCATCATCTCTCTCTCTTGACAGGAGAGAACACACTTTAGTTTAGTTTTTAATTTTGATTTTTCTGTTATGGTTTCTAGGTTTTGGATTTGGATTATTTTTATTAGATAATTATTAGATCTTTTGATCATTTTTGCGATTCAGGATCGGGGGTTTCTTGGTTTATGCCTTTATGGTAACAACAATTTTTTTTTTCTAAAAAGAGAAATTATTTATTTAAATAAGAGTGGTGCTATTGGCACACCCACTACTGATCTATTCATGCCTCACTTTTTAAATTATAGAATATTCTTTATTTTCCTTTATCAAAATTACTTAAAGAGACATACAATTTAGGTAAGAAATCTTCTACAAAGTAAATCTATTAAAATTTCATATTCCTTTTCCCAAAAAAAAAAAACCCAATAATCTGTTTCTTCTTCAAAAAAAAAATTAATTCTTAAACCTGTAACTTGTTTCTTCTTCAAAAAAAAAAAATTTCTCAAACCCTAAAATCTGCTTCTTACATACATCTAAAATATTATGAAAGAATTTGAGAACGATATCAATAATATGGAAGAATTGTTTAAGAACGATATCAAACATCTTGAAGAATTGTCTGAGAATGACATAAAGCAAGAATTGTCTGACAATGATAGTAAGCATCTGGAAACAATTCATTCTCTGGAAATAAGTTTGAAATTTATTTTTTCTTTAGAATGATATCAAGCTGTTGTTGTGTTGAAGTACCCTGTTATTTTTTATTTTTTAGTTTCCATTATGAAATAAGAAGAAAAAAAAACTAAAAAAAAAAGAAATAAGAAGAAAAAAATAAATCAATCAATGAAGGTGAGAGAGATGTATACAGATATAGAGATAAGAGATAGATAGATCATATATGGTATGTATTAAGTTTGAAAAATAAGTAAAATGGGTAGTTTTGGAAATAAACCAAAATATTTAATAAAAACATTTAATTTTATTTAATTAAATCAAAATTTTAAAAAGTGGGGCATGAATAGATCAGTAGGGGGTGTGCTAATAGCACAACTCTTAATTAAAAGAAATAAAATAATAATAAAATTGATTAGATAACAAAATAGTAAGATATACATACAAATATATAATACAATAAAAGGGTATTTTTAGTATTAAATGGGGTTTATTTACAAATTCATATATTTTTAAAATATCTTAGGGGTTTACTTATGAAAGGGGTGTACATACGATTTTTGAGGGGTGCCAATATCACAATTCTACATATAATTTAACACAAAAATGAGTTGGGCCTATTTTTATAAATATATTATATACACATAATTTAAAATAAATATGAATTGGATTGCATTTATCACAAGTCTATTTTCTTCATACCCTCAAAACCCAATAATACATACTGATTTTAATAAAAAAAAAAATTGTGACTCGAAATGGTTGCACTAGCTGCACCCCTCCATGGCCGGCACTGTCTATGGGGGTACACACTTAGATATCATATCTTATTTATTTGTAGTCACTAGTCAACTTGAAAATTATAGTCATTTCGAATAAATTGTACAAACACTCTAAGTTTGATAAAATTATACAAATATGACAGTTTTGAATATACATATTTATAAACTTTTTTGATTTTTGAAAAATATTACAAACATCTTCTTCCGATAGTTAACTTCTAACAGTCCGAGGCAATATTGTTTTTTTTTTAACCAAATAAAATTAATTTGAAAAAAAATTTAAGATGGAAAAAGAAAATAGTTCTCCATTTCTCCATTAGATATATAAAGACATTGTTCCATCTCATTATTTGGCACGAGTTTTTGGGCGTGTGTTTTTAGTCCACTCCCCCTAATTATTTGGCATGTGTCATGGTGACCTTTATTTATTTATTTTAAGACCTTTTTTTCTTTTCTATTAACATATTTTAGAGGACAAACATGTGGGGATTGGCTGATAATGACATGTCATTGCCCTTAGTTTTCATGGAATGCCTTTGTCATATCAAACTTCCCAACCTAATGTCACAACATAAATACATAATAAACTAGTTTTTTGGCCATCCATCGGTATGTTCAATATAGATATGTATATTGACTTATCGTTCAAGTACCTAGTTGGTTGTCCGGTATTTAGATTCTAAGAAAGATTTATTCCAACTTAAAAATAGCAGTAAAAACATATTTATAGATAATGGTTGAATGATACTTGGTATAAAAAAACATATTTGAACCTTATTGCATTCAGCACAAATTATACAAGACCAAATATTGGATTACAAGTAAGATCTATAAGTACTATTTAGTTTTGTACTAACTCGACGATGCAATAGAATGAAATCAATCATTTATATTTTAGGAATCATCAACTGGAATGCTGTTGAACATTATCATCATTGATCCATCGATTTAAATTATTTGATCATTAATAAAAGTATAAATGAGTATATATAGGATCTAAAATCTCCAAAATACATAAATTTTGCTTTACAATGCTTTCCAATAAACGATTTTGAAATATTGTTAAATCTTTGGTATGGATTCCCTTCCCGGCCACTTATTAAGTTTCTCAATTCTTCACAAAATTAATAAGTCTTTTATGTAAAATCATTAACTTGAGATTGAACAACAAAATGATCCTTTAATTTTGAATTTAATTTCATAGATACTTTATTTCATTTTGAATAAAATCATTTTGAATCAATAGATCCTTTATTTCATAGAAAAGGAATAACTAACGAACTATTTATACCCCACTTTTTAAATTATTTAGTATTTTTTTTTCGTTTATTAAATTACTTAAAAAGACATATCATTTTTATTAACAAAACTAAAAAACCCAACTTTTCTTAGTTCAAAACCCTAATGATATAGATCATTTCAAATCGTTGAATATTTACTATTTTGTTTATATTTTCTTTCAGATCTCGATCTCATTTTTCTCATGTTTAGTATTTATTGATTTTATTGTTTCACATATTTGTTTTGTTTTCTTTTCAATTTCCAGATCTTTTCCTCACGGTTTATTTTCTTTCAGATCTTCCAAACATACTATGATTTGTATCAATTCTTTTGTAGATTTTATTCCGGATCTTCCAAAGTTAGTTTAATGATATTTACAACAACTAAAAACAACGAAATCGCACCAAGAATCGCAACGAAGAAAACCTAATATCTGAAGAAACGAAACCACACCGAAACCACACCAAAACCTTAACTCAATCGCTCAAAAAAAAAATCATCAGACGATCAATATCACACTCACAATCTACCACCAGTAATCCAATCGACTACAAAAAAAAAATTGCATCTAATAAGGATGGTTTCACCATGAAATAAGAAGAAAAAACAAGTCATACGAATGAATGTAAGAAAACTGTATATAAATATTAGAGATGAAGTGTATTTTTATTTTTATTTAAAAAAAATATGGTGTATTAAGTTTAAAAAAAAAGAGTAAAAGGATAATCCTGTAAATAAATCAAAAAATTAATAAACCATTTAATTTTATATAATTAAATCAAAATATAAATGAATGGAATATAAATAGTTTAATAGTGGAGGTGTCAATAGCATCACTCATATATCAATTAATTGAATTTAATTTTGAGAATCGGCAAACAATGGACAATTAGAATTTTACAAAAAGAAAAGAACAGTAAGTTGACAAATGCATTATGCATTTAGTTGACAGCATTGCAAACTGTTCGTATTAGTCCTTGCGAAGCAGTGAGGGGACTGATATCTCCCATCTTGATCATGGCAGCTGCAAAATCAGATTTGAATTTCGTAGGGTTTTTGCTGTACTCATTGACAACGTCATTTGTAGATCCTCCAGCACTAAATAGTATCTGATCCGATTCAAGAAAACCCTTCTTCTGAATAAGATTTTCGAAATAATTTATGTCGAAAGAATTGGGTGTGACCAAATCAAGTGGTGCAAGATTCCCATTCCTATCGGAAATTGGACATTGACGTTCTAGTGGTTGCAAATCCAGCATCGATATCACTTTGGTTGTTATAAACAGGTGGCTTGTCCAATTGTATGGGAACCCGAGAGAGCAACCATGTCTCTGGCACTAAGATCTTTGCTAGCGAACAAGGAAATAAGGCTGTCCAAGCTAGCTCTGACGCTAGGGAGGTTGCTTTCAACTTCAGGTATGCTTAAACTTGTTGGAAATTTTTGTGATGAACACACATTTTGAGAGTGTTATTTGAATATGATTGATTCCATAAAAATGGACGATCAAAGTATATTTGAATACTCCTCCGTGAGAGTATCGAATTGGTATACTCAAACTCTCAAAACTGATTAATGGATGAATAAGAAATTAAGTCTCAAGGTAAGCACATTGTGTAGAGAAAAATGTACATCCAACATTGGTTAGGGAAAACACTTATATTTAGTATATAAGTGATTGTGTGATAGTAGCTTATCAATATGTGAAGCATATAGGCTCTCTCTCGTGTGCAAGGGGGGTGGGGTGCAAATCGTGGACCTCGAACCTTCGGTTGGAAGACTCGTATGTGGGAGTGTCTTGCGTACACCGATTGGACCGTGAGAGTACGACCGACTTTTTGCTACTTGTCAGACGTTTTAATGATAATTAAATAATTAATTTCGTTTTGAATTCTGATACATACTTATTCACTAGGAAAACAGAATTCTGGGAGACAATCGCAATACACAAACGGTGTTACACGGAGAAATTGTTTTAAGAACATCATGTGAAACACAGGCCTCAATTTCCCTAACTTGTTAATTAACGTGTGGTTTATGTTTGTTATTTTTTTTGTCTTTTCCTGATTTGAACCAGAATTTTTTTTATTTACAACAACAATCTTAAGACAATTTCGTTTTAATTTTTAAACGTTTTTCACTCCTTCAAACTTTCTGGTTTAAGATATTGCTATAGATCATTATGAAATTGAAACTTCAATGGTTCAGTTTTAAGATAATAAGAATTGTTGAAATTGGGTCTATTTTCGAAACACTGATTTCAAATAAATATCTGTTTTAATTTTGAAAAATTGGGTCTGTTTATCAGACACTGATTTGGAAATCAATTGTGATCTCGACTGGGTAATCGGGTCTGTAATACCAAACGTTGATTGTGATTTATATTGTGAAATCTGGAATCAATTGTTGATCCACTGATTTGATATCAACTAATTGATATTGATGCTATTATTTTCGTGATTCTAAAACAATTGTGTTTTCGTTTCAGATATTATGGCGGATAAATCAAACGTGAACTCGAGTGTTCCTTTGGAGACTCCGAATGTTAATCCAAATGTGGGATTAGACACTTCGTCTGTGAATTCTTTGCTTATGGGCGAAGTGCCTATTGTTTTGCCAAGTGTGGCAACAATGACTCCAGCCATCAGCTCATTCGTGAGAAACATGCCAGAACCTATGATGAGCCAATCAGTGTCTTCGTCAAAGGAATGTTCTGACGGCAAACCCATATATGAATTTGGTTCCATTACCGATGAATCACATAAATAAGCCTAATAAGTTCAGTGGACCGAACTTTAGGCTATGGTAACAGAAGATGCTGTTTTATTTGACCACGCTGAACCTAGCTAGGTTCTTGACTGAAGATGCTCTTAAACCCAATAACGATGAAGAGCGAGATGTTCAGGTATGAAATGCTATTGATGCATGGAACCATTCAGATTTTCTGTACTGAAACTACACACTGAACGGGCTGTCAGATTCGATGTATATCGTATATTTTACAAAGAAAACACCCAAAGAACTGTATGAGTCGTTAAACCAAAATACAAGACTAAGGATGCTGGATCCAAAAATTTTGTTGTGGGTTGGTTTCTTAATTACAAGATGGTGAACTCTAAGACAGTTATGAGTCAAGTCCAAGAGCTTCAGGTGATTCTTCATGAGATTCATGCCGAAGGGATGACCGTGAGTGAAACCTTCTAAGTGGCGGCTATCAATGAAAAGCTACCTCTTTCACAGAATGAGTTCAAGAACTATCTCAAACACAAAGAAAAGGAGATGAAGATCGAGGATCTCATCCTCAGGCTTTATATTGAAGAAGATCACAATAAGTCTGAGAAGAAAGATGTTAGTCTGCCTGAAGCAAAGACTAATGTTGTGAAGTTTGGGCAAAGTTCTAAATCGAAGAAGAACAGGCCTGGGAAAGGATCCAAGTTGGGTCCAAATTGAGTAGTCTTTAAGAAGAAAAAATTCCAAGGGAAATGCTTCAATTGTGGAAAGCTGAGTCACAAATCTTCTGAGTTCAGGTTACCAAAGAAGAAGAATAACAACAAGACAAACATGGTTGCTGGGATTTCAAAAGATGTCTTAGAGATCAATCTTTCTAAAGTTGTGACAGAAGCAAACCTAATCAGGTTAAACCTGATGGAGTGGTGGTTAGATACTGGGGCCACTCGCCATATATGCTTTGATAGGGAGATGTTCAATACGTTTGAAGTAGTGGAGAATGGGGAAAAGTTTTATATTGGCAACTCAGCCACATCCGATGTAGAGGGACGTGGTTAGGTCATTCTCAAGATGACCTCTGGTATAATCCTGAGCTTGAACAATGTGTTATATGTACCTGAAATCCGTAAGAATTTAATGTCCAGTTCGTTACTAAATCAGCATGGGTTCAAGATGGTGTTTGAATCAAACAAAATAGTTTTAACTAAGCAAATAAATTATGTGGGTAGGGGCTATGTAATTAAATCAAACAAGTTGTTTGAATCAATCAATCAAACTAAGTAGTTTTGCTTGAGTCTTCCAATTTGTGGCATGGTAGACTAGGGCAAGTTAATTATGATACTTTGCATAGACTAATTAACTTAAATCATATTCATACTTTTAATATTGATTTGAACATAAGTGTGAAGTTTGCGTTGAAGCAAAACAGTCAAAGTCATCATTTCAAACTATTGAAAGGAAATCTGAACCCCTTGATTTAATTCACAGTGATATATTGATCGTCACATTTATGTATCTATTTGAGGTCCCTATTACCTAGCTTTTGTGCTCATTTTCGAGCATTTTTATGTATATAATGTGTTTTGTTGAGCTTGTGTAGGTTATATTCCCTACTGATGGTGTTTGAGATTAAAGTAAAGTTTGTGAGGCAAAAATGAGCAAAAAGTGAGACATGGAGGCGAAAAGGGCTGAAATTATGAAAGCTCGTGCAGAATATCCAACTTTGAAGGGTCATATCTCCCTCCTTAGATCGAACCATGTTTCAATCCACACATATTTAGAAAGCCCGGAAGTCTAGTTTCCAGCGATATTTACGGATTACGATTCCGAGCCTTCTAGAGAGAGTTATGCTCATTTTTATAACTGATGTGCACCCAGTTCGCGGGTACCTACCCGCGAACTTCGGGTAGCGAAGTTGCTGAGATCAGCCCAATGACGGTTTTTTGGCTATTTTTATAGGGGTAATGTTGTCCTTTCATGCCCATATCATACACTAGCCTCCCAAACCTATAAATACATCTAGGGATGGCAATTGGTCGGGTTCGGGTCGGGTCCTACCAGACCCAGACCCAGACCCAGACCCATGAAAATTTTCAGGTTTGGGTTCGGGTCTGGACCCGCAGTTCTTAAGAAGACCCAGACCCGCCCCTAGGACCCCCGAAAATTCATGGGTCCGGGTCTGAACCCGCGGACCCACAGACCCGCAGACCCGTAAAACCTATAATATACTAAAACTCACTTTTTCCATTTTTCCTTTCTATTTTTATTTTTACCTATTCAATTTTTAACCGGTAAAACATGTTCAATACATGAATAATTAACTTGAATTGAAATAAAACAAAATAACAAAGATTATGGACTATTGAGTTGAGAATTGAAATAACCACACAAATCAAATCAATAATCCAAAAATTCATAAACCAATATTAAACATTACACAAATAGCATCCTAAAACAAACACAACTAGTTTGAAATCAATAATCCATAAAGTCATAAACCAACATTAAAAATTACACAAATAGCATCCTAAAACAAACACAACTAGTTTAAAATTAATGACATAACAAATAAATCATTGATCATCAATGAATCAATGGCATTCATTCTTCGTTTCCTCTCCACTTCCAATTTCCAAAGTTCCATTCCATCACTCAAGTTTTTCACAAAATGGTTGTTGATTCCTACAATATTAAATATAAAATCAATTTAGTATATGTTCAAATAAGATCAAATGGTAATAAATTCATGAAAACAAAATGAGTTTACCTCATCATCATCATTCATCGTCATCTTCACCAAAATTAGAAGCTTCAAATTTTCTTCCCAACTTTGAATCTAGTAAGAAGTAAAATATATGAATTACAATAAAATAAAAAATAAAATTGATAATATAAAAATTTCAAAGAACAATGTAATAATTTTATACCATTAAATTCAGGACCATAACCATCTTTGAGCACACATTAATGCCTCAACTGTCTTTGGATGTAACCTGCTACGATGAGGACTCACAAATCTACCCCCAGTACTGAAAGCCGACTCCGATGCAACCTTAGATATAGGAATAGCCAAAATATCTCTAGCTATGCAATGCAAAGTATGATATTTAGATGCATTTACTTTCCACTATGTCAATATATCAAAATTCTCAACTCTTGGAATGACAGGTTCCTCCAAATAATATTCTAACACTGTCTTCACATGAATGGTAGTACAAGGAACCTCAGTAATATACTGATCGAATCGAGACATTTTTCTTTTTGGAGGACCCATTGTTGATTGAGATGGTGAAACATGTGTAGGACTACTTGATGAAGCTTGACTTGTCTTATACTTTTGCTCATACTCTCCAACCATCCTCAACAAAACTTCTTGAATCTTGTTAATCTTATATGAAGATCCATCTCTATAGAGCGAAGGAAAGTAACATTCCATGACTTTCATTTTATATCTAGGATCCAAAATTGTTGCCACAACCATAATACCATGAAATTTACTCCAATAGCTATCAAACTTGTGTGCCATAGATGATGCCATTAGTTTTATTTGTTCAAATGTGGATGTGCTTCATTCATTAATGGCATCCCTAATATCACACACAGTTGGTAGATAATTGAAAATACACTTTTACCGTGTGTCTACAACCTAGAGGGCCGGGGGGGGTGAATGGGTTGTTAATCGATTATTACCAATTTTTCGATTAGTCAATATTAAACAAATAACCCAATTAAATCAAACATACAAAATCAAGTGTAAAGTGCGGAATAATAAATAACACTTGATTTTTACGTGGAAACCCTTAAACAAAGGGAAAAACCACGGGCTATCCTTCTAGCCACACATGATCCTCAAATCCACTATATGAGTAAAAAGTTACACCCTCAAGTGATACTCGGACTCTCACTCTAGATAACCTCAGGCTATGGACACTACCACTCGCCACTCTTGGTTCTATCCCTAGTGATATCCACTGATACACTACTATTGGCGTGAGCACCTCCTACTCTACCCGCAGGCCTTTTACAATGGATTCTTGACCAATGCTTGCCAACCACAACTTGGTTGCAAGACTTCAATGCTTGTGCAACTTCACCCCGAAGCCACAAGACTTTGACTCAATGAAGAGAATTATGTGTCTATGTGATCATGTAAATGATGCTCAATGCAAATTATGCTAGACAACACAAATTGCTCAACTAGGAGTTTGTAGAAACAAATCCAAGTTGTCAAATGTCTAAATGCAAGGCTATAAAGACTTAGCTAGATGTTATCAATAACAACCAATCCTAGCTATCACAAACAATCACAATGAATCAACAAATATGCTCACAATGTATTCAACATAAACTTAGCATATATTCATGTGATTAAGACAAGACATTTAATCATTCACTAAATGCAAGTCTTAGACAAAAGTCTATCAACAAACAAACTCAATTAGATTTGTAGAGAATTTCCAACAAACTAATTGTTACACAAAATTTGCATTAACATTCAATAAGCTTAACTAGTTGATTAAGAATCAATATTTCAACCTAGTTATTAATGAATCACAAATAAATGTTTATGACCTAGCTTTTAGGCAAAAATGACCTAATCAATTAAGCTATCAAAATACAAACCCAATCATGTTATCAATACTCATAAATATGCAATAGAGTAGAGTCTAGGTATTTAATCATGCAATAAATACCTAATCTAGAGTAAGAAGAACAATAAATGATATTCAAAGAAGTTCTTGCTTACCTAGTCATGAAACAATGGAGACCTATACTCAAATGATGTTGAATGATGCAAGATGGAGATGGGTTTTGGGTTTGGAGAGTCAAATATGCTTTCTTGAAGCTTTCTCTCTCTAGGAGCTCTAACCTCTCTCTAAAAATGAATTTTTGAGCTCTTGGTCGGCCAAGAAGAGAAGAGGAAGAATATATATGAAGCCCTAGTTAAAACTACATCGTTTTGAACTTGGGAACCAGAATCCCGTCAAAACCGCTTGCTAGACCGCGGCTCAGGTAAGTGTCCAGACCGCGGTACATACAGCAGTGCACCGTCTGGACAACACTGCGGTTGGGACCGCTGTGCGTGCAAGTGCACAGGTCGCGGTCCACGTCGCGCATGACGCACTGGAGAATACCGCTCCGTGCGCCGCGTGATACAGTGATCAAATATGCCACGTCAGTCAAAAGTCAGCAACGACCAACCCAATTTGACCACATAGTAGGTCTCAAGGTCTGGTTAGAATTACCCAAACAATCGGGTGAGGATAACCCGGTCGGAGTAGCCAGATTGTTCGGGCAAAGATGATTATGTTGGCTTTATGCCCTAAAGCTTGTAATTTGTAAATGGAATGTTAACATAAATAAAAGAATAGTTTAATTCATTCTTCTTATGTCAGATATTGTGTATAACTTGTGCATTTAACATCCAAGATTACCGGATGTAATCTCAAACTGTGTATATGAATGTCATATAATGTCATATACAGATGGATACAGTAAGAGACGTGCAATCTAAAGAGTCCGTAGATAACAAATAAAGTTGGGTACTTTATTTGTGGTTAATCTACAGTTGCAGTCCATTTCGTAGTGTATGGTGATCCTATCATGGATCATTCATATGTAGATATGAGAATGGAAGCACATTGTATAATGTGATCATATAGGACTAGGTCATGATCTATATGAATCTCTCACTAAAATTCGTTTAACGGTGAGATTCATATATATCAACTAATGATGGCTATATGTGGGTGATCTTAATCCTGAGTGTCCTATCGACTTCTTCAGGTCAGATCGTGGTCTTTGATATACCATGGGTGAGGTCGGAGTTACATTCCCGATCAATATGCTCCGTATGTTGGGATCGCGGTTTGGCATGTGGCTGGGAAGGTTTGTACACAATAGTGGAATCCACTCCTTCTTGCAAGAAATAGATGGTAGTTCCCTTAAGGGTTGATTCGGGGCTTTAAAAATATAAGTGCTCTCCTAATTCTGTGAGGAATGTAGAATTTATTGTTCATTAGAGAATCAATGTTACTTAATGGAAATATATAATTTATAGGGGTATAACAGACATTATGACCCATCTCTAATTATGAACTACTTATGGAGGATTATACTATATGTAATAGCTATATCGATGGACACCGAAAGTTATTGGTTTGTGTAAAAACATCTACAGTTGAGAGAGTGCAGCTTCAGGTTTTTAGTGAAATAACACCGGAGTTAATAATCATGAAATATTAATTAAAGAGTTTAATTATTTATTTTAAAGAGTTTAATTAATTATTTCTAAGGATTATTGGAGTTCAAAATACTGTGGGGTCCATTAGGTCCCCTTGCTAGCCCGATCGTTTTAGGTAACAAGGGTCACGGTTAATTAATTGGATTATCCAATTAATTGTGTTATGAAAGTGACACGTATATATTCGGGAATTAATTGAATAATGAGATTGTTTAATTAATGAATAATGGTGATTGAATAAATTAAATAATAAGATTATTTAATTATGTTATTAATAACTAAATAAAGGGTGTTAATTGATATTTGATTTTGAATAAAATAAGATAATATGATTATTTTATTTTATTAAATTAAATATTTAATTTTGAATTTAAAGAGTTTGAGTTCAATTCAAAAACATAATTAATATCTTTAAAGATATCAGATATCTTAAAAGATTTAATTAATTAGTTTTATAAATAAACATATATATATATATATATATATATGTTTTTGGAAACTATAACACAACACTAAAAAACATACGATCAAAAGAGTTTTGAGCGTTCAGAGAAAAGAAAAAAAAACCTAGAAGTGTTCTAGGGTTCGCCCAAAAAGAAAAAAAAATTGTTTTTTTTTCTTTTTCTTATCTCTGTATTCTCCTGTTGTTCCTGAGTACCGTGACACGCCCACACACCGTTACCAATTCCGGAAGATAGTCAGGAAGATCAAGTGGTTCAAACCAGGAGCATATCGTATTAAAGAGAAGGAGCCTCCCACGTAGGTATGAAGAATATTGTTTCTTCTCTTCTCTTTTATGTTTTGATTTCGATTCTTTTTGTTTTTACTATTCCAAAAAATAGATCCTAGGGTTTACTGGTCGCAGTTTCATTATTTCATTGAAATAATTTTTTTTTTAAATTTTCCGCTGCGCCATCGATAATCCGGGGTGCTTACAATTGGTATCAAAGCCAATTTTTCGGAACAGGAGAGTGGATTTCGATGCTCCTGGCATGTATGAATGTGTAGACATTGTCTTTATAATTGTATGAATGTTTATAATTAATCATTTAATTTAAACATTGTTGATCGTAAAAAATTTTGGTATATGGGTTTTAGGGTTCTTATTAAAGGTTGTAATTTTTTTTTATGTAATATTAATGCCAGGATGTAATTTAATATTTTTTTTCTGCTGTATTTTCTTTGTTGTATTTTTTATGCTATGTATTTTATTGTAACTATGTATGAAGAAATCAAACGAAGAAGACAGAAGGCGAAAGAGCGAATTCAGAAACACGCGCGACAGACACTTTTCACGGACACTGTGTCATGCGGTACTGTTCACGCGGACACTGTTCATACGGACTGTTCACTGGACACTGTTCATGTGGTACTATTCATGTGGTTTTGTTCTCGCGGTACTGGTGCAGGCAGCCTACGTGCATGAATGACGGCTATGCGCGAAAGTGTAAGGGAAAATGGTTCAAAACGTGGCGAAGCGAAAAATTGGGTTGGTATATTTCAAAAATTTTCCTTTAAAAGAAAGAACATTAACCCTTGATTAATTAACATATAATAAACGTGTCATACCTTTTTCACATGACAATTGATATTGCGTCGATTTGAATCCGCTTGCGTCGATTTGAATCCGCTTGCTTCGAATTGAATCCGCAAGATCTTCCAATCCAATCACGAATGTGAATCACTTAGGAGTGTGTGCTCCCTTTCTTATAATTGTAAACCTGAGGATGGAAACAAAAATCTTTTTCTTTTTGTTAGTCACAATAATTCTCGTAGAGAAAATAAAGAACGTTTGGTCATTTGTGAATTCTCAATATTTTAATCGAAAACTCGCATGAACCATAATTCGATCTTGTACATTAAGCCTTTTGATGTAAAAGCTTCTAATGTACTACCGAAAATAAAAAGCTCTTTATTCTTCTTCTCTATGGCCGAATTCTACACCCCTTTCTTGAGTTGGAAGTTTTTTTTATTCGAAAGCAAGAGAATAAAAATTCTTTCTTTCAAAAAAAAAACTTTTTTTTAACTCACATTATTAATTCTGAATTTAATAATATATATAAGGTGGCCAAAATTCTCTCTCAAGTAGGATTTCTACCTTGTAGTCAAATCCTCACACAATTACTTCTTCTCCAAGTCTCCTATCAATTTTGAGTTTTAACATTATTCCAACTCATGAGTGTATTATCCAATAATAAATTATTGAATATTAAAATTGTGACTATATCAAAAACTTCCTAATTTGACTAGTATTTTATTTATCTACTTATCAGATATAGTCTTTGATATTTACCATACTACCAACAATAGTATGACACTAAGAGTCATACTCCTAGTTAGAAAAAGATTTTAACTTTTAATCAAATAATTAATTAATTTTTATTTGATTAATTAATAAAATAAACAATATATTAGACTAATTAATTAGCCTTGCTGCCCAAGTATATACTTGTGCAATATATTATTTTTCCATTTTATTAAATCCATTGGACTTTAATAAAAAGTTCACATGTGAACTAGGCTCATTCTTACTATAAAAGAAACAAGTCCACATGCCTTAAATTAATACATTAATATGATTTAGCAGCTCATTTATTTAAAATATGCAAATTATATTCTTAATGTATTAATGGAATGCTGAACGCACCTCATTGGGGCCACCCTAGGATTCCTACATCCTTGGCCACCCATTCCAGGCCTTTTTGAAGAGGTACCGCATGTCTTGATCACATAAGACCGCACCTCTCCAAAACTTTTGGATTCCGAAATCCAAAAACAATTCTAGATGGACCCAGAATTGGTCCGGTAGAATATTTCAAGTGATCCATACAAGTTCGTGCGGATTGGGGATCTTGGCAGACTATCTAATTTAAGTTTCAATAGACATAACCTGATCATAATCAACAAATGATTCACTTAGGTCTGATCTATTAATTTTAGCTTATTCCACTAAAGAGCTAAAATTGAACTCTTAAATAAAGATAGAATAAGATAATATTTCTCATTCGTACCCTAGACAATCTTATTGGAGATAGTGTATCCTCGTGAAGAATATCAGTAATCGCCAAGAGCTCATAGACCTCCAATAGCTCTCTTAGTTACCATATTTACTCATATGACCACATTTTGAACTTGGATATTTTGAATTGTCTAGAAGCCATGTTTCAATAGACACTATTGAAAACTTAACGTTAAGATTTAATATCCAATACCTCAAAACATTCATATGATGATATTCTACTCACATTTAATAAATGGGGCCACGATGTTCATATCTATAAATGAAGTCCTCTATCGATTAATAAATGAATACCACCAAACTATCGAGGATAGACTATGCTATATAATCATGCTCATTGATAGCTCAAATGATAACACTTTTAACCATAAGTCCATCATTTATCTCAGGATTGAGATAGACTCTCCGATTGTCCTCAAGTGAAAACTTTTATCCATTAACGGTTCTTGATAAAGTATTTCACTGTGATCCTATTCAATGCACCTAGTGCACTAGATTCTTTTGCCCAAGGACACCACACTATGATGATTTTAGACTCGTCATAACACATTTGATCTCACTCAAATGCTAGCAAAAGAATCTACAATTTTAACAAGATAAAGGCGCTCAACTTTTATCTTAAGTTGTGAATATTATTCAAGACTAACTAAAGAATTTTGTCTACCTCATACATATCCAGATGTACTAACAATTATTCTTTTCTCATAGTCTTTTGACCTTATGATTATTTACTTTTGACAATTATAATAATTAAACTATAAAAGCAATAAGATTTGTTAAACTAGAAATCACTTTGTTAATATGAAAAGATTGTCAAATACATTATTACACTCTTGCTATTGAGCATAATCCTAACAGAAAGCGTTATGGGCTGAAAATTCGCGACGTTAGGGTTTCCGAATTTGCAAGAGATTTTGGGCTATATATATATATCCAATAAGTGTTAGAGTAACACTTGGGCTTTAGGTTTGATTCATGAGATGGATCACATTAAAAAAAGATTATCAAGTTGGACTTGGTTAAAAGCCCAAAATAAAAAGAACCCAAAGACTTGAAGAATATAGGAATTACTTGAAGGCCAAGGAATGCCTTGGATAACTTTTGTAATTAGATATATTTTTTAAGTTAAATAACTCATTGTACTCGATCAACTCATGTATGCTTTTATGATAAGATAATTAAATCATTGTCATGCATATGCACATCATTTAGATTAGGTGTGACTACACACACACACACACACAAATATATATATATATATATATATATATATATGTTGATATGTCATACATGCATTATAACCTTATATATTATGTGTTTAATTTTAATTTGATTAAAATGGGTAATTCACATAATTGGCTATAAGTTAATGATATTAGTTTTTAGGAGGACAAACTTGGTAATTCTCATTAATTACTAATCTATTAATATTTTTAATTATGTAGATTAGTAGGATCCATTATAAATATTAGGTTTAATTCGATTAAGCCCTAATTATAATTGAACCTAATAATGTGTTTAGTTTTAATTGTTAAAAATTGGTAAATACACATTAATAATTCTAGTATTAGTAAATTGTTTACATAGATTAGAATTATGACTAATAGATTGGATTTTTAAGAGTTAAAAATTGTAATAATTTATTAGTTAATTAGAATTAGATTCTAATAAAGAAAGGTTAATGCGCTAGACGACTAGATTGATGTTAGCCGTTTAATCTTGTAAAAATCTAGGTGTATTAACAGCTATAGAAAACTCTAGTTATAAAATAGTGAGTGGGAGAGGGATATATGACATTATGTCACACATTCTCCATCATTAGTTCAACACCATGAGATCCGACTGGGGCCTCGTGATGGCTTTGCTTTCGTCCTCCCTAAGGAGGGTTTCCACAAAGATTAATACCAAGGTTGACTTCCTAACGGATATGATTTCTGAGGGTATTTCGGGATTGACCGACCCTAAGGTGGCAATTCTAGGCGGCAATTCTCGAGTTAAGCTCATGAGATCTGAAATGATGGGTTACACTTACAAGGTTTTGATTAAACTTGGTTAATTAAAAACATGACCGAATAAACGATGGTTGAGTGATGTAAGAATAAGAGTTATTCTGGAATATCATTTGATTGAGAGTGTCTTGATCTAACATGCAAGAATTTGACCGACCCTAAGACGGCACTTGCTTGTGGTATGTTAGATTATCGTGGCGTAGTAATTCTTTTTGGGTTGTTCTTGTTCATTAAACATGTTCATGCATCATGTTTAATTTTATGCCAAACCATTCGCACTTGTATGAATATATGACTGAATGGATTTCTTATTTTATGTTTATCTCAACCATGTCATCTGTACACTTACAAATACTTGCAAATGATAAATTAACTAATGATAACTACACTAAATGGAAACACAACATCAATGCAATTTTGGTTACTAAGGACCTGAAGTTTGTGCTTACGGACGAATGTCCTCTAGCGCCTACTGCCAATGCCACACGAACTGTTCGTGAGGCATATCAAAAATGGGTCTCATCAGATGAGAAAGCCCAAACATATCTGTTAGATAATATGACAGACGTGCTTGTCACAATGCACGAAGCAATGACTTCTGCATTCGAAATAATGGAGTCATTGTAGGCTATGTTCGGGCAAGCCTCTGACCAAAAACGGCACAAAGCTGTTCGTTCTGCAATGCTTGCTCGGATGAAAGAGTGCACATCTGTTTGGGAACAAGTCTTAAACATGTGTCATATATCAACACGGCAGAGATCAATGGTGGGGCCATTGATGAACCCAGTCAGGTGAGCATCATACTGACGACTCTTCCAAAGAGTTTTGATCAGTTCAAGAGTAAATATGAGATGAACAAGCTAAAGTTCAATCTCACTCAGTTGCTCAATGAACTCACTAATTTTGAGTCCTTGACTAAGGACAGCAAAAGTAAGACCGGTGAGGCAAATGTTGCCGAACCATCTTCCTCCAATGATAATAAGAGGAAGAGATCTGCTGGGAAGGCGAAGGATAAGCCCAAACCTAAGAAAGTCTAGAGCAAAAAGAAGGGTGCCTCCTCCGACCAGGGCAAGGGAAAATGTTTCCATTGTGACAAGGTTGGGCACTGGAAGAGGAGCTGTCCTCAGTGTCTATAGGAGGTAGCCAAGAAGAAGAAAACGAAAGGTAAATATGATTTACTTGTTCTTGAGGCGTGTTTAGTGGAAGATGATTCTTCACCCTGGATAGTTGATTCAGGGGCCACTAACCATGTTTGTTCTTCTTTGCAATGGACTGATTCTTGGACACTGACTTGAGGAGGGAGCCTTCTTTATGCGTGTGGCGTCAGGAGATGTCATGTCTGCACGAGCAGTGGGCGTAATTAGATTGCGTTTTTGTAATAATAATTTTATATTGTTGGACAATGTATTTTTAATTCCTGGATTTATACAGAATTTAATTTTCGTTTCTTAGTTGTTAGAACAATTATATTCTATTTCTTTTGATAATAAATCAGTTATTATTGCAAAGAATGGTTTGAATATTTATTCAGGAATTAATGAAAACAATTTGTATGTATTAAAACTGTTAATACATACAACACTGCTCAACTCCGAAATGTTCAAGGTTGAAAAACCAAAAACTAAACGACAAAAGATTTCTCCAGAAAACGAAACGTATCTCTGGCATCTAAGGCTTGGTCATATTAACCTTGACCGGATAAACAGACTAGTAAAAAGCGGACCTTTAAGTGAGTTAAAGGTTGACACCTTACCTGTTTGTGAATCTTGTCTGGAAGGTAAGATGACTAAGAGACCTTTTATTGGAAAAGGGATTAGAGCTAAAGAACCGCTAGAGCTTATACATACAAACGTCTGCGGACCGATGAATGTTAAAACTAGGGATGGTTATGAGTATTATGTCACCTTTATAAATGACTACTCAAGATACAGCTACGTCTACCTAATGCAACGGAAGTAGGAAACTTTTGAAAAGTTTAAAGAATTTCGAGCTGAAGTTGAGAATCAGTTAGGAAAGACTATCAAGACTCTAAGATCGAATCGTGGAGGTGAGTATCCTGACCAAGAGTTTGAAGACTTTATGGTCGAGTATAGGATAGTGTCCCAACTCACAGCCCCTGGCACACCTCAACAGAATGGTGTCGCGAAGAGGAGAAGTAGAACCCTAATGGAAATGGTGAGATCTATGATTAGTTTCTTATCATTACCAAATTCCTTTTGGGAATATGCATTACAAACAGCAGCATTCATTTTGAATGTAGTTGTGGAATGGTCATAAAGTTAGTTTATGACATTTCCGCATATGGGGGTGTCCAACACACGTACTGAAGAACAGAACTGGAAAGCTAGATCCCAAGTCTATGGTCTTCTTGTTTATAGGATACTCCAAGGAGACCAGAGGTAGATACTTCTATAGTCCTGAAGATAACAAAGTATTTGTATCGACAGATACAACGTTTCTTGAGGATAGCTATATTAGTGACCATAAACCTCGTTCTAAAATTGTATTGAATGAGTTAGAGCCCGGTGAGACCAGTACTCAGTCAACAAGAGTTGTTGATCCATTAACATCTGAGAGTCAGATGATTCCTAGTCAAGATACACTACCACCTAGACGTAGTGAGACGGTTGTGAAACAGCCTGAACGCTATTTTGGTGTAAGTGAGGGACAATATGTTGTCTATGCTGATAGTGTGGATAATCCATTGACAGTAAAGAATGCAATGGAAGATCCTGATAAAGAGGAATGACTTAAAGCCATGAATCTCGAGAGGGAGTCCATAAACTCTAACTCAGTCTGGGAACTTGTAGACTTACCAGATGGGGTAAAACTCATAGGGTGTAAGTGGATCTACAAGAGAAAGAGAGGAGTAAACGGGAAGGTAAAGACCATCAAGGCAAGGCTAGTGGCCAATGGTTATACCTAGAAAGAGGGGATCGATTATGAAGAGACCTTCTCGCGAGTAGCCATGTTGAAGTCTGTTAGGATTCTCTTATCCATTGCTGCCTATTTCGATTATGAAATTTGGCAGATAGACTTCAAGACTGCATTCTTGAATGACAATCTTGACGAGAGCATTTATATGATGCAACTAGAGGGATTTATGTCTTCAGATCAAGAGCAAAAGGTTTGCAAGCTGCAAAGGTCTATCTATGGACTTAAACAAGCATCTAGATCTTGAAACATAAGGTTTGATGATATGATCAAAACCTATGGCTTCGAGCAAATTGTCAATGAGCCTTGTATCTATAAACGCATCATTGACAAGAAAGTAGTTTTCTTGGTCATATACGTAGATGACATCCTACTCATTAGGAATGATGTGGAAGTGTTGTCTGATGTAAAGGGCTGCCTCAAGACTATTCTCAAGTAACTTCAGAGATCGAGAAACTATATGCTAGTGTATTTCGGACAGGATTTGATCCCTTTAGGATACACGGATTCTGATTTTTAGTTAGACAGGGATTCTATGAAATCCACATCTGGATCAGTATTCACCCTAGGTGGTGGAGCCATTGTGTGAAGAAGTATTGTTAACAAGGTTTTTTGGCAAGGGTCCAAACGAGAATTTTCCACCAAAAACATCTACCTAGTAGGGACCAATCCCTGCTCCCAAGTACCCGGAGGGGTCGATACCACGACCTAGAGGAAATCAATACCTGGTAAAGACCAGAGGCATTCAACCAGGAAGAACAGGTACCACGGCGGGCATGCATTCTGACACCTAACGAAGGAGGTACAACGATATCGCAGACCTAGTGCCTTGCAGGTACCCGGTCCCTCATGCCTGGAACCCCGGTACCACGATGCATACCTAGTGTTCCAGAACACCTTGACATCAGCCAGAAATCAACCAAGACAGTCCCCCGCATGCCCAGCATGACGAATATCATTATGAAGCCACCGGCATGATAGAATAAGCGCCACACCAGTAAGTCAGAACAGTACACCACTGTACCATGCCACCGGGGCGTAAACCTGTGTACCTCTCCAATCAATGCAAGCTATGAAAGTTGACTCATTCGCCAATTAAAGCGCCATAAACGAGACCAAACGGTCAACCGAATCAGAGTTTAAACATGACAATAATTAACGGGATCAAATCTCGCGCCTTTAGCCTCACTCAACTCCTTTCAAGGCCTAAAAAAGGACTCCAAATAATCCTCATAAATGCAACCAGATTCTGAGGGATATGGGAGACCTATATATACGGCCTTGAAGGATAAAGAGTGGGGGATTGATTTTTTTGAGGGAAAAGGGGGAGAAACTTCTCGTGAGTTCTCTGAAGTCAATGAGAGTTTAGGACAATCACAGGACGGATAATAGCCACTTATCAACATAAACGGAATTCTCCATCTCCATTTTGTGTTAGAGAGAGTGAAGAGAGAGTGTTGTAACCTTTACACCGTACTTATTTTAATAAAAATAGTATCACTTATCTTCCTTCTGGTTCCTTTGTTCTTCTCTGTCTTCATCTCTAATTGTCTGAAGGAACCCGGGTATCGAAGGTACCTACCCCGGTACCACCTACCGGTAATGGAACAGGGTGATCAAAATTTTCCTCTCTGAGTGGATTTTTCGATTAACACTTTTTGGCACCGTCTGTGGGAAACACCACACCCTCAAAAGAAAGCCAGTTAGACTGTTTTCTTATACCATTACCAATATGAAACTCCGGTCTTCTCAAGATCATCCCAATCCGTCGGGGCACTAATCAAATGCTTCAACCTGGAAGGGTCAGAAGCGAAAGAAGAGAGGAAGAGTTGTAACCCCGCTCCAAAACCATAAACTACCACGCGGGCTGCCCCTCACATACCTACCAACCCGGCAGTTAACCCTGCCAGTCTAGACCAACAAGTTGCAGCCTTCGTAGAGTATCCGCCTCCGAATGGTTGCAGAAGGTGGAGCCAGTCAGCCTGCGGTACCAGATACCAGAGGAGAGGCAAGTCGGCAAGGTACCAGGATACCCCTCTTTGACACGTTGGGACCACCACCTCCGATACCGGTCCAGGACAAGCTCGGGCCTATGCCCCCGATACCGTCAGTCCGCGATAGACTCGAGCCTATGCCCCGGACTCCGGGACAACCTGAAGGATATCAACCTCGACAGGTGAGATCCGCCATCGACCTCCCCCTTAGGGAGCGCTATTACCCGGTTCAACCGGAAGCAGCTTCTAGACGACCTCAACTAGAAGCGGCCAGGAGGCAACCTCGGTCAGCGATATGAGGTACCATTAGAAGCACCTGAGAAAACCCTACCCATGGAGAGAACCAAGATGAAACTTCAGTAGCTTCAGAGAGGTCTGATGACAAAGATTCTGAAGTAGAGTCCGGGAATGATGGCAACAAGCGCCTCCGGGACCAAGTAGCCAGAATGGCGAAAGAGATCCAGGAGTTAAAGAAAGACAAGCACCAGGAAAACCAGAAGGACCCCTTGGGAGAAATAAATGCTCCCTTCTCCAAGAGAATTAGGAAGGCAGAACTACCTCCCAAGTTCAAGAAGCCAATCGATAAATATTCGGGGACTGAAGATCCCCTGAGCCACCTAGAGAGCTTTGTTCAATAGATGAAGGTCCAGAATGCTACCAGGGCCGCCATGTGCAGAATGTTCCCTACCACGCTAACGGACTATGCCAAGACATGGTTCAGGAAGCTGCCAGCAGGGAGCGTCGACTCATTCACCAAGTTGACTACCGACTTCTGCTCTTTCCAGAGCATCAAACCTCACTCCAAGGATCCCATTCACCTTCAGTATGTGATCAAGGAGCATGGTGAATCACTTAGAGCTTCTGTGGAAAGGTTCCACAATGAGGTAATTCAGATGGGGGTCTTCACGGAGAAGGAGACCTTGGCTAATTTCAGAAGGAATTTATGGGTAGACAGGTTGTTCCGATCCTTCACCAAGCATCCACTAGAGACGTACCAGGAAACCT
This sequence comes from Dipteronia sinensis, assembly GCA_033220585.1. NCBI lineage: Eukaryota > Viridiplantae > Streptophyta > Magnoliopsida > Sapindales > Sapindaceae > Dipteronia > Dipteronia sinensis. The sequence continues at coordinate 58,493,721 of CM065638.1, read as the reverse complement.
ACGATAGGGCTCTTGAACAAGTAGAGATAGATGAACAGCTCTGTGTCAAGATAGAGCATGATAACATGAGATCAGCCAAGCGCCAAAAGAAGGAGGCGCCCAAGCCCGCTCTAATTCAGAAGAACCAGAATAAGCCTCTCAACAAATCTACATACCGGATACCACCTTACCAACCTCAACGTAATCGATACCCCGCCAGGCGGTCTTCTCCTAGAGCTACACCTTCACCCAGGGAAGTGGCGCAAATAGCTAGAGAGGAGGAGGGGTACACTCATTATACCCCTCTGAACGCGTCTCGCGAGACAATCTATCTCGCCATCTGTGACTAGGGGTTACTCAGGAAACCTGGTCCAATAAAGGCACCAGCCGATCAACGGAACCGCTAAAAGTACTGCGACTTCTATGAGGATGTGGGACACAATACCTCGGAATGCTACAGTTTACTCAACCAGATAGAGGCACTGGTAATGGGAGGCTGCTTGAAAGAATTCCTCCAACAAGGTGCATGATAGCATTCAAAATGGGAAGGAAGTACAAGCAGACATTAGAGCAACAGAAGAAAGAAAGAAAGAAAGCAAAAGAAAAGGATCTGATGGAGCAAATCCACATAGTCCATACTATTAGTGGAGGCCCCACCCTAGCAAGAACCTCCAACAATTCCATAAAGAACCATGCCAGGAAGGTGCCCAAGCTAGACGCGCACCAAGACATCTTCAACGTCACCAGAAAATGGCCTAGATCTCCTCATTCAGCACAGATTATCTTCTCTGAGAAAGATGTGTACAACACTGTGCAGCCCCACGATGACCCCATAGTTATCACTGTACAAATTGCAAATTGTCTGGTCCACCGCGTCTTGATCGATACCGGTAGCAGCGTGGACATTCTTTTCAATGGCGCTTTAGAGCAGTTCAATTTAAAGAATCCCTGCTACAACAGTTGTACCACCACTCTATATGGATTCACCGGGGACTCACTGATCCCCACCGGGTCCATGATCCTACCAGTGATAATAAGGACAGCACCACTCTAGTAGAATCTCATGACAGATTTCGTTGTGGTAGATACTCCATCTGCCTACAACGTCATCCTTAGGAGACCCTACTTATCTGCTTTCAAGGGTGTCTTGTCGATCTACCATAATGTCCTGAAATTCCCAGCAGGGGACAAGGTAGGCGAGGTAGGGAGGAGACTACCAGGCAGCACGTAAGTGTTACGCAGTGTCTACCAACCCCGCGGCGCTGGCCAAGCAGTGTGCACAGATAACTATTGTGCATGATCATAACTTACTAGAGGGGGGCCTTGGAGGTGAGATGGCCGCAGCAAAACCCTAGGTAGAAATTCAAGATAAAGAAAGCAGAGATGAGGAAGACAGATGGTGGGCCTGTGGCTGCCCTGCAGACGATTCAGAAGAAATCCCTATCAGGAAGGTCGACCCTTCCAAGGTAGTCGGGATAGGTTCAACGATAGAAGTAGGAGTGAAGGAAGGATTAATAGAACTTCTTTAGAAGTACAACGACATCTTTGCATGGAGCCACGAGGAGATACCGGGAATTCCTATCACCCAAGCGACTCACAGATTGGCGACTCACAGATTGGCGATTGATCCCACCTGTAAACCGGTCAAACAGAAGCAAAGGTGTTTCAACCCAGAACGGAATGCCGCGATTTATGAGGAAGTTGATAAGCATCTTAAGGCAAAATTCATCAGGAAGTCACGGTACCCGGAGTGGATCGCTAACGTAGTGATGGTGACTAAGGCAAATGGGAAGTGACGTATGTGCGTTGATTACACTAATCTCAACCACGTCTGCCCAAAGGATAGCTTCCCCCTACCAAAGATTGGCCAGCTAGTAGATTCAACTGCGGGTAACAAGATCTTAAGCTTCATGGACTCATTCTCGGGGTATAATCAAATCATGATACACCCTGCCGACAAAGATAAGACCAGTTTTATCACCATGAAGGGTATACACTGCTACAGGGTAATGCCCTTCGGACTCAAGAATGCGGGTGCTACCTACCAACGCCTGGTCAACCGCCTATTCAAGGAACAGATAGGAAGGTCAATGAAGGTATATGTCGACGACATGATCACCAAGTCCCAGGTAGCCGAACAGCACCAGGACCACCTCCAACAGACTTTCCAGATAGTTAGGGAGAATCAGATGCGATTGAACCCTGCTAAATGTGCCTTCGGGGTTGCAGCCTGAAAATTCCTCGGATTCATGGTCCATGAAAGGGGAACAGAAGCAAATCCAGAAAAGATCAAAGCCATCCTAGATCTTGAATCTCCTACCTCACTCAAGCAAGTGCAAGGTTTGACTGGACGGATAGTAGCCCTGAACCGCTTTATATCCCGACCCACTGACAAATGCATTCTCTTCTTCAAAGCTATTAAACAAGGGAAAAATATGAAGTGGGACCAAGAAAGCGAGCTGGCTTTCCAGTCGTTGAAGAGGTACCTTACTAGCCCACTCTTGCTATCTAGCTCAGTACCAGGAGAAGAGCAGTAACTTTACCTGGCTGTATCTGAAATAACTGTTAGTGGGGTCTTGGTAAAATAATGTGGAGATAGAATTCAATGACCTGTCTACTTTGTGAGCCATGCCCTGACCAAGTCAGAGAAAAATTATACTCTCTTAGAGAAGCTCGCCTTCAGGTTGGTAACCACTGCCAGGATGTTTCGCCTTTCTTATTTAGCTCACATAATCGCGGTGGTCACTGATCAATCCCTACGCCAATTTCTCCAAAGGCCGGATATATCAGGAAGACTAGTACTATGGGCCCTAGAGCTTACCAAGTACGATATCCGGTACAAGGCTAGGACAACCATCAAGGCCCAAGCTTTGGCAGACTTTATAGCCAAGTTTAGCGCAATACCTGATCATGATGTTACATCGAGCTCAAACCAAGCTCCCTAGAAAAAGCAAGAATCATCATAATGGTCCACCAATCAAGAAACCTGGATTTTGTATACGGATGGAGCTTCAAGCCAAGCGAAAAACGTGGGAGGAATCATTCTAATTGATCCTAAGAAGGTGGAGTGCTGTCATTGCTTCAGATTCCAGTTCAGTACCACCAATAACGAAGCCGAGTATGTGGCTTTGCTGGCAGGAATAAAGACAGCAGCGGAGCTTGGAGCTAAGTACCTCCTCACCAGGTGTGACTCGCAATTGGTAGTTAATCAGATAACTGGCTTGTACCAGGCTAAAGGAGATAACATGGCAGCCTACCTCGGAAAGATCTAATAACTCATAGCCGAATTCAGAGGATTCAAGATCAAGCAAATACCCAAGCAACAAAATCATCGGGTCGATGTCCTAGCTAAGATAGTGGCCAACGGAGGATAGGCACTGCCAAGAGGGGTACCTCTCCAAATAATAGCCCAATCAGGCATAGCACATGGAAAGGAAGTTAGCCCTGTGGATCAACTTCCATGCTTCCTATTGTAGATTACCTCCAAGAAGAAATGCTCCTTGAAGATCCGGATCAAGCTCGCAAGATCAAAAGAACCTCAGTTCGTTATTGCCTGGTGGAGGGACACATTTACCGTAGAGGAAGATCTCTCCCCCTACTAAGATGTCTACACCCTGATGATGCGAGTTGAGCCCTCAGAGAAGTACATTCGGGGGAATGTGGGAATCATACCGGAGGAGAAGCGCTAGCTTACCAGGTGATACGCATGGGTTATTACTGGCCAACCTTGTACCACGATGCGAGGCAGTTCGTACAGTCTTGTGAACCATGCCAGAAAACATCCAACTTGCACCACTTACCTCTAGAATGACTGTCCTCAATCAGCTCACCATAACTTACTGGGGAGTAGATCTAATTGGACCTCTCCCAACCGCGTCTGGTCAACAGAAACAAGCGATCGTGGCGATCGATTATTTTACCAGGTGGGTGGAAGCGGAGCCCCTCACCAAGATTACTGATGCAAACAGGACTGATTTCATTAAGAGGAACGTGGTCTATCAATTTGGTACACCAATGGTCATCATCAAAGATTTGAGCAAACAATTTGATAATGCTAGATTCCAGGACTTCTGTGAGAATTTGGGAATAGAGCTTCGTTTTGCATCAGTAGCACATCCTCAAACTAACGGCCTGGTATAGGCCACAAATAAGACTATCAAGAGACTCCTGAAGAGGAAGCTCTAACAGAAGAAGGGTAGATGGGCAAATGAACTTCTAAATGTGCTATGGGCCTACCGCACTACAAAAAAGACTGCTACTAGAGAAACCCCTTATTCATTAGCTTTCGGGGTAGAAGCTGTCCTTCTTATCTAGCATAAACTCACCTCTTTCCGAGTTCAATACCTTGATCTGGAGGGGAACGAAAACAAGTTGAGGGCTAACGTAGACCTCCTATAGGAGAAACAGGAAAAGATTACAGAAAGGGTAGAGGTCTACCAAAGCCGAATTGCCCGATACTTCAACAAGAAAGTCAGAAACTCAAGTTTCAAAGAAGGGGACCTGGTTCTTAGGAAGGTAACCCAGAATACCCGGAAAAGGTCTGATGGGGTGCTATCGCCTAATTGGGAAGGTCCCTACCTGGTGAAAATGGTAATTTGGAGCGCGGCCTACAATTTGGAGGATATGTATGGACGTCCTATTGACCACACCTGGGATGCAGATCACCTAAAAAGGTTCTACCCATAAGATATGTAGTGAAGATCAATTGATATCTCACTGGATAAGTATAGGTATGTACTCATGAATATTTGTATCGCCTCTTGATTCATCAATAACGAAGATTTTTTCTCCGTCAACATTGGTCTACATCTATCTACATTATGTCGCTATAATTCGCCAAGTAAATTTGCCATGTCTGTCTAAAGACCGGGATAGCTACATAGCTTTCCTAATGCCTTGGACCGGATCTATCTTTTCTAAAAGACCGTCTTAAAGACCAGGATAGCTACATAGCTCTCCTGGTGCCCTGGACCGGATCAATCCCTCATAGAGGATCTCCTCGAGACCAGGACAGGCTACACAGTATTCCCAATGCCCTGGCCGGGCACCACCCCCCGCTAGGAAGGATCTGGTACATAAGAGCAAAGTTGCTTGACGGATCAAACCTTGGCCTGGCAGCACCCCCCGCTAAGAAAGGTCTGGATGGTAAGAGCATAGTTACCCATCAGATCAAGGCCTTGGCCGGGCATCACCCCCCGCCAAGAAAGACCTGGTGCCAAAGTGGCCTTAGTCGCCTACCAGGATCTTATTGCCAACATATTCGCCTTATTTTCGCCAATGTGCCTAAGTTCCTTGAAATAGGAAATACTATGTACCACTGTCTTCGCCAAAGTACCAAGATTCCTATAAACAGGAGTGTGAGGTACCTCGATTCGCCAGATTGTTCGCCATGGCACCAAGATTCCTAGAACAGGGATGCGAGGTGCCATGATTCGCCTTACTTTCGCCAATGCGCCTAGGTTCCTTGAAATAGGAAAGACTAGGTACCACTGTCCTTGCCAAAGTGCCAATATTCATAAAAACAGGAATGCGAGGTACCTGGATTCACCAAATTGTTCGCCATGGTACCAAGATTCCTAGAACAGGGATGCGAGGCACCATGATTAGCCAGAATACTCGCCTACATGCCAAGATTCATTAAAATAGAAAGGCTAGGTATTGTGCGCCACCTAGGTATCAGAACCTTTAAAGCAAGAGCGCCAGGTACCAGGCCCAAATTATGTACCAGAATCCTTGATGCAAGGACACTGGGTATCTCAATCGAAGTATCAAGTAGGATCTGTGATACCATGTGCAAAGGAGTGCTCACGCCTAGAAGAGTGTCCAGAGATCCATTGGCTAGGTACCCTGCTACCAATCGCTTATCACGATATTTTCCTGTTTCTACCAAGTTCCTCGCATTACCAAATCTTGGTTAAATCAAATTTATGCTGAGGACTCTTATTCAAATTCATACTACAGTTAGAAGCATGCAACAAAAGTCAATCAAGGAAAACATAAAGAACAGCGGGACAAGCATAGAAAAAGGGGTTTCTTCATTGATCAAATCTAGGAGCCCAACCTTTCTTCTAGGCTACATACAAAAAACAAGATAGAAAAATAATAGGAAATGAGTTGAAGACTCAGACATGCCAGCCTCCTCTCCAAACTTCATGTCCACTATCTTTACTTATTCATCCAACGACACTAATCTTATCTAAAACAGATGTCGGCGACACCATCGCGACCACCGGAGGTAGGAACAGAGGCTGTGTTGGAATCATCAAATACGGGAGGGGTAGAAGGATAATCTTGAAACCATGCACGTTTAAAAGGCAACTGGATACGAAGTTGCAGCCCACATAGGTAATGTCTACACCATTGGCAAGGGTGCAGCGTCGTAAGCCACCACTCCTCCTGATCCTGGGAATCACAACCAATCGTGGTTCCCTAGTAACTAAGTCCATCTCGCACTGCTCTTTCCACAATTTCAAGCATCTTGTCAGTCAGAGAAATCGCATCACCTCTTCTTTTCACGGTGCTAACCATCACGACGATCATGGATCAATTTGCTGAAATTTTTGATTATGCTGGAGAACAAAGGCGCAATGTGAATAATTCTCAAGCGGGGGGGGGGGGGGGGGGGGGGGGGTATTTATAGAAGGAGAAAGAGGATCTCGGTAACAGGAAGATAAGGTCATTAATGAGGCATGATACCAGGAATATAGGGAAAGATAGCTTCGCAAAGCGTGCGTCTCCGAAGTTTAATGTCTGAAGCAAACAAGCCTATCCTAGGTTGACACATGGATTAAATGTAGTGTCTGAACCAGAGATTCCTGCACATGAGTGCTAGAAAGGAAGTTCCACCGGGATAACCCCGAACAGAATATATACCATGACTACCTAAATTGCCAGGTACCACGATCCATGCTCAGCTGATGCCCTGATACCACTCCTGGACCGATCACATCAACAGCCGCATTTTATTGGGGTTCACTGGAAAATAGATCACCAAGTCTGCACCTAGGTACCATGATTCCACCGAAGATGAGTATCCTTGGTACCTGGATTCTTTCAACTACTATTTTCGCTAAGTACCAGGATTCTCAGAACGAGAATGCCTGATGTCCAGACCTCTCCATCAAGGTTAGAGCCAGTTGGAAGCCTAATAAGGGAGAGCAATGGAGAATCGCGATCGGCGAGGTCAAGTCCCTCGTCCGAAACCGCTGGAGGCACTGCAAAAACTATCGACACTAAAAAATTAGCACATGCTTAATCAGTAGAGAAACGCTATCGAGATAGGATCATGGAGATTGTTTACCTGGGAATGCACTGGAAACACGAAGGTAGTATTCTACCTTTCTTGCATCAAAAGCCTCTAAGGTAGGATATTTCTGGTTGACGTACTTTTGAGCCATAATGGCCTTCAAAATCTTCTCCGATTCAGAAGACAACTTGCCTTTTTCCAGCGTCGGTTTACCGCTGAACCTGGTAGGGACCGGGAACTCGGATCCCCCAATGTGGACCAAACTACCCCATTCGCTCTTGAGAATGACCCACTCCTCTTTCCAGGAAGTATCTTTTTGGCCCGAGCATAAAATTGCCCTTTTAGACTAGGGGAGTTGGCAGTTATCTAGAGCACGTACCCAAGCTCGTTCGGCCCAGGCTCCCGATCAAGGTGATCTTTTTCGTACTGTTTTCTCCACAATTCCAAGAACCCCACCAGATGTCTCCAGAATCCTGGTGTTAACTGAAAGGAGGCGAGCTACAAGGCATGCAGTGCCCTACGCAAGGTATGGTGGAGAGGTAGCCTGACTCAGCTCTCAAAAGCCGCCATATGAATCGAAAGCTCGCCAGAAAGGGGCATATACATATCATATTCCCGCGGAGGAACAGAGATAATGATATCTTTAAGGATCTTAAAATCCCTTCCCAAACGCCTGATGGTATCCGGGGTACTGGTAGAGTCAGGGACGCATCTGTACTCATAGGGAAATGCGAGCACCCTTTCCACGGTATCCGTGACTTCGCTAGCACGGTTTCCACCAGTCCTAATAGCACCCGACTCTCTGCTCGACTCTTTCTCAACATCAACCGCACTATCAAAGTCGTTCGAGAAACCGATCCTGATAGCAACAGTCCTATTGGAGCGGCGGCGTTGAAAGGCAGGGGTGTCGTCTTCACTATTATTGTCAACGCGAACCCTCTTTTTAGGAACAAGGCCCTTGCTAGGGTTCGCACCATCATCAAACAACTGCTCGACACTGTAGCTAATGGGGGAAGACATTATGGTTAAATCGGAGTGGGAGTTCTTGAAAATCGAAGGGATTGAGATTAAAGAATGAAGAGAGAAGAAGATTAGGGTTTTGACAAGGTTGGGAAATCTGCTTGAAAGAAGAATGAATACGCCGTGAAGAGGCGAGGTTTATTTAGAAGCAGCTACTTGTAACGGGCAAAGAAGGTAATCATTGTCGCAAGATAATCGGTGATGTGAGGGGAACGGTTTCGAGAAACACGTACCTCCAAGATATTGCCTTTTTTGAATTCAGCCTACCCCAGCCAGCCACATGGAAGACCCATTTAAAGTCAGCATGCAAAGAGAAGATTCCACTCGACGAGACTGTTACAAAATTCTCCAAGTGTTTGAAATCCTGACTCCAACCCCAACCTGGCACTGGTATTCAAGTCAGGGGAGACTTCTGTTAACAGGGTTTTTTGGCAAGGGTCCAAAGGAGAATTTTCCACCAAAAGCATCTACCTTGTAGGGACCAATCCCAGCTCCCAGGTACCCGATGGGATCGATACCATGACCTAGAGGAAATCAATACCTAGTAAAGACCAAAACCTTGATTACCAACCTACTTAGATGAAACACTAGAGGCATTCAACCAGGAAGAACAGGTACCACGGCGGGCATGCATTCTGACACCTAACGAATAAGGTACCATGATATCGCAGACCTAGTTCCTTGTAGGTACCCGATCCCTCATGCCTGGAACCCCGATACCACGACGCATACCTGGTGTTCCAGAACACCTTGACATCAGCCAGAAATCAACCAAGACAGGCCCTCTACATGCCCAGCTGAACGAATATCATTACAAAGCCACCAGCATGATAGAATAAATGTCACACCAGTAAGTCAGAACAGTACACTAGTGTACCACGCCACCAGGGCATAAAACCAGTGTACCTCTCCAAGCAACGCAAGCTATGAAAGTTGACTCCTTCGTCAATTATAGCGACATAAATGAGACCAAACGGTCAACCGAATCAGAGTTAAAACACGACAATAATTAACGGGATCAAATCCCGCGCCTTTAGCCTCACTCAACTCCTTTCAACGCCTAAAAAAGGACTCCAAATAATCCTCATAAATGCAACCTGATTATGAGGGATATGGGAGACCTATTGATCGGTCTATTTCTATACATATTTTAGGTCCCTATTTCCTATTATTTGTGCTTTTTTTTTGGGTGAAATTAGGTATTTTATGTGTTTGTTGAGCATGTGTAGGTCACATTCCTTAGATGAAGTGTTTAAAGGTATTTTCAAGGAAAAGAGCTTAAATGTGAAGAAAAAGAGCAAAGCTGTCATCCACTGCTGTGTAGGTCGCTCTTCATGCACGACCTCCACCGCGTCACGTCCAACGGTACATTTTAGTAGGCTTTCTGTTCTTTTCCGCGGTCCATACCGCTTCCTAGGCATCAACCTCAACCGCGGTCTATGCCGCACATCATTCCGGGAAATGCTGATTCAGCTAGTGCAGAACAGCCAGATTGCGGGAGCCATATATCTCAGCTCCAATTGAATTGTGTGTCCTAACACCTATGGATGGAAAGCCCCGGAGGTCTAGTTTCCGGTGTACTTTTCAGATCGCAATTCCAATATTCCTAGAAGAAGTTATGCCCATTTTAGTATCCGATGGTCAGATCAGTCATAATTCCGTAAATAGTGATGGGATTTATTTTGCAAGTTGTCGGAACGGGAAATATTACCTTCTTGGACATGAGTGTGAGTCTTGGAAAGCAAGTTGACACCTAATCCTTATCATCCTTCAATAAGTAATCAATTTGAGTGGATGAGGAAAGAATTAAATCCCAAAAAGGTAGAGTTCCAAAAGGGAACCAATTTCCTTGTTGTTTTAGGACTTGGCTTATCATCTAAAGCCTATTTAAACCCCTGTGAACCCTAATTTCGAGAGGGAAGCTAAGGGAGGTCCCAAGCCACCAAGGGGGCTATCCCCCATCACTCCATCACCACACATCACCTCAAGACCCATCCATCCATTGTAGAAGAAGACGAAGAAGACAAAGAAGAATTGGAGGAGCTCTTTGATGATCATCTCGGGTTTTCTCTACTCAATCTTTTTTCTTTTCTTTTTCTATGATGTGTAACTAATCCCATAACTAGGGAATCAATGTGAACCTTTTGTGAATGCTCATATATGGATTAATTATTATTTCATCAATTAAAATTCTTGATTTATTCATTGTTCTTAATTGCTTGATCCTCATTAGTTTTAATATTTATTCACACCATATACCAAGGGTGAATAACTATTTGGCATGATTTTAGGGTTAAGACTATCTGAGAATTAGGATTAGAGTATAGACCAAACCTAATCTTGATTAATGCTCATTTGAATGAATGAATTTTATCTTTAGCATAGGCCAAGCAAAGTATAGAATTTGGTTCTTAATTCTGGCGCTTAAAGGGTTTTCGATTACTGTTCACACCATAGACCAAGGGTGAATAGTGGTTGGGAGCACGTGACTCATCCCATGACCATATGGTAATAGTCACATTAAAGACAAAGAATGAACCCTAGAATTGATTGAATCTTGTTTACAAATTAATTCCATACATTGAGTGTTCATAATTGGGGATCATTGATGACTTAGTGTTTTCATCTTTTGATCACAACCATATTTTCTTTAATTGTTTTCTTAGCTTAATTTAATTTAGTTTTAGTTTAATTAAATCATCAACAAATCTTTGGTTACTTTAATTTAACTTTAATTAGAATTAGTTTTAATTAATAAATCTCTTTTCCTCGTGGGAACGATCCTTACTTGTCACTGTGCTAATCTTCACGATTCGTGCACTTGCGAGTGAGTATATTATAACACGATTTTACACATCACCTATACATATGGCCATGAAGGATAAAGAGTGGGGGATCGATTTTTTTGAGGGAAAAAGGGGAGAAACTTCTCGTGAGTTCTCTGAAGTCACTGAAAGTTTAGGACAATCACTGGACGGATAATATCCACTTATCAACATAAACGGAATACTCCATCTCCATTTAGTGTTAGAGAGAGTGAAGAGAGAATGTTGTAACCTTTACACAGTACTTATTTTAATAAAATAGTATCAATTATCTTCCTTCTGGTTCCTTTGTTCTTGTATGTCTTCATCTCTAATAGTCCGAAGGAACCCCGGTACCGAAGGTACCTCCCCCGCTACCACCTACCGGTAGTGGAACAGGGTGTTAATCAAAAAATTTCTCCCTAAGTGGATTTTGTCGATTAACAAGTATAAAACAATCTTGCATTGCTGACTCCACCATGGAAGCCAAATATGTAGCCGCTTATGAAGCTACTAAAGAGGTTGTTTGGCTCCGCAAGTTCTTAAGTGATCTAGAAGTTGTTCAAGATCTGGATAAGCCCATTACACTTTAATGTGATAATAGTGATGTTGTGGCTAATTCCAAAGAACCAAGAAGCCACAAAAAAGGGAAGCATATAGAGAGAAAGTATCATCTCATTAGAGAGATAGTGTAGAGAGGAGATGTGATCGTCACCAAGATAGCCTCACAGGACAATCATGTTGATCCATTTACGAAGACCTTACCGGCTAAAGTGTTTGCAGGTCACCTAGAAGGTTTAGGGTTACGAGATATGTCTCCTATGCTTTAGTGCAGGTGGGAGATTGTTGGGGTTTATGCCCTAAAGTTTGTAATTTGTAAATGGAATGTTAACATAAATAAAAGAATAGTTTAATTCATTCTTCTTATGTCATATATTGTGTATAACTTGTGCATTTAACATCCAAGATTGCCGGATGTAATCTCGAACTGTGTATATGAATGTCATATACAGATGGATACAGTAAGAGACGTGCAATCTAAAGAGTCCGTAGATAGCAAATAAAGTTGGGTACTTTATTTGTGGTTAATCTACAGCTGCAATCCATTTCGTAGCATTCGGTAATCCTATCCTGGATCATTCATATGGAGATATGAGAATGGAAGCACCTTGTATGATGTGATCATATAGGACTGGGCTATGATCTATATGAATCTGTCACTAAAATCCGTTTAACGATGAGATTCATATATATCAACTAATGATGGCTATATGTGGGTGATCTTAATCCTGAGTGTCTTATCGACTACTTCAAGTTAGATCGTGGTCTTTGATATACCATGGGTGAGGTCGGAGTTGCATTCCTGATCAATATGCTTCGTATATTGGGATCACGGTTTGCTTGTGGCTGGAAAGGTTTGTACACAATAGTGGAATCCACTCCTTCTTGCGAGAAGTAGATGGTAGTTCCCTTAAGGGATGATTCGGGACTTGAACAATATGAGCGCTCTCCTGATTCTGTGAGGAATATATGTAGGATTTATTGTTCATTAGAGAATCAATGGTACTTAATGGAAAGATATAATTACAGAGGTATAACGGACATTATGACCTAGCTCTAATTATGAACTACTTATGGAGGATTATACCATATGTAATAGCTATATCGATGGACACCGAAAGTTATTGATTTGTGTAAAAACATCTACAGTTGAAATAGTACAGCTTTGGGTTTTTAGTGGAATAACACCGGAGTTAATAATCATGAAATATTAATTTAATCATGAAATATTAATTAAAGAGTTTAAATAATTATTTTTAATGATTATTGGAGCTCAAAATATTGTGGGTCCATTAGGTCCCCTTGCTAGCCCGATCATTTTAGGTAACAAGGGTCACGGTTAATTAATTGGATTGTCCATTTAATTGTGTTACGAAAGTGATATGTATTTATTCAAGAATTAATTGAATAATGAGATTATTTAATTAATGAATAATGGTGATTGAATAAATTAAATAATAAGATTATTTAACTATGTTATTAATCACTAAATGGAGGGTGTTAATTGATATTTGATTTTGAATGAAATAAGATAATATGATTATTTTATTTTATTAAATTAAATATTTAATTTTGAATTTAAAGAGTTTGAGTTCAAATCAAAAACATAATTTATATTTTTAAAGATATCAGATATCTTAAAAGATTTAATTAATTAGTTTTATAAATATATATTATATATATGATATATGTTTTTGGAAACTCTAACACAACACTAAAATACATACGATGAAAAGAGTTTTGAGCATTCAGAGAAAAGAAAAAAATAACCTAGAAGTGTTCTAGGGTTCGGCCAAAAAGAAAAAAAATTGTTTTTTTTTCTTCTTCTTCTCTCTATATTCTCCTGTTGTTCCTGAGTACCGTGAGGCGCCTACACGCCGTTACCAATTCTGGGAGATAGTCAGGAAGATCAAGTGGTTCAAACCAGGAGCGTATCGTATTAAAGAGAAAGAGCCTCCTACGTAGGTATGAAGAATATTGTTTCTTCTCTTCTCTTTTATGTTTTGATTTCGATTTATTTTGTTTTTAATGTTCCGAAAAATAGATCCTAGGGTTTACTGGTCGCAGTTTCAATATTTCATTGAAATAATTTTTTTTTAAAGTTCTTCTGTTGCGCAATCGGTAATCTGGGTCCCTACAGATTCGAGCTAGATAATAAGGCCGATCGGATCAAGATGTCCAGTCAGGGTTAAGTAACTGATCGGGGTAAGTAAAATCTAGTCGGGTTTGATAGCTGGTAGGCTGAGTGACATTTGGAAAATGTTAAGTCCAGAGTGATCACGATTTAAACGGGCAGAAAAAGAGTCTCACTCAAACAAGGCACATTCAAGATACACTCTGATAAGGAAACAAATTTCCTTATAGATATCAGAGTCCAAATATGGCAAGAGATCTAATTCATTCAATGCACAGAATACGAGAAACAGGAAAAAAGGATTAATACGACTTCAGCAAGTTAAAGTCTTAAAATTACGTACTTTTTCCTTACTTGTAAATGAAAGATTAGGGTTCTGTGCACATATAAGTAGACCCTATAACCCTAAAGCATTGTTACTAGGTTGCTAGTTAGTGATAACTTGTTGGACGCGTGGTAGATTTTACTTAATCCAAAAATCATGGTCAACACATATTGAATTCGAAGCTAATTAAAAAAAAAGCCATGGAAGAGACATACATGTGAGTTCAAACTTGATGAAGCAAAAAAGAATGGGTTAAAGACGATATTTCAGTACCAACGCAAGTAGACAAGTCAGAACACTAGACCGAAACATCAATGAGCTAGACAAATAATCGATTGAAGTGGATGTTTGGAAAAAAAATCGATTGAAGAGTTTGAGCTAGTAAAAAAGAAAAGTTCACAAGAGTTTTTGAGCTAGTAAACAAGAAAAGTTCAGAAGATAGCGTTGGGAAGGAGAAGAGTTGGATTTGGAAAGGAGAAGAAGTGTTTCTGTAGGTTTAAATAAAATAGAGCTGGATTTGGAAATGAGAAGAAAACAGCGTTGGGAAGGAGGAAAATTAAAAACGGTAACTATTAGGTTTTGTGAAGAACAAACGGTAATGAGGTTTTGTGACCTGCTAAGAAGGTAATATTAGGATGCATAGGGAATCATAATAACTTTAAAACATAACCATTAGATGTGAAAGTTGGACAACTCAAGGGTCAAGATTAGATGAGCTGGATCTTTTTTAAAAGGTGTATAGAAACACTAGTGTTCTATAGATTATCCCATATATATATATATATATATATATATATATATATATATTTATGAAATACTAATGGGTCGTTTGGTATGGGAAAATCTTTGTATGGAAATGAGAATCTGATAACATTCCCTTGTTTGTTACCAGTTTTGAATTTTTTTAATCCCAGGAAAGTGATTACCCCCCTCCACGGGGGTAATGTAAAACCCACCCCAATATGTGGGTTTCACATTACCCTCCATCTAATTCCTGTTGTGGGATCCACACTAAAATAAAAAATAAAAAAATCTTCACCTTCTTTGTACATAAAAGCTGGAAAAAAAATCATCAAACCCCACCATTGAAAAATAAAATTCATTATCTCAACCCTACATCTTCAAATCATCAAACATCATCCAACCATCATCAATCCACCAAAAAAAACAAAATTCAACTTCATCAATCCACACAAAAAAAATATCATCTTCATCTTCCTCAACTTTTATACCCCATCACATCTTCATCAAATCCACCAAAATAAGAAAAAAAATTAAAAAATTCTGATGTTCATCAAGAACAAAGATGGAGTCGATCTTTATTAATTACCAAGATTACCACCCATCTCTAGTTTTTCAGTTTTATCTTTTTTTTTTAACATTTTTCAATTTATCTTATTTATAAATTTTTTAAATCACCTTTAAAATTAATTTTGGTATGTTTTTATGTTTAAAGACAAAAAGATTCTCATGTGCAGCCAAATACAATTATCTAATATTCCCAGGAATCTGACACAACATTCCAATCTACAACCAAACACTGGTATACAGGTTTCCCAGAAATCATATTATTGTATCTAACTTTCTTAGAAATCAAAAAACTTTGATTACCTCATACCAAACGGCCCTTAATAATTATCAAGTGCGGGATCTTAGAAGTTTCTTTTACATGAGATTATGATTTATGTAACATTACAAAATCGAATCCTACATAAAAAATGTACCGGATTCCGTGTTGATTAATTCATCTATGGAAGACTATATGTATTGTTTGGTATGAATTTTTATAGCGTCCAAGGAGGGGTGATTTTTTTCCGAATAAAAGAAAGCTTTTCTAATTTATTCTTTTTTTAGGACCTGTTTGGCACACCAAATTGGACTAGGATTGAATAATTTTAGTCTCAGAGTGTGTTTAGTATGGCTTTTCAAGTAGAGTTTTTAGAGTATATCTTTTTGTAGTAGAGCTTCAAATAGATAGAGCTTCTAACAAAAAATGCTTTTGGTTGTGTAAATTACAAAAAAGGTGTTCACAATGTATTTTTTTGAAATGACTTTTGCTTATATAAATTACAAAAATGGTGTTGACAATGTATTTATAATGAAAGAGTTGTATGGGCATTTGAGACAATTCATATGTTTTAAAAAAAACTCAAAAAAAGTTTTTTGGAAAAACTCAAATTTTGGGTTCTCTAAATAGACATAAAATGGCTTTTATAAATGATAATTAAGACAATTCATACATTAAAAAAATTGTTTTGATTTTTGCCAAACAACTAAAAAAAAAATTCAAAATAGCTTCTAGCATTAAAAAAACGCTTTTGATCCTTATAAAAACCATACCAAACACACTCAATCCGATGTTTGGCGTTGTTTTGGAAGATGTGATTACGAGTCCCATAAACAAAATAATCTCATACAGATGGGATATAATAATACCCTAGCTTTATTAGTCCTATGACTATTTATATGTGGACCCACCATATTTAATTCATCTCTCTTTTACACCACCAACCCCACCATTCCACCAAACCCACCGTTTCTCTTTCGCCTCACCTTATCTTTCAACATATCTCAACCTTTCTCCTCATTCAACACTGTTCTTTCATCAAATTTCGACCGATCTTCAACTTCAATATTTTTTTCTTTTGTACATCAAAGACACCTTCAAATATCATTCTCAAGTTTATATTTTTGTTTCTATTTTTGTGAAATCGCCAATCAATTGTTTCGAAGTTTTGTGAAGTTCAATTTGTGTTAGAGTGGAGGATTTGAGTGTGTTGATTGATAATCTTTGTTTGTGAAGATTGATGATCTGGGCTGGATATTGATGATTTGGGTTTGTTAAATTGATGAAGGATATGTGTTTGGATCTGGGTTGATGAATAATTTTTCGATCTGTGTTTATTTTATCAAAATAATGTGTTTATTTTATCGAACCAATTTTTCGATCTGGGTTTATTGATGAAGATTGATGATTATTGATGATCTAGGTTTGTCAATTTTTGGATTCAGGTTTATCGAAATAATGTGTTTATATTATCAAATTAAAAAACATTATTATATTTTCCTTTTAATAGAAATTATTATATTTAATCAAATCTTATGTTTCACCAAATAAAATATGGTATTAATTCAGTCAAGTATCATGTTTCTTCAAGCACAACATAATATTAATTAAGTTCAGTCTAGTCTAGTCCAATCTCTTCTAATCTTAAACTCATATCAATTCAATCCAATCTCGAGTACCAAACGAGGCCTTATTTCTTTGGTTGCACACTATTGGGTATTTTTTTCTTAATGATTTTAATGATTTTTTTTAAACATATTCTAATGAATTTCATCATTTAGGTTTAAGTTCAAGAAGTTTAAATTATATTTCTATAAACGCTTGCAATTTATTATTGAGAATTTAAAGTTTTTTTTTTTGTTAACACTTTTTAACAACTTTATTGTTATACATTTATTTTATTTTTGTTATGAATACAATCAATCAAGAAGAGAAAAGCATCAAAGAAGACTTAATGTATCTCAATTAGGTTGGCACCCCACAAGCCTCTCATCATAGGATTTGGATCATCTGCTGATCTAATCTTTTTCCTGACATTTTTAAAGCATGTGATTCGTTGTTGATAAAGTGGTTATGAAAACAAATCACATCTTAATCACTCATTCATTGCAATGCTTATGTGTCATGAGATTATGTGAGGTTAGGAAAAAGATCAGATTAGCAGAGAATCCAAATTCCTCATCATATAGTTAATATTAAATTTATTAATTATTGAATTCTTGATATTATTAATAAATAATTAATTAAAAATACTAATTATATTTTGATTAAAAAAAACAAAATGACTAAATATATATATATATATATATATATATCAGTGCATTGCATGTGAACCACTGATTATAGAGAAATTTTGACAAGTGCATACACTTTGAGTCAAAGTATGTAAATCTAATGGTCAACATCCAATGCACTGATGATGTTATACCAGAGCGTACTCACTTGAAAATTTCTCTATAGAGAAAAAAAAACAAAGCAAGATACTTGAAAATATTTTCTCAATTAATGAGTTTGATTTTAATTAAATCACCATCAATTATAAAGATGGTTATTATCTCTATTAATCACTTAAGTAAACTCTTAGGTTTCCAATACCATTAATAAATAAAAACTCTCCAATTTCACTGCTACTACGTAGATGAACAGATTCATTAATTTTTCGTAAACGATCAACTTATATATGTACAAACCATAGCATAAATTTAACATTTGATTGCTCACGGTACTTCAAACAAGTGACTGGTGAAAAACAGGAATGTATTTCTACTCAATGTCTCAAAAATGTAACAGATTCCATTTCAGAATGAACTAAACAAAAAAGACTATAAAATGAACTCCATAAGAGAAAACTGGTTTCGAGACTAGCAAATAATACTCCCCCGTTACTCATTTCTTCTTTCCACCCTTGGCAGCATCTCCGGCCTTGGTCTTCTTTACACCACGGATCTTCTTTGATTTATTCTTCCTTTCCTTTAGCTGCTTCCTCGACTTCTCTATCTTGGTATCAAGTCCATTCCTGATAAGCCTGCACTTGGGCTCGTACTTCTTTGCATTCTCAATCGAATCATAAATCAATCCAAATCCAGTAGATTTACCACCTCCAAAATGAGTACGGAACTTGAATACGAAGATTGAATTTGGTTCATTTACTTAGTACATCCTTCCCAACTTCTCCTTCAGCTCAGCCTTGTAAATATTGACCCTTCCTGGATGAAGAACATCAATGACAAATAGCTTCCTGGAGGGAGGCGGTTTGTCATGAACTTCCAGGTGCGAACTGTTAGCACCTTGTCTGCCATGGTTGCGTTAAAATCCTGCTGAAGCCCTAGTCAGAGAGATTGTGCAATGCGTTGACTAGGCTCAGAGACGAGTTACAGCAGCTCAGCATGTGTTTATATATATATATATATATATATATAAACACATGCAAGCAGAAATGTTTTATTTCGCAAACTATTTTCAATCTTTTGTAAGAGTTGATCGGTAGGAGGAGGCCGATCTATTCTACATCCCCTATATTTTTAGATTAATTAGATTTTTTCTTGACATTATATAATATTTCTATGTAGATCGCAAGCTATCATATGTCAACAAAAAAAAAAAGATGACGGACAGGCGAGGACGATGACTAAGAAGCCGCCTATGAATACAATGACATTTCTGGTGAGGTTTCGGTCGAAAATCAACAATGCGAACATGAATTTAAAGTCTCTTTGGATCCAACGTAGGCGCCGACTCTTCTCGAGGAATTCAAGTGGTGGAGAGTCAAAAAGCTTTGTAATGAAGTTAAAAGAGGTAATGCGGTGATGAAATACCATTTGAAGAACTGGCTTTTATTTACGACTTTCTCATAAATAAAATTTCACGTTCGTTTCCTTTTTAAGTTGCTCAAATTTCAAATTCACATGCTCAATTTATTATATTTTTCAAACTGTTGTTTTTGTTTCTTTGGGTTTTAGCGTTTGGCGATTCATGCTTTTTTATAAGGATATTCAGTGGTTGTTTCTGCATCGACAAGCAGAGGAAAATCTTTGATTGCCGATGCTGCAGCACTTGCCACAGTGGCTGGACGACATCTTATATTCTACATGACCTTCTTAAAGCATTGTCTTTTTTTTTTTATCTTTTTGAAAGAAAGAGGAAGAAAAAAAAAGATTTGTTGGGTTTATGATTAAGAATCGTCTGCGGTTTTGCTTGCCATGAAGTGTCTGGCTCGCTGGTTTGTGTGGGTTGTCCTATTGTTAGTTGCTTGGGTTTTTTGCTGGTGTTCTGTTTTTCGTTTTGTGCTTTTGTTTGTTTCAGGTCTTGGTGCCTTTCTTTTCTTTGTGGGGGCTCTTTTGCATTGTTGTTGTCCGATATGGGTTTTGCCTCTGTTTGGGGGTGTGGTCTTCATTGTTAGGAAGTTGAATTTAAATATCTTTTGTATTTAGTAATAGATAATCATAGTATATTATCTTTCCAATTGTAATGCCTAACTTGTAGCTAGACACCCTGTAATTTAGTTTCTTGTTCCTGACTTGTAAGAATGATTTGTATTCTCATTGCTGTACAAATACATGACCTGATATCAATAATATTCATCTAGCAAAATATATCTCTTTCATCTTTTCATGGTATCAGAGCAGAGTTGAGATCTTGATTCATCACTGCTCATCACTGCACTCAAGTGCAGTATTCTTTTTAGTCATCATGTCCAACGATCAAGCACCACCAACAATTAACACAGGCAAGGAGATTGTCGTTCCTACCACTTCTGCAGATCTTTCAAAGGAAAATATCTCAAATCCCTACTTCACTCATCATTCAGATCATCCGGGCTTGGTTTTGGTTTCCAAACCTTTGAACGGAGACAATTATTCTACCTGGAAAAGGGCTATGACTTTGGCCTTAAATTCCAAAAATAAACTAGGCTTTGTCAATGAATCAATCAAAGCCCCTTCAGAAGAAACTGATCCCGAAGGTTATGCGACTTGGTCTCGGTGTAATGATATGGTCCATTCCTGGATCATCAACGCTCTCACTCCGGAAATTTCAGATAGTGTGATTTATTATTCTACTGCTCATGAAGTTTGGGAAGATCTCCGTGAACGATTCTCTCAAAGCAATGCTCCTCGCATCTTTGAGATTCAGCGAGATATTGCTTATCTTAGACAAGAACAACTCTCGGTCTCTATCTACTACACAAAATTGAAAAGTTTGTGGGATGAATTAGCTTCCTACAATGATGCAATCCATAGGGCACAACAAGATCAGCAAAAACTGATGCAATTTCTGATGGGATTGAATGACTCTTACAGTGCTATTCGCGGACAGATTCTGCTGATGAATCCACTCCCTTCAGTTCGACAGGCATATTCCTATGCTTCTCAAGAAGAAAAGCACGCCTCCTGAGTTCAACACATGCTGCAAATGACTCTACCAACAATGCAGCTATGGCGGTTCGAAGCAAACCCAATCCAGTCAAGTATGAGCGATCTAATCGTCCATATGGATCACAAGAATCACAATCGCAAGAGAGGCAGCCAGAAAACTTCAGGCAAGACAAACGCCGACCTGGTGCAAGCGCTGGAAGAGGACGCCCCAATTGCTCACACTGTGGAGAAATGGGACATTGGGTCCAGACATGTTATGAGTTGAATGGATATCCATTGGGCCATCCAAAGGCTAAATTTAACTCAGGCCCAAGAGGATACAACAACAAAACTAGGCCTACAGTGAATAATGTTGCAGAGGGGTCTTCTAAGATTGATAGCAGCCAAGTTATTGGGATTTCAGAGGAACAGTTGAAACAACTTTTGTCACTTGTTAGCAAAAATGACGATTCTGTCTCTCAGGCTAATGCTGTGACCAAGCCAGGTTTGTCTAAAATCGCTTCCCGCAATTGGATCATTGATAGCGGGGCGACGGATCATATTTCTTCTTCATCTACATTATTTTTTCGCAAAAATAAAAATTGCTCGTTACCTCCTGTATTGTTACCTAGCGGAGATAAGGCTAATATTGTAGCAAAAGGATCGTTGCCTCTGAACTCTGTCTATTATTTGCATAATGTGCTATGTGTTCCTACTTTCAAAGTTGATTTGATATCAGTTAGTCGCCTGACGAGAGGCCTGAATTGTTCAATAACATTTTTCCCTTATTGGTGTATTTTGCAGGATCTGGCTACGAGGAGGATGATTGGTTTGGGTAAACAACGTGACGGTCTATATTATTTGACGGCACTTGCGACGAAGAATTCTGTCAACATCTCATCCTTACCCACAAAACAGCCGACCTGCAATCTCACCATCTCATCCACAGATCTCTGTCATAATCGCTTAGGCCATGCATCATCTCCTCGTTTAAGTTTCATTGCCAAGAATTTTTAAAATTTTTCAATTCAGTCAAATAATGCTTGTCATGTATGTCCTTTGGCCAAGCAAAGTCGTTTACCTTTCAGTCCTAGTGTAATTTCTTCAATAAAACCTTTTGAAATAATTCATTCTGATATTTGGGGTCGTTATCGATACCCTTCTTTTTCTGGTGCTCATTATTTTCTTACTATTGTGGATGATTTTACGCGTTTCACATGGATATTTTTAATGCGACATAAAAATGAAGCACAGTCACTTTTAAGAAAAAATTTCAGTTTTGTTCGAACTCAGTTTGAGTCTCCCATAAAAAATTTTCGAAGTGACAACGGTGGTGAATTTATCTCCCTACGTTCTTTTTTTCAAGATCATGGTATCATTTTCCAACATTCTTGCGTTTACACGCCTCAACAAAATGGGGTTGTGGAACGTAAACATCGTCACATTTTACAGGTGGCTCGAGCTTTGAAATTTCAAGCTCAACTCCCTACCCAATATTGGGGGGAATGTGCCCTTACCCCTGTCCACATAATCAATCGATTGCCCTCTCCGGTTCTTTCTTTTAAAACTCCTTTTGAGCTTCTCTACTCAAAACCACCATCTTTTTCTCATCTCCGTGTCTTTGGTTGTTTAGCTTATGCCACTAATGTCCGTGTGTCACACAAATTTGATCATCGTTCCATTCCGTCGATTTTTATTGGCTATCCCGCTGGACAAAAAGCACACAAATTGTTTGATTTGTCAACTCACAAAATTTTCACCAGCCGCGATGTCAAATTTTATGAAACTTTCTTTCCTTATGCATCTACCAGACCCATTCCTCCATCTCCAACAGTGACTGGCCCAATTCCTCTTGTGGCCCATGATATCCCTGGGCCCAATTCCTTTTCTCCTACACCGGCTGATACTCTGTCAACCACTGTCACGCCTCCCACTTTACCAAATCCTTTCTCTGCGTCCCCTTCTTCTCCCTCGCCAGAGCCATCCCACACGTCCTCTTCACCCCCTCATTCGCCCGCTCCGTCGTCGGATCCCTCGTCGATCCCTCTTCTGCCTTCTCCTTCGTCTGATCCCTCGTCAGATTCCATTCTGCCTTCCCCATCACCTACTCATGTCCCTGACCCTGTTCCTCTTCGTCGCTCCAGTCGCCAGACTGGTCCGCCGGTCAAGCTCAAGGATTTTGTCTGCAGCAATGTTTACTCCGACCAATCAATCTCATTCTCGCCGGCTCCAGTCAAGGGTACTCGTTATCCTCTGGCTAACCATGTCTCATATCACAGATATATGCCTCACTACAGGTCTTTTGTTGCTCAACTCGGTCTGATTGCGGAGCCTAGGTCTTATTCGGAGGCCATTGTTCATCCTGAGTGGCAAGAAGCCATGCATTCTGAGTTGCGGGCTCTTCAGGCCAACGGCACCTGGACTCTTACTCCACTTCCGGCAGGTAAAACTCCCATTGGCTGCAGATGGGTGTATAAAATTAAGCTCCGTTCTGATGGGTCTGTTGAGAGGTACAAAGCACGTTTGGTCGCCAAGGGTTTCACTCAACTGGAGGGAATCGATTATCAGGATACGTTTTCTCCTACTGCCAAGATTATTTCGGTTCGCTGCTTGCTCGCTTTAGCCGCAGCTCGGGGATGGTCTCTGCATCAAATGGACGTTAACAACGCCTTTCTTCACGGCGATCTGACTGAGGAAATCTATATGTCTCCGCCGTCTGGGCTTCTGCGACAAGGGGAGGACAACTTGGTATGTCGCCTACATAAGTCGCTGTACGGTTTGAAACAAGCTTCTCGCCAATGGTTCGCCAAGTTTTCAGAGGCTATTTGCTCTGCTGGTTTCGTTCAATCTCGGGCAGATTACTCTTTGTTCACCAAAACACAAGGCAAGCTTTTTACTGCTCTTTTAATATATGTTGATGGCATTCTAATTACCGTAAATGATCCTGTTAGTATTGCTGCCACTAAGAAATTCCTACATAGTCATTTTAATCTTAAAGACCTTGGTAATCTAAAATACTTTCTTGGTATTGAAGTTTCTGCTTCTAAGAAAGGGATTTTTATCTCTCAACGCAAATATGCATTAGAAATTATTGAGGATGTAGGTTTGTTAGGTGCAGCCTCAATAGATACTCATATGGAACGAGGCTTGAAATTATCAGACAAGAGTGATTTGCTCAAAGATCCGAGCAGATATAAAAGATTGGTTGGTAGATTAATTTACTTAACTGTCCGATATTTGAAAGGTGCACCTGGCCAAGGCTTATTTTTTTCTGTGAATAGTGATTTCAGATTAAGGGCCTACTGTGACTCGGATTGGGCAGGTTGTCCACTCACTAGGAGATCCACCACAGGTTATTGTGTCTTTCTTGGACCTTCATTGATATCCTGGAGGTCAAAGTGACAGAAAACGGTTTCTCTTTCTTCTGCCGAGGCTGAATATCGTGCAATGACAGGAGCCTGCTGTGAGTTGACATGGTTACGTTTTCTATTGAGGGACTTGGGACTAACACATCATGAATCTGCTTTGTTATTTTGCGACAACAAGGCCGCCTTACACATTGCAGCCAACCCAGCTTTTTCATGAGCGAACTAGACACATTGAGATGGATTGCCATTACATTAGAGACAAGATCCAAGATGGTTCAGTGATTACAAGATATGTAAGTTCAGCACATCAGCTAGCAGATATCTTGACCAAGCCTTTGGGCAAAGAGAATTTTGTTCCTATGATTCACAAGTTAGGAGTGCAGGATATCCACTCTCCAACTTGAGGGG
The DNA here is from genome assembly GCA_033220585.1 of Dipteronia sinensis. Classification (NCBI taxonomy): domain Eukaryota; kingdom Viridiplantae; phylum Streptophyta; class Magnoliopsida; order Sapindales; family Sapindaceae; genus Dipteronia; species Dipteronia sinensis. The sequence continues at coordinate 58,468,958 of CM065638.1, read as the reverse complement.
GAGTGTTAGGAAGTTGAATTTAAATATCTTTTGTATTTAGTAATAGATAATCATAGTATATTATCTTTCCAATTGTAATGCCTAACTTGTAGCTAGACACCCTGTAATTTAGTTTCTTGTTCCTGACTTGTAGGAATGATTTGTATTCTTATTGCTGTACAAATACATGACCTGATATCAATAATATTCATCTAGCAAAATATATCTCTTTCATCTTTTCATTCATGGCCTTTATAATATTATAAGCTATTCAAAAAAAAATGATTAAGAAGATTCTTTGTTGATGTTCATTTCTTTTTTCATAACTATGTTTTGCATATCGTTCTTTGATTAATTTCGATGTCTTTATTGTATAGGGAGACATTTGGTGATAGTAATGTTGGTTTTCTTTCTGTACAATTTGGTATTTGGGAGAAAAGAGAAGAAGAGAATTTGTGAATTTTTCTGTTTATCTTGAATAGAGAATTACAAATATTTATACAACTAATACAAATGAAAAAAGGGAAACTAACTTAATTACAATTGATTCTAGTCAACTATCCTAATTAAGAGAAAATCTTCAATAGGACAGTTTCATATTCATTTGGTGAGACCGTCCAATGAGATTGCACCATTTAATTGTTTAATAGTACATATTGGGATTGCACAATTTATCTCGAGAACGTAAATATGTACTATTAAACAATTAAATGGTGCAATCTCATTGGACGGTCTCACCAAATGGATATGAGACCATCCTATTGAAGATTTTCTCCCTAATTAATATTGATTGACTCTAGTTAATTATCCTAATTAATATTGATTGATATTACATAATAAATACCAATGAATACCCGTGATACTTGACAATAATCAACGAGATTCTTTCCTTTAATACCCCCCCTCAAGTTGGAGCATGAATGTCAAGAATGTTCAACTTGCGAAGAAGTGTGTGAAATGATGTTTGAGCCAACGCATTAGTAAATATATCTGCAATCTGATTCTCACTAGACATGTAGGCCATTTTGATTTCTCCTCGGCCAATACACTTCTGGACAATATGACAATCAATCTCAATGTGCTTCGTCCTTTCATGAAAAACCGGATTAGCAGCAATGTGCATGGCTGCTAGGTTGTCACGGTATAAAGTGGTTATTTGTGGATGGTTGATGCGTAAATCTCGCAATAAATATCTCAGCCAAGTTAATTCACAAGTGATGGATGCCATAAACATGTACTCTGCTTCAGCTAAAGATTTGTACATCGTAGTCTGTTTCTTACTTTTCCAAGAAATTAGAGCTTTTTCAAGAAAAACACAATAACCTATTACTGATCGGCGTGTTATAATGTCTCCGGCCCAATCCGCGTCATAACATCTAACTAAATTCAAATCGCCTTTAGATGGAAAAAATAACCCTTGAACTGGTGAACTCTTCAAGTACCGAAGCAAGCGGTGAACTACGTCAAGATGAGGTCATCTAGGCTCCTACATAAACTGCCTAAGTGTGTTAACCGAAAAGAGATTTTTGGTTATGTGATGGTTAAGTTTATCAACTTTCCCACCAATCGTCGATAATGTGTCGGATCTTTGAGTAAGTCACCATCGGTAGAAGTGAGCTTCAAAGATTGTTCCATGGGGAATTCAGCAGGCTTTGAACCCAGCAATCTTGCCTCTTGAAGAATGTCGAGAGTACACTTGTGTTGATTGATAAAAATACCCATTCGAGATTCAGATATTTCAACCCCAAGAAAATATTTCAACACCCTTAAATTCTTCAACTTGAAGCAAACCAAAGAAAAGTCTTCACATAATTGATAGCATTAGGATCATTCCCTGTTACAATCACATCATCAACGTATAAGAGGATGGTTGTAAAAGAGTCTTTACATACCTTTATAAAGAGAGAATAGTCAACCCGAGATTGTTGGAATCCAAACTTGTTGATAGCAGTAAGAAACTTGTGGAACCATGACAGTGAGGCTTGTTTTAACCCATATAAGGATTTTTGGAGTTGACACGAAAATGGTTTCCCCTGTCGATGAAATCCCGGAGAAAGATGCATGTATACTTCTTCGGTAAGATCCTCATGTAAGAGGGAATTTTGGACATTCATTTAATAGAGGCCCCAACCACGAACAGAGGCAATGGCAAGGAGACACCGAAGAGTAGTGAGTTTGGCAACAATAGCAAAAGTTTGTGTAGTCAATGCTCTCTCGTTAAGTAAACCATTTAGCAACTAGATGAGCCTTGTATTGTTTAGCGGTACTCTTTAAGTTATACTTGATCTTGAATACCCATTTGTACATAATGGGATGGTGACTTGAGGGGAAGGGAACTAGAGACGAAGTCATGTTTGCCTCAAGTGTCGTGATTTCAGCCTTCATTGCCTCAATCCATTTGGGATCTGTACAAACCTGCTCATATGTTTCTGGTTCGACCAAGTGAGAAACATTAAAAGAAAAAGTACGACGAGCATGAAAACGATTAGAAAATGACATGTATATTGATAAAGGATGATGCATGCTTGATTTAACGAGAAGAGACGAGTCTGAAGCAGGCAGAGTATGATGGATTTGATAAAATCGGAGGTGTGCAGGTGTGCCGGTGTACGACTTGGCTAGGTGGATCATCGGAGGACTGTTTCTGCCTATGTCATGGATCCGATTTACCAGTGAGGACTGTCCAGTCTACAAGTGAATTCTGTTTCGAAAGGAATTATTGTCTCGGACAATCTAATAGGTTCAGGACTGGCTGTTTGAGACTCGTTTTGTGGTGTTTATGGGTTGTTTTGTGGTGAACTTGGTTCATTTGGTATAAGGTAAGATATGGATGTGCCATTGATGATGTCTATAGGTATTGGAAGTGTGGGAAGGTTATTTGGATCAGAATGTGGTTTAGTGGTATATGGGAAAGTGTTTTTATGGAAGATAACATCTCAGGAGATAATGAGTTTCCTATCATCTAAATCATAGATAAGATACCTTTTTTGCCCTAACGGATACCCAAGGAAGACGCAACAATGTGCACGACTATCAAACTTATGAGTAGATTGTAGGTTTGTGGCAAAACATAAACAACCGTAGACTCGTAGGTGGGAGTTGGAGGGTGACTTTTCGTGTAATCGCTCTAATGGTGTTTTGTTGGATAATAGTGGTGTGGGTAAGCGATTGATGAGGTAGCAAGCTGTTTGGATATGTTCCCCCCAAAATTTTAAAGGTAAGCTGGCTTGGAAATGTAATGATCGTGCTATATTTAAGAGATGGTGATGCTTACGCTCCACAGCCCTATTTTGTTGGGGCATTTAAGTCCAAGATCTTTGGAAATTTGTACTATTGTCATTGAAAAAGATTTTTTAAGGAAAGAACCCCCCCCCCCCCCCCCCCCCCCCCCCCCCCCCCCCCCCCCCACACACACACACACACACCCACACACCCACCAACCACCCATTGTCAGACCTAAAAGTTTTAATCTTACGATTGTATTGCGTTCTAACCTAAATGAAAAAGTTCTTAATGATTGGTTGAGTTTCGGATTTGTAACGCATAAGATAAATCCAAGTGTATCAAGAATATCATCCACAATAGTTAAAAAATTGAGCCCCGGAATAAGAATATATTGTGTTTTGGTCCCCAAATATCGCAATATATTAAATCAAAAAGTTCATGACTTGAAATACTACTGTTGGAAAATGGTAAACGAGATTGTTTGGCAAGAAGACAAACATCACAAAATGTATGAGAATCAAAAGAAATATCTGGAATAGTTTTAGATAATAACTGAAGAGTAGTGGTGAAAGGATGCTCGAGACGTCTATGCCAAAGGTTGGAGGTGGTGTGGATGGTGTTGGATGAGGGTGGACTCCGGTTTTCCGTGAGATAGTAGAGTCCATTACTCTGCCACCCTAATCCAATCGTTTTCCTCGTAGTTAAATCATGCATCACACAAAAATCAAGGTATATTATCACATGGCAACCTAAGGCTCGTGTAAGTTTGCTAATAGAGAGCAAATTCACTTTGAAGTTTAGGACATATAGCACATTATCAACAGTCATATCATTGCATAATTTCATGGATCCAATGGATTTAATTTCAGCATGTCCTCTATTTGGCAATTGTACATAGGTATATTTATAGGCAAATTTATTTGTAATGGGTGGATTTGTAGACATATGATCGGTGGCGCCACTGTCTATTATCCACGATCTATTTGCATAGATAGATGGGAAATTGGTACCTGAAGTATTGATAAGGGATTCAGTGTTACCGGTCTCCCTACGAAGAAGGGTCATGATTTGGTCATACTCATTCGCAGTAAATTGTTTTGTCTCTAGCATCTCTTCATTCAAAATGGCTAAGAGTTTGTGGATTTTCTCCCAATTGGTTTGACATATTTGCCATGTAACTTTTGTCCAAGGGGAAATCCATGAAGAAAATAGCAGCAGTCGATTGTGTGGCCATTCATGTCGCAATGGGAGCAGTGGAGGTCTTTTCGGCTTCTTTCCGATCAACCGATTAAAGTTACTTCCGGTCGACCGATTCTGTGGTTTTGGCTCGGACCAGTGGACGGCATGGTGTCCAGTGATGTCTCGCTTAACGGCTACTACAACTTGTCTCTCGTGTTGCAGGACGAGGGCATAGACCTTTCAGGTGTCGGGAAGAGGATTCATCATGAGTATGGATCAGCAAACCGTGGAAAATGAATCATTCAACCCCATAAGGAATTGTATAACCCTTTCATTCTCTTCTCTTTCAGCAAGGCCCTTGAGAGCTCCACAACTGCAGGTGATTAGGTCATGGTAGGAGGCCAATTCATCCAAACCCATCTTCATCTTTATGTAGTAAATTGAGACATATTGTCGGTGCTCTACGATCTCTTGCTGGATTTGATAGATTCGGGAGTCATTTCCTTGCGTGAATCTATCATGTAAATCGTTACAGACATTGATCGCATATTCTGCATAGATAACACTACTAGCAATATCAGAATGAACAGAATTGAGGATCCAGGAAAGTACCATATGATTACAACGTTCCCATATAGGAAATTTGGCATCGGTTTTTGCTGGTGCCTTGATTGTTCCATTGATAAAGTCGAGTTTGTTCTTGGCACTTAGAGCTATTCACATTCCGTGACTCCATAGGCTATAATTGTTTCCTTCGAGTAGTTTGGAGACAAGAACCAAACCGGGATGATCGGAATGGTGCAAAGCAAGTGAGTCCGATTGGTTGGTTGTTATCTCCGTTTTCGTGACTCCATCTCCCATAGTTGCAGCGGAAATTATTTTTTCAGAATCTAGAGCTCTGATACCATGTAAAATTTGGTATTTGGGAGAAAAGAGAATGAGAGAATTTGTGAATTTTTTTGTATATCTTAAATAGAGAATTACAAATATTTATACAAATAATACAAATGAGAAAAGGAAACTAACTTAATTACAATTGATTCTAGTCAACTATTCTAATTAATATTGATTGATTCTAGTCAACTACCCTAATTAATATTGATTTATATTACATAATAAACACCGATAAATATCTGTGATACTTGCCACTAATCAATGAAATTCTTTCCTTTAATACTCTCTGCAGTCAACTGAGAAGCTCAAATTTTGATCATGACCAATGACATACCCACGCAACATGTTGTATCAACGGTAGTTTTATACTTCTATCATTGTCATGTTGAAATTTCTAACATCCATTGGGAAGTATCTTGCTGGGTTGCGAAGCATGTTTAGGATTAGTTTTCTATTCTACTTAGAAGTGATTTATTGTTTTGTTTAGGAGAGGATTCCTACAAGTCTAAGACTTGGGCTTATTATAAATACTTATGTAATTATTGTGTGCTGAGTGTAATTATAAATATTGAAAGTCGCAGGGAGATAGACAATGCTTCATTACTATTGTAAACACCTAGATAGTGGATGTTGAGTGCATGTGCACTCTGTTGATGTAGGCTTACACTGACCCACGTAAAATCTTGGGTCTATTTATTTCTTTGTTTTTACGTGATTTGATTGCATTGATGCGTATTCCCTAAGCACATATATCCCTAACACATCTAACTGTATTAAGGTTTATGAATTTTGATTGTGTCTTCTTAATTAATTTATTATTTGTTTAAACTTCTAAATTTAGTTATATGAGATTCGAAGATTATGATGAACAACTATATTATAGGAGTCGATAAAGAGTCTCTCTCGATGACTGTTCTCATCTATGGCCAAGGGGTTGTGTGCCATTCTCCATATCTACAAAGTACAAACAAAACAATTTTACACTTTTTCCCGTAGATGAAGATGGTCTGCACCTGCCCATGGAGGAAAACAATGGTTGTACAACAATGGGATAAGTGGTTGCGTTTCTTTACCACAAATGCTGAGTAGATATGTAATTAGAAATTATGATATTATTAATGGTTTTTCATGAATCAAAACCCTTTAATGGTTGACCTAGTTACTCGAATTGGCCTTATAAATAGCATAAACAAATATCACAAAGTAATTTTAAAATTTAAATTAAATTTTGTGTAACAAAACAATATCATTAAGATATGAATTTGGATTGTCTTCTACATTGCGAAAATAATATAAGTTATTTATTAATTTTTTTATCTTGATTAATCAATGCAAAGATTCGAGATAAAAAGCTTTTTTATAATAATAATGATAAAATCTTAGTGAGTATAATCCAACAAGCTAGCGTGTGTAATTGTTAAAAAAAATTCATCTATAATCGTAGAATGTAGAATCAAAAAGAAAAAACTTAGATCGCGTCCTGTAGCTGTTTTTCAGTCCGTTTTCATTTTTGTTTTTCAAAAACAATTTTGAATTCACGTTTATTAACCTATTTTTATTTTATTTTGAAAAAATAAAAAACAAAATCAGTGTTAACAGTAAAATATTTGAAAAATACGAAATACTTGTTTTTGTTTTTGTTTTTCATTTTGTTTTTCACTTTTTTTTTATAAAAAAAATCACTTAAAATCACTTTTTTTTCATTTTTCTCCTTCTTCTTGAATGATGTCCTGGTCACTGTTCTTCTTCTACTTCTCTTCTTCTTCTTCTTTTTCTTCTTCCAGACTTCTTCTTCTTCTTGGAGCACCCTGATGCCGGCGGAGGTGAGCGACACCGATCTGACTCCAACACCGGAGGACCACTAATCTGCTCTTCAACGCCAGAAGGCTTCTTCTTCTTATCCGATCTGGTTGTCTCTTCCTTTTTCTTCTTTTTTTATTTTTTGTTATACTTTTTTACTATTAGTTATATTTATTAAATTAAATACTTATTTAAGAAATATAATAGAAACGGAGCAGGAGAGAACTCAAATGTGTGTGTATTTTTTATTTCACTCTCTGGGTTTCGCTTTACCATGGTTCCTCCAAAACCACCTTCATTTTCTTCTTGAGCTCATACGGTTTTTAAATTTTGTTTTTTAATTACCCTAGTTAATTTTTTTCATTGTAATTTTATTTGGGTTTTGTTCTTGAAATTGAATTGTGTTTTTGTGTTGATCGATTGTGATGAAGACGAAGTTTATAAGAAATTGATGGATTGATGATTATGTTGAAGGTGAAGATGAAGATAAGGATCGAGTTGATGATGTTGAAGATGAAGAGGAAGATAAAGATGAAGTTTTCATTCTTTTTTTGAAGCTATAAATTCCTTTTTCTTTTTTTTTTCTTTTTTTTGAAGTTATAAATTGATGTTGAAGATGAAGAAGAAGTTTCAGAATTGATGTTGAAGATGAAGACTAAAATACAGTTTTCTTTTAATTGTTTTTGAATAAATATATAACTTTTTTTTGAAAAAAAAGTAATAAATACTTATTTATGATTTAAGAGTTAGTTTTGATAGATTGATTTTTTGATATGTTTTTTTTTTGAAGTAATTTGTGAAGTGTTACTTTTGTTTAATTTATAAATTACAATACAAAAATCATATTGGTTAATTATTTAATCAATCAATTTATAATTGTTATATTATTAAACAAAATGTAAAAACTGATATTTCAATTTTGATAGTTTTCGGATAACCTACCAGAAGCGTTTTTTCCATTTTCATTTCCAAAATACAGCTTTCAGTATATGCTACCAAACTCATTTTCGGATTTCGAAACTGAAACCAAAAACATTGTTTTCATTTTCATTTTTCTTTTCGAAAAACGCTTACAGGACGAACCCTTAGCTTGCATAATTTTTGGATTATACATGCTAAAAAAAATGTAAGACCTCTATCCCAGCATACGTCTGTCGACCTCCATTGGAGGTCAATTGCAGTATATTTCCATTTTGACAATTACAATAAAGTTTTTGGAAATTGAAAATTTTAAAATTCTCATATATTTATACGGTTATTTTTTTAAGGGTTAGATTAAAACAACTTAAATTTGCGATTTAAAATTTTGACTTCAACATCTTAACCACCTATGTGCTTTTAATCCAAGAGTTATAAATATATTCAAATCTCAACCATTGAATTAAGAATACATGGGTGATTGAGATGTTAAAGTCGAAATTTTAAATCATAATTTAAGTTGATTTAGTTTGACTCTTTTTTCAAAGATGGATATATTTATTGTCATTTCTTTCTTCTATGAATAATTGATGGAAACCGAAGTAAATAGTACGACCTGATTTTATGTTTATACATATTCACCTTTTGAACTTAGGCATTAAAAATTATATTGAACAACCTAATAAAAAGAAAATAACAAAACATCGCATGGATGGATGATACACTAGTAATTAATAATTTTCCATTCTTTCCCTATGTATAAAGAATCAAGTGAAGGTCAACAATCCGAATAGCCCTATGCCCCTATTACAACTGTATATTAATTAATGCATAATTTCGACAAAGAATGATTCTCCATTTCTCAGACTTATTTTTGTAGTTGCTTTTAATTTTGACAAAGAATGATTCTCATATTTAAATTTGTAGTTGCATAAAAGCAAGAAAAAGTAGGAGAGTATATATACATATTCTGACTTGCTTGCCTGTATGTGACAATATCTGACTTTCAAAATTCTTGTCTAGTTTTTTTTCTTTTTTTGACAATATCTATAATTCGGGGTCATGTATTTTTTTGAAAGCTTTCGCTATTGGTAGAATTCGAACCGTTGATCAGGGAATCATTTATCGAAACCCTAAACTTGTCCCTCTACCAACTGAATTACGCCACTACCAGCAAATTCTTATCTAGCTGCTGCTAGCTTTATCCTCATTTGATATAGGATTAGGTACTTAGGCTTATTATGAAAACATATGTTTAGTCAAAATGTCAACCTCAATTATATAATTGGATAAAGCATTGTACGTTTAGGATGAAAATGTCAATCTCAATTATTCTGTTCATTAACTCATTCGGACTATATGCAATAATTAATTATAATTAATTCGCTTACATGCAACAATTATTCTTAATAATGGTACGGGATTAAAACAAGATAAAATAGTACTAGAAACTATTAATTGGTGGGTTAGGTCCCAATAAGGTTATTCATTGTTTAAATTGTTTTAAAATCACAACATTGTTTCAAAATCACCATTTTGATAAAATATTGTTCACTTGACAGCCATTCTGTTAAAATCTAACAGAAAGATACCATTATGTATGATATGACAATATTTTATAGGCAATATTTTATATATTTTGATTATTTAATTATATATAAAAATTAATAATTTGATTAATTTATTATTTTTTTGGATAATACTTCCTGTTTATGGGTGACATAAAACTTATTATTATTCTCTGATTAATTTGGGGTGACATCAAAATTGTTTCATGATTAATTTATTATTTAATTATATATATAAAGTAATGATTTGCGTATAAGAATTTATGGGCAATATTTTCTGTTTTATAAAGTAAACATGGTCAAAAAATAGTCAAAATACAAGTAAAAAAACCAGTTTAAAACCTGTTAAAAACCATTTATAAAACCGGTGCAAAACATGTTTTACTATTTTGACCCGTATTCTAATAATTTATGATATAAGCAAACGGACTACAAACAATTAATGGTCAAAGTGGCAACAATTGATACTTTTTTTCTATAAAATGGCTAATTTGAACCATTTTAAAAAATTAATGGTGATTTTGGGACTTCCTCACCAAATCAGTTGCTTTAAATATCACTGACCCTTAAAACAATGTAACTGATAAATAATACATGAATTTGGAGAAAAATTACACCGGTTCTCTCCGGAATATGTATTTGACCCCCTCAAACATAGAGATATTATCAAGATGAATGATTTCCTCTATCCTGGTGAGTAGGGTTGGAATCTTTGTTAGTACGTATAAATCTAATGTTTATGTCATGAAATTTTAAAAAACTCACAAGGCGTACAAATGATTGAGGCCTTAACCAACACCAAATATCAGCCGTCAAAGTATAATTTTGAAGCTTGCTAGAGTCACTTGACCTCATTTTTGGCTTGTTTAATTTGTTTGTTGTAATATTTTACTTCATACTTCTTATCCAGCTTTAGCTTATTCTAATCGTTATAGGATTAAGTAATATGACTTATTTGCAATTATTTTGTTCTTAAATGTATTTTTAATATGTAGATTATATAGACATACATCGACAATATGAGGTTGGTTCGAGAATAAACCCCTCATACGTGCACCACGAGGTTGCGGATTTGAATCCTCCCCCTCTCCAAAAAAATCTCTGAATTAATGTAATACTTCTCAAAAAGTATATATATGTAGATTTGTGACAGCTCTTTTTAATAATAAGTTAGATCCGTACATGCATAATTTAATATAAATCCACTCACCACCACCGCTTGGTGGTAAGAGCCCTGGTTCAAGTTCAAGTCGCTGCCATGTTTATATATATAATGAGCTTGATGAAATCACATCGATATTTATGAATTTTAATCTGAATTTTTTTATGCATCATATATTTAATGAAATGTACATATAAATAAAATTTGAAAATTTTCAATCTTTAGAATTATTTATCCCGATTTTGTTATATATGAAGGCTTCAGAAAAATTGGTGGAATATAGGAAAATTCAAGCAAGATAATTATAGTGCTTGAGAAATTCACAAATTTTATACATTGGTAGATTTCAATGAAATTATCATCCATAAAATAATTTAGATCAAAATTTATACAAATCGATGTGATTTTATCAAGGTTCTAATTGAAAATAAAATAAGTAATCTCTTATGAAAGACTCACTTTATAAATATATATATATATATATATATATAATTGTCAGACTTAAAAGGAATATGCATATATTTAATATTGTATTACACAAAACATCGGATATTTTAAATTATAAAAATAAAATCAACATTTAACCAAAATATTTAAATTATAAAAATATATATTATAGTTTCTCTTGTATAAAACAGTAAACAGTTAAATTAAAAATTAATAATAAATTAAATTAATTTATTGTAGGAGTTCGCACCCCTCCTCCATCTTATGTACTTTTTGAAATAGGTTTTTTTTTTTAACATCCAATGTTCTTTTATATTAAAGATAAATAATGGAAGGAATTATGTGGTAAATGTCGTCTTTTTCACTTTATTCAATTGGAAACCATAATTAATATTTTCTTTGATTAATTAATTACAGTATGTGGAAATGTGGAATGTTTGGATGCTGCTATAATTGTTTGTACACTGATGGCAGCACTTTTGACATGCAAATATTATATTTTACGGACACCAGCCAGATCGATGATGACCAGATCATTGCCTCACCAGAATCTATAAATCAATACAGAAATTACTAGTTATGTATAATTAATAATTTTTCATTCTTTACCTATGTACAAAGAATCAAGTGAAGGTCAACTATCCGAATAGCCCTAGTACAACTGATGTAGGATAATTGGCTTTGGACTTTGAAGAAGAGATGGATAGAAAATTATCCAAAAGAGGTGTTTCAATGAAACGGGCATAACTTTTCGCTCGATTGACAGATTTTCTATTATAATATGTTTTCGGAAAGGGTTTTCGAAGCTCCATAGCGGTACAACCTAGGCTTGCCCGGTTGACGTCATTTACTCCCTCAACGGAGCTGTTTAAGATAGGTTATCGGGCATCCGAAGATTTTTATGTTTTTATTGGTTTTCCGTTTTTTTATTTTTTTAGATGAGGATATTTTAGTCTTTTCTGTTTTTAGGGTTTCAAAGCCTATTTAAGGCTTTTGTTATCAGCTTCGAGGTATTCAATAAATTTTACAATTTAGTTTCAGTTTCTTTTTTTTGGTGGATTCCAGTTTATGTTCTGTTAGGGTTACGCTTGTGACCCTAGAACTTCCGTTCTGCGTCAATTGGTATCAAAGCAGAGGGATTTGCCTTGTGCGATGGCCAACAACGAAGCCGGAAGAGTTAACCCTGACGACGCTGGTCGAAGGGATACCGATTTATGGGCAGCGATTGACGAACAACGACAATCGATGGCGAGGCTGGAGACCATGATACAGCAACTGATGGCGCAGCAGCCTAATCCCAACGCCCCTGCCCCTGTCCCTGCCAACAGAGAAGGAGTCGAGGGAGTTGCCATTGGCCGCCCTGTAGGTAGACGACCGCCTAGGGCTGCGAGACACGAGCAGTTCGAAGAATGGAGCGATAACGATTCTGAAGAGGATTTCGTGGGTTACCAAGGAGATCATCGATTGAACCAAAATCAACCTGGTTATCGGATCCGTGCAGACATACCACTGTTCCATGGAAAGTTACAGATTGAAGAGTTCTTGGACTGGATTTCAGAGGTTGAGAGATTCTTCAAGTTTGCTGAGGTAACAGAAGAACGTCAAGTCAAATTGGTAGCGTACAAGTTGAGAAGGGGGGCTGCTGTTTGGTGGGAGAAATTACAGATGGATAGACGGCGACAAGGCAAAGTTCCTATACGATCCTGGAGGCGAATGAAACAACTTATGATGAGCAGGTTTTTACCTCCTGACTATGAACAATTTATTTTTCAGAGTTATCAGAATTGTGTTCAGGGTAACAAAACCGTTGCGGACTATACTGAAGAGTGGTCCAGACTTTCAGTTCGTAACAACCTCAATGAGACAGAATGGACAGCAGGTTTCGAGGTATTTGGGGGGTTTGGGGGGTTTAAAGTCGACCATTCGAGATAAAATTGGGTTGCAAGTCGTGTGGACAGTAGATGAGGCTGCACAACATGGCCTTGAAAGCGGAGTTAATGGAAAAACCACCCAATCGTTTTTCTCATTACAAGAAGGACACGGGTGAGTCATCCAACACAGCCGCGAACATGAGTAGATTTTCACCAAGTGATGGACAGGGTCAGGCTAAAAATACTGCAGATCAAAGGGGTTTGGGACCAAGTAACAATTTTGGCGGGACACGATCAACTGCAGCAGCAGCAATGGGTACAAAAGAAACCCCACGAGGAGCGCCAAATCCATACAGTAGACCAGGCGGTATGAAGTGTTACAGGTGCGGCCAACCTGGCCACCGTTCGAATGAATGCCCAGCCCGAAATTTACCACACTATCGGATGAGTCCCAAGGAGAATCAGATTTTACAGGAAAAAGTGGAGGAGTTAATGAAGAAGGGATTCATTCGAGAGAGCATGAGTCCATGTGTTGTTCCCACATTACTTGTTCCGAAGAAAGATGGCAGTTGGAGGATGTGCGTGGATAGTCGTGCGATTAACAAGATAACTGTCAGGTACAGCTTTCCCATTCCGAGATTGGATGACATGCTAGATATGTTGGAGGGGTCGAAATTATTCTCCAAAATCGACCTGAGGAGCGGGTATCATCAGATTCAGGTAAAACCTGGGGATGAATGGAAGACAGCTTTCAAAACTAAGGATGGGCTGTATAAGTGGTTGGTGATGCCTTTCGGGCTATCCAATGCGCCGAGCACTTTCATGCGGCTTATGAACCAGGTATTGCGGCCTTTCATTGGAAAATATGTAGTCGTTTATTTCGACGATATATTGATTTACAGCCGTAGTGAGGAAGACCACATGGAGCATCTGCGAGCTGTGTTAGAGGTATTGTTAAACAACAAATTGTTTATCAACTTTAAAAAATGCAGTTGGATGACAGCGCGGTTACTATTCCTTGGATATGTGGTCAGTTCAGACGGAATTTTGGTAGATGAAGAAAAGATTAGAGCCATTCGTGATTGGCCTACACCGAAGACAGTTGGAGAGGTGAGGAGTTTTCATGGGTTGGCGACGTTTTACCGTCGATTTGTGAGGGATTTTAGTAGTATTGTGGCCCCTATTACAGAGTGTCTGAAAAAGGGAAAGTTTCAGTGGAGTGAGGCAGCCGAAACAGCCTTCGCAGTCATCAAAGAAAAACTATGCACCACTCATGTTCTTGCTCTACCCAGTTTTGAGAAGTTATTTGAAGTGGAATGTGACGCTAGTGGAGTCGGGATTGGAGCAGTGTTGTCACAAGAGAAGAAACCAGTGGCGTTTTTTAGTGAAAAGCTGAGTGATGCGCGGCGAAAATGGAGTACCTATGATCAGGAATTCTATGCAATTATTCGTGCTTTAAAGAATTGGGAGCATTACCTAATTCAGCGCGAGTTTATTCTTTACACTGATCATCAAGCTCTGAAGTACTTGAACAGTCAGAGAAGCTTAAGTAATATGCATGCTCGGTGGGCAACTAAATTGCAGAAGTTTCCGTTTGTTTTGAAGCACAAGTCTGGAATGTTAAATAAGGTGGCTGACGCGCTGAGTCGGAGTGCAAGCTTATTGGTGACTATGCAGCAAGAGATTATTGGGTTTGAGTTTCTGAAAGAATTGTATCCTGATGATGAGGACTTTGGAGAGATATGGGAAAAGTGTGTTCTGAAACAGACTGACGGGGAGTTTCATATGACCGAGGGCTATTTGTTCTGTGGCAATCAGTTATGTATCCCGCGGAGCTCTCTGAGAGAGAAACTGATTCGAGAGTTGCATGGTGGTGGTTTGGGTGGTCACTTGGGACGTGACAAAACTATTAGTGGGGTGTCCGAACGTTATTACTGGCCGCAGTTGAAACGCGATGTCGGTAACTATGTTCGCAAGTGTTACGTCTGTCAAACTTCTAAAGGACAGGCTCAAAATACGGGATTGTACATGCCACTACCTGTTCCGAATGCCATATGGGAGGATTTAGCAATGGACTTCGTTTTGGGTCTTCCACGAACTCAGCGTGGGGTAGATTCCGTGTTTGTTGTGGTTGACAGGTTCTCAAAAATGGGGCATTTTATACCTTGTCGGAAGACATCTGATGCATCACATGTGGCTCAGTTGTTCTTTCGGGAGGTAGTTTGTTTACATGGTGTACCCCAATCAATCACATCTGATAGGGACTCGAAGTTTCTTAGTCATTTTTGGGTGACATTGTGGCGACGGATGGATACCACTCTGAAGTTCAGTAGCACTGTGCATCCACAAACTGACGGACAGACAGAGAATCTAAACCGAACACTGGGGAATTTAATTCGGAGTATCCGTGGGGATAAGCCAAAACAGTGGGACGTGGCTCTGGCACAAGCTGAGTTTGCATATAACAATGCTGTTCATACTGCTACGGGTAAGTCTCCATTCGCTTTAGTGTATCGACAATCTCCTAAGCACGCGTTGGATCTGGCAAAGCTTCCTAAGGTCACTGGTATGAGTGTTGCTGCTGAGACTATGGCTGAGCAGGTTCGTGATGTTCAGGCTGAAGTGAAGGCACTGTTAGAGGAGAAGAATGCAAAGTATAAGGCTGCAGCAGATGTTAAAAGGCGTGAAAAGTTGTTTGCTGAGGGAGACCAGGTTATGGTGTTTTTACGTAAGGAGAGGTTCCCGGTTGGTACCTATAATAAGTTGAAGCCAAGGAAGTATGGACCGTACAAGGTGGTCAAGAAGATCAACAATAATGCCTATGTGATCGACTTGCCTACTGATATGAACATTTCCTGAACTTTCAACGTAGCTGACCTTTATGAGTTTTGTGATGATGTTCCGCTCTATCCAGATTATAACTCGAGGTCGAGTTCTTCACAGGTGGGAGAGACTGATGTAGGACAATTGGCTTTGGACTTTGAAGAAGAGATGGATAGAAAATTATCCAAAAGAGGTGTTTCAATGAAACGGGCATAACTTTTCGCTCGGTTGACAGATTTCCTAATATAATATGTTTTCGGAAAGGGTTTTCGAAGCTCCATAGCGGTACAACCTAGGCTTGCCCGGTTGACGTCATTTACTCCCTCAACGGAGCTGTTTAAGATAGGTTATCGGGCATCCAAAGATTTTTATGTTTTTATTGGTTTTCCGTTTTTTTATTTTTTTAGATGAGGATATTTTAGTCTTTTCTGTTTTTAGGGTTTCAAAGCCTATTTAAGGCTTTTGTTATCAGCTTCGAGGTATTCAATAAATTTTACAATTTGGTTTCAGTTTCTTTTTTCTAGTGGATTCCAGTTTATGTTCTGTTAGGGTTACGCTTGTGACCCTAGAACTTCCGTTCTGCGTCAACAACTGTATAATTTTGACAAAGAATGATTCTCAATTTCTCATACTTAGTTTTGTAGTTGCCTTTATTTTTGACAAAGAATGATTCTCATATTTAGGTTTGCAGTTGCATAAAAGCAAGAAAAAGTAAGAGGATATATACATTCATATACGGCTTGCTTGCATGTTTGTGAAAATATCTGACTTTCAAAATTCTTGTCTAGCTTCTGCTAGCTTCATCCTCATTTGATATATAAGGTACTTATATAATGTCCGTTTTCAAGAGCTTGTCTACCGGTTAAAAGAGTTTTTTTTTTAATTAAAAAAACTCTTTTCGAAATTTTGTGTCGTTTAGTTGTCACTCAATAGAGCTTTTAGATGATTAAAAAAGTTGTTTTACGTC
This sequence comes from Dipteronia sinensis, assembly GCA_033220585.1. NCBI lineage: Eukaryota > Viridiplantae > Streptophyta > Magnoliopsida > Sapindales > Sapindaceae > Dipteronia > Dipteronia sinensis. The sequence goes on along the minus strand of CM065638.1, from coordinate 58,452,125 downwards.
TACTTTGAAAAACTCTAATTTCATGTTTTTCCAAGTAGATCTTTTTGAGCTTTTTTAATAATACTAAAATGTAACCCTATCATTTAAAATAGTTTTTGAATATTTTTGTAATCCTGCCATTTAAAATAGTTTTTGAATATTGACAACCAAACGACCAACATCTTCCCATTAAAAGCCCTACGTGTAGAAGGTCTACTTTAAAAGATCTACTCCTACTCCTAAAAGATGTACTTGAAGAAGCTCTTCCAAACAAAGTCTTAGATAGTTAGATTTAAGTGCCCGTTGGAAGAGCTTGTCTACTGGCTAAAAGAGCTTCTTTTTTTTTTTGAAAAGGCAAGATATATTCCATAATAAGGACAAAGATAATACAACAAAGCAACAAGCCAACAGACCCCCGAGCGCCGCAGACAGGCAACCAAAACAAGAACAACACAAGCTAAAGACACAAGAGACATAGCAACCCAACACCCAAAAAGCTAACAAACTGCACCCAAACCAAAAGAAACAGACAGAACACTCTGACAAACTGAGTAAGAGAAGCTGCGGTGAAAACAAAAACAGAAGCCTCAAAACCCAACACTCCAACACCAGAAAAAACGCAAGAAAGCAACACAAGCATAGTAACAGCAAAACAGACCAAAACAAACAAAACACCATGATTCAAAAACCATGGCTGGCCAGGAATGTAAGTAATTCAATTAACACACAATTAATATGCATAGGCACAAAATTAATCCGAAAATAACCTAAACATGTTTCTATATCATGATTAATCAAACCATATGATACATGTTACTAAACCCATGTCAATTCAAGAGAAAAGAGATAACAATAAACAGAAGCGTACCTGAATCCATTGCCGGAGTTTGGTGAACGGGTTGTGTTCTTCCGAATTATCACGATTCTTGGGACACAAAAGTGTTCTATGTTCTCTGTTGATGGGGATACAGAAAAGCCAAAAGATCGTGTAATTTGGGGACCATAACCCTGAATATAATAAACATATTATTATATGTTTTGCTATTTCTAATTCGGCCCCTCATCAAATTAGAAATAGCACTCTGGTATCTACACATTAACTCCATGACAATTATACCCTTAAGCCTTAAACTTTAAATCTTAATTAGATCACTTTAATTTAGGCTTAACCAAAAGATAGCAAACACATTTAATATTTACATGTGTGGCCCCATATTGTGGAATTTTTCCAACAATCTCCCATTGGGCCACATATGTAACTTTACAAATGTGTATGACTTTATGAGCTCCAAAATTTTGCTATCACAAATTTAGGGTATATCCGAACAATCTCGTCCATTGATTATACCGATATAGGATCAAAGCGGTTTTCGTCACATTTAGCGTGACTAAACCCATCAATGGTCACGTATTCCAACATAACCAAATGACATAGATCAATCATGGATGCGTAGCATGGAAATTACATGCAATGTGATCTATACATGTCTATTTCCAACTGGTCCTACTTTATTCTTTAGTGAGATCAAAACTTAACATAATGTAACAGAGTGAAATGAACTGAATACTTTATTTCTGATCAGAAAAATATCCAAATACATAAATGTATATATATGTCCAAAACCAAACATAAAGCACTAAAATACAAAATGATACAAACTCCCACTATAATGTGATATCCTCATACAACATAACACCTATATGAACAGTGTGCTCATGAAAGACCTTGGGTGGTAATCCCTTTGTAAGCGGATCCGCTATCATGGAGTTTGTCTCAATGTGCTCTATGGATATCTGTCCACTCTGTACTCTCTCCTTCACAACAAGGAACTTAATGTCAATATACTTTGACCTAGATGAGCTCCTGTTGTTGTTAGAATATATCACTGCTGACTTATTGTCACAATATAGTTTGAGTGGTCTTTCAATACCCTCCAGAATGCGCAGCCCAGTGACAAAATTCTACGGCCATATTCCATGGTTGGATGCCTCATAGCATGCTACAAACTCTGCTGTCATGGTAGAAGAAGCTATGACTGTCTGTTTGGCACTCCTCAAAGAATAGCTCCATCAGCCAACATGTATATGTAGCCTGATGTGGATCTCCTACTGTCTTGGCATCCAGCATAATCGGAGTCGGAATACCCAACAATCTTCAACTGATCCGATCTCCTATATGTGAGCATGTGATATTTTGCTCTCTACAAATACCTCATAACCTGATTGGCTGCTTTCCAATGATCCATCTCAGGGTTACATAAATATCTGCCTAACATACCAACAATGTACGCAATATCCGGACGAGTACACACATGAGCATAAATTAGACTCCCTACAGCTGATGCATAGGGAATCTTCTACATTTCCTTAACTTCAAGGTTATTTTTAGGGCACTGATTGAGACTGTACTTGTCTCCCTTATGTTCCCCTTGCCTTTGTACTTCATAGAAATCAAGCTTTGCAAAAGCGTGCATGTCTCTGCCTTATCGTTTTTCGCAAAACGCTTTTCAATTTCGGCTAGGAACTCTTTGGCTTTGGTTATCTTTCAGATACCGCACCCCTAAATGCCTCTGAAATGTCGTGCTTGATGATCATAAGACTCATGCGATTTGAGCGATCCCACTTCTCAAAGTTCTTCCTGTTATTAAGAGAACTTGCATCCATAAGAGAAGCGGGCTGTTTAATCCGAAGTGCAAGGTCCAGATCCATGCAGCTGAGAACAATAAGTATGTTCCCTGTCCAATCCTTAAAGTTTGTCTCATTAAGCATGGGTATTGAGTTGATATTAGCAGATATAGTAGAAACACTAGCTTTAAAGAGAACAAATCAAACAAACAAACATGCTCACATTAATAACCAAATACAATAATCAACAAATTCAAATAATGGTAAGTCCCATCTCAAGATACCTAGCACAACATTAATATCAAGTCTTTGGACAGTCATATTAATTGTAAGTGGTACTCTTGTTGTAGTGATCAAACATTGACAATAATTCATGCCAAATAATAAATCTATCTTTGGATCGACTTATTATTCACATGTAAAACCTTGTAATCGTCACATGTTTACCACCACAGATGTGTGTGCAATTCGGCCAAGTATTAACATTTCTTTGGGCCGGCTAATACCCGCATGAATTTACACACACACAAACATCCAACATCCCTAATGAACAATCTACATAAGAGAGGTCACTTTGGCGACATCTTGTTTCAATTAGCCCATTTAGAATGTAAGACAACTTTATTTAACCATAAAAGGTATACCAAAATATTTGAATTTGTGTTGATTCTTAAATAAAAATTACAAACACTACCCCTGATTTTGCAAAATTATAGAAAGGCCCCTCAAGTATGGAAAATTACAAATTAACCCTAAAACTTTTATGTAATTATAAATCCACCCTAAAACGTTTTCATAATTACATAATTGCCTAAACTTTTATCAAAATTAAAAATTAGCCCAACATTTTTGAATAATTAAAAATTGGCCCTAACTATGTTCCAAATTGCAAACTGACCCAGTAAGTTTTGGTAATTATAAATTGGCCCCACACTTTAGCAAAATCACATAATGGCTCAAAATAATTACAAATCAGTCTCACAAGAATATCAAATTCTCCAAAAGTGGCCCAAAACAAAACTAAGGTCTAAGACCTGATTCTTTTCCGTTCACCGCCCCAAAAGGCCACCACATCGTCGCCTGGAGGCAACGACGCACGGTAGAGCAGCGGTCGACGGCCTGCAAACCGAGATCGACGATAGACGAAGACCAAAACCGATCCAAACCCAATCGAGCGACGGCGGCAGGAGGCGGAGTGGATCCGATATGGACGTCGAGCGAACGGCGATCCTCCTCCTCGCCGTGAATCGCACGGTTTTCGGGTCCAAAAAACTGGCCGGAAAAGCTCATTAGTGGGCGTTGACCCATGAAGAGGAAACTGGTTTAGGTGGCTGAGCGTGGGATGGCGATGGGTGTGGGTTGAAACCCGTCAATCCAAAAGCAAACCCATACTGGGTTTGATTCGATCCATCACCCAAAAACAAAACCCATATCAATTGATCTGAATTCTCAACCCACATCACCTTCAACATCGGTCTAGAAGACCGATCTAAAATAAAATAAAAATAAAAATAAAACCAGAATATTCAACACCAAACTTTACTGCATGTTCATCAAACAAATTCATGGATCTAAAATATATATTATACAATAAATATGTTTCAGAAGCAAAGCAAATCCAGTATATATTTTTGTTCGATGGATCTAACATAAAACCAACACAGATGAACAACAAAATCCAAAATTTCAAATCCTCAAAAAATTTCTCAAGAATCAATTATGGGTGGCTCTGATACCACTTGTAAGTAATTCGATTAACACACAATTAACATGCATAGGCACAAAATTAATCCGAAAATAACCTAAACATGTTTCTATATCATGATTAATCAAACCCTATGATACATGTTACTAAACCCATGTCAATTCAAGAGAAAATGGATAACAATAAACGGAAGCGTACCTGAATCCATTGCCGGAGTTTGGTGAACGGGTTGTGTTCTTCCAAATTATCACGATTCTTGGGACACAAAAGTGTTCTATGTTCTCTGTTGATGGGGATACAGAAAAGCCAAAAGATCGTGTAATTTGGGGACCATAACCCTAAATATAATAAACATATTATTATATGTTTTGCTATTTCTAATTCGGCCCCTCATCAAATTAGAAATAGCACTCTGGTATCTACACATTAACTCCATGACAATTATACCCTTAAGCCTTAAACTTTAAATCTTAATTAGATCATTTTAATTTAGGCTTAACCAAAAGATAGCAAACACATTTAATATTTACATGTGTGGCCCCATATTGTGGAATTTTTCAACATGGAAACCATACAGCAAACCATGAGCTACGCCATCACAACCATGCTGCCTGATGCAGACCGCTCGCAGCTCCCTGCTTCGCAAGAAAATCAGCAGCAGTATTACCACTTCTGGTGACAAAACGAACCGAAACCTTCGACTTCAACCTGTGCAGAATTTCCTTTATCTCCAATAAAGAATCCAAGAATTGGATATTACCAACCCCTACCCCATTCACCCACGAGACAGATTTGGAGTCACCTTCAATAACAACATTAACGTCAGTAGGGCAGTGAACTGATTCACATAGTTGACAGGCCTTGAGAATAGCAGCAACTTCAGCTGCTGAGGAAAGGCCACAGCCTAAAAAGGATTTTTTAATTCTTTTCAAATTTTGTTGTGTCGTTTGGTTGTCAATCAGTAGAGCTTTTAAATGATTAAAAAAGCTATTTTACGTATACTTGGAGAAGCTCAAATTTTAGGTTTTTCGAAGTATATATTTTTGAACTTTTTTAATAACACTAAAATATCTAATATAACCTTATCATTTAAAATAGTTTTTAAATATTTTGGTAATTCTACCATTAAAAAGCTTTTTCTAATTGACAACCAAATGACCAACATCTTTCCATTAAAAGCTCTACTTTTAAGAGGTCTACTCTAAAAGATTTACTTGAAAAATCACTTTCCAACGGAGCATAGGCTTATTATAAAAACATCTGTTTAGTCAAAATGTCAACCTCAATTATATAATTGAAAAAAGCATTATACGTTTAGGATGAAAACGTCAATCTCAATTATTCTGTTCATTAGCTCATTTGGATTACATGCAATAATGAATTGTAGAACGAAGACTATTACCATGTATATAGCCGCCTACATAGACTTCAATGCAAAACATAACATGCATGCATGCACTAGTATTTCAACTATGATCTCTAACACTATAAATAACATGCAGGGGCCTTGATATTTCTCCGTCATCTCATCAAGTTTTCATTTTGTGTGTTTATTGCAATTGATCAGTTTTTCCTTTGTAAAACAAAAGCCAAAACTATTAATAGTAATAATGGCTTCTCTCATCATTAGTAGTACTTATAGCTCTACCACTCTCACCATACTATTATTGTTTCTTTGTATGCAAAGCGAAGCTCAATTATCTTCAACTTTCTACGACACCACTTGCCCAAATGCACTCAACACCATCCGAACAGCTATTCGTACTGCTGTTTCATGTGAGCGCAGAATGGCGGCTTCCCTCATTCGCCTCCATTTCCACGATTGCTTTGTCAACGGATGTGATGCATCCATCTTGCTAGATGATGCCCCTTCAATCATTAGCGAGAAAAATGCAATCAACAATTTCAATTCCATCAGGGGATACGAAGTCATTGACAAAGCTAAGTCTCTTGTGGAGAGCATTTGTCCTGGAGTTGTTTCATGTGCAGATATAGTAGCTGTTGCAGCCCGCGATGCATCGTTTGCTGTTGGCGGACCATCTTGGACGGCTAGGCTTGGAAGAAGAGACTCCTCCACTGCTAGTTTAAGCATACCTGAAGTCGAAAGCAACCTCCCTAGCTTCAGAGCTAGCCTGGACAGCCTTATTTCGTTGTTCGCTAGCAAAGGTCTTAGTGCCAGAGACATGGTTGCTCTCTCGGGTTCCCATACAATTGGACAAGCCAGTTGTGTTACTTTCCGCGATAGGATCTATAACAATCAAAGTGATATCGATGCTGGATTTGCGAGCACTAGAAGACGTCAATGTCCAATTTCTGGTGGGAATGGGAATCTTGCACCACTTGATTTGGTTACTCCCAATTCTTTTAACAATTATTTCAAAAATCTCATTCAGAAGAAGGGTCTTCTTGAATCGGATCAGATACTTTTTAGTGCTGCAGGATCTACAAACGATCTTGTCAATGAGTACAGAAAGAACCCTACCAAATTCAAATCTGATTTTGCAGCAGCCATGATCAAGATGGGAGATATCAGTCCTCTCACTGATTCCCAAGGAATAATACGAACAGTTTGCAATGCTGTCAACTAACTATGCATCGATGATATCGATATATGCATGATTATTACTTATTATTCTTTTCTCTTTTCGTAAAATTCTAATTGTTCATATGTACTCAATTGTTATATATTATTCTTTTTCAATCTAATAAAGGATCTATTGATCTTGTTTCGAATTTATGTGCTTGCTAAACAAGATCTATATTGATCTACTTATATACAGCATGTCGATGATATTATTATGTTGCTTTTAAAGTTCTAATTAATTAATGAGATAATAGCAAGTGTTAGATAAATTCTGTTTATATTTTTGTAATAGTAAGAACATTTTCTTTAGTTTCAAAAAAAATTAAAAATAAAAATTCTTCTCTTTTGTTTTCTTACATGAAATTACATGATCTAACCTTCTACAGTGCAATTTTTAGAATCAAGTTTTACAAAATACTCAAGAATTTTTATTTCTATAATTATATAACTATTTTGATGTTCCTTTGGTTATTAATTATTTTTTGTATTATAAACCATTTGACTGTTAAATTGGACATTAGTTAACCCGTTAGTGAAGCCTTGGAGTTTTCTCCACCCATACCCTTTATGAGAGTGTGGATCTCGAACCCTTGATTGCCCATTTCGATTTATTCAAATATGGTATTAAGAGCCTTGTCAGGCATAACGTCTATCATGATTGCGTTCACTTTATATGCTTTTGACCACATGTCTGGTTTGATCAAATGCTTTGATGGGTCAGACCAAGTTCTGGGTTTTCTTGTGTTGCCCGATTGGGTTTGGGACATTTTTATCCTCGGTTTCATTTGAAGGTCTGTATATTGGGCTACGGTCTGTTTTTGACCACTGCAACTTATAAAATAAATAATTACTTCATAAGCAATTCCAAACACACCCTTAATCACAAATAAAATAAAATAAAAGGCCTACACTACTCAAGTAAAAAATAAAATAAAGAGTCCGGAATTTATTTGATTATTGCGATTGACACTTAAAAATAGAATGGAATTTCGTCAACAACCACCCGTTGACAACATAAATCCTTGGTATCTGTCCTAGAGCTGACAAATCTGATCCTTTATTTAATTGAAATTAAAAGAATAATAAAAAATTTAAATGAATTCAATTTTGACATATGGACAATTAGAACTTGAACTACATGATTTTACCAACAAATATTCATCATATCTCAGTTGGCAACACTGCAAACTGTGATGCCCTTCAAGGATTTGTAAAATGTGTTTGGTAATTCTGATTGTTCCAAATTGTTAGAGAAGAGAGAGATTGAGAGAGAACAGAAAAGAATTGTAAGAGAGAAGAATTTTATGAATAATTCGTTTTCTTCAAGTTTGTTGGAAATAGACAATATATGGAAACATGCTAAATGATATGTGGCATGGGATGAATTCCCTACATAAGGCTCACAGTAATTATAGTAAAACAGGTATTGGATAATTGGAGATTGTTGGTGGCCCAACTGGCCCAACTCAATCTTACGCCCATCTGGTTTTCCCAAACGCACCGTTTCATAGAAATGGGGAATCCAATTATAAAAGTCTTGCCTCCCATTTGACCGAAGCTTGTCTGAAAATATCCCAAAATCTCTAAAGATCCTTAAGAATAAAATTCCCAATTCATCAACAATTTCTTATGAACAAAACCCTAATCTTTCTCCTCCTGACATTACCCTACCCTTCGAAGACCTGCTTGTCCTCAAAGGTCTAAAGCGTCTGGAAACCTCGCCCGAATCATTGTGGCATCCTCCCATGTGGCATCTTCTGGAGTTGTGTTCGACCACTGAATTAGGACCTGAGCGACTGCTTGGTTGTGGCGCTTCACCATCTTTCGGCCGAGAATTGCTACTGGGAACACTAGTAGCTGGTCGTCGTCTCCTGTGTGTGGAAGTATCGAGCTGGGGATCACAGTGGCTCCCACTTTCTTCTTGAGTTGCAAGACATGGAAGACGGGGTGGATTTGTGAGTCGATGGGAAGCTGAAGATGATAGGCGACCTTACCGATTCGAGCAAGCACCTGAAATAGACCAAAGAACCTTGGAGCCGGTTTCAAGTTCCGACGAAGGGCCATGGAGGACTGTCGGTACGGCTGCAGTCTAAAGTACACCCAATCACCTTCTGTAAACTCTCTTTCCGACCTATTTCTATCTGCATAGAATTTCATTCGGGATTGAGCTTGGTGCAGAGCTTCTTTAAGTATTGACTGAATTTTCTCTCTTTCGCAGGTAAATTCTCTGACTTTTGGTGAACTTATATCCAGGGCAGTGTAGGAAAAAACAGGGGGTCTGTACCTGTATAGGGCCTCAAAAGGTGTCATGGTTAGAGAGGTGTGATGGTTAGTGTTGTACCACCATTCGGCCATTGCTAACCAGCTGACCCATTTCCCTGGCCTAGCACCCGTCATGCATCTCAAGTAGTTTTCTAGGCATTGATTTAATCGTTCACTCTGTCCGTCAGTCTGTGGGTGGTAAGCTGTGCTTAGACATAGTTTTGTGCACACTAGTTTGAACAGGCATTGCTAGAATGTACTGGTAAAAATCCTGTCTCGGTCACTAGTAATTGAGGAGGGTATACCGTGTAGCTTATGTATGTTGTCGAAGAAAGCTCTGGCAACATGGTTAGCAATGTATGGGTGGGTTAGTGTGACGAAATGGGCATACTTAGTCAGGCGGTCTATCACTATCAGAATAGAGTCATTTCCTTGTGAAGTTGGTAAACCTTCAATGAAGTCCATGGCTATATCTTGCCAAGGAATTTTGGGCACGGGTAGTGGTTGTAGGAGTCCGGGGCTTTTAACGTGCTCTGCCTTGCACTGTTGGCAGATTGTACAACTTGTCACCCAAGTTACTACCTCCATGTTCATAGTTTCCCAGTAAAAATAGTGTTGTAAGCGTTTCACAGTGCCCTTAATTCCTGAATGTCCTCCCATGGCTGAGCAATGGGCCTCCTCTATAAGTCTTTCCCTTAGTGTACCCGACCTTCCCACATAGATCTTGCCTTGCCTCCTTAATATTCCATTTAAGAGTGTGTAATCTGAGCTACTTGTAGGATCGATCAACAATCCAGGCATCTCTTTCATTGCCACGGAATCCAGTTGATAGCTTTCCTGTACTTTCTGTACCCACTGTGGCTGATTAGTGGTGAGAGCTATTAGGGCCCCCTCCTCTATGCACATGGCTCTCGACAGCCCATCTGCCACTACATTTTCCTTACCTTTCTTGTAGGAGATCTCGTAATCGTAGCCCAACAATTTAGTTAGCCATTTTTGTTGCATTAGTGTAGACATTTTCTGCTCGAGAAAATACTTTAGGCTCTCATGGTCAGTTTTGATAGTGAATTTGTTCCCATGCAAATAGGGCTTCCATTTTTGGATGGCGTAGATGATGGCTAGAAGCTTCTTCTCATAGGTTGAGAGTCCTAGTTTCCTAGGAGAGAGAGTTTTTCTTATGTAGGCTATAGGTCTTCCCCACTACATTAGTACTGCCCCAATTCCCACATCGCAAGCGTCGGTCTCTACAATGAATGGTTGTGAAAAGTCTGGTAAAGCCAGTACTGGTGTTGTTGTCATGGCTCTTTTCAAAGTCTCAAAAGTTGTGTTGGCTTCTTCATTCCAATTGAAGTTGTTCTTCTTGAACAGCTCTGTTAACAGCTTGCTAATTAGTCCATACCCTTTTACGAACTTACGGTAATACCCTGTTAGGCCCAAGAAACCCCTTAGAAGCCTTGATAGTGGTAGGAGCTGGCCACTCTAACATGCCCTGTATTTTCTTCTCATCGGCAGAAACCCCTTCAGCTGAGATTATATGGCCTAGGTATTCCAGTTCAGTTTTCCCAAATTCACACTTACTCTTTTTTGCAAAGAGCTGATGTTGCTTAAGTATAGAAAGGGTTGTCTTGAGGTGTTCTATATGCTCCTCCATGCTTTTACTATACACTAGAATGTCATCAAAAAAAACTAGGATCATCTTCCGTATGTATGGTTGGAAGATTTAGTTCATCAAACTCTGAAAAGTGGCTGGTGCGTTAGTTAATCCGAAAGACATCACTTTAAACTCATAGTGACCTTGATAGGTCCTGAAAGCAGTTTTGTGCACATCTTCCTTAGCCACCCTTATTTGGTGGTAACCGGCCCTTAGGTCTATTTTAGAGAACACCACTGCTCCTTGTAATTCATCTAAGAGTTCATCTATAACGGGTATGGGAAATTTATCTTTGACAGTGATTTTGTTAAGTTCCCTGTAGTCTAAACAGAACCACCACGAACCATCTTTCTTCTTAACCAGCTGAATGGGTGAGGCGAATGGACTATTGCTCGGTCTGATCACCCCACTGTCTAACATTTCTCTCACTATCCGCTCTATCTCATTCTTTTGTATGTAGGGGTGTCGATAGATCCTCACATTGATGGCCTTGCTGTTAGGTAGTAATGGTATCTGGTGGTCCTTTGTGCGTTTGGGAGGTAGGGATGTAGGCTCCTTAAAAACCTCAGTAAATTCTTCTAGGGTGGGCTTCAATTCATGTGGTACCCCATTGTCTTCTTCATTCACTTCTAGAGAATAGAGATGTATTAGCGGCTCCATTCTCATTTGTGCCTTGCTCAATTGTGTGGCCACCTTTTTTCCCTCTAATTGCAGCATCCTTCATGACTCCTTAATTCCCTGTAAAGTTATCCATTGGTTACCTTTCTTGAAACTCATGCTCAATTGTTTAGCATCCAATAGAATAGGTTCTATCTCCTGTATCCACTGCATTCCTAGCACGACATCACAGCCCCCAAGTGCCAGAATCCTCATTTCAGTAGTAAAGCTCACCCCTTGTAATGACCAAGTAAAAGCAGGGCATCGAGCTTGGCTGCTGATCTTGCCGCCTCCTCCCACAGTCACCCATAACAGGTTGGTACTCTCAGTCTTGACTCCTGTGAATTTTACAGATTCTGGGTCAAGGAAATTATGTGAGGACCCACTGTCTACCAAGATTGTAATCTCTCTGTTCTTTACCAGTCCTCTTAACTTAATGGTCTGCATTCCTTTGCTTCCTCCATTCAAAGCCTGGTGGGATATAGTCATCTCTTCTTTAGGTAAGTCTTTCTTCTCTTCCCTCATTTTCTCTTCTTCTGGAGCATCATCTTCTTCTTCTTCATCACTGTCTTCCTCCCCTCTAAGCATAAAAAACTGTCTCTTGGCTCATTGGTGCCCAAATGTATATACCTCATCACAGTTGTAACACAATCCCTTTTCCCTTCTAGCCTTCATTTCTGTAGATGTCAATCTCTTAATAGGGTATATTTCAGGTTTCCTTTGGTTTTGGTTTGGTGGAACGTGTTGGTTAAGCGTTGAGTTCCATTTGGCAGTTGTAGCTGGGGAATTGGGGTTGTGGTAGGGGTTTGTTTTGTTAGGCCAGGGTTTAATTCTTTTTGCTTCTATAGCTGCCTCCTGCAATCTTGCCAGTTGAATGGCAGTTTTCAGGTCTGTGGGTTTGAACATTTTTACAGAGTTTCTAATCTCACTCTTCAATCCACTCACAAAGTAAGCCAAAAAGAATTCGTTGCTTAATCCTAAATTTTTAGACAATAGCAGAGGCAGCAGCTCCTCGAACCTATCCTGAAATTCAATTACTGTGGTGGTTTGTTTAAGCCTTTGAAATTCACCTACCACATCTTCTTGCTCTAGGTCTAAGAACCTTACTAGGAGGGATTCTGTAAATTCTTCCCATCCAACACCCCCTCTTAGTGCATAGAAGGACTGAAACCAGGCCTCCGCCTTTTTTTCGAAATGTATGGAGGCTACTAACACCTTCTTCTCTGGTGCTACTGGGTATATAAGGAAAAATCTCACTCTTTTTGATCCAAGCCTTAGGATCTATGCCATCAAATTTCGGGAAATTTAATTTTGGGAGTTTAAAATAAGTTTCTATGTTTACCTTTACAGGCTAACTCTGGCCTTGTTGTCTGAGAGATCCAGCTGAGCCACTCGGTTCGGAAGGTGCGGAGCCAGGGATTCCCTTTCCATTTCCCTCCTCCAAGTTGACTGAGTTGAACCTGGTAGATACCAGATCATGGAGCTTGGAAAGCTGGTCAGCCATTACTGCTATCTCGGATCTGCAGGTACCCATTCCTTCATCGATCTTCTGTAATTTCTCTTCCACGGACTGAACCTTCCTTTCCATGACTTGATTTCTAGACTCCATTTCTACAAATCTCCCTTCCACAAGCTGGTGGTGCCGTGTACCTTCTGCCATTGCCACAGGTTGCAAGAAAGTGTGCTCTGATACCAATTTGTGATGCCCTTCAAGGATTTGTAAAATGTGTTTGGTAATTCTAATTGTTCCAAATTGTTAGAGGAGAGAGAGATTGAGAGAGAACAGAAAAGAATTGTAAGAGAGAAGAATTTTGTGAATAATTCGTTTTCTTCAAGTTTGTTGGAAACAGACAATATATGGAAACATGCTAAATGATATGTGGCCTAGGAAGAATTCCCTACATAAGGCTCACAGTAATTACAGTAAAACAGGTATTGGATAATTGGAGATTCTTGGTGGCCCAACTGGCCCTACTCAATCTTACGCCCATCTGGTTTTCCCAAATGCACCGTTTCATAGAAATGGGGAATCCAATTATAAAAGTCTTGCCTCCCATTTGACCGAAGCTTGTCTGAAAATATCCCAAAATCTCTAAAGATCCTTAAGAATAAAATTCCCAATACATCAACAATTTCTTATGAACAAAGCCCTAATCTTTCTCCTTCTGACACAAACCCTTCGTATCTGACCTTGAGAACCAGTGAGAGGCTTGATATCTCCCATCCTGACCATGGCAGCTGCAAAATCAGATTTGAATTTTGAAGGATTCTTACCATATTCATCAACAATGCTGTCCGTGGATCCTCCACTAAACAGTATTTGATCCGATTCAAGAAGACCCTTCTTCTGTTTAAGAATCTTGAAATAGTTGTTATCAAAAGAATTTGGTGTAACCAAATCAAGTGGTGCAAGATTTCCGTCTCCCCCATCAACGGGACACCGGCGTCTACGAGTTTTAGCGAAACCAGCATCAATATCAGATTGATTGTTGTAAATCCTACCACGGAAAGTAACGCAACTGGCTTGGCCAATTGTATGTGAACCTGAGAGAGCAACCATGTCTCTTGCACTCAAACCCTTGCTTTTGAACAATGAAATAAGACTGTCGAGGCTATCTCTAAAGCCCCTTCAGGTATGGTTAGGCTAGCAGTAGAGGAGTCTCTTCTTCCAAGCTTAACTTTCCAAGTTGGTCCACCAACAGCAACCGATGCATCGCAAGCTGCAACAGTGACTATATCTGCGCATGAGACAAGTCCTGGACAAATATTTTCCAATTGGGACTTGACAGTGTCTATAACTTGGTATCCTCTGATTGAATTGAAATTGTTGATTGCATTTTTCTCGCTGATGATAGAAGGAGCATCATCCAGCAAGATGGATGCATCACAACCCTTGACGAAACAATCGTGGAAATGGAGACGAATGAGAGAGGCAGCCATTCTACGCTCACGCGAAACAGCGGTACGAATGCCTTTTCGGATGGTGTTGAGTGCATTTGGACAAGTGGTGGCATAGAAGGTTGCTGAAGACAGATGTGCTTCACATTGCATAGACAACAACAAGATGGTCATGAGAAAACGAGAAGATCAAGAGAAAACGAGAAGATCAAGGATTGCGTTTTATATATACAAGTACTAGCTAGTACGTGGCACGTGGTCTTCGCATCGATCGAATTAATATCCGTACATTTGAATCCTCCCCCTCTCCAAAAAAATCCCTGAATTAATGTAGTACTTCTCAAAAAGTATATATATGTAGATTTGTGACAGCTCTTTTTAATAATAAGTTAGATCCGTACATGCTTAATTTAATATAAATCCACTCACCACCACCGCTCGGTGGTAAGAGCCCTGGTTCAAGTTCAAGTCGCTGCCATGTTTATATATATAATGAGCTTGATGAAATCACATCGATATTTATGAATTTTAATCTGAATTCTTTTGTGCATCATATATTTAATGAAATGTACATGTAAATAAAATTTGAAAATTTTCAATCTCTAGAATTATTTATCCTGATTTTGTTATATATGAAGGCTTCAGAAAAATGGGTGGAATATAGGAAAATTCAAGCAAGATAGTTATAGTGCTTGAAAAATTCACAAATTTTATATATTGGTAGATTTTAATGAAATTATCATCCATAAAATAATTTAGATCAAAATTCATACAAATCGATGTGATTTTATCAAAGTTGTAATTGAAAATAAAATAAGTAATCTCTTATGAGAGACTCACTTTATATATATATATATATATATATATATATATATATATATAATTGTCAGACTTAAAAGGAATATGCATATATTTAATATTGTATTACACAAAACATCGGATATTTTAAATTATAAAAATAAAATCAACATTTAACCAAAATATTTAAATTATAAAAATATATATTATAGTTTCTCTTGTATAAAACAGTAAACAGTTAAATTAAAAATTAATAATAAATTAAATTAATTTATTGTAGGAGTTCGCACCCCTCCTCCATCTTATGTAATTTTTGAAATAGGTTTTTTTTTTTAACATCCAATGTTCTTTTATATTAAAGATAAATAATGGAAGGAATTATGTGGTAAATGTCATCTTTTTCACTTTATTCAATTGGAAACCATAATTAATATTTTCTTTGATTAATTAATTACAGTATGTGGAAATGTGGAATGTTTGGATGCTGCTATAATTGTTTGTACACTGATGGCAGCACTTTTGACATGCAAATATTAAATTTTACGGACACCAGCCAGATCGATGATGACCAGATCATTGCCTCACCAGAATCTATAAATCAATACAGAAATTACTAGTTATGTATAATTAATAATTTTTCATTCTTTACCTATGTATAAAGAATCAAGTGAAGGTCAACTATCCGAATAGCCCTAGTACAACTGTATAATTTTGACAAAGAATGATTCTCAATTTCTCATACTTAGTTTTGTAGTTGCCTTTATTTTTGACAAAGAATGATTCACATATTTAGGTTTGCAGTTGCATAAAAGCAAGAAAAAGTAAGAGGATATATACATTCATATACGGCTTGCTTGCATGTTTGTGAAAATATCTGACTTTCAAAATTCTTGTCTAGCTTCTGCTAGCTTTATCCTCATTTGATATATAAGGTACTTATATAATATCCATTTTCAAGAGCTTGTCTACCGGTTAAAAGAGTTTTTTTTTTAATTAAAAAAACTCTTTTCGAAATTTTGTATCGTTTAGTTGTCACTCAATAGAGCTTTTAGATGATTAAAAAAGTTATTTTACGTCTACTTTGAAAAACTCTAATTTCATGTTTTTCCAAGTAGATCTTTTTTAACTTTTTTAATAATACTAAAATGTAACCCTATCATTTAAAATAGTTTTTGAATATTTTGGTAATCCTGCCGTTTAAAAAAGCTTTTTCTAATTGACAACCAAACGACCAACATCTTCCCATTAAAAGCCCTATGTGTAGAAGGTCTACTTTAAAAGATCTACTCCCTACTCCTAAAAGATCTACTTGAAGAAGCTCTTCCAAACAAAGTCTTAGACAGTTAGACTTAAGTGCCTGTTGGAAGAGCTTGTCTACTGGCTAAAAGAGCTTCTTCTTTTAAAAAAAAAAGGCAAGATATATTCCATAATAAGGGCAAAGATAATACAACAAAGCAACAAGCCAACAGACCCCGAGCGCCGCAGACAGGCAACTAAAACAAGAACAACACAAGCTAAAGACACAAGAGACATAGCAACCCAACACCCAAAAAGCTAACAAACTGCACCCAAACCAAAAGAAACAGACAGAACACTCTGACAAACTGAGCAAGAGAAGCTACAGTGAAAACAAAAACAGAAGCCTCAAAACCCAACACTCCAACACCAGAAAAAACGCAAGAAAGCAACACAAGCATAGTAACAGCAAAACAGACCAAAACAAACAAAACACCATGATTCAAAAACCATGGCTGGCCAGGAAACCATACAGCAAACCATGAGCTACGCCATCACAACCATGCCTCCTAATGCAGACCACTCGCAGCTCCCTGCTTCGCAAGAAAATCAGCAGCAGTATTACCACTTCTGGTGACAAAACGAACCGAAACCTTCAGCTTCAACCTGTGCAGAATTTCCTTTATCTCCAATAAAGAATCCAAGAATTGGATATTACCAACCCCTACCCCATTCACCCACGAGACAGATTTGGAGTCACCTTCAATAACAACATTAACGTCAGTAGGGCAGTGAACTGACTCACATAGTTGACAGGCCTTGAGAATAGCAGCAACTTCAGCTGTTGAGAAAAGGCCACAGCCTAAAAAGGATTTTTTAATTCTTTTCAAATTTTGTTGTGTCGTTTGGTTGTCAATCAGTAGAGCTTTTAAATGATTAAAAAAGCTATTTTACGTATACTTGGAGAAGCTCAAATTTTAAGTTTTTCGAAGTATATATTTTTGAACTTTTTTTAATAACACTAAAATATCTAATATAACCTTATCATTTAAAATAGTTTTTAAATATTTTGGTAATTCTACCATTAAAAAGCT
The DNA here is from genome assembly GCA_033220585.1 of Dipteronia sinensis. Taxonomy (NCBI): domain Eukaryota; kingdom Viridiplantae; phylum Streptophyta; class Magnoliopsida; order Sapindales; family Sapindaceae; genus Dipteronia; species Dipteronia sinensis. The sequence goes on along the minus strand of CM065638.1, from coordinate 58,434,636 downwards.
TTTTCTAATTGACAACCAAATGACCAACATCTTTCCATTAAAAGCTCTACTTTTAAGAGGTCTACTCTAAAAGATTTACTTGAAAAATCACTTTCAAACGGAGCATAGGCTTATTATAAAAACATCTGTTTAGTCAAAATGTCAACCTCAATTATATAATTGAAAAAAGCATTATACGTTTAGGATGAAAACGTCAATCTCAATTATTCTGTTCATTAGCTCATTTGGATTACATGCAATAATGAATTGTAGAACGAAGACTATTACCATGTATATAGCCGCCTACATAGACTTCAATGCAAAACAGAACATGCATGCATGCACTAGTATTTCAACTATGATCTCTAACACTATAAATAACATGCAGGGGCCTTGATATTTCTCCGTCATCTCATCAAGTTTTCATTTTGTGTGTTTATTGCAATTGATCAGTTTTTCCTTTGTAAAACAAAAGCCAAAACTATTAATAGTAATAATGGCTTCTCTCATCATTAGTAGTACTTATAGCTCTACCACTCTCACCATACTATTATTGTTTCTTTGTATGCAAAGCGAAGCTCAATTATCTTCAACTTTCTACGACACTAGTGCTGTAAAAGGGGGCCGGCCCGGCCCATATCGGCACGGCCCCCAGGCCCGTTTAGGAAAACGGGCCGTGCCTGGCACGGCCCGTTTTTCTAAATGGGGGCCCGGCACGGCCCTTCCGTGCCGTGCCGCGTGCCGTGCTGTGCCGGCCCGTGGGCCAATTTGGCGGGCCAAATGGGCCGGCCCATATTTTTTTTTTTTTTAATTTTTTTATATATTATTATTTTTGTATAATAAAAAAAATGTTTATAATAAATTAATAATAGATTATAGATACATTTTTTATTTTATTTAATGAATTAATTCAAAAAATAAATAAAGATAAAACATGAAAGAAAAAAAAAAGTAGATAAAAATATGAAATGAAGAATTCTTTATTTATTTCGGACTTTCAGTATTACATATTTACATGATTGCCTCATTAAAAACCTTACCAAGAAAACCCAGTGGGATAAAAACTTGGTAAGGGAAAAAGAGTGCAATCGTATTACAAGTAAATGTACATGTACAACCTAGTTCTGGACCTGGTTACTGGCGGAACCCTCATCGACATATAAATTGGAGAAATTTTGAATAAATTGTTCATCTACCGTTTCATTTTGCATCCTCTTTCGAGCATGCTCCCAATCCTGAATGCATATTAATACGTCCACCATCTCTGGAGTCAAACAATTTCTTCTTGGTTCAATAATTCGTCCACTCGTGCTGAATGCCTGTTCTGAAGACATAGTGGACACGGGGATAACCAGTATGTCACGTGCTAAGTGTGACAAGACCGGATACCTGTAGCTATAGGTCTTCCACCATAACAACAGATCAAAATTCTCCGTGTTTTCGTCGGCATCAAACTGTGCTTCAAGGAACCTATTCAGTTCGGCACCAGAAGATGCAGCAGATCGTGTAGTTGAAGAAGAAGAACTTGCTGATTTGTCTTTTTTCCGGCGTTTGAGAATGCTCCAACTTGTCGGCAACGGTTGTCTGTCCGGTTCTGGTGATGGTTCCGTGTGAATGCCGCCAAACCTGCGCTCATAAATACTAAAAACTTCGAACAACTTGTTTCGAATGTCAGTAATCTGTTCGGAATAATCTATTGACAATTTATTACCAGTAAACTCAAGCAAATATTCTAAACCAGCTAATTTAATTCTAGGATCTACTATAACACCTAAGGCATAAAGGAAAGGCATTTCAGACCAGTATTTTTTAAACTTGGTCTCCATGGCAACAACTGCATCGCCAAGCAAGTCATCTTCCCTATAAGTGTTTAACATGTCAGACATTTCCACAATCTGATGGATTGCGTGGGAAGATGTGGGGTAGTAGACCCCAGAAAGGGTTACAGTGGCATTGTAAAAAACCTGTAAAAATTCAACAAAAATCTTTGCCACATACCAATCGTCTGGTGTCAGTGATTGAGCAGGTGGACAGCCACTTTCGGCCAATTTCATGTTATAAAAACCCGAAATAGTTGTATCATATTCCAAACAATTTTTCAGCATTAAGTAAGTAGAGTTCCACCTTACCGGCATATCAGTTTGGAATCGTCGGGGTCGTAGACCGTTTAATGTACAGTGTCTGCCAAATTCTTGAAATCTTGGATTAGAGCTACCGATCCAAGAAATGGCATCTCTGATGCGTTCTATACGATTGCTTACTTTCTTCAAACCAGACTGTACAACTAAATTTATGATATAACATGCACAACGCTGGTGGAAGAAATAACCCCCAGCTTGCGGGATGTTTCTTTCAGTAAACAATGCAATAGACTTAGTATTTACCGATGCATTATCTAATGTGATAGAGAGGATGCGATGAGTTATGTCATAAGTTTCTAAAACAGAAAGAATGACAGCAAAAATATTGTCTGCGGTATGTGCAAAATCCATAGGACGAAAACCAAGAATTTTTTTTTGTATCCTACATTCAGAGTCTAAATAATGTCCTGTGACACATAAATAGTCCTGTTTGGAACATGCGTTCCAAATATCAGAAGTTAATGCAATTGAGACAATTAGATGCTGTAATTCAGCCGTCAAGTCATCTCATTGGGTTTTAAACATTTTTATCAAATCGTTCCTAGTGGTGGTTCTAGAAACAATTTGCATTTGGGGGCAAAATGCAGATGTTATAAATTCTTGAAAAAAAACACAGTCACCGAAATTAATAGGTTGATCAGTTTGTGCAATGTACCGTGCCAAACATTCTCTAGCATGTGCGGCGTCGTAATGCCACGTCGTAACCGACCCGTCTGGGTGCCGTTGCAGTTGTGTCTAGGTTGTATTGGGTACCTGTACGTGTTTGGGCATGCATTTTTGCATATGTCTTCTCAAATGACCGGTTCCACCCTTAGTAGTGGTATAGTTCTTAGGACAAAACTTACATTTGGCTCTGGGGCCGACCGTACCGTCTGGAAGTGTCATTTCTACTACGTCAAAACACTGCCACACGTCTGATGTTAACCTCTTAGATTTGGTACGTGATGTCGGTGTGGCGCCGGAACCAGAAGGTCCCGCTCCGGTTTCTGCCGGTCCGGAGAGATCAAAATCATCGTTCAGCATGTTTAGACCGTCTGCAAAATAAGGATGGGTGGGATCCATTTCCTAAAAAAAAAAAAAGTTTCGGTCATTAAAATTAACTCCTACACATACAATGATTATTTTACTAAAAATATATATTAAAATTAACTCCTACACATAAAATGATTAATTTACTAAAACAATATATTAAAATTAACTCCTACACATAAAAATGATTTTTTTTTTACTAAAACAATATATTAAAATTAACTCCTACACATAAAATGATTATTTTACTAAAACAATATATTAAAATTAACTCATATACATAACATGATTAATTTACTAAAAAAATATATTAAAATTAACTCCTACACATAAAAATGATTTTTTTTTTACTAAAACAATATATTAAAATTAACTCCTACACATAAAATGATTATTTTACTAAAACAATATATTAAAATTAACTCCTATACATAACATGATTAATTTACTAAAAAAATATATTAAAATTAACTCCTACACATAAAAATGATTTTTTTTTTACTAAAACAATATATTAAAATTAACTCCTACACATAAAATGATTATTTTACTAAAACAATATATTAAAATTAACTCCTATACATAACATGATTAATTTACTAAAACAATATATTAAAATTAACTCCTACACATAAAAATGATTTTTTTTTTTACTAAAACAATATATTAAAATTAACTCCTACACATAAAATGATTATTTTACTAAAACAATATATTAAAATTAACTCCTATACATAACATGATTAATTTACTAAAACAATATATTAAAATTAACTCCTACACATAAAAATGATTTTTTTTTACTAAAAAAATATATTAAAATTAACTCCTACACATAAAATGATTATTTTACTAAAACAATATATTAAAATTAACTCCTACACATAAAAATTATTAATTTACTAAAACAATATATTAAAATTAACTCCTACACATAAAATGATTATTTTACTAAAACAATATATTAAAATTAACTCCTACACATAAAAATTATTAATTTACTAAAACAATATATTAAAATTAACTCCTACACATAAAATGATTATTTTACTAAAACAATATATTAAAATTAACTCCTACACATAAAAATTATTAATTTACTAAAAAAAATATATTAAAATTAACTCCTACACATAAAATGATTTTTTTTAACTAAAACAATATATTAAAATGAACTCCTACACATAAAATGATTATGTTACAAACAAAATATATTAAAATTAACTACTACAAATAAAATGATTTTTTTTACTAAAAAAATATATTAAAATTAACCCCTACACATAAAAATAATTTTTTTTTACTAAAACAATATATTAAAATTAACTCCTACACATAAAATGATTAATTTACTACAAATAAAAATAAAAATTAACCCCTACACATAAAAATGATAAATTTACTAAATAAATAAAATTAATAACTGATATAAACATAAAATGATAAATTTACTAACTAAACAAACATATTAAATTTAAAATATAACACTTAAATAAAAATGTACCTTTGAAGTTTGAACTTTGGTGTCTTGGTGGAGAGATTAGAGAATAATAGTAAATTACTAATAAAATATTATAATAGTATATTAGTAGTGTAGAATAGTAGAGAGAGAGTAAGAATGAAATTAAGAATAATTGAAATTGTATAGAGAGTTTGAGAATGGAGAGATTGAGAGAATTAGAGAAAGTTAATGAAAAGTGGAATGTGTGGGAGTATTTATAGAAAAATTAGAAAAGTGGGTAAAAATATAAAACACAAGAGTTGAGGGGGCAAATTGTAATTTTTATTGTTTTTTTTAAAAAGATAACCGTTGGCTGACGTCATCCATGACGTCAGCCAACGGTTATTTTTTTTAAAAAAACAATAAAAATATACTTAAATTTAAAAAAAAAAAAAAAAAAAAATTCCGCGGGCCCAACGTTCGGCACGCCGGGCCGGCACGCGCCGTGCTGGCGTGCCGGGCCGGCACGCCGTGCCTGGAATCTTGACCCGGCACGGGCCAAGAATGGGGGCCGTGCCAGGCACGGCCCGCCATCCTTGGCAGGCCGGCCGGACCGGGCCCTCCAGGCCCGGCCCATATTTACAGCACTATACGACACCACTTGCCCAAATGCACTCAACACCATCCGAACAGCTATTCGTACTGCTGTTTCACGTGAGCGCAGAATGGCGGCTTCCCTCATTCGCCTCCATTTCCACGATTGCTTTGTCAACGGATGTGATGCATCCATCTTGCTAGATGATGCCCCTTCAATCATTAGCGAGAAAAATGCAATCAACAATTTCAATTCCATCAGGGGATACGAAGTCATTGACAACGCTAAGTTTCTTGTGGAGAGCATTTGTCCTGGAGTTGTTTCATGTGCAGATATAGTAGCTGTTGCAGCCCGCGATGCATCGTTTGCTGTTGGCGGACCATCTTGGACGGCTAGGCTTGGAAGAAGAGAGTCCTCCACTGCTAGTTTAAGCATACCTGAAGTCGAAAGCAACCTCCCTAGCTTCAGAGCTAGCCTGGACAGCCTTATTTCGTTGTTCGCTAGCAAAGGTCTTAGTGCCAGAGACATGGTTGCTCTCTCGGGTTCCCATACAATTGGACAAGCCAGTTGTGTTACTTTCCGCGATAGGATCTATAACAATCAAAGTGATATCGATGCTGGATTTGCGAGCACTAGAAGACGTCAATGTCCAATTTCTGGTGGGAATGGGAATCTTGCACCACTTGATTTGGTTACTCCCAATTCTTTTGACAACAATTATTTCAAAAATCTCATTCAGAAGAAGGGTCTTCTTGAATCGGATCAGATACTTTTTAGTGCTGCAGGATCTACAAACGATCTTGTCAATGAGTACAGCAAGAACCCTACCAAATTCAAATCTGATTTTGCAGCAGCCATGATCAAGATGGGAGATATCAGTCCTCTCACTGATTCCCAAGGAATAATACGAACAGTTTGCAATGCTGTCAACTAACTATGCATCGATGATATCGACATATGCATGATTATTACTTATTATTCTTTTCTCTTTTCGTAAAATTCTAATTGTTCATATGTACTCAATTGTTATATATTATTCTTTTTCAATCTAATAAAGGATCTATTGATCTTGTTTCGAATTTATTTGCTAGCTAAACAAGATCTATATTGATCTACTTATATACAGCATGTCGATGATATTATTATGTTGCTTTTAAAGTTCTAATTAATTAATGAGATAATAGCAAGTGTTAGATAAATTCTGTTTATATTTTTGTAATAGTAAGAACATTTTCTTTAGTTTCAAAAAAAATTAAAAATAAAAATTCTTCTCTTTTGTTTTCTTACATGAAATTACATGATCTAACCTTCTACAGTGCAATTTTTAGAATCAAGTTTTACAAAATACTCAAGAATTTTTATTTCTATAATTATATAACTATTTTTATGTTCCTTTGGTTATTAATTATTTTTTGTATTATAAACCATTTGACTGTTAAATTGGACATCAGTTAACCCGTTAGTGAAGCCTTGGAGTTTTCTCCACCCATACCCTTTATGAGAGTGTGGATCTCGAACCCTTGATTGCCCATTTCGATTTATTCAAATATGGTATTAAGAGCCTTGTCAGGCGTAACGTCTATCATGATTGCGTTCACTTTATATGCTTTTGACCACATGTCTGGTTTGATCAAATGCTTTGATGGGTCAGACCAAATTCTGGGTTTTCTTGTGTTGCCCGATTGGGTTTGGGACATTTTTATCCTAGGTTTCATTTGAAGGTCTGTCTATTGGGCAACGGTCTGTTTTTGACCACTGCAACTTATAAAATAAATAATTACTCATAAGCAATTCCAAACACACCCTTAATCACAAATAAAATAAAATAAAAGGCCTAAACTACTCAAGTAAAAAATAAAATAAGGAGTCCGGAATTTATTTGATTATTGCGATTGACACTTAAAAATAGAATGGAATTTCGTCAACAATCACCCGTTGACAACATAAATCCTTGGTATCTGTCCTAGAGCTGACAAATCCGATCCTTTATTTAATTGAAATTAAAAGAATAATAAAAAATTTAAATGAATTCAATTTTGACATATGGACAATTAGAACTTGAACTACATGATTTTACCAACAAATATTCATCATATCTCAGTTGGCAACACTGCAAACCCTTCGTATCTGACCTTGAGAACCAGTGAGAGGCTTGATATCTCCCATCCTGACCATGGCAGCTGCAAAATCAGATTTGAACTTTGAAGGATTCTTACTATATTCACCAACAATGCTGTCCGTGGATCCTCCACTAAACAGTATTTGATCCGATTCAAGAAGACCCTTCTTCTGTTTAAGAATCTTGAAATAGTTGTTATCAAAAGAATTTGGTGTCACCAAATCAAGTGGTGCAAGATTTCCGTCTCCCCCATCAACGGGACACTGGGGTCTACGAGTTTTAGCGAAACCAGCATCAATATCAGATTTATTGTTGTAAATCCTATCACGGAAAGTAACGCAGCTGGCTTGGCCAATTGTATGTGAACCTGAGAGAGCAACCATGTCTCTTGCACTCAAACCCTTGCTTTTGAACAATGAAATGAGACTGTCGAGGCTATCTCTAAAGCCCCTTCAGGTATGGTTAGGCTAGCAGTAGAGGAGTCTCTTCTTCCAAGCTTAACTTTCCAAGTTGGTCCACCAACAGCAACCGATGCATCGCGAGCTGCAACAGTGACTATATCTGCGCATGAGACAAGTCCTGGACAAATATTTTCCAATTGGGACTTGACAGTGTCTATAACTTGGTATCCTCTGATTGAATTGAAATTGTTGATTGCATTTTTCTCGCTGATGATAGAAGGAGCATCATCCAGCAAGATGGATGCATCACAACCCTTGACGAAACAATCGTGGAAATGGAGACGAATGAGAGAGGCAGCCATTCTACGCTCATGCGAAACAGCGGTACGAATGCCTTTTCGGATGGTGTTGAGTGCATTTGGACAAGTGGTGTCATAGAAGGTTGATGAAGACAGATGTGCTTCACATTGCATAGACAACAACAAGATGGTCATGAGAAAACGAGAAGATCAAGGATTGCGTTTTATATATACAAGTACGTGGTAGTTGATATATGGAAATACGCACGTGGTCTTCGCATCGATCGACGCCATATTTGTTGTATTTATTAGCTCCACGGTTCTTAATTATATGTTTTCCTATTGGCTGCTGCAATGTGACTTCCAAACCAATTATTGTTGTCAAAATTATGCAGTGTTAGATAATAATTATTATTGTTATTTAACGGTCTTTGGATTCTTGAAATCTACCGTAAAGCTTATGAGAATAAAAAAGGACACGAGTGTCTTAATAATGGCACATGATTAAAACAATATATCTAATAAATAATACATAAATCTGGAGAAAAATTACACCGGTACTCTCTCGAATATGTATTTGATCCCCTCAAACATAGAGATACAGTTGGAATCATTGTTAGTACATATATAACACATTCAATGAGATAACCATGAGGGCGGTGTAATTTTTGTTTGGTAAAACCAAGACATTAATAAGTGGATAGAATATATAAAATAATGTTTGAATAAGCCAACATAAGTAGTCAGATATTAATAAAGATAAGGCAAATCCGGGGATGAAAATTTCTAAGTCAAATTATATTCACATTCTAGCAACCATTATATGAATTGGTCAAGTACTGCTACCTGCAGGCTTCAAAATTTTAGAATTGCAAAATTTCAACTGGCTTTGGGAGGAGAGTTTTCATGTGTTTGGTATGACTTTAAGTGAAAAAACATATATATTCCTAACTTTTAAATCTCAAATTGACACTCAATTGGGATAGTTGGTGTTGACAGTCAATTTTTTATTTAGTAAAAACCGGTTAAGTGGCGGACACAAAATTTTATATAAAAAACATTGATTATAACTATAATTACATTTATGGTTAAAAAGGGGTCAGGTTGGTAATCGAGTAAACCTGTTTAAATAAATGGTTATGACGAGTTTCGTTAACAGGTTAGCAGATGATCTGTGTAACTCGTTTATAAGAAGGTAAATTTGTAATTTTAAATTATTAGGGTATAATTGAAATTTTAATCATAGTATATAATAGAATTTGTAGAAGTTAATATATTAAACGGGTCAAACCCGACCCAGCCCATTTATAATATGTGTCGTAGGTCAAACTCGTATAACCTTATTTAACTCATTGGGTCGTGTTTGAAAAAAATTGACCTATTTAATTAAATGGCTCATATTGGGTTCGTGTCACATCGGATTGAGCCCAAACCTGACCTGCAAACCCAAAACACCAGCCCTAAATGAAAGCTTAGTGATGACTGACAGCAATGTCCGTTGTCAAAGAATGACATAAGTTGATGCTGAGCCGAGCTTCATTTTATATGTCTGAAAACTACATGGACAGCAGACAGCAATTGGGCTTCATACCCAAGTTGATTATTAGGCTTCATTGTCGTGTATTATAGCCTTATAGGTTGACCGATTGTCACATGTGACAATTTTGTGCCGGACGTAAATAATGTTTGGGGGAAACGTCTATGTATATATTTACCTTTCCAATACAAAGGCCTGAAAACCCTATATAAGAATTTGAGACAAATGTAAAAAGGACCCCTTAAGTGCTACTAGCAACATTTGCATGATATCATTTTAACAAACTCATTTGATGCTTACAAAAATAGCACTAATTAATTGGCAACATTTTGCCTATATTATGTTCCTTCAAAGTTTTGCTGCAACCATTCTGCTTGCATTTGCAGCCCAGCATCCCTCATAGCATTCAAAGATGAATGGTAAAGCCTCTCATCTAACTGTGTTCCCTCGGATTTCATATCCCGCAAAAGCTTCACTAATTCTTCGATCCGACTAAGTTTAGAGAAAACTCCAACCATGATTCCAGCCATAGCCCTATCGATCACTCCTCCGTTCATTCGAAACTCATTGTAAAAGTCGACACACAACTCAAACTCCCTTACCTTATTGTAAGCACTTATAATGGTAGTGTAACTTACCTTGTCAGGAATAACTTTTTTTCGCATCATTTCCTTCCATAGCTTCTCCACTTGCCTCATGTTCTTAGCCTTGCCGTGCATGTCCATTAGAGCATTATAGATCCACACATTTGGCTCACACCCTTTTGCTTTCATTTTAGCCACAAGCCTCATTGCATTTCTTAACCTTTCTGTTTTCCCATACATTGCAACCATGCTAGAATAAGCCACAACACACTTATCAAACCCCATTTTTTCCATCTCTTGAAACACCGTTTCTGCTTTTGAATACAACCCAATTCGGCAATAGGCATTTATAATTGAAGCATAGGTTACTTGTCCCGGGATACAGCCCTGTGATATCAGCTGTTCGTAAACCTTAACAGCAGCCCAATATCCTCTTCTTTTAGAGAAGCCATTGACAATTGCACATAAAATACAATCAGAAACTTTTACTTTTGCATCCTTCATTGCCACTACAATTTCAAGAGTTTTCTCCACTAACCCTTGGTCGATATACATCAAAACAACTTTCAAAAACACTTCCGGATCCCTCATCAGTCTCTTCTCTGCAGCTTCCTTGAAAAGCTCTTCGGCTTCCTTCACCTCTCTAATGCTGGCAAAAGAGCATATCAAAGAAGCATGCATAGAGGAATCCCCTGAAATTCCTTTTCTTGTCATGTCCCTAAATAATTTAAGAGCTTCGAAAGCACGACCGGACTTTCCCAATGACTCGAACAAGATCCTATACATTTGTTTCGGAAATGGTGTCGAATCTAATTTCCTAGTTTCGAATTCAAGAAACAATTTAACTACTTTGTCTGTATTCCCAATTTTATTGTAAGCTTCCATTATCTGGCAATAACACCCAAAATCCAGAACAATCTGAGCTGATTTCATCCTCTGATACACCATTATTGTGCTAGTATACATATGAAGTTTATTATAACCTCTCATAGCAGAATCAAAGGCTAACATAGCATTTTCATCATCCAATTTAAACACATCGAGAAGACTATTTACAACTCTGAATTTTCTAGCTCTAACACAAGTAGCAATTAACTTAGAACAAGTAAAAGCATCAGGAAACACATTGTAAGTCTTAAAGTCATCAGAAACTGAAACAATTGAATCCCATTTCTTGGATCGTACCAAGTACCTGATAAGAAGCTTCAATGTGGTATTGTGGGGTCTAAACCCTGGACTTTCTTTAGCTTTCTTGTAGTATTCGTAGGCCAGTTGTTGGGTTTGAGAGTCTTTCTGTAATAAACCGCATAAGAAAGAATTGAAGTCCTTGCAATCCGTCATTAATGGATTTTGAAATATGGGTACATTGGTGGAAGAAGCATGCTCTTCCAAGATTGGAGATGGACAACCAGAAGAAGTTAGTTGGAAAATTCGAAGATTGGAAGATGGGAAAGTGAAACAAGGGAAGGTTTTTGAAGTTGAAAACAGAGTGAGTTTGTGGGATTGTAAGGAGGAGTAATAAAAGAATGATAAACAACAGTCAGACGAAGAAGAAGAAGTGGAAATGGCCATGGAAATTGAAAAGGAAATGCAGAGAGATAAGATTTTAGAAGATGGAGAGATGAAATAATGAGCACCATATATATACCTTATCCCTATAGATTTTGCTCTGCTTTTAAGTTTCTTGTGAAGCCACTAAATTAATTACACCTGGAATACTTTTGGACATCACATATCCATCGACCTTATATTCAATCAAAACATTTTATACATTTTTAGGTCAAAGAGGGACGATTTAGGCCATGTTTGCTTGCTACCGGGGATAGGATAGAACTAATTTTAGTCTATATCATATGGGCCTCGTTCAATGCTTAGGATATAAGAGGATTATTTTCGTGAAATTGAATTGAACTAAATTCAGAGAGGTGTATTCAATTAAGATTTTAAAAGACTTTTAAAGATTTTTATGAAATTAAAAAGTTTGGTGTATTCAATGTAGAGTTTTAAAGACTCTACAAAAATCTTGAGGTATTCAATACAGACTTTTATAGACTTTAAAAAAGCCTTTAAAAGTCATGTGTCTAAAAAAGTTATGAGGTATTCAACATTTCAATGACTTTTAAATATCAATGACTTTTAATGACTTTTTGTTATAACAACTCTCACAATTTGTCTTTCATTCCTACAAAGACTTTGAATGACTTTTTTTATAAAAAAAAAATATAAAGAATTTCACTTTAGACAAAAACATAAAACTCTTTGAAAAACATTAACCATCAAACATATGTTGTATTTTCATATAAAAGAACACACATTCTTAATAAATTTTACAAATAAAATAAAATAGATAACTTTTAAAATGAATAAACATTATAAAAAAAACATATAAACACCACGATCTATAACATAAAAAAATTAACTACAAAATAATATAAAACAACTCTCTAAAGGCTATGCAATTAAGGACGATATTTTTTTTTTTTTACTTCTATTTTCAAAACAACTAAATAACATCGAAACAAATCAAATGAACTTCATTTATGTTAATTAAAAATAATAAAAGACAAAAATCACTACTCAATCATGCCAATATGTCATAATCAAAGTCGTGTATGAGCGTGACTCAATGTAATTTTGATCAATATCAAACCACCCACTTTCAGGAATGAATCTTGTTCAATAACCATATGTCATTTTTATTTTTTATATATCTTTAATAACTTGAATTAATTTTTGGTAGATTTTTTATACTCATTGTCATACCTTCTTAGAGACATGTAAATGTTAATATTATTGTCGATTTGCTACATTTATTCTAAAAGAAAATTTATAATATTTTGACTAATTATAAAAAATAAATAAAATTTTGACTAATTATTAAAAAAATAGGTACCTAATGTCTTTATGATGCAAAATATAATAAAATTACAAATAAAAATTTTAAAATCACATATATAGGCAAGAATGCTTTTGTCAAGTTTAATTAGTAATGATTTTTTTATTCTTTTAAAAAAATATATTTTTATTAATATAAGAAATCTATATAATTTTGTTAAAACAAAGTATATATCATATTTAAAAATCAATAAATGTCTATAAAAGTCTTTTAAAATGAAAGTCTTTAAAAGTCATTTGAAATGAAAGTTTTTCATAATTCTGTAAAGTTTATAAAAGTCCATGAAATCTGTATAAGTCATCCACTTAAAAAAGTCATTAAAAATCTTTTAAAATCCTAATTGAATACACCATCATTAGTGTTGTGATGTGTTAGGTGTTGTATGAGATTGAATTAAAATAATCATGTGTCTTGTTTGGTGTGATATGGATTGAATATAAAAAATAATTTTATCATATATTTAACACATTGTGAAATTTATTAATATACAATTAAATTAAATAATTTTTAGATAAAATAAGTATTTAATTTTTTTAAATAATTAAAAGATTTAAAATTAATATTAAAGAAAACATTTTTTAATTAATATTTAATATTTTAAAAATATTATAATAAGATATATTAAATAAATATTAAATTTTAGAATTAAATTAAAAAAAACAAAAGAAGAAGAATTACATAAAAAAACATGGGACTTAAATGGTTGTATATAATTTCACTGGTTAAAAAAATTATTTAAATTTAAGTTTCAAAAAAATTAAAATATTTAAATTGTTCATTTAAAAATAATTTAAATATTTAAAACCAATTTTAAACAAAATAATTTTTATTTTTATTTGTTAATATTGAAAATTTTTATTTATAAAATGTTTAAAACAAACTATTTTATTAATTATTAAAATATATTTATATTTTAATTACATAAAAAAATAAAATAAGTTGAAAAGATTAAAAAAAAAATTAAAAATTATAAAGTGGTGAAATTAGTCCTACCAATGTGGGATAAGTTGGTATCATTAGATTATTTTAATCACATCACATGCTACCAATAAAAATGGGAGATGAGAGTAAAATCAATCATATCCTATCTCATCTCATGCCGATGGGATTATTTAATCCTAAGCAAGTAACTTATCCAACCAATATGGGACTAATTAGTCTCTTTTTAATTTATTTTATTTTTTATGTGATTAAAATATAAAAATAAATATATTTTAATAAGTAATAAAATATTTTATTTTAAAAATAATAATTTTCAATTTTAAAAAATAAAAATAAATATTATTTTGTTTAAATCGGTTTTAAATATTTAAATTTTAAAAAAAAATCAATATTTAATTTAAATAATTATTTTAACCAATCCTAATTCTATGCAACCATTTTATCCATGTCAGGTGAAGCTATTTAGTCCCATATTTATATTAAAAAATCTTCTTCTTTTATTTTTTATTTTATTTTTTAAAATATTAAATTTTAATTAAAAATGTTATTTTCTTTAGTATTAATTTTAAATATTTTTATTTATTTTTAAAATTAAATAATTTATTTATTTAATAAATAATTTAATTTAATTTTATATTATAAATTTTTTTTTATCCAATCTGATACCACACCAAAAAAGAAATAGGACTATTTTAATCATATTTCATACATCACCTAATACATCACGGCACTAATTTTAGTCTAATTTTATTCTATCTAATCAAATCCAATTCATTCACATAAAAATAATAATATCATATACAACACACCAAATGAGTCTAAAGATAAATGAAATCGCTTTTTTATATAGAAGATAAGCGAATGACCAATCTCACTCAAACCTTGATTCATTTTCGATGACAAAATCTAATATGTTGGAATTGATTTTTTTTAATTGAAAAAAAATGGGATTTACATTTTTAGTCACCGACTTTTGAAGAAATATTTATTTTGTAAATATATTTGTTTTTAAAATCAATATTTTATATATTACAAATTAAAATTAATATATAATTATAAGTTTAAAAACATAAAAACAAAAAGAAATTCCTAGGGAGAAGGCCGAGACCCCCACCTTGACTTCCCCGGAGGAGTGGGAGGACGCTGCGGCTACTCCCTACATTTTGGTGGAGGATTTGCCTCCACATTGTTTTTCCATTTTTTTTATTGTTTACAATTCTTGAGCCTTCTTTTTAATAATTAGTTTCTTAATTATTTCATTTTTAAAACAAATTTTGTTCTTAATTTTTGTATTTCTTTGAAATTTTGTTTTAATTTTTAATTTCAAATTAATATGTAATTTTATTTTTATTTGTAAATTCATGTTTTAAGTAAAGTTTTATTTTGATATTTTTTTAATGTTATTTTAAGACTTTTGATACATTTATTAGATTAAAAAAAGAATTGTAATATTTTTATGTTATAATATAATTTTTTTTAATGTATTTTATTATTTAGTTTTTTAAGTATTGTTTTTTAAAATAAATTTTAGTAACGAGTGGTGATATTGGCACACCCACTGCTGAACTATTTATACCCCACATTTTAAAATATTTAGTATTCTTTTTTTTTTCTCTTTATCAAATTACTTAAAGAAACATACATTTTTATTAAAAAAATCATATGCAAAATAAAACTAATTCTAATGATATAGATTATTTCAAATTACTGAATGTTTACTATTTTTGTTTATAATTTCTTTCAGATCTCAATCTCATGTTTAGTATTTATTGATTTTATTGTTTCACATGTTTGTTATATTTATTTTCTTTCAGATCTTCTAGGCATTCTATGATTTGTATCAAGATCTTCCAAAGTTAGGTTAATATTATTTACAAAAAAAAAAACAAATCGCAACCAAAAAAACCTAATCTCAGATGAAACGAAACCACATCAAAACCATAACTTAATCACTCAAAAAAATCATCAGACGATCAATATTACATTCACAATCTACCACCAACAATCCAATAGACTACAGAAAAAAAATCGCATCTAATAAGGATGGTTTCACCATAAAATAAGAGAAAAAACAAGTTCTACGAAGGGGTGTGAAAGAACTGTATTTAAAGATTAAAAATGAAGTGTATTTTTATTTTTACTTTTTTGAAAAAGATATGTAGTGTATTAAGTTTGAAAAATATGTAAAAGGCTAATCTTATAAATAAATGAAAAAAAATTAATAAAACCATTTAATTTTATATGACTAAATCAAAATTTTAAAAAGTGGGATATAAATAGTTCATTATTGGGGATGTTAATAGTACCACTCTTTAGTAACACATGTTTATTTTTTATTGGACAACACAAATAGTTAAGGTTGTCAAATTGTAAAATATTTTAGGGTAAAAGTGTTATTTTAATTAAATAATTTAATGCAAAGAATAAAATGATCAATTTGTATGTTCAGTCATGTTTAAAAGTCAAATGGGGATGGGGCTGTGGTATTCACTCTTACTAAAAAATTAAAAATATTCCTCGAAACCAAAAATGATTTAATTGATATTGTACGGTCTTAGAAATTTATGGTAATGAAACAACTTGAAATTTCATAGTAAATAATAAAAAAAAGATAATTACTCTTGTGGCAATCAACTTCTATTATCACTATTACAATGACCATCAATTGGGGAATTAGTTTCAAAATGACCATCTTTGACGAATACTTTTATATTAATGATCATTCCATCAAATTTCTTTTCAATTTATCTCAAATAAATTTTTTAAAATATTTAGATTTTGTAGCCTTAATCTTCTCAATAAAAGAATATATATATATATATATTTTTTCTTTTTTCTTTTTTTTCCACTTATCTCAAATATATTTTTTAGAATATTTAAATTTTGTAGCCTTAATCTTCTATATATATATATATATTTCTTTTTTCTTTTCTTTTTTCAACTATATATATATATATATATATATATATATATATATTTCTTTTTTCTTTTCTTTTTTCAACTTATCTCAAATATATTTTTTAGAATTTTTAGATTTTGTAGCCTTAGGGGGGTGTATTGGATTGAGATTTTAATAGACAATTTTGGAATAATAGGATTTCATGGATTTTAAAGACTATTAGGATTAAATGGACTAGACTTTCAGGATTCTAGTATTTTTTTTTTAAAAGAGTTTCTGAACTTTATTTATGGACTATTAAGATTATCTAGACTTTATTTAAAAACTATTAGGATTATCTAGACTTTATTTAAAGAATTTTTGGACTTTCTTTTTATTTTAAATATGGGCTTTATAAATTTGTTAGTTAACATACAGACCTAAGTTGAGAAACCCAAACTAGGTAGTTGGTCTGAGCTGAAAAAACCCAAACAAGATATTAAAGTCAGAATCAATGGGAAAGCTCAGTATATATATTTATATATATATATATATATATATATATATATAGGTCAAACTATATAGTACTCATATGGTTTAAAAATCAACTTCAACTAATTTGATGGAAGAATATATATGTTATTACTTCTGTGGCCATTGTCCAAAACATCTGCAATCTGCCCGAATGTTATACAAAGAAATGATGCAATGATAAGAGCAGTAATATAACAACAAGTACACAAACATATAGATTAGGTATTGATTTTTTGGATAGAATATTTTTTACAACTAAAATATGATTCTTTTATTTTAATATTGTACCTGAAATAGTTATGTTTTAAATCAAAGATTCAAAACTAACTTTCAAAAAATAGAAACGATTAGATAAAATGAACATGCATCAACACACAATGAAAATGCACATAAACAAATGCCACAATAGTATGAATGATAGTCATCAACACATTCGAAATTCTAAAAAACAAGCACAAGAACTATTTTATAGGTATCATATTGTTTAATATCTCTCAAGCCATCTAATTATTGAAAAACAAAACTGCTGGAACTAGTAATCCTCTCATGACCTAATATCTCTCTCTCCACATATAGTTAGCCATGTTAAGTCTCCATGCATTAGCTTCCTCTCTCTGTTGCTCTTGGGTTTGTGAAACTAGTTTTTCAAGTTCCTCTTCAACAATCGGTGATGATGATGATGATGCAGATTCTTCTTCAATAGGAAATTCATCAGATCGACATTCTTTACAGAGAAAAAATTAAATAAAATGTTGTACACAAGTCAATGAATAATCAACAATCACATATATTTATACATATAAATTCCAAATACAATCACAAACCAAAAAAAATTCTATATATTAAAAACTACATTAATAAACAAAAAAGTTTCAAGAAAAAAAAACTTACAGATTGTGAGTTGTGAGTTGTGAGTTTGAAGATGATGAGCTCAAATGACAAAGGACCTGTATTTTTTTTTTTTTTGATAGAGAAAATTAAAAAAAAATGGTTATGTTTGAAAATAGATGGAAGATTTTTTAGTTTTTTAGTTTTCCAACTCAGTACTCTCATAATTGAATTTTTTTTAAAAAAAAAGCATATTAGGCTGATATATTGTATATTACAATATAATAGATAGAATAAAATCTTGACCTGAACCATATAATCATTAAACCATATAACCCTAATTCATTGTAGCATAGCATAGGGATTTGATTGACAAAATCGATGTTTTGTTCAATACTTTGATAAATTCGAAACCCTAATATTTCCATTAGTAATGATCTATACTTGTCAAAGGGTAGGATATATTATATATATATATATATATATATATATATATATATATATATATATACACACACACACACAATCTTTAGGTATTGTATCACCAACAATATAACACATTGATCTATATATCTTTACAATATTTTATTACATGTGAAAACTCAATTACAAGACTATAGGCACTGGATCGCAAACAATATACAACACATTGATCGGTTACATGCTGCTAAATTATTAAACACTACTGCGAATTGTGAACAGTTTAAAATATGTTTCTTTTAATATATGTTAGCAGTGCTGTGAATTGAGATACAAATTGCTAAAATATAATCGTTAAAATATGCTTCTTTTATTTCAATCCAATTATGGTAAACACTACAAGATACAATTCACATCGTTAAATTAAATATGATATAATCAGCTTCCTTTATTATATGCTTCTGAATTAATGTGAACGTTGTAATCAAAAAAAAAATGTGAACGTACAATACTCTGCAAATTGAGATGCAACTTGCTAAATTGAACACTGCTGATTATGAACATTGTACGTTCAAAAAAGACGTACACGGATATGAACACTGCTGATTATGAGTATTATATTTTAGCAAATTGGAGACCATCTCTTTTGACCATTATATTTATTATAATCAGCAGTGTTCATCTCTTTTGAAAATCATTAACGCTTACTTTTTGTTGGGCTAGTAGTACCTATGACCATTATATTTTATTATAATCAGCAGTATTCAAACTATTTCAGTAAAATATTATAATAAAATAAGCATATAGATATATATGAACACTGCTGCGAATTGAGATGTGAAGCATATATTTCCATGACGAATTGAGATGCAAATTGAGATGCAATCGTTTATTATATGTGACAGTGTTGAGAATTGTTGAGATGCATAAAACATAATCATTATAAAATATGTTTTTTTTTATTTCAATCCAATTATTACCTGAACCTGGTCTGTTGTTAGGGTTTCTTCACAGCCTTGTTGCTATTTTTCCGAAAAGTCTTGAGCGAGCGTGAAAAGTCTGATGGGAAAGGGCAAGACAATTTTGGGGTCTTGGTATTTATAGTTATCATTAAAAAGTCTAGACAATCCATATTGTCCGAAAATCCTACAAATCTTGATCTCGATCAAATACCACCAGACAATTTGCTGTCTCTTAAAAGTCTGGATCCAATACCACAATATATTATGGACTTTTTAAAAAAATCTTAAAAGTCTGGATCCAATACCACAATATATTATGGACTTTTTAAAAAAAAAATCTTAAAAGTCCTAATCGAATACCACCTGACTTATTTAACTTATTAAAAAGTCTCAATCCAATACCACTAGACTTTTACTTCCTAAAATTTTCTATTAAAATCTCAATCCAATACACCCCCCTTAATCTTCTTAAAAAAGAATATATGTATATATTTCTTTGCAACTTATCTCAAATATATATTTTATAATTTTTAGATTTTGTAGTATTAATCTTCTGAAAAAAGAATATATATATATATATATATATATATTTCTTTTCAACTTATCTCAAATATATTTTTTAGAATTTTTATTCTAAAAAAAATTATATTTTTTAGATATATATATATATATATTTCTTTTCAACTTAACTCAAATATATTTTTTAGAATTTTTAGATTTTGTAGCCTTTAATCTTCTCAAAAAAGAATATATATATATATATATGTTTGAGATATGCTATACGTATATATACACAGTAAATACAATTATTTGTTTCAAAAAACAAAAGAAAAAATTGATTTCTAAAAAATATCTAAAATAAATTAATGACATCCTCTTATTTACCAAAATACCATTCATTGGATGGAAATGGATGAAATGACCATTAGTGTAACAGTGTATGTCAAAAATGACCATTTTGAAACTAATTTCTCATCTAGTGGTCATTTTAAAAATGGTGACATAAGTTGATGTCCATCGGGGTAATTACCTCTAAAAAAAATATATACCAAAATTAAACTATTTAAGTTTAATCATTCCCACTTAATCATAAACGGTCAAATTAAATCAAACAAAAATCGATTTTTATTTGTTTAGTCTGGTTTGATTTGATTTAACTTTGTAATTAATTTGGCTAGGTTGCAAAATACCAAATCAATTATAAAAGAGGAATTATCATTTTGGTTCCGATATGTTTTTGAATTGTCTGTTCTCTTAAACTATCTTTCCCTTTTTAGTTTCTGTAGTCCCTTTATTTTCAAAAATCATTCAATTTGATCCCTCAGTTAGCCAACCGTTAGTCAACTTTAACGATTTTAAGAGTAATTTTATCTTTAAACTAAGAACATGTCATGTGTCAAAACCAAAAAATATAATATTTTCTTTAAAATATTTATATAATACAAAAAAAAAAAATTAAATCTCCACCATCCAAATCTTAGATGGATGGTGGAGATTTATTTATTTATTTTTAAAATAAGTTATATATAAAAAATTAACTTTTTTCTTTAAAAAATAAGTAAATTGATCTTCACTGTCCATCTCAGATATGTATTGTGGTGATCAAATTATAAATAAATATATATATATATATATATATATATATAAATGAAAAGAAAAACAAGGTGGAGATCCGATCCGGTGGATCTCCATGGATGGATTTGGATCTCCATTGGTCTAGCGTGGGATCTCCATCACCTATAGAGACCTTGCACACTCCATCGTTCGATCTCAATCGCACGATGAGATCTCCACCTAATTTTTTTTTTGTTTTGTCTAAATTTTCTTCTTTTATTAATTCTATTTAAAAAATAAATAAATGAGCAAAGGTAAAATAGTCATTTAATATTTTATGTGACTGTTGATTATCGACCTTCAAAAATCTTGTCAGAGGGACTGAATTAATGAGTTTTCGAAATATAGGATCCACGGTAACTAAAAAAGAAAATATAGTTAATAATTCATATAAAAAAAAAAAAAGGAACCAAAATAATTAAAAAATGGTTTGATTTGGTAGTCAAAACCAAACGAAACAAATCCTCGCACCTACTCAGCCATACTTAAAAGTTAAAAGTAGTAGGTTAAAAAAGTCAAGAGCAATCGGTTTGGAAGGTGGTGTTGAGTTCGGAATCAGGTTCGGAATCGGCGATAGCTCTGGCTTCAGGCACGGTCTCTCTCGCTTTTAGTCTGTATAGCCGTTATTTTATAATTTCTATATTCTCTCATGTTACATCAACTGCTTCTAAATGACTTGTTCAAAATTCTCTCTCTTTTTCTTCTTCGCAGCCGAAACCCAGCTACCGATCCAACCACTTTGCTCCAATTTCATGATTTTCGGTCACAAACAATGGGGTCTAGGGTTCCTGTGCAGCCCTACAACTTGAGATCCGCCAATTCCTTCATCACCACCTCTTTACATGATCTCAACACCGTCGATTCGCGGCCCACCGATATCGACGGCATTCGCGACGATGTTCAACAAGATGGTCTCGACAATGATGATGATTCCACTGCTGTGGTCGGTATTTCTCTCTAACACTTGTTCTACTTATTTACTACACTTCTCTTCAGTTGTTTTTAATTTTTCTTCTTGCTTTTAGTTGAATCTGAATAATAGGTTTTAGTCAAATTACTGGCAGTATTTAGTCTAAACAAGGGAAGATTTTTGCATGTTAGGAGTATGCTGTTGTGTATTTTGATATCTAATTGCAGTTATAGAGAGACTTTAAGATACTAAGATGTAATCTTCTTGGGGGGATGATAAAACATGAGTTTGATTCTCATTTTGGGAAATTATATTAGGTGTGCCCTTCCATTTCAGGGTTGTGAAGAGATTAGAGAGATTTTTTAGTCAGGCCTTACTAGCAAAGTGACTGTTTGGGGGAGAGTAAGTGTTTGGTAAGAAAGTCTCTGACCTAGTAACCAACCTTCTAAAGTGATTTGAAGTATATATTTTGTGACATTCTGGAGAAAAATTTGGAGTGACTTTGAGGTCGTTGTAAAAAACAGTGTTGTTCTGGTATGATGTACGGTATATAGACTGCTATGAAGCTTTTATTTGAAGATTTGTACTCTGTTGCCCATAAGAAGCAATCATGACAGAAAGGGGTTTTAATTGGGCAGTGCTCCACACATACACATATCTGAAGATTTGAACTCACACACACACACACACACACATTTGAAGATTTGTACTCTGTTGCCCATAAGAAGCAATCATGACAGAAAGGGGTCTTAATTTGGCAGTGCTCCCAAGTATAGGAGAGTTAATAACGCCATTAGTTTTGTGTTCATCTTAGAGACATATGTTCTTATGGTAAATAAAACATATATATATATATATACACACACACGTACGTGTGTGTGTGTGCCATAAGAAGCAATCATGACAGAAAGGGGTTTTAATTGGGCAGTGCTCCCAAGTATAGGAGAGTTAATAACACCATTAGTTTTGTGTTAATCTTAGAGACATGTTCTTATGGTAAATAAAACATATATATATATATATATATATATATATATAAGGCACCATTTTGGAAAAGTTAGTTAAAGAACTGTAGCTTTGTAGTTAATGTGTGTAATTTTAACTTCAAAGTACCATTCAAAATTAGGAAAAAAGTAAAAATATGCCGAAGTCGAGTGAATTAATGCACCATTTTGGAAAAGTTAGTTAAAGAACTGTAGCTTTGTAGTTAATGATGAACACAAAATCTAAAGTCGTCAATGTAAAAAATTATAATGAATAGAATGCATGTTTGATGCTAAAAAAGGAATTCTATTAAGTCAAAGTATGCTCACCAAACTTTTAGTAAACTTAGTTAAGCATTAATTTGGCATACAATCAAAGTCAATTGACTTATACAGCCTGTGTCTCAAAGGCCTATAAATAGGTGTGCTGTGAAGGCCTTGAGGAACAATCTGTCCAAATTACAATCATTCCATATATATGTTACCTTGTTACAAGTATCCTTGTATTTCTATTATGAATAGCTAAGTTTCAATTTGTATGGCAGAAAAAGGTGGAGCTTTGGTTTGAGAATAAAGTTGTATTAGAACTCTTAGTGGTTTAATAATCCTACACATATATTAAAAAATATGTTCTTATTATTTATGATAATAGGGATGCCTTAATTCATTATAGACAATCTCCTTAACTTTAACCATTTTATTGTATAATAGGGATGCCTTAATTCATTATAGACAATCTTTAGCAGAATGAGTAGTTGATCACTCTAGTAAACGAGTACAGTCAAAACCTTTGTAAACTTATTAAATGGGGAAGAAATATGACTTCATGTAATTACGATTCAAAAGAGCCTTTCTTTCAATTGGAACCTCATTTTCCAATTGAGTTATATAAAAGTGTTACATTTATCTTTAGTTTATACACCAAATTGGAACCTCTAACCTTTAGCATTTATATTTAGTTTGAGAAATTTTCTCATCATATTTGTGCTTGGTCTTCTTCTCAAATTAACTTTCTCTTCAACAATCTTTAAAGATTATTGATTGTATGTTCAAACTCTATTTCCCCTTCTCCAATGGTCGACCTAGGTTTCACCAAGTTATATTGTTGCTTCAATATTCTTGTAGTTGAGAGTGCTATCTATTTTTGGGTTTGCCAAGTTTCTTGGACGGTTGATAGTTATATGGAATTTCATTGTGATATGTTCTTGAGGGTAATTAAGTCAAGAAGCTTGAAGTCTTAGTGTCTTACCATTTGATCTTTCAACTAGTGTTTATTTCTTTGTATCAATTCTTTTTGTCGTATTCTTATGTTTTAATAATGGCTTTCATTTCTTTTACAATTCTTAAATTGTAGGTTTTACTCTGATATACCCCTACATATTAAAGTAATGTCCAATGTTAGACCTTTTTACATTGGCATCTTTAAAGTATATATGTTCATCTTGTTACAAAATTAAGTAAAGAAAATGACAAAGATTAGTAACTCAATTTGGGATTTTGAACATGTGCTCTATCCTCAATTGGCCCTCTTTCATGGTTTAAGTTTTTTTTCTTCTTCAGTAATCATAGAATGCATTTGCTTGGGATTTTTTTTTCTCGTTTTTTTCCTGAATTGGAATTTAAACCTGCTTATGAAAAGTTAACATTATTCCCTTTCAAAATGAAGAGTTAATTATCTCATATTTAATCTTCCTTTTTTGTTTAAAAATCAAAACAACTTTGGTGTAAATGCCTCTGGCGAAGTCTGACCCATCTTCAAAATAGTATAAATATACATATCCCACCAATCTGTCATCCCATTTAATCTTCTTGTTTCTTCTTTGTGAGAGCTTGTACTCTCTCTCTCTCTCTCTCTCTCTCTCTCTCTCTCTCTCTCTCTATATATATATATATATTAATTACACATGCTCCTTAACCCATGTCAAGTATCACATGTGAGCAAAAGGGCTCTGTTTAGAAATTGAGTACTCTGTTTCTAAATAGAGTTTTTTTGTGAAAAACATTTCCTTTACACAAAACAGAGTGCTCTGTTTCTAAACAGAGCTCTTTTGCTCACATGTGATAGTCAGACTGATACTTGACATGGGTTAAGGAGCATGTGTATTTAATATATATATATATATATATATAGAGAGAGAGAGAGAGAGAGAGAGAGAGAGAGAGAGAGAGAGGGGCTACAAGCTCTCTGTATAGTAAATAATAATGGGTTTTCAGAGGTTAAAAAAAAACAATTATATACATTGTAAAAGTACCTTAAATTATATGAAAAAGTTTCTTATGGCATTTCATTGATTAAATGTCACATCCCAGTCTTCCTAAGGATCAGTGGGCGTGAGTGCCCTTTAACATATATTCAAATGCAGAAGAAATCAGAAAGCAAACACGGATACAATCACGTGGAGTTTCTCGAATCCACACACTCATTAAATTAGCTTTTATACTATATTAAGTAACTACTAGATCCAAAAGTTTAAGACAATAGCTCAATAGGTAAGGACCCAAACAATAATATTTAAGCATTCTAACAAAAAAAATGATGAAAATAAAACTATTGTTTGTATTCAAATTTATTTTTATTTTTTCTTCTTTCTAAATTGTTGAAGAAAAGCTATATTGAATCTCATATTTTTAGATGTTTCAGCTAAAATGATTAGACCTCTTGATAATTTTTGTTTGTCCAGAATTGCATGCATGAATCCTACAGAAACTCTTTACCACTTCACAATGTCGGAGTGGAAGAAGATCACTCGAGCCTAGAGAATAGTGGAGCTTCAAGGGGTGCTTATGATATTTTGACAATTGAGGGTACTGTTGATTTTTTTATCTATTGTCTTAAAATATAAATACAATTGGTCATTCAATCAAATTGTGTGGTACATTAATCTCTTATAAGACCTTTACTGATTTCAGTGGATTTTGAACCAGATGTCTCCCCTATTGAATCAGCAAGGGCAAGGTTTCTGCAAATTATTGTGGATTATTTTATTAATCACCATGTGATTGAAGTGGCTGATTCTGAGACCGACTATACATCTCAGTCAGGGCAAGATAAGTTGAATAAAAGGAAGACACGAGATGTTCAGTACGAAGGAGATCCAAGGTTTGCTTTGCCCATGATGTATGTTGCTAATTTGTATGAAAGCTTAGTCAATGATGCAAATTTGAGGCTTGCTTCCTTGAATGGAATTCGTGAGAAAACCATTGGGGTAGCGCTTGAAGCTGCAGGTGGTTTGTACAGAAGCTTGGCTAAGAAATTTCCTAAGAAAGGTATCAATTACTTTTTTTTTTCTTTTGCCTTTTTATCTTAATTTTGGAAACATTTGCAGCTACTCATAGATGCCTGTGAACACCCAAAGAAATTCACTCAGCCTTTTGACTATGCCGGATTTATGTGTAATAGCATTCATTTGGTCCTTTTATGTTTACTTGCCATTCTTTTTATAAACAGGTTCTTGTGTATACAAACGAAGAGAATTGGCAACTTCTCTTGAAACAAGGACAAGGTTTCCGGAATTAGTAATACAGGAAGAGAAGCGAGTTCGTTTTGTAGTGGTCAATGGTTTGGATATTGTAGAGAAACCAAATAATATACCTATTGAAGATGCTGACTGGTAAGTATTTTCTTGTTCTTCCTGTAACATGGCTCTTCATTGTTTAAACTTCATATTTATCAAAGTTTTTGATGTTACAAAATATGTTATGAAACTAATTAGGGTACTGATCGTTTCTGGCTAGTGTTATTCAAGCTCCATTATTAGTTTCTTGCAATCCTTAGTGTGAGCAAAGTAATGAATGCATGCAATGGTGATTTCCCCAAGCTGTAACCGGAGCTCAAATAGTGGGATGACCATATATTTAGCAAAGTGAACAAATGAACTTCGGAAAAAAGTGTTTTTTTTTTTCCTTTTTTATGTATGACAAAGCAAAGACTCTAAATTCTCTTGCCTTTGCTGTGACTCTATCATATTATTATGTTTCTAATTGTGCCAATGAAATGGTGAGTTTCTTAGAATTTCTTTGATTTACTGTTGTATAATTCTCCTTTTCAAATAAGATAAACTTTGAAAAACTATTACATTCTGTGGCTCTCTGATGAAAAAGTCTAACTGGCCCTGACTTCTCACTCTTGAAAAGGGCAATTTGGGAGATCTGAATTGTTTTTCCTATGTTAGTAGGAGCATTTTTTTAACTGTATAATTTGTAAGTTGAGCTCATCATATTGATCACTGCTATAGGTTTTAAGAACCTGTGGTATTGAATTGAAGTCTGCTGAATGGTTACTTCAGCCTGACTTGGTTGCACATTGTTAGTACAGGTTTAAACGATTGACAGGTCGAATTGAAGTAGCTATCTCAGCTCAAGACTATAAGTTCTATTCTCCAAGACACAAGTATAGGCGCATTACATCAAACTCCATGTCTAACATTCCTGGTTTGCCTGTAAGTTGACTTCTTCTCCTACCAGCATGATCTGCTTCATTTGAGATTGTATGTTTATGTCTTATGTTTCTGGAGAAGAATATCGCAGAAATTAGATAAAACTTAAGGATTGTATGGATAATATAATTCCAGATTTTCAATCATCTCTTATTTTTATTCTCGATTGTAATATTCCACATAGGCACCTGCACATGGTATTTTTTATATATGAAAGATAATGGTGCAGCAATGTTAGAGAATATAGACAGCTTGTTCACTTTGTATGACTTTCTACTTGATGAAATGACTTTGTTTCCTCAGAAAAAGTAATTTCAGTGAATGACAAGATGAGGTTGGTCAAGTGGTAAAACCCCACACCTATGCCATGAGTTCGTGGGTTCGAGTCCTCTCCCTCTCCAAAAATACCCGAATTTATCTAATATTTCAAAAAAAAAAGTAAATTCAGTGAATACCCATACACATCTTATCGAAACTTTACTAACTAAACCTGATAATAGTATTCACTTCTCATCCTTATATCTATTTTTCAGGCATTTCCCGGTGCCGATAATACTTCAACAATGGCTACTGCACAAGGTTATCGTTCAATAAACGAAGTAAGAACTGTTCTTTACTCTTATCCTTTTGCAAGAAGTATTCTGTGCCTTAAAATAGGGATAGTGCATGCTTTGAATCTTATACTACATCCACATCTACGTGGACATGAGGCAACTTCTGAAGTCCAAGAGTACTCAACTCTGAAAAAAATTCATTTTCTAATTTTGTTAAATACACTTAGGTTCCTGTTTCATAAAACATTACATAAGTGGTACAATTATCAGTACTTTTGTTTTCTTGCTTGCCATGGACATTCCAGAGGGAATGTATTTGGAATAACTTGTAAATATAAATTGGTAATCTTTTGTATTCTTTTTCCTGATCTTGAAATGCATTTATGGTTTATAAATTAACCAGAGTTCTAACTCGAGCATTACAATTTTGGCCTTTTAAGTCTTTTGTGTATTTTCCAGATATCATGATTGTTTATGATCATCATATTTTGTTATGTATTTATAAACCTAATATTTAGATTACTTGTAATTTTAAACTATTAAAACCATTTTAGTTAGTTTTATTTTGATGAACCAGGAAAATGTTGTTATAATATTAAAGAAGATTTGCATTTCGAATTGATTTCAAGATGTATTACAATAAGGAGATAATTTCTAAAGCACCAAATCATGGTCTGATGGTATGGATCTTAAATTCACAAAGATTACCAATGGGATTCACATGTACCATTTAAGTTAAGTTTATTGAATTTGTTTGTTTATTTTAGTAACCAACAGACCCAAAAGGTTAAGTTGAAGCTTAAATCGTCAGGAAAATGTCTAACAATAGTTTTTTAAACAACTTTAATAAGTAATTCCTAAATAAAAATTCCTATAAATCATAAAAAAGATGGAAATTGCTTAAATAAAACAATAAAATCCCTTAAATACCATTATTTCTTAGTACACATTAGAGGAAGTTTCATCGAAGTTCTGAGAGCATGAAACAAGGAAATATAGAAGCCATAAATATGTATGTCTAGCGTCATTTCTCTGCACAAAGTTCATCTTTGTTGAATGTTGAGTTGCATGTCTTAGATACAGCTGGACTAGTGATTACCGTAAGGTCCGTAACATATAAAGATCATATTTCGTTCACAAGAGAAGCCTGTATGTTATCTAGGCTGTTACAAACTATTTGAATTGCAGTTTACATTCCTAATCTGATGACATATGCATGCCTTAAACTGAGTTGCAAGAGTTATATTAAAACTCACCTCACACTTTAGAGCTAAATCTTTTAGGTAATCAAGGAGTATACTGAAGAATTAATTAAAATGATTATTGGTGACATGTTTGTTATCTGACTTTGTCATTTTGTTCTTGATACGATGCTTGTTATTATTTTCATAATCAGCTGTAATAAGGGGACTTATGTGCAACTTGTTTTTCCTCACAGCCACAAACTCAGCAGCAAACTCATTCCAAACATCATATGCAGTCACTCTCACATCAGCCTCAGTTTCATCACATTCACCAGAATCATCATCAACATATTCATCAAAGTCAACATCCAGCCCACTTCTCTCAAAATCATCGATGCACTCCACCTTCAAACTTGCCTGAAATTACTCATGCTCATCAGTCACCTGCAATATCCCAACATATGGCTTGCTTGCAGCCTCTCACAGGAGGTCATGTTGGAGAGCGCTTGCATGTAATGGTGAGTAACCAGAATATGCTGGGTTATCATGCTGCTATTTTCTCGTAATATTTCCATTGGAAATGAAAATTGTGGTATCTCAAGCTTCCTTTAGTTTTTCCCAGAAGAATGAGAAAACAGTTAAAAGAGTTAAACATAGATGGCTTTCTAGTGCATATAGTTAGTTTTTCTCTACGAAAGCCAAATAAAGGGGCATTGCTTCTTATGTTTATTCATTCATCCCGTCTTTATTTGATTGCTTTTACGTTTTATTCGGACTCCATTATAAATAGTTGATTTATATTATTTTTCCCTATATCTTTACTTGTACTAATTCGTGAGTAAATTGTTTATATTTCAGGCAACAAGTCCTGCAAAGTATTGTGATGAGTGTGGAGCTCCATATTTGAGAGAAACTTCCAAGTTCTGCTCAGAATGTGGTGTCAAGAGATTAGGAATATGACATGATCTTGTGAAATCTTTCCGGTCAAAGAAACCAAGTTGCTCTTCTTTTTTTCTTTTTTCTTCTTTTTTTCTTTCCTTGTAAATAATTAAATATATGTTGATCTTTTTTCCCATCCGCTTGCAAGTATCAGCAAGTATTGTAATTTAGGTGATATTAGCCAAGCTCCCTCTTGTATTAACTTGTATCCCAATTTGTGATATTACAGTTTAATTTGTAAGACATGAATAGAGAAATAATGTCATTGATGTTTATCTATTTGTTAATCCACAAATCGTAAGTTGAGAAATATATATATAGCTTGACAAAATATCAATATTTATATATATATATATATATATATATAATATTTTGATATTTCACATGAGGTGGTTACTTGGAATATTGTCAAGCATAATGAGTGTTCTTCACCACCAAGTTACATTGGACGGTGGTATTGGGAAATATAGTTTGAATGTGCAACATTATTGTTTCATTATTCGTTATTGCCATAATTTTTTGCATTTTCTAGACACAATTGAAATGGGAAAATAATTAGAGCATCTCCAACAGTCTTCTTTAAAAACATTCCTTAGCTTAATTGAGGGAGTAGGTGTATTTTTACAGCTCCAACAAGCCCTTAAATGACTCCCTTAATTATATTTTGGTAAAGTTCACGTCTGTTCACTTCCTTAATTAATGGGTGTTTTCAGACCTCTTTAAAGTGGGCTCTATCTATTTAAAATTATCTTATTTTCTTGAAAAACTCTATATATCGACAAACAATATCTAATAATTATTAAAGATAATATCTAACATTTAAATAATAATAAAAACTTATTAAAGAGGTCATTTAAGATAGTATTGTTGGAGCACATACTTCCTTAAGACCATCTCCAACCCAAATATTGTTTTTGGTGTAGCTTATGCATTAAAACAGTGCAACTTTCATACTATTTCATTATTTCATCTCCAATCCATTGCACCAAATGTTACGCTAAAAAGAATATTCTCTTTTTTATTATTATTATTTGTCAACAAATACTAATCTCCAACCAATCAAAACCCAATTTATAATTAAAAAAAAAAAGTTGCGCTAAACGATCAGTGTCGCGCTAGATATTGAGCTGGGTTGGAGGAGAATTTCGGCTGCAAAATAAAGATGCCACTTGATTTGGTGCAGGGTTAGAGATGGCCTAATGATCCATTACAATAACATACACCCTTAAATAAGGGAGTCTCTAAGGGAGACTGTTAGAGATGCTCTAAGGAGCTAGAATTCCAACCAATTTCATTTTTTTGGAAACATAAACAAAACTAATTATGAAAAAGCTTAAAGTGCTTCTGATGTAGAAGTGATTTGTATTTCAATAAATATTGATATGTCAACCATAGATATAGGCGAGTTATTTTCTTATTATTATTATTTTTTTACTAAACAACTTTCTTAATAGTTTTTTTTTTTTTTCATTTTAGCACAGTTTATCCTATTTGGCTAGAGTGGGCACCAAAACCTGATCCTAACCGAAAAGCGTAGGGGCCATTTGTTTCTTACCACTTATATTTCAATTTGATTAACGATTTAAATTAAGTGGATTGTGTTGTTTATTTATTTTTTACTTAAATCTTAAAGTAAGTTAATAAAAAATATCTTATAAAAAGTATAAAATAAAAATTAAAAATTTGACTTTTCACTAATGATAAAAAATAAGTCATAATTAACACATTGACAATTACTTCTAAAATTAACCTTGTATAATTAATCTATTACCAAAAATACCTCTAAATAAAAAAAAATCCTCAATTTTCTAAACAACTCAAACCCTAACTCTAAAACCAATTTCATAAACCTTAACCCTAACTAACCTAACCCTAGAATCTAGATTGACCTAGGAAGAGGAGTCGGTGACAGGTGGGGGCAGCACTGCCGCTGCCTCCCTGGGCTTTGAACGAAGGAGGCCGATTGGTCTCCTTCTTGTGTCTGACCGGAGGAGGTTGGTCGACCTCCTCTCGATTGAACCGTCGCTTTCGTTTTAATGGGAGAAGGCCACCGGTCTTCTCGAAATTAGGCAACAGAGGCCGGCAATCTCCATGGAGGAGTTCGGCGGCCTCCGTTGTCACTCTCAAGAGGAGGCCAAGCGGCCCCTTCTTGATACAACAGCAAGGAAAAAGGCTCTTTCCTTCCTCCTCACTGATTTTTTCTTTTTAAAATTTGTTTTTTATGAAAATAAAATATTTAAATTAATAAATGATTATAAATGAAAGTAAATACATCCATTTTGTTTGAAAGAAGAAAATAAATAAACTTTCATATAGCTTAAAATGATTGTTCATTAGTTGTAGTTGAAACCGGAAGAGTAAGCTTAGAGACAATTATTTTGTGACAAGTTGGATCATTTTTGATTTTTCTAGATTTTCTAAAAAGCTTATTATTTAGCCTAATTAATAAAATTATAAAACTTAACATCTGTCACCTCTCAACGAAATTGAGGTCTCAAGTTTGAATCCTCCCCTCCAAATTATATATATAATACACTTATAAATTTAAATTATAAACACATCAAAATATTAAGAAGATTCAAAAAAAAATATTTGAAACATGCCAAACTTGAATTTCTCTTTGTGATTTGATGTAGAAATAAACAATTATTGATGATCAACTCAATATTTTAAACCGGTATATGAGAAAGAAAAAATAATTAAAACTTAATAAAGGAAAAATAAAATATAAATGTTTTTAAAGAACTTTGAAAACTATATACCTGAGGTTGTAACAGTTTTTTTTTTTTTTTGAAATATTTCAATATTTCAGGGTTTAGAAGAGATAGGGGGTTGGGGGACTCGAATTCACAACCTGGTGGTGTTTGTATAATTTTTTCTTGCAATATGAGAACACTACACCTAGAGCTTCTTAATGCACTAAGAAAAGCTAGAGATGAGGTCCAAGGAGAAATCAATTTCAAGAGGAAACAAGTAACATTGGAGTCATTTTACAAAGACCTCCTAATTTTGATGTATAAGGAGATTATTAATTTATATATAAGATATCAAGTGGCCAAGTGGGACCTGTGTGTTATTTTTTTTTAAATGTCTTATAAATTTAGCGAGTTATTAATTTACCACATTGGTTCAAAGTCAGGACCGACCAAAAATATTATTTAATCGATGTTATTAATTTATCGAGTATTAATTTATAGTGGTTATACGGTATATGATTTAAATTACCAACTAAATTAGTTAATTAGTATAACTATAATGTTAAATAAAATCTGTATTAATAATATTAAATAATGACACATGTCTATTGTATTATATTATAAATTACCTACTAAATTAATTAGTTAGTATAATTATAATATTTGTAAAGAGTAATGATTGGCTTCCCAAATTCTTTTCCAAATGATATTGGCACATGAGGTGTTAATATTACATCATTCACCACATAATCTCATGATTTACAAGATGTTGACACCTCATGCGCCAATAACATTTGGAAAAGAATTTATAAAAAAAAAATTAAGAAAACCTAGCATTATTCTATTTACAAAACACTTGCGTAAGTAAAGGAAATTTGGGTAAAATATTACAAGGCATATTTCATTGTAAAATGTTTTTCAATCTAAAAAATTCATACAACTATAGAAAATACTCTATTCTACATTTCTACCTAGGTATAAGGGTAGAATAGTAAAATCAAAACCACTTAATATTTAAGTTAGTTGAGCTCAAATAAAAAACAAACAAATGGAAGTGTTTTAAATATTAAGGCCATGTTTGTTTGCTTGTATCGTATAAACCAATTAAAATGTACTAAAATAATACAACAAAATATATAATTTGTTATTTTAATTGGTCTAATACGGTGGATGTCGTATTAACTAATATAAAGTAGAGAAATTGTATTAGTTAATACAGCTTAGCATATCTGATACAAAATATCATCAAATACAAGATTGTATAAAAATAATCCAGTATAATTCAATACAGTGTATCAAACGAGTGCATAAAATAAGAACAAGCGTGACTTGGATTGAAGGTAGAGGTGCCCACGGTTCGGTTAAACCGTGGGTAACCGAAACCGGACCCCAAAAACCGAAACCGGAAATGAAACCGAAATCGAAACCGTCGGTTACGAAACCGGTTTCGAGCTGGTTCGGTTACAGTTAGAGATGGCCAAAAACAGACCAAAATCTGCTGGTTTAACCTCCGGTTTTGGTAGGTTTATATATATATATATATATATCTATGTATATATATTGTCAATCAATAACAGAACGCCACGTGGATAAAAAATTGAAATAAAAAACAAAACCAAAACCAAAACCGAACCGCCTAGCCGACGGTTAAAAACCGAAAACTAAACCGATTTTTAAGGTTTCGGTTACGGTTTGGGGTGCCCACGGAACCGAAACCGGCCTGGAACCGAACCGTGGGCACCACTAATTGAAGGTAGTTGTTGGCCTGGTCCCACACACAGTGACCTGGGAAATAAGTCAATAACCCCAAACAAAAAATATGGTTGTTAGGCGGCTGGTGGTGTAAAACAGCACTAGTAGTGGAGCGTCAGGTCTTTGGCACACCTACTCCATGCCCAATGACCCATGACCCATGACCCACCATGACCCACAACCCATGACCTGTCATACTCTTTTAAGTTTTCAAGTTTCAAGTTTCATGTCTTCTGGTGATCTGGTCATTTCTTGACAACCAAAACCCTAAACCATGAATTCCTCCTTCTTAACCACATCATCTCCTTCATTCTCTGTAACCCACCTCAACTTCAACAACCCCTACTCCCTTCCATGTAGGAAGATTTCCTGCAATTTCAATCACAACCCAATCACTCACTCTCTCAAGTCCTTTGCCAAAACCTTCATTTTCATAGGCGCCACTCTTTCTATTTCATCCAGTTTCCATGCCAAAGCACAACCACCTCCTCCTCCTCCACTAGCAACAGTTATCGAAACCAATGTTGAAGAAGTAGTAGAAGAAGCCCTTGAATCACTCAAATCGGTTTTGCAACAAAAACTAGAAAATGGGGAAGACGAGGAGTCTCTCAGGATACTCCAACGGTTGGTGGTTGCACAGCCGGAAGTTACTGACTGGAAGTTCTTGTTGGCGAGGCTGCTTAGCGAAATGGGTAAAACCCAGGATGCACGCAATGTGTTTGAAGAAATTCTTGTTAGAAATCCTTTGTGTTTCGAGGCATTGTTTGAGAACGCCTTGTTGATGGATAGATGTGGAGAAGGAGAAGCTGTTATTAGAAGATTACAGGAGGCTTTGGATATAGCCGAAGAGGGAAACAATAAGAAGGAGGCCAGAGATGTAAGGTTGATAATGGCTCAAATCCTTTTCTTGCAGAAGAATGTGGAGGAGGCTTTGCAGAGTTATCAGCAACTGGAAAAAGAGGACCCATCCGATTTTAGGCCTTATTTTTGCAAGGGAATGATATATAGTTTACTTGATAGGAATGCTGAGGCTAAAGAAGAGTTTGCAAAGTATAGACAACTTTCGCCCAAGAAATTTGAGGTAGATGGTTATTTGAGGACTCCATTGTCACGGGTGAAGCTTTTTGGGACCAATGAGGAGGGTAATTGATTTTCTTTCTTCAGTTTTTAGTAAGAAGCATATTCATTTTGATAAATTAGTGCTATATTGATGGTAACATTGTTCAAGTTTCACACATTATAATATGAGATTGAGAAATAAGTGAGCATTATCGAAAGCTCTTCTGTTTGTTCATCTTCTCCTTGTGTTTCGTAGTTATGTTTCTTTGGTCTCTGTTGAATGTTGATAATGTTTGACTGACTTAGTTTTCTTAGTGTAGAATTTTCATGAGAGTGTGTTTAGTAACGAATTGTGAATCCTGAATACTTGCGTAGATTTTGCTGCAACTCGAAAGTGCCCTTGCGCCATTGCTAATTTTTCAATCAAAGTATTGAACAGTCTTGTTTTTATGGTCTTTAGAGTTTAGAAATTATCTGACTTCCTCTGCTGTTATTATTATAAAAGGGTGTCATATTACAGCTTGATCAAATATTATGGGCATTATACTTATCAGATGCCCATTGATTATTCTAGTGATTATTGTTTAATGATTTAATCAAATACTAAGTCTTAGAATTTGCAGAAATTCCACAACTTCCCTTCTCGTCCCATCAGAAGTTCCAAATGAAGAACACAAAACCTACTCAGTCATCCATTGATCTTGGTGACTCTAAATACAAAGCTATTGTTACACATAACTAGCCTACCTTATGTAAGTTAGCAAAACTGAATCGCTAAGGGAATATGTTCTCTTTTTTTATTGTTACATATTATTCAGCACGATAAATCTTCTATAGCATAGTACATCATGACCATTAGAGTAGATAGGTTTGGAAGAATATGGTCATTCTGTTAAATCTACCCGGTACACTTTAAGGAGTCTCTTCATTTGATAGTTCAGTTATATTTGCTATTTAATCCTTCTTGAGTAATTATTGTTGTAATTGAGTATAGTAACAATAACTTGTAGCATTTTCCATATATTGCTGGAGTTTGATGATGACCATATGTTCCAAGAGCTTATGGTTATGGCCTATTTGCAGTATCGAGGATCATCTCTTCTGGACCAGTGAAATTGGTTCTAAGAAGTTTTCTCTTGTAATGACCTGTACCGTAGTTCTATTTGAAGGTCTGTGAAAATGGTTTGATTAATACTGGCATAGGCATGATCTCTCAGGGAACCAGCTCAGATTAGCATATCATAATATATCAAGATTGAATCCCGTGATTGCCTTATGGAAAGAAATTTTCTCAAGGAAATGAATTCCCCAACTGAACAAAACAATTTCGACACTAGGTGGTTATCATTTTTAAAATAAAAGGCCTGTCTATGTTTTTGTTTTTTTGTTTTCCTAATTCTATTATTACTGAGCAATGAATTGGAGTCTTTTGCTTCTTTTATCAAGTAAATAGATGAGAAAAACAAATGTGGAAATATTGAACATATTGTCTTCGAGACATCTGCTTCCATGAATTGACGGACATTCACTCTTGTATATTTTTTCATTTCAAGTAAAATTGGAGCAACAAATTGATGTGTTGCTATTCTTGTTTTGTACTATGATCCTATTAACTCTATATCTTCTCATAAAGAGATTAAACACTTAGACAAGGGGATGTAAATTGTAACGAATCTTACCATTTGATTTGATGCAAGATTTAATGAAAGACTAGAACAACTATGAATTCTAGCTAAATGCAGCATGGAATTAAAGAACAACAAATTAAGTATATGTTGAGACATCCACCAACAGGCATCAATCATCCCGAACAAGTCTTGTGATCTTCATGGGAGGTTCAGTATACTAAAAGCATCAAGGATCAGAAATAACTGCATTAGCCATGCCATCAATGTAACACCTCAAAACTCAAAGAGTAATTAATAAATGAATATCTCTAAATAAATCTAATAATGAAGTTCAAAATACTCTAAACGAAATTAAAACAATACCGAGCATCTAAACTCAAATTCTAGGTAACAAAACAAAGAAAAAAAAAACATTACATAAAATCTCAGTAGCTTCCAACTCCTGAAAGTCTATCGCCTTAGCGTTCGGTTTCTAAGATACTTAGTCTACAAAATGTTAAATGACAAGGAGTGAGATGTCAACTCAATAAGTATTGCATAATACGTAATCGAAAAACATTTATGAAATTTTCAATAACGTTTAAAGAGTATATAAAATTTTAAATATTCAGATACAATTAAAATTGCAAAAGAAACATTTTTAAATACAAGTAAAACTTGCAAAACTAACATTTTCAACGTACGATAACGATTAATAACATTTCATAAAAATAAGCTCAAGTCAAGTAGTGTCACCAATACCTCGGTAACTCGGCCATTTACATTTCAGAAATTGGTACAATACCAAGAGCATAATATTTCAGAAATTGGTACAAGACCAAAATCATAATATTTCATTTGTCGCATGCGTTGCATTTGCATTATCACCGGTGATCAACATTTCATTTCACATTTCATTTACTACTGACGTTGAGCTCAAACATTACTTTCAATATATATATATATATATATATATATATATAAATACACATATATATATATATATATAACATTACATTTGCATTACTAAATCACAAAAGGACAAAACATTTAAGCATTTAAGCAAAAAGTTCTAGTAAGGTTAATTATTTAGAAAGAATTAGGTAACAAATATGTAAGTACAGACTAAGTAGGAAAACGAGTTTATAACCATATATAAACGTGTATAATAAAATATTTCAGAACATAACAATATGATAAATAAATTTGGTTTCAAAGAAAATATTTGTACAATTACATACTATGCAAAAAAAAAAAAAAAAACTACATACCTCTGATGATAGCAAGTTTAAGGTATCACCGTCGATATTGGGAAATCACGAGAGGAACCTAAACATATAGAATATAATCCCTTAATTAAACCTGCCAAATAAAAGAAATCTAACTCAACTTTGTAAATACATTTTTTATTCATTTTCATGAAAAGATTTCAGAAAAACAGATTTTAGTGCTCAAACGTTAGTGATTCGAAAATCTTAAGGGTCTCAAAAAATTGCAAAACTTAGTCAATAAATCCAAAAATCAGATACTAACTCCCCTCAAAATATCATAATTTTATCGAACACGTATAAATTCCTATAAGAGTCAATCCTGTCAGCCTAAATATCATGGCTTAAACATCAAATATACTCAAAGAATTAAAATACTTACACTAAAATTTATATCATGATTCAATTATGCCACTACAACTATAATACCGAAAATCAAACTTAAATACATCCCCAATTGTAATTTAAAATTACTCAAATACAATAAGGTCAGTTTGATGATTCATAAAATCTGCATGTGTAATCGATTTAAAATTAAAATCTCCCTAAGATGAACACCGTCAAAAATTCCGCAAGTAGATATATATATATATATATATATATATATATATATATATATGTCTACTATTCTCATACCAAAATTCAGCATCAATTGCTACCTACAAATAAAACTAAAATAAACAACACAGTAAGTTGCTTCACAAGTATTAAAACAAATCACAATTTCAACATACACTAACACTCAAACTTGAACTCTTTAATGAACTCTAAAAATTCCAGCAATTAATTATAGAGCTTCATGTATAATTCTATTTCATTCACTACAAAATCCATGCATTAAAACATCTCCATAAACTAAAGTTGAGCAATTGTTAAAGACCTAAATTTTGTTGATGAGATGTTTTGTGTTAAAAGAAAACAAAAGAGTATGAAAAAGACTAAAGCTTTAATCAAGTTTTAAAATGAAAAAAAAAAAGTTCAAGAACTTGTACCTTCAAAGAGTTTCAGTGTAAAGGTAGAATGAAATTGATACTTTTCATTGATATTATTTTGCTATGATGTTTTAGTATGGAAATAAGTGTAGAAAAGTAAGAGTTTTTGTATGAAAACATTTAGTTGATATTAGTGTGTAAATATATATACACATATATGTATAACTATAAAAATAATGAAAATATACCGTTGCACTTATTTTACTAAAATATTCAAATATCTTTAAATGAGGAATTGACTTATGTCAAATCATTCTAAATGTGAAAATTGACTTATTTCAAATCACTATAAATGTGGAAATTGACTTATTTCAAATCTCATGGAATTGACTTGTCATAATGCTGGAGAATCAATCTGATCTGGTTTATTGCCAAAATACTCTGATTTAATACGGATGATTTAGTTGTCTTAACAAAAACAAACCGAATAAATGTGTTTATATATATAATAATAATAATTATTATTAATATTAATAAAGATGGAAACAAATATTCAGGTCTTACAATCAACTTCACAATAAACACTAAGTGCTTGTTTGGTGTGCCGTATTGGACAATACTAGCACACCGGCGTTTGGTAATATTTCATAGTCATACTCACTTGTACGATATACTCATTTTATATAGTCCAAACCGTATTAAACTATACGGTGGGGAGATGTGTTTCCCAAGTGGATTGGACATTATTTAGACTTGTTTTTTTTTTAAATGAAAATTACGTGAGGCCTAACAGCCTCCGTCGCAGAGGCTACTTGGCCTCATCTTCAAGGGGTTGTCGGCCTCCGTTCGTGGAAGAGGCTAGTTGGCGTCCTCGTCGAGGTCGCCGGTAGGTCAAAGACGCAGACCGACCTCCTCCACGAATAGAGGCCGGCAACCTCCCTAAAAAAGATGGAGGTAGCACCTCCATCATTGAAAAGGGGGTGAGCCTCCTCCTTTGTGGATGTCGGAGGCGACCTTCATCGACAATGCTGCTGCTGATAACTTTCGAAGGATGCTGAGCCACCTCCGCTACAAAGGGTGAGGCCACAGTGGAAAAGAGGCAGCACAACCTCCTCCTTAAAGAAAAGATAAGGCACGGCCTCCTCCGGACCAGTGCTTCTCCGACCGATCTATAGCCTCCGACAGTCAAAGAGACCGGAGATCGACCGGAGCAGATAGTTCCTCTGACGGTCAAGAAGATTGCTTTTAAAAAAAATCATTATTAATTAATTATTTATAATTATATTTTAATTTAATATTTAAATATATTTATAAACATTTAATTTAATTTATTTCAAAAAAATATATTTAATTTAATTAAAAAATATATTAACTAATCTAGTTATGTCCAATACTATCTTATACCAAACAATGAAGAGTACTAAAATTAATCCAGTAATGTTCAATACAATTAAGTACAATCTTATACGATGCAGTCCAGTCAAGTACCGTACGGTAATGGTGTAAAAGGGGGCCGGCCCGGCCCACATCGGCACGGCCCCCCGGCCCGTTTAGGAAAACGGGCCGTGCCTGGCACGGCCCGTTTTCCTAAATGGGGGCCCGGCACGGCACGCCGGCACGGCACGCCGGCACGGCCCTTCCGTGCCGTGTCGTGCCGGCACGTGGGCCAATTTGGCGGGCCAAATGGGCCGGCCCATATTTTTTTTTAAATTTTTTTTTTTATATATTATTATTTTTGTATAATAAAAAAATGTTTATAATAAATTAATAATAGATTATAGATACATTTTTTATTTTATTTAATGAATTAATTCAAAAAATAAATAAAGATAAAACATGAAAGAAAAAAAAAGTAGATAAGAATATGAAATGAAGAATTCTTTATTTATTTCGGACTTTCAGTATTACATATTTACATGATTGCCTCATTAAAAACCTTACCAAGAAAACCCAGTGGGATAAAAACTTGGTAAGGGAAAAAGAGTGCAATCGTATTACAAGTAAATGTACATGTACAACCTAGTTCTGGACCTGGTTACTGCCAGAACCCTCATCGACATATAAATTGGAGAAATTTTGAATAAATTGTTCATCTACCGTTTCATTTTGCATCCTCTTTCGAGCATGCTCCCAATCCCGAATGCATATTAATACCTCCACCATCTCTGGAGTCAAACAATTTCTTCTTGGTTCAATAATTCGTCCACTCGTGCTGAATGCCTGTTCTGAAGACACAATGGACACGGGGATAACCAGTATGTCACGTGCTAAGTGTGACAAGACCGGATACCTGTAGCTATAGGTCTTCCACCATAACAACAGATCAAAATTCTCCGTGTTTTTCGTCGGCATCAAACTGTGCTTCAAGGAACCTATTCAGTTCGGCACCAGAAGATGCAGCAGATCGTGTAGTTGAAGAAGAAGAACTTGCTGATTTGTCTTTTTTCCGGCGTTTGAGAATGCTCCAACTTGTCGGCAACGGTTGTCTGTCCGGTTCTGGTGATGGTTCCGTGTGAATGCCGCCAAACCTGCGCTCATAAATACTAAAAACTTCGAACAACTTGTTTCGAATGTCAGTAATCTGTTCGGAATAATCTATTGACAATTTATTACCAGTAAACTCAAGCAAATATTCTAAACCAGCTAATTTAATTCTAGGATCTACTATAACACCTAAGGCATAAAGGAAAGACATTT
The DNA here is from genome assembly GCA_033220585.1 of Dipteronia sinensis. Taxonomy (NCBI): domain Eukaryota; kingdom Viridiplantae; phylum Streptophyta; class Magnoliopsida; order Sapindales; family Sapindaceae; genus Dipteronia; species Dipteronia sinensis. The sequence goes on along the minus strand of CM065638.1, from coordinate 58,392,420 downwards.
CAGACCAGTATTTTTTAAACTTGGTCTCCATGGCAACAACTGCATCGCCAAGCAAGTCATCTTCCCTATAAGTGTTTAACATGTCAGACATTTCCACAATCTGATGGATTGCCTGGGAAGATGTGGGGTAGTAGACCCCAGAAAGGGTTACAGTGGCATTGTAAAAAACCTGTAAAAATTCAACAAAAATCTTTGCCACATACCAATCGTCTGGTGTCAGTGATTGAGCAGGTGGACAGCTACTTTCGGCCAATTTCATGTTATAAAAACCTGAAATAGTTGTATCATATTCCAAACAATTTTTCAGCATTAAGTAAGTAGAGTTCCACCTTACCGGCATATCAGTTTGGAATCGTCGGGGTCGTAGACCGTTTAATGTACAGTGTCTGCCAAATTCTTGAAATCTTGGATTAGAGTTACCGATCCAAGAAATGGCATCTCTGATGCGTTCTATACGATTGCTTACTTTCTTCAAACCAGACTGTACAACTAAATTTATGATATGACATGCACAACGCTGGTGGAAGAAATAACCACCAGCTTGCGGGATGTTTCTTTCAGTAAAAAATGCAATAGACTTAGTATTTGCCGATGCATTATCTAATGTGATAGAGAGGATGCGATGAGTTATGTCATAAGTTTCTAAAACAGAAAGAATGACAGCAAAAATATTGTCTGCGGTATGTGCAAAATCCATAGGACGAAAACCAAGAATTTTTTTTTGTATCCTACATTCAGAGTCTAAATAGTGTCCTGTGACACATAAATAGTCCTGTTTGGAACATGCGTTCCAAATATCGGAAGTTAATGCAATTGAGACAGTTAGATGCTGTAATTCAGCCGTCAAGTCATCTCGTTGGGTTTTAAACATTTTTATCAAATCATTCCTAGTGGTTCTAGAAACAATTTGCATTTGGGGGCAAAATGCAGATGTGATAAATTCTTGAAAAAAAACACAGTCACCGAAATTAATAGGTTGATCAGTTTGTGCAATGTACCGTGCCAAACATTCTCTAGCATGTGCGGCGTCGTAATGCCACGTCGTAACCGACCCGTCTGGGTGCCGTTGCAGTTGTGTCTGGGTTGTATTGGGTACATGTACGTGTTTGGGCATGCATTTTTGCATATGTCTTCTCAAATGACCGGTTCCACCCTTAGTAGTGGTATAGTTCTTAGGACAAAACTTACATTTGGCTCTGGGGCCGACCGTACCGTCTGGAAGTGTCATTTCTACTACGTCAAAACACTGCCATACGTCTGATGTTAACCTCTTAGATTTGGTACGTGATGTCGGTGTGGCGCCGGAACCAGAAGGTCCCGCTCCGGTTTCTGCCGGTCCGGAGAGATCAAAATCATCGTTCAGCATGTTTAGACCGTCTGGAAAATAAGGATGGGTGGGATCCATTTCCTAAAAAAAAAAAAGTTTAGGTCATTAAAATTAACTCCTACACATACAATGATTATTTTACTAAAAATATATATTAAAATTAACTCCTACACATAAAATGATCAATTTACTAAAACAATATATTAAAATTAACTCCTACACATAAAAATGATTTTTTTTTACTAAAACAATATATTAAAATTAACTCCTACACATAAAATGATTAATTTACTAAAAAAATATATTAAAATTAACTCCTACACATAAAAATGATTTTTTTTACTAAAACAATATATTAAAATTAACTCCTACACATAAAATGATTATTTTACTAAAACAATATATTAAAATTAACTCCTACACATAAAATGATTAATTTACTAAAAAAATATATTAAAATTAACTCCTACACATAAAAATGATTTTTTTTTACTAAAACAATATATTAAAATTAACTCCTACACATAAAATGATTATTTTACTAAAACAATATATTAAAATTAACTCCTACACATAAAATGATTATTTTACTAAAACAATATATTAAAATTAACTCCTACACATAAAAATTATTAATTTACTAAAAAAATATATTAAAATTAACTCCTACACATAAAATGATTTTTTTTAACTAAAACAATATATTAAAATGAACTCCTACACATAAAATGATTATTTTACAAACAAAATATATTAAAATTAACTACTACAAATAAAATGATTTTTTTACTAAAAAAATATATTAAAATTAACCCCTACACATAAAAATGATTTTTTTTTTACTAAAACAATATATTAAAATTAACTTCTACACATAAAATGATTATTTTACTAAAACAATATATTAAAATTAACTCCTACACATAAAATGATTAATTTACTAAAAATAAAAATAAAAATTAACCCCTACACATAAAAATGATAAAGTTACTAACTAAACAAACATATTAAATTTAAAATATAACACTTAAATAAAAATGTACCTTTGAAGTTTGAACTTTGGTGTCTTGGTGGAGAGATTAGAGAATAATAGTAAATTACTAATAAAATATTATAATAGTATATTAGTAGTGTAGAATAGTAGAGAGAGAGTAAGAATGAAATTAAGAATAATTGAAATTGTATAGAGAGTTTGAGAATGGAGAGATTGAGAGAATTAGAGAAAGTGAATGAAAAGTGGAATGTGTGGGAGTATTTATAGAAAAATTAGAAAAGTGGGTAAAAATATAAAACACAAGAGTTGAGGGGGCAAATTGTAATTTTTATTGTTTTTTTAAAAAAATACCGTTATATACTTAAATTAAAAAAAAAAAAAAAAAAAACAAATTCTGCGGGCGCAACGGTCGGCACGCCGTGCCTGGAACCCTGACCCGGCACGTGCCAAGAATGGGGGCCGTGCCAGGCACGGCCCGCCATCCTTGTCAGGCCGGCCGGACCGGGCCCTCCAGGCCCGGCCCATATTTACAGCACTACCGTACGGTGTAACAAACATGTTCTAAGTTCAATATTATGACCCCCGCAATTGTAAGAAATTAGTTATAGAGATTCCTATATAAATATGTAACAGACTACTATAATTTATGAACATTCCAGAGGCTCAATAGAGATCCCTATCCTAAAGAATTCTCTGTTTTTCTATTTTTCTTTCCAACCAAACAGCAATTTTCTGAGCAGAAAAACTCTGCACACGTCCGCATTTTCGCATTTTGATTGAACGGTTTCTATTACATTACAACTCCAAAGTTCAAATAGAACAATACCAACAACCTGTATAACCCTTATAACTTTACAGAGGTAACTATAATAAAAAGAAATTATTTACTTGTGCTTGTGTTGTGCCTCTTTTTTCCGCCAAATGCTTTTGGTGAACTTGTTCTTTGCCATTCCCTTGTTTTTAGTCTCCAGACTATTACCTTGGGTTCCAGAAGCATTAGTTGACGATGAAGCCTTCACCTTGCCATTGCTGTTTTCCTCATCACACCTGCCACCTGATGCAATACCACTCTCTGACTCCTTTCCATTACGTGTTGTATATTGCTGCGAGAATAGCTGATTCAAGAAAGGCTCCATTGTCGACCTTCTTGACTGCAACCTCTTGAAAAGTTCTCCAACAGTTGAAGTGTTGTTTTTGAGTTCCAGCTCACTGTTGTTTTTGTATTTTTAAGACAGAAAAGAAAACTACACATTTAAAACCAGTGATAATCAATCCTGAGATAATGCATCAAACATGTCAAATCCAATTCCAATTCCATTCACAACTTTATATTATGTATCCATGCAACAACTGAGTCAGAAAATGGATATACTATGTCCATTTTAGGATGCTATTATGAAAAGTTTAATGCATTTAAAGTTTCATAAGAATGTAAATTTTAAACTGACCGCACATCCAATGCAGCATAAAGTTGCATCAATTCTTCAAGCATACTGGCTGCTTCATCCATCGGGCTTTTATCTTCATTGTCAAAAGATTTCTTCTGAATTAATCCATTCGTTGCAGTAACTAGATGGCAACAGATTTTCTGTACATCCTCCTGTAGAATACACAAAAGAGTAAATCAGAAAATAAAACGAGACACGCTAGAATGCTCGTCATCTGACAATGTTAAACAATTCTCCATACCTTAATAGCTGGAGCATTTAATACCATGTTCTTCAGATCATTTTCATTGTGTCCAAGATTTAACACCTCAAATATTTTCCATATTTTTCCCGGGTCCATCAACTGGTTTCTGTCCTTTTTTATCCACATATTCGAGTCCTGATCCATTAGGGAAGCAGAGATTGGAGATGGAAATTTTGAACTCTTCCCTTCATCATAATGTTCTGTAGAATATACTTCCCTATAAAGATTAGTAGCTTTCGATGTAGTAGCTCCTGTATATTCAACCTTTGGAAACAAAGTTCCTAATATGTCCTTGCATCTACAAACTTTCATGTCTACAACTATTGCATCTGGACATAGAAATTTTGAACAATTCTTCCCCAAACTCACAATTACAAGAGGATTGCCAATCGTTTTAAATGCTTCAGCAATCAAATTAGCATTTATATTAAGACCATTATATTTCCGTCCTCTGTAGAGGACATCACGAAATTCCTGTGGCAGTTGATTAGTAATATAGTTCTTACCCAGCAAGTCGAAAAGTGGATTTTCACAGTTCCCAAAGTTCAAATGGAGCAAACAAACTATGACAACCAATCTCAAAACCATCAGTGAGTAGTGGTCCTTGACATTTGCATGATATTTCTTGATCCATCCCACTGTATCCTCCTTATTATAAAGGAGCTGCTGAGCAATATGCATGACAAACTCAAGTACATGTCCCATGGACTGTCGCACATCAGTCTTTACGAAGGAAGTCGGGTCAATTTTCCCATCCAGGTGGATAAGCCAATCAACGAAAGAAGACCTTGTAGTTAAAAAGTAACCCTGGAAGCATGACAACATAATCAAAAGGCGCTCAATAAGATAGAGGAAACAAGCAGGTGATATATAGTCATGTTTTTTCCTCCAGTTCACTCCATAAGTATCTAACAACGCTCCATGAAATTTCCGAACGAGAGACACCTCCCTCAATTCATTTTTGTTATTGCATGGTACAGAACCCTGCTCAGATTCTAATCCAATATTCCCTTGGAGACTCTCTAGGAAAGCCTTCCACGGTGAAGTTAAATCACACCTTTTCACAACTTGCCCAAGTAATTCATTGTGCAGCTTACCAGACCCGAGAATCATTACTGCCACACTTCCAATCTGCCTATAAGATAGCTTATTCTTCAAGTCAATGCATTTCGAAATAACTTCTACAAGTATTTTCCTACAAACCTCTCCTCCTCTCAGAGAAATCATATTCTTTTGTGATGATTCTCTCCAGTCTAGAGGAAATACGTAGCCAAAAAAGTGCTTAATTGGTAGTTCAACAAACTTCTGTAGTGCCTCGACATTATGCTGCTGGCTGCATAGAAACTTGGAATCCAAAAGAAATTTGGCAATCTCATAGATACAAGTAAGAGAACTAAATTGGCAGAATATGGACTGTGAACTCTTCATTGACTGCTTATAGAGGGCTTCAAGATTGTGCAACACCTTCATACCAACAGAAAATAATTCCAAACTCCAGTAACTCTGAGCAGCAAAGACAAGCTGGCAGATATTAATAGAAACCAACTCCCCACTCTTGCGAACATATTTGTTATTCAATTCTCTCATCCAGTTGGCATCACAGTTTAGCAAAAAATAAAAGGTATCCAGATTATTGCACTTCAATTCATACGGTTTCCACACACCCAAGTAACTTAAGCAGAAGTCTCCGTAGCTTTTATAATCATTAACTTCTTGGGTTTCGAGACGTCCAAGAAACTCAAATATGTTCACAATATTATCCTTCCAGCAATTCCAAAAATATACCAGCGTCTCAACAGAAACCTTGCTTTTACAGATTTTGTCTTCTGAAAATGTTACGGGATTCAAAACCAATTCATCTTCCCACTCATATTTAGAGGTATTTAAATGAAGATGCACATCCAGAATTTTCCGAGCAGATAATATTTCACCTCTAATACTCTGACGTATCTTAGAAGCATTGAACTGATGATTCATCCTGCCTAAGTTAGTCTGAGCATTTGATAAAGTTTCAGCCTCAGTGCAAACAAAATCATAGAATTGGTTTGAATCTTTTTTTGCTAATGACTTTGCTCTCTCTAACAGCTCTTCTTTCTTGCTAAACTGCTTCAAGGGCCAGCCTTTGCTCCCATGTGACCATAGAGAGTTGGAAAACACATAGTTGAGGGTAAGCATCGATGCTTCTTTAAAATTCCCAGCCTTCTGTAGCAAATCAGCTGCAAGAAGAATATCTCCTCTCCGTTTTGCAATATTTGCAGCATCCAGAAAATTCCCCGATTCTTCTTCCAACAATAGAAGCTCATCCAAGCAGTTCAAAGAACTCAAAAAGTTGCGCCTCAAATCCATGGAATGAAAAGCTTTAACAAATTTCATCATGGATTTGTTATCTTTAAGGTCATAATAATGAACAGCACAACTCTCTAGAAAGCCTTGTTCAATTTTGTTGATTTCAACTACACCAACATCTGTTTTAGAATGTTGTTTCCAGTAGTTAATGCATTGCAAACCCATGTCAAAAAGCTTTCCTTTGGTGCAAACAGTCAAACATGCTGAGAAAAAATTGCCCCTGTAGTATACCTCCGCTGCAAGCTCATAGAAGCCTGCCAGACAAAAGCATTCTGCAGCTCTTTCCAACTCAGTTTCCGGACATTTTTCCAAATAAATCCTACCTGCAGGAATAAAAATTGAAATAATTACTATTGCTAAAGTTTATACCAAATACAAAATCAAACACTTCTTGTTATCAACTACTGTAAACTAGGTTCAGAAGAACTTCAAAACAAACAAGGATTGAAGGAGAAGAAATTTTTAAGAAAAAGAACAGTGAATTAAAAAAAGAAATCCCAATTTACTTTTTTAGTTTTCATAAGGGTCCATATATGGAACCATTCAGAAAGATCAATTGTGATCTCATTTCATGTCAAAACTTCAGTAAGCTAACAGCAATTTAAGCTGTGTGAATACCAAAACCATGCCTGTGGGAGTTTTTTAATGCCTTCAAGCTTCTAGAGAATTTCCAACATGAGAGAAAACAAACATTGCAATGGTATGACTTTTATCTAGTCTAGTACAAAGCACCAAAAAGTAAGGCAAATTACATGAAAAATTCCTGTACACAATGAAAACAGAGATCGATACTCAAAGCCAACGCCAGTATGATATACCAAATGCAATTATATTACTGAGATATCCTTATTGAGAATTGGTTATTTGATGATAAATTACATTGTTTCAGGCTGCAAGACATAATATTCTGGTCTCCTGCTCTGAGTAACATTACAAAAATGCATAAGATAAGATCCATAAAAGTATTTGAGCCAACTTATCCACCGCATGAGTCAAACCTATTAGAACTTTCTTTTTATTTGCATCAAAGCATATTTCTATTAATTGAAAACAAATATATCACCTTTTTCCAACTACAGGATTACCAATATGACATCAAATTCCCAACATCACAATTCACAAAGATTGTCAGCATTTAAAAAGACAAACTGAAACCGATGAGAAAATCTCCAAGTATCATAGAAAAGATCAGAAATACAAAACTACAAACATAAAAATGCTGAACGTAAAGATGATACATTATAGACAATCAACACTATTTATCCAATTCCTACCTGCTGTTTCATACTCCCCCAAATCTAAAAAACATCTGGCAGCAGAATCAGCCTTGCCTATTTCTTCGAATATTTCAGCAGATTCCCTAAGGATAATCTTAGCCTCTTCAGGATTTAAACTTTGCAGACGGTCAGCAGCAGCTTTAAGGCCAGAAGCTTTTGACCTTCTTTCCCAATAATTATCTCCAGCTCTTTCAAAGCACATTGTTGCCATCTCATAGTTATGCTCATAAAATAGCTGAAAAGAAGAAATAATCAACAAAAAGAGAAAACAAAAGATACCATATTGCAAGTGAAAAAAACAAAAAAAATAAAACAAAATAGCCAAACATCAATTGGGGTCCTATCACCAATAAAAGACAAATTAAAAAAACTAACACTACTATTGATGACTCCAAAAAAACGTAACAAGGGTAAAAGCAGCACTAGAGGGCAGCCACTGCAACTCTTAACAACAATACTGTAACATTAGTTAACATTGTCATTGTCATCATTATATAATGGTATATTATTTATATTAGAGTACTTAAATACTATTGTTAAACAATTTCTTATCAGCTTAAGCTTTTGGGTCTAGTGGCAAATGACAATTTAATCACGAACAAAGATATTTCACATCAAGAGAAACAAAATATGACCTATTAGGTTATTATTGTTGGCCATGCAGTTTCTTCGGTAAACATTCTACTAAAACATGTCTTTTGAGGAGAAGGGTGTTGGACAGGCATATCATTGACAGTTATAAGACTGAATTTAGCAGTGACCTAAGAGGATCATGAAGACTGAAGTTTGTTCTATGCCGTAGATATGATGCGGAAAAGATATGAATGCCAAATGTCTTACAAAAAAACTTAGGTGTCTCAGAATGATGATTAAAATAAAATTTAATATCAATAGAAGTGCAATAAAGAGAAGCATTCAAAATGATTAAAACAAAATTCTTAACAAGGATAGATGAGAAGAATAAGAGCACAATAACAACAGAAGACGTTGAATATTATAATAATGATGATTAATATCATCATGTGGAAAAACCAAACAAACCTTGATGCCCTGCAACCTCCACTCCTCTGCGCTGCTTGTAACTTGCATGGTCTGTGAAAGTGAATCAGCTAGTTGACTAACTTTAACAAGACCTTTTTTCTTCCAATAGTCAAACATAGGTTTGGAGAGCTCCTCCATATCCTCCCAAATCCATAGCCTTTGCCTTGTACGGGTAATGGCTACATACAACAGCTTCAACTCATCACACAAGATTCTATGTTTAGCCTCATTGAAGCTCGGGAAGGATCTTGGTGAATTAGAGTCAAGCAAATCTTGTTCCTTCATATATTCGTATATAACACTCCATATATTTTTTAGAGGTGATGAGCCAAAAAAATTGTACAACAATACATCCTGTAAAAGGAATAATATAAGTGCCTAAAATAAGAAAAATATAGATTTATAAAAATACTGATCAAGATAATAATAACTTGGATGTATTAAGGAAATAATTTCTGACAATAATAGAAGGAAAAAATTTAGCTTTTAGGTTGCATTTGTATTTTGTATAAACAAATTTAGACAACTAGATTTTAAATAGTTAACTAGATCTCAGATATACTTCAGCAAAAAGATCACAATAACTAGGAGTACACAAGGAAGGACATGAATGTAGAATAATCTACAAAAAGGAAAGCCTAATCTTATTACTTCGATATTAATAAGAAAAAAAGCGTATAACATGCACCTGAAATTCAAGGCTCTTGCACTCCATTATTGTAAGAACAAGAGCTTGGCTGCCAATATGGTAGGAGATTTTCTTCCGTGCACAATCATCTCGGACCAATATTACCTGCTGCGCTCCAAACCCAACTATATTCGTACCAAAATTTCCACTTTTTCCTAAATATTTAATGATTGCATCTTCCTTGTTCTCTGACTCGAGCAAAACAGGAGGTTCCCCATTTATAAAACTTGTCTCGGGTTTTAAAACATCTATAAATTGGGGGAAGAAACGGTATAAAAGTTCAATTATGCTTTGAGCTAAGTTCAGTACACCTGCATGGATACGGAAGTTCTGGCTTAAACTGAAAATGAATGAGAATTGTACTTTCTCTTCCCTTCCAACATGCTCATTGCTACTTGATTCCGAAACAAATTTCTTATGGAACATTGCTCGTATATCGTGGAACCTAAAATCAAACCCCTTGGCAATTATCTGGGCAGTATTCCCCGAGAAAACAAAACCCTCATCAACATTTTTGCAGATATATTTGAATAGAGCAATTTGACTCATGGTAAGCTCCTGCACCTCATTGATATAAACAAAATCCATTACATCAATCTGATAATTTTCGTCTTTAAGTCGGCAATGAAGATCATAAACTAGATCGGCCAAATCATATTCACCATTTTCTGCCTTCATTCTTTCATAATTTTGAAAGATTTCATAAATTTTTTCTCTCTTACGTATGCTTAAAGTTGAAGCCTTGCCCATTGTTAATCGAACATAATCCTCTTGACTGAGCTTACCATCGCCAACCTCTATTGCTTGCAGGCCACCTTTTATATGAGATATAATCTCAGTGAAGACTCTATAAGAATCAAAATTCTTTGTCAGTTGCATATTCAAGTAGGGCCAGTACAATGATCTAAACCTGTCATAAGTGACTTCTTTTGTAACCGATCTTAAACTTTCAATTTTACCATCTGTGTGCTTCTTTGCGTCATGGAATCTCTCAAAGTATGAGTTACCTAATGTCCCATCAAGCATCATCAAGAATTTATGAAATGTTATGACCAGGGGGTATGACTCAAGTGGAACATCAAAAATAGAATTTGGGATATCCTTGAATTGGGCCGCATCATCCATATCATCGACATCAATTAAGCTGCTTTCTGCTGGAAACTTGCAACCAAAGGCAGAGCTGCACACATAAAAAGCCCTATCAATTAGCCGCAAAACAAGTTCCATGTAGCAAATGTGAAGAAACATATCATATTTAATAATAATAAATAAAAAAATAAAAAATAAAATAAAATCAAGAAAAATGCAGCTGCAAACCTAGAAATAATAAAGATCATTTTTCAGAAAATGTTTGGTTCTGATAGATGTTTTGTTTTCAATTGATCATCACCATGACAGTTTCAAGTTAAGTCTTCTCACTTACATCAAAAATAAAAACCAAATCAAATTACAAAAACCTAACCAAAAATCAAGGTAATTTACCATTAATTACCATCAACTGACAAAGAAAACTAGAAAAGCAAATTGCAATGACCATTTTAAGGAAAAAGTTACACACCTTTTCAAGTGAGAAATATGCTGCTTTACAGCATAACACAGTTTCGGACTGACCGTCACAAAAAGTTGGCGCAACATAGCTCTCTTATTCTTTTGAATACCCTCAACCTCATTTTCCGGGCTAATATGCAGATGTCCACTAGACTCAACTCCAAAGAATTTTTCATCTTCCATATGGTGCAGTTTTTCTTTTTGAAATAATTTCATGGTCAAAATAGTAGTTTTCCCGGTTCCTGACTGACCTAGTATAAAGGTGCTTTTAGGAAAAAGTATCATCTCCAATTGCTCATCTGTTACTTTAAGTGGGAGATCTAATTCTCTAACATCACGGCCAGAAAGTAGGTGGCTCACTACACTTGATGATAAGGAGTAGAATTTCATGAGCAAAAGACTCTCGCTCGCCTTAGAGTAGTCAAAATAACTTATACCATCAGAAGAAGCTCTGCTTAAGTCCTCATTTTCGTTGTTAGCAAGATTCTTCACCTGGAAGATATCTGAAGAGGCTGCCCAAGTCTTTGGAACTTCCAAATTCCTGAGTGCAACCAAACAAGCCATTATGGTAAAACAGTTTAAAAAATTAATATAAGAAACAATAATATTTCTACTGACTTCAAGACTGTTGAAAGCTTTTAAGAATTATCAACATTATTCATCTCCAACAGAAACAATACGAGCAGTCATACCCCTCAAAACATTTTTCTTTGCAGTGATTGATATAATCATCTGTGTAATCGGCAAATATACCATCAAGACATTGCACCAATTTTGAGATATCCTCCAAAGGCAATATATCCCAGACCTTCAAAACTTGTATGTACTGCAATTCCTTTACAACGTCAATTGTGCAAACAATATAGAGACTTTCAACCTGAAATTGCTTAACCAGCAAAGAGCTACCACAAACTGAGTTTAGATTCCTCGTCTTAGGTCGCCAGCCACTAGCAAGTTTCAATAAAAGGATGATAGTTGACTTTTTGGTCTGGACTTTCTTCAGTTTTTTGAAAGATTGCAAAAATTTATCACTAAAAAGAACCTGAGGAATCAAGTAAAAAAGGTACAGACAAATTAATATTTGGACTAGTCGCAAGAGGAGAAGGAGATAGACAAAGAAAGTACAAGTGTATACCTTCCACCTTTGACTTCCGAAACGTATTCTTTCCACTTTAAGCAATTCATCGAATTCATCACGCTCTTTCTTAACCTCTAGTATCACTTTTGCCAAATCCTTAGCACCATCAGCATCAAAGAAACACCTGCGACTCTTAGCATCTCGGACTAAGGTTTCCCAAATAGATTCACTTCTAGTTAAGGTTCTTTCATTCCCCAAAATCCAAAGGCAGTGTCTATAATGCATCAAAGGAAATAGTAGTCATTAAACATAGTTGTTAAAATCAATCCAAATTCCATGTATTATAAGATTTGACATAAATTGATACCTAGCTCTTGTAAGAGCAACATTGACTCTCTGTGGTTTGGATAGAAATCCAATTGATCCATAACTGTTGCATCTTACAGTCGACATGATTATAATATCCTCCTCACCACCCTGGAACCCATCAACTGACTTCACTTTTACAGTAAACCCAACTCTGTTATCATACTTACGTCCAATTTTTTGTTGGATTGCAACTACTTGAGCAGTGTAGGGCGACACCACACCAATGCTGAGCTTATTTTTTGAGCCAATCCAAGCTGCATTGAAAATATTAACGATGAGTTCAACAGGAAATTGATATCAGTAATTTCAAAAAAATTTACAAGAAAAGCCAAAAGATACACATCTGGTTGAAATAATACAGATATGCCTTCAGCGTTAATGCACTCAAATATTATTGCTAATTCATTTATGTCATAATAAACATTATTAATAACAACAGGACAAATGAAACAGTTCAGCTTGAGTGCTTGACAGACACCTTTCCAGAGACTGGTTATGTGCGACCGCCAGTTAATAATAGCATGGACTAAGACAAACAAAAAGGTACAAATTTTGTTCAAATCACAAACATTATCCTTCCTCTGTAATACATTCAGAGTATTCTTGCTAATGTATTAATGTCAAAATTACTTTGTTCCATCTCTTAATTGCACCACTTAACTAACATGGTTTCTTTTTCTGATTTTCCAAACCACTGTTTCCTCTTTTTCTTTAAATTGTTCCATCTCTAAATTGCACCAGCGAGAACATGAATGAGGACATGCATAAAGTTAGTGAGAGAATATTTTGTCAAGTATACTGTGACAATATAGCAATGTAGCATAGCACTAATCAACTGCAACAAAATCAGTACTTTATTTATTTATTTTTTGATTATGCAAAACTGAAATAAAAGGCCAAAGATAGATAGAAAAATAAATCACAAGACTTGCCTTTGTACAAGTTCTGCAGTATGTTCACCACTATGGATACCTCAACCATATTTCTACGGCTATGGCCAACATCATCAAACTCTTCTCTTCCACCCGATATGTTGATGAAAGAATAGGGACCAAACATTGGATCCGACAAAAAGCATCGTTCATAGCTTTGTTTTTTAACATTTGGGGCATCTAAAATCTTGTTGTGATAAAAATTTGAATTTGGGAAGAAGCTAATTGATGGATGCATTCTATACTGTATATCAAGCAGGTGTTTTGTATGGCCCAATGAGCTTAACCTCTCAAATAAACTTCTGCCGAAACCAACTTCATCAGAAACCTAAATAAACCCATGAAAAGCAAAATAGAGAGACAAATATCAAATATAAAAATCTAAGTCAAAATCCGAATGAGGAAACAATGATAAGCAAATGAAGGACATAATATGCTAGAAAGATGTCCAAATAACATCAACATACACTGCTTTCCACCATAGCTGGTAATTGGCACTCGTCACCAATGAGAATCGCATGCTTTATACCTGGGAGTTTTAGAGGTATGGTCGACTCACTTTCCTTTAACTGTGCTGCTTCATCAATAACAAGAAAGTTTAAAGGTTCCATTTCCGCCGAATGCAGCTTATATGAACTAGTAGCTGTACAAAAGATCAAAGAAGCTTTTTTAAAACAGAAATTCTTTAATGATTCTTTATACATTGTCCTTGGAAGGTCAATTTCATTAAGGGAATTCCGAAGAACTCTCAAAAGACAATGACATCCATTTCTTATCTCATGAAACAGGTACTTTCTATCCAGTATTGACTGAGAAAGATTTTCGATGATTGAATGAGAAAATAGCTCCTCCAGTTCTTCAGAAGCTACATTGTCTTGACGCAATAAAGTTTCAAAAGAATTAAGTAAGCTGATAAGGGATACCATGTTTCGAAGACTATTTTCCAAAATGCAACTTTCTGGTATGTGAGTTAAGAAGACATAAAGACAATTTCTAAGTGAAGTTGCAGAACATTTAAATCTTTCCCTCACGAATTCAAGAAATGACTTGCTTCCCCCCCTTGCTCCAATCAGTTCTATTTGTGCTTTCTTCCTCTTTGATTTCATTTTCATTATGTTTTTCCCTCTTCTTCATCAATTCATTTTCCAAGAAAATATGATACTGAGAAACACAATCTTCAAGAAAATCACTCATGGAAGTAAAGCAATGCCTCCAACCGGTAAGCTGTCCGAAGCACTCTTGAAGCTTTTTAATGCGATAATCCAAATATATCTCTTCAACTTCTGCATTAAGCTTTAGTCGCTCCGTATTTCCAAATAACAGAATATCCCCCAAGGGACACAACAGTGTGTCCCTTCCAGAGTCTGCTTCAAATGATTCTTTCACCAGCTTTAGAACACGAGAGGCCACTTCTGTAATTGCAACATTTGTTGGAGCACAAACAAGGGTTCTGCATCTCATTTTTAAAAGGTTAAAGAGTAGAATACTAACAGTTTTAGTTTTCCCCGTCCCGGGAGGACCCCATATAAGTTCAACACTGGACTTGTGGTTACAATGCATTTTACCAAGACAAGCAGAAACAGCCTTTACTTGAGAATCATTCAGGCCAGATAATAATCGAGGACCAAATTTCTCATTCCAGATGCCATCACCCTTTACACAACAAAGTTCAAAGTTCTCCTCAACCTGTCATTCAACATGAAATCCTCAACTCTCAAAAGTTAATATGAACATACTAATTAAAGATTTAATAACCCTAAAAATCATGTATGTTATCCCATTTTAACACTAAATTTCACTCAGTGCAAGATGTATCCCAACACATCAACAGATGCAATGTTAAAACAATAAAAATTAAATCAACAAAAATCATCTTCAAAATACCTACCCCATGATTAGTACATAAAACTTTCTCAATAATCTTCAAATTTCCAGACATATGCAGCGAATTCCATATTCTACAGTTAGGAGTTATATTTGTCAAAAAAATCACAAACATGGATTTCTTCATCTTATCATCAAGTAGTATGTCTTTTGAGGCCTTGACTTTAAAGTAAATAGATGTAGAACCAATCCCATGCTCATCATCTGGGATTCTTGTGACTGATAAAAAGGTCCATTTCATTCCCACCCTTTGCAAATCAGAAGCAGATTCAGGCTTAGCATCTGCTAGAATTAAAACATCCCCTGGCAAAATTTTGTATGGCTCCTTTCCACGATTACTGAATCTGTTCCTCCAGTCATCAACATTAACATCATAAAACTTTCTTCCATATGGCTTAGACTCCTCAAAACCAACAACTTGGGCAAAAGGCGCTCTTGAGATAGTATCCATGCTCGAACACAGTTGTGTTCGCGTTTCTTCCAATAAAGGGAACATGTATGACCCAAAATACTGCCCAACAGAATGAAATGATTCTGGAATTTTTGCAACCTACAAGGAACGAAACAATTCTTCAATGTGGTAGAGAATATCAAATAACGTATTAGATTAGTCATTATTAAGTTGATATAATACAAAAGTAACTAACAGAAAACATATAGTGAGAAGAATTAGCACCAAAAACTTTGGTTCATAATATGTGGCAGAGAGGCATTATTAGCCAACACATATGATATGAGGATGTGTAAAGGCTTGCACACATGTACTTGTAGCCTCATAAGAGATGCAATGCACTTTGCATCCATAGCATTTATGCAACATTCTTTGAAAGTTCTGTAGTATTTGTGTCACAATTTTTTAAAGTTATTCTGCCAATAAGGCAATACTTTAGTCCAAGAAATTTCATGTAAAAGCATTCAAAGGCAACAGCCTCATTTGTAACAAATTGGTTCTCATCGATTTTGAACAAAATGGAAATGAAATGGTATTGATTTGGGATAACATTAGAAATCTAAGAAAATGGTCTATTGAATCAAATGCATCTAAAATTAACTAGTTTATTTATGTAAATAAATTCAATTTATGGATGATTAACAAACTAACAAACTATCCAACTATATCAACATAAGGGCAATAACATCAAGGAAAGATCAGAGCGCGTGCCATATTTGATGTTAAATGGAAATGGCAAGCCAAATTTTTATCTTCTGCAATCATACCATATCTGACTCCAAAAGGTTTTTCTAACTTTTTCTTTTTGTTTAATAATAACAATAAAGAATTACTTCTACTCCCAGATGTTTTGCAATAATAATGATTAATCATGGGCAATTATAGTGATTTGATCAGCATCAAAGACAAACTGGAGATTATTGTGAAATCAAAAATTGAGGGCAACTTCAACATACTGCTAATTATTAACAGCAAAAACACTAAAAGACAAAATCCCCATCAGATTTTCATAAAAAATGTCGTCAAGAGAGCAAACCTTGTCCTTGAAAAGACTTTGATCAAAAATGTCGTTAAGAGACCAAGAGAAGACAGTATCGGAGAAGCCATAGTCATGGGGAACTGCCCTTTTCTTCTTGCTACAACTTTTACCTTCCATCATATCCTTCAAACAACAATCACAGAGCTAAAAAATAGAAAACCCGTTTCAAGATCACTTTTTGAAATACTTAAAACGAAGAAACAATTTACTTACTGAGAAAGCAAGTCAGATATATCATATTACATATATGCAAATGCAATGATGAAGAAAATTAAAAATATATATATTTTATAAAAGCAAAATAGTAACATTTTTTCTAAAAGCAGAACAGAAGAGAAAGTTGTTGAAGCAAAAGAGAGTAGTAAACCAGTAGGCACTAGGCAGTAGCTTTGGAAATCTAATCTGTAACCCATTTGTGATTTGTCATTAGTAGGTTTACATGCATTTGTTCTTACGAAGACATTGCATGGATCACCTTCAAAACAACAAACAAATCTTTCGTCTACCAAAACACACAAACGCAGAGCTCTGTTGAAAGCGAATGACAATTATTTAAAAAGGGAGACCAAGACATCAAGGGGTCAACTATTTAAATACAACTTTTCCTTTGATATTTATTTATATAATACTGTTTATTTAAATTGATAATTCCCAAACATCCCATAAATAAACTTGTTTCAAAAATAAAATAAAAACTATCTATGATAATCATACTCAAATATGGCTTTCCTAAATAAACATGAATATTAATTAAACTAGAAAACTAATAAGGGAAATAAATCCTAAAAATAAATTGATTCTTTATTCCATAAACTGATTCTTGTTCTTGTCCTACCGTCACTCCTACGCTACTAATTATAAATAATATATTATTCAATTTTTTTTTAAGAATAAGATATTATCTAAAAGCACCCTGTAGTTTTCCATATTAGCCAAAAACCAACCTTGGTTTCATTAATGTCCAAAATCTAGGGCGATCATCAATTTAGTCCCAATATTTTTCCAAACATGAGTTTTTTTAACTGTCTTTTAATTTTTAATGTCAGTGGTCCCTAAATCTTTGTAAATACATCAATTTGATACATTTGACCAAATTTTTAACGATCAACCCTTATAGAAAAAACTGGATAACACATTTACCCTTGCCTTCTGTTTGGCACCCTAAATGTACCAACTTGTCCAAAAATTTCTGACAATTACAATTGTACATGGATTTGTTAAGATAAAAATAGCCCTAAATTTTTTTTCCATTTTTTTTCAAATTTACCCTGATATAAAATTAATAAAAAAATTGGAAAATATCTCGGTCAACACACTATCTATACATTTTAGTTTGATGAAGTTAGGAAATTACAATTTACCCTTGTTTTATTGAGTTAAAAAATTGAAAAATATTTGTTTGTGATCGTTGAAAAACAGTATAAAATAAGAGTGGATGGCATCTCACTCTCCTCAATTATTTCCTTTCCATTCTCCATTATTTTCTTCTGCAAACTCTTATTTGCTTTGAAAATCTTTTAAGTGTAGGATTCCAAGTTATACACAGTGAAACAACCAAGTTTTTTTTAGCTAAGTGATATTTCAAAAACAATTTATGGCACCGTCAAGCTTCACAACTGCAAAAGCTACATGAACCATTACCTAAATCAGTTCAAACTCTATATTAGGCTTATCACAATGGTCAAACTCCTCGGAGCGGTACATCAACTCTACTGGCCTGTTTGTTTTCTTATCTAAAGTCTTATAAAACTTTAATTTCTTAGACATATGGATAAATCTTACAAATTAAGATACTATGATATGTTTGTTTTTTCATTTTGAATGACTTACTACAAATATAAAATTGATTAGATTGTGTTAGGGTTTCTTCAAAATTAGAAATTTTTGGAAAATTGATTTTTAGGGTTTTATTATGTACGGATAAAATTGTAAATATATGAATTGTTATAGGACATTTGTGGAAATTTATTAAAAAAAACTCGACTGTAGCATTTTTTAATAAGATAAAAGTAAAAAAAATTTACTTCTTCTAAAAGACATATATATATGTCTTAAAATAAGACATAAGTTGAAAAAATAAACAAACTAATTTATCTTAATTTAAGATATAAGAGGCAATAAGTCTTATAGTGAAAAAAACAAACAGCCCCTACATCTAATGTCATTATATGACGATGCCCATTCTATGGAAATGTAATATACATGTAATTTTTCCAATACTAATACTAGATAATAATAAAAAATAGTCCAAAAACAAACTCAAATGATGTGGTAAGTGGTTTTTTCATCAACTATATCATCACATGATTTGTGTGATAATGACAATTCACTTGCCACATCATTTGGGTTAATTATTTTGGTTATATATTATTACTATTTTTTCTAATGCCGTATTGCCACCCATAAAAATAATTAGTACACCCATATTTTATTAAAGAGAAATGCTATTGACAATCCATTAATTATTTGTAAAATTACTAAACAAGGCAAAAAAAATCTAAAGACACCGCAAACCATCTTTTTAGAAAGTAAGCATTTTTTTTCCATCTTTAGTTTTTTTTTTCCACTTTTGTGTTTTTTTGTTTGTTTTAAAAACCCTAAAATATATTCTTCCTCTTCTCAAAATAATTTTTTTCTCACACACCATCAAACCCTAAAATATCTTCTTATTCTCAAAATAACTTTTTCCTCGCATACTATCAAACCCACTATCAAAATAATCAGTTTTTTTTCCTCAAGTACCATCTATGTTCAATCATCACCATCATTAAAAAATATATATAAAAAATTTATTTATCCAGAAAAATATTTTTAAAATTATTTTTTTAATGTATAGAATTTTTTTACTCAACTCAAAATCCAAAAGAGAAAAACAAATATTTTTTCCTATTTTCACAAATTGATCTCCAAAGCAGTTTTTTTATTGTTTTGATCTCTTCACTTTTGTTCAGTTTTATTTTTATTTGATTACTTCACATCTTTTTTCTATTTTCCGTTTCAAATTTTCTAAAGAGAAATATTCAAAAATGGTAATATTAAAATAAAATGTAGTGTCTTTAGAATAGAAGTGCCGAAAGATAAAATGAATAATTTTGGAAAAAATGAAGTGTCTTTATAGTTTTTTTAAATTTAAATTTTTAGAATGAAGTGTCTTTAGAAACGAAGTGTAAAAAGAAAAATATTGGATTATAAGGAGAAACTCTCTTATTAAAAATTTTATTTACAAAAATATTCCAATAGAAATTTACAATAATGACAAATTACTTTAATTAAAATAAATCAAATAATATGTACACTCATTAATTACATCCGTATCTTCATCTATATATCTTTATTAAAAAAAACTTATGATAAATCCTAAATAAACTATAATTTTATTTCAAGTATCAAACTTTCTCATCATCACATGATTATCATACAATAAAGTAATGGAAAAAGAATTTTTAGAGGACTAATCAAACAGAGGTAGGTATTATTTTACTTTTTTTTTTGTATTTCTTTTATATCTAGTTATGAACTCTATCAATAAACAAAATATTTTTTTTAAAGATACTGTAGATATCAATGAGTTTTTATTTTTGTTTTTAAGATAATTGTTTATATAAGATAATTACATATTGAAAATCTCTTAACCTCATTGTATACAATTCAGTTCTAATCTTTCCTCTCATAAGGCTCTACATTCGAGACATTTTCAAAAATAAATTGGACCTATCATTATAAGATGATTGAATCCAAAAATTATATGTTTTTTTTATAAATTGGGTGTGCTAATAATTTAAGAGGGTTTATAAATAAAATGTATTCAAATGAATATATTTATTTAAATAATGGTACTATTGGCATTATAATAGATGCTTATAGTAATATTTATTTTTAAAATTTTAAACATTAGAGTACTTATAAAAATGGACGTACTTACTATTTTTATGGGTGGCAATATCCAACTCTTTATTAGCATTATTTATGATGCTAATCACACTACAAGCCATGGGTTCTAAGATATCTAATCCGAAAGTTCTGTTGCCATAACTCACGAAAACCTGAAACAACATTTTAAATAAATTGCACAAATCAAAGTAAACCATGTATTATTAACATGTTAACCCGTTGATGTTGAAAATTGGTTCAACACAATAACAAATAAATAAAGTAATTTCTGGACAAAGTTCCCGATTGGAAAGATAATCCGGAATCAAGCCTCAATTTGACTTGAACAACTGCAAAACAATAGTGGGTCGTCAGAAGTGTTTTCGACGAACATTCTTCGACACTCAAGTCAGATTTTAAATAAATCATTGAAATTTGAATTTGTAGTAATCGAATAAAAGGAGTATTCAAATTGTTTTTTTTTTTATATAACTTATTTGCTGTAGCAATCTCTATATACAGTGTTTGCAAAGGATGTTTTAGTAAAAAGACTTAAAATGATTAATTTTGGTGCGCATCTGGCACAATTATGTGATGCCATCTCAAGTTATTTTATTTTATTTTATTTTTTACCAGTATCTATCTATCCTGATATCTAGATCATGTATTTTTTTAAAGCTTTTGTCATCGGTAGAATTCGAGCCACTAACTTGAGAGTCATTTGTCTAATCTCAAAGCTCATCATTCTACCAGCTGAGCTACGCCATTGGAGTAATGTTGTAAAAGTGGGCCGGCCCGACACATTTAAGCTCGGCACGCTAGGCCCATTTTCCTAAACGGGTCAGGCTTGGTGGGCCGTGCCAGTGTGCCGTGCCTGGCTCAGGCGTGCATAAATAGGCAGGGCCCAAGGCCCAGGGCTCAGGTCCGTTTTCAATTTTTTTTAAAAATAAATTAAATTTTTAAATTTAATTGTTATAACTTATAATATTGTTTTAACAATTTAACTTATGTATTTGTAATTGTAGTTTGTTTATCTTATTTATTATTTTAGTCTAATAAAAAAATGTAGAAAATAGATGGATTTATTAGTTTATTTAATAAAATAATTCAAAGAATAAATAAAGATTAAATATTAAAGAAAATAAAAAATAGATAAAAATATGAAAATATGAAATGAAGAATTATTTATTTATTTCGGACTCTCAGTATTACAATGATTACCTCATTAAAAACCTTACCAAGAAAAACTCAATAGGATAAAAACTTGGTAAGGGAAAAAAAGTGCAATCGTATTACAAGTAAAAGTACATGTATAACCTAGTCTTTGACCTGGTTACTGCCACCCTCATTGACATATAAATTGAAGAAATTTTGAATAAGTTATTGGTCTTCCATTTCATTTTGCATCCTCTTTCGAGCATGCTCCCGATCCCGAAGGCATGTTAATGCCTCCACCATCTGTGGAGACAAAGAACTTCTTCTTAGTTCAATTATACGTTCACTCGTGCTGCATGACTGTTCTGAAGAAACAGTGCACACGGGGATAACGAGTACGTCACGTGCTAGGTATGACAAGATTGGATATCTGTAGCTATTGGTCTTCCACCATAACAGCAGATCAAATTGCTCCGTGTTTTTGAATGAATCGAACTGAGCTTCAAGGAACTTGTCAGTTTGGCACTAGAAGTTGTAGCAGCTCGTGGAGCTTGGGATGAAGAAGAAAAACTTGATGAGCCGTCTTTTTTTTCAACGTTCGAGAATGCTCCAACTTGTTTTCAACGGGAGTGTGTCCGGTTCGGCTGATGGTTGTGTGTCAATGTTGCCAAACCTGCTCTCATAAATACTAAAAACTTCGAACAACTTGTTTAGAATATCAGTAACCTATGCAGAATAATCTACATTCAAATTAGAACCAATAAACACTAGTAAAGTTTCTAAACCTAGATAATTTAATCTTAGGATCTACTATAACACCTAAGGCATAAATGAAAGGAATTGTAGACTAGCATTTTTTAAACTTGGTCTCCATGGTAACAACTGCAATGCCTAAGATATTATCTGTCCTATAAGTGTTTAACATTTCAGACATTTCCACAATCAGATGGATTGCCTAGGAAGATGTAGGGTAATAGACCCCTGAAAGAGTTACAGTGGCATCGTAAAAAACCTTAAAAAAATCAACAAAAATCTTTGCTACATACCAATCGTCGGGGAACAGTACTGGACTGCCAATTTCGGCCATTTTCATGTTATAAGAACAAATATGTATCATAATCCAACTAATTTTACAACATTAAGTAAGTAGAGTTCCACCTTTACCGGCATATCTGTTTGGAATCGTCGGGGTCGTAGACCGAAAGTTTGACAGTATCTGACGAACTCTAGTAATCTTGGATTAGAGCTGCTGATCCAAGAAAGGACATCTCTGATACAATTTATACGATCGCTTACTTCCTTTATACCAGACTGTACAACTAAATTTATGATATGACATGCACACCGTTGGTGGAAGAAATAACCTCAATCTCAATGATCGACCTGGTAAAGCTCCAGTTATTAAGAGTGTGGTTTGGTCGCCCCCGGCTCTGGGGTGGATAAGGGTTAACACGGATGGTGCAACTCTAGGTTCGCCAGGTGTGGGAGGTTGTGAGAGTGTTTTTTGGACTTGTAGATCTTTTGTTAAAGCATGTTTCGCGGTCCCCCTTGGTCAGGCTTTTGCTTTTGAGGCTGAGCTCCTTGCGGCTTCTTTAGCCATCAATTATACTTGGAATTTAGGTTGGCATATGATCTGACTCGAGAGTGATTCTTCTTATGTTGTGCAGCTTCTTTCGATAAGGTCTGATCAGGTTACCTGGTGTGTTCGTCAAGCTCGGCAAGCGCTGTATTCATCAGATCTCGCATATGGAGTTCCAGGTTTCTCATATATTCAGGGAAAGTAATCAGGTGGTGGATGCTCTCTCTAAACACTTTTTGGGTCTTTCTTCTGGTTCCTAGTGGTCTTCCACTTCTTCATTCTGTTCTTCTCTAGTTGGTAATGACTGTATGGGTAGAGAGTCGTTTAGGTTTTCCTAGCTTTGTTTTTCTTGTGTGGCTTGCGTGCCTCGGGTTATTTTGGGGTTGCATCCTCTGGTTTGTGATGTACTGCTATTACTTTTGTTACTCTTTTTCTTTATTAATATATTTCTAGATACTGCCTAGGGGTTTTTCAGCATATGATCGATTGTGATGTTTTTTCCCCATAGGTCAGTCCAATTTCATCAACAACAAAAAACATTGTCATACTTCTGATGTCAACTTTTTAGATTTGGGACGTGATGTCGGTGTGACACCGGAACCGGAAGGTCCCGATGCCGTTTTCGCCTGTCCAAAAAGGTCAAAATAATCGTTGTTCATGTCAAGATCGTCCAGAGAATAAGGATGATTATAATTCATTTCCTACAATACAAATATTAACTCATTAGTCATTAAAAACTAAACATAAAATCATAAATATACTAAGCATAAAACTATAAAAGCCGTAAAATGATAAAAGTACTAAACAAAAATATTAAAATTAATAACTAAACATAAAATGATAAATGTACTAAGTACTAACGAAACAAAAATATTAAAATTAACTACTAAACATAAAATGATAAATTTACTATCCAAAAATATTAAAATTAATTACTAAACATAAAATGATAAATTTACTAACTAAACAAAAATATTAAAATTAATAAATAAAGTCTAAACATAAAATGATAAATTTACTAACCAAAAATATTAAAATTAATAACTAAACATAAAATGATAAATGTACTAACTAAACAAAAATATTAAAATTAACTACTAAACATAAAATGATAAATTTACTAACCAAAAATATTAAAATTAATTACTAAATATAAAATGATAAATTTACTAACCAAAAATATTAAAATTAACTACTAAACATAAAATGATAAATTTACTAACCAAAAATATTAAAATTAATTACTAAACATAAAATGGTAAATTTACTAACTAAATAAAAATATACTAAGCATAAATTAAAATATTAAAATATAAAAATTAATTAATAGACATAAATTCATAAAATGATAAATTTACTAAATCTAAGATTCTAGGAATAAATATTTAAAATTTATAACAAAGCATAAAAATATAAACTCATAAATATACTAAACATAAAACCATAAATATTAAATATACATAAAACCTAAGAATAAATATCAAAATTAATAACTAAGCATAAATATATTAAGTATGAATATAAAATTTTAAAACTAAAAATAAAATTAAATAATAACACTTAAAGAAAAAATGTACCTTTAAACTTTGATATCTTGGTGCCTTGGTGGAGAGATTAGAAAATAATAGTTAGATGATAGTAAATTAGTAATATAGTATTAGAATAGTAGATTAGTAGTATAGAGAGAGAGAGAGAGAGAGAGTACGAATGAAATTATGAAATGGTGTAGAGAATAGAGATTAGAGAGAGTACTGGAGAATTGGAGAATGGAGAGGATGAGAGATTAAGAGAAAGTGTATGAAAATTGGAATGGGTCGGAGTATTTATAGAAGAATTTAAAATGTGGATAAAAATATAAAATAAAAGAGATGAGGGAGCAAATGGTAACTTTTGGCACATTTTTAAGTTTTAATCGTTGGCTGACGTCAGCCAAAAAAGATTTATTAAAAAATTAAAGTTACCGTTTGATTCAAAAAAATATAAAAATAATTCGACGGGATCAACGTTAGGCATGCCGTGCCAGCGCGTGCCGAACGTTGGGCTTGGCACACTCCACATGCGTGTGGGCCGGGCCGGCACGTCGTCCTCGACCTAAGGCTCAGCATGGCACATGAATTGGGGTCGTGCCTGGCCTGGCAGGCCCCACATGCAGGGTGTGCCTGGCACGGTCTGGGTGTCAGCCAATGGTCAAATTTGTAAAAAAATATTATTAAAAAAATTAAGTTACCGTTTGATTCAAAAAAGTAATAAATAATAATTCGACGGGTCCAACGGTCGACATGACGTGTTGTCGTGCCGACCGTTAGGCTTGCAACACCCCAATGCGTGTCGGGCCGGGCCGGCATGGCGTGCCCCGACCCAAGGCCCAGCACGACACATGAATTGGAGCCGTGCCTGGCTTGTCACGCCCCACATGCTGGCCGTGCCTAGCACGGCCTGTGTGACACCCCTAAAAATTGCCTATGAATTTTCTTCGATGTCCGGCGCCAAACACCCTTGCTTGACCAGCCTACTCAATAAACGTGGCCCAAATCTTTTTCAGCCACCAAGCTTACTTCGCCACATTGCCAAGCTTGTTTGCCTCCCCACACCAAGCTTGTTCCACTCTCACAGCCAAGCCCGTTCACTCCTAAACCAAGCTTGTTTCAAAATCTCACCAAGCTTGTTTGCCTCTATGCGCCAAGCTTGTTTCAGAATCTCGCCAAACTTGTTTGCCTCGATGCGCCAAGCTTGTTTCTGAATCTCACCAAGCTTGTTTGCCTCAATGCACCAAGCTTGTTTCTCCGCCAGTCACAATGATCCTTCAAACACAAGTACCTCGCACACCAATTGTTTGACGATTTGCCAATTACAGCCCAACACTATGATTGCTCACGAAATCAACAAGCAATGTAATACAAAGGCCCGAAATGCACACAGTATACTCACACACTGTTTACATAATTCTCACCACACACATTCAATGTTAACTCACACAATGAAATGTAAAAGTAAGAACAAACACAAGCCAATTTACGGGAGTCCACTCCCAACCCAATCAATCTCTTTATTAATCAGGAACTCTTTTACAATTTGCCTGTAGGATCACCACAACAATAGCACTCTCTGCTAGCTGGTGTCTCTACAAAATACAACATATTTATAGTGCTCTCAAGCACTTGTAGTTATCACACATAACTGCCATACATGGCTGGACCAACCAGCTTTTCCCACATGTTAAACAAGCCATCTTGAATCCTTTAGATTATGCCACCTCAAGCCTTTGACCGAGTCTTCAAGGAAACCAGCAAGTAACCGCCCATAACTGCCCCATATCAGCCATTAGAAGTAACTGCCATTCCCAAATCAGTCCACATGCTTGCACACATGCCATAACCGAATGCTAGTAACTGCTACATATGCTTGATCTCATGTGCCTCTCACATGTCATTCATTGCACAGCTCAAACACACAGTGCACCAACATTTCTCATCGCAAAGCTTGTTCCTCAACAGCCAAGCTTGTTTCCACTCATTGATGTCCCAACACTGCCTTACCTTGCCTTCTTGCTGCACAGCACTAAGCCAACCAGCATTGTATCCAAGCTTGTTTCCAAAATGCCAGCCTACCAAGACCCGCGCATTGTGTATTCCATCTAAGCCATGCCTTCCATCATGACTTGCCCAAGGCCATGCTACCCATATGCCTTGTTTTAGGCTTGATGCACCAATACCAAGCCCATCGTAGGCCTTGTTGCCTATGCCCATTTTTGGGGGTGTGACAGTCTGCCATCGTTGTCAGGCCGGGAACGCCAGGCCTATCCCATATTTATAGCATTACCTTGGAGGCACCATCTCAAGTTATTTGAAACCACGTTTTATGTCTAATTCATGGACTTTACAAATGTTAATTTTGTCAAACTTTAGTTGGTTGTACCACTCTTATTGTGTGCCACCTACACCACACAATATCCCAACTTTCCTATTTCTTTCTCAAGTTACCTTTTTGTCAATGACCGGAGATTTCGTCTTGCAAAATTTAGATTCACGTATATTTGCTTTTAACTTTTGTTTAAAATTGTATTAACATACTTTACCGTCAGTCGACTTTCATTCGACCAATTTCATTGTGCAAAATAATTAAAATATCCCTAATTGATAGATTTATTATTATTATATAACCGCTAAAATAAATAATTTAAAAAATCATAATATTTTAGATATTTAAAAATGTATTTATATTCTTAAAAAATAAATATTAGATGTGATTCTCCATCAAATAAGACCTGATGCCTTTTTCAAAAAAAAGAAAGATAAGATACGATACTTAACTAATGGAGAACACTTTTATTATATCATATCTGATGGAGAAAGCCTATATCATATCAGAGTTTTTCTATCTGATAGAGGAGACCAGACTCCTCCATTAGATGGAGGAGATAACCTCCTTTGTAGAGATCGTATGATCTCCAACATCGCCATGGATAGCGAACTCCTCTGTCGTTTTGGAGGAACTCGAACGATCTCACCCGTTTAGAGCTTCACGTCTTCCATATGAGGTTTTCTGTAACAACCATGCCGGAACCCAACGCCATTAGTAAGTTTTTTTTTCCTCTTTCCTGTTTCGGATTTGTCATCTGGTTGTGGTGGTGTTTGATGGAAATAATGAATCAGGTGGAGATGAGTGTTGTTTGTGTAGAGTTTTTTCTTGGAATAGGAGCTTCTCACACTTTCTATTGTTGAAGGAAATAATGGTGTTGCACCGGGTTATGCAAATATGCATCTAAGATACATTGAAGCATTGGTATCTAACGTTGTTGTGCACTAAAGATATTAGACCGTGAACACCTTTAACGTTTGTAGGCTTACCAAGATATGAAATTCTATCATTGTGGAGCTGATAGAATATCGGTTTATTTAATGCAAGAAAACAATATGACAACATGGTTTTAATAAATAAAAGAAAATATATAGGAGATGTTAGTGGCCTAACTATCTAAGTTAGCCAAATTTTGATCTCTCTCAAATGGTGTAGGAATGTACATTTTATCGAGTGGTTTGCACCCATTTGTGAAATAATGCAACCTTTGTTGCTTTGCACCCATTCATTAAATGATACAACATTTAATCATAAAATTGTGTATTTTCACTCAATAAGACGCATATACACAATTTTGAAAATTTGTGACTTTTCAACAACTTTTGGAAAGTTGTATCATTTCCATTATAATTCAATTTATTTGAAAATGTTGCAACAATAATTCCCGACTATGGTTTTTAATGTTTAAAATTTTAGTTATATTGATTGATAAAATAAAATTGTTTCAACTTTAATATCAAGTATTTTGGGAAGTTACTATTTATTTTATTAATCAGGCTTTGTGCTTTAGAGTTTAATTATAATAATCTTGATTTTATGTTTTTCAAATATTGTCTATCTATAATTCTTGGGTCTTAGACTCTTAGAGCATCTCCAATGCAAATATGTATTTTTGAATTTCTAAACAGTGCCACATCAGCATTTCTATTTACTATGGGCCCACTTTTGAAATTTTGTTAGAGAAATGCATATTCACATCTCCAATGCAATTATCTAAAGTAAAATATGTATCTATTTTATGACCAATCATAATAAAACAATTATTACATTCTCTCTCCTCTTTTATTTTACAATTAATGAACTTTAATATTATTGGTGGAAATAGTCAGAAATCCTAGTCAGCATTTCTAAGAGAGTTTCTAGAATTAGAAACTCAACTCCATATTCTCTAACTTTTTTTTTGCCACATCATCTCCATATTCAACTTAGATAATTACATTGGAGAGAGTTTTTCTAACTTCTTTAGTATATATCCTATGTGGCACTCCATTTTCTCCAAATGCATAATAGCATTGGAGATGCTCTTAGTGTTATTATAATAGTTTCATTTGTTTTAGTGCAATTATACATATAATCAAGGTATGTTAGTGTAGTTTGTCAATTAATATTTATTAATTTATGGATATATTGATAATATATTGACAACCCATCACCAAAAAACTTTATGATGGCGAAGTTGATAATGATACAACAACTTTGTAGTCTATTACACAAAGAAACAATCAAAACATCAATGATACTAAATAATTTCTTAGCAAAATACGAAAATTCAACCATAGAACTTTTCAATGTATTACGAAAAATTGGAGATGAGATCTAACTATAGACTTAAAGTTTAGGAAAATAAAAATCAACAATAGATCCATATTTCAAGAAAATATCATAGTCAATTGGGTCTGGATTATATATGTATTTCTTAACAAATTATTAATTTAATAAATGAGTGAGGCCATTTTTCCTTACGATGGAATTTATAAAGTGCAGTTATTAAGGGCCAGTTTGGTATTACTGTAACTTTTATAATAATCACTATTAGCTGTGCTGAATGACTAATCAGTTGTAAAGTTAATCAGCAGATGTTTGGTTAATTGTACTTTTAAAATTACTGTATAGCTCAAAAACAGTATACATATGTTTGGTAATTTTATTTCAAAAGTGCTGAAATTAGTTACAATGACTAAAATATGTATGATTTTAGAACCTGATTTCATTTTTTTTTTCATTAATTATATATATTAAATCAATATTTCTAAAATAGAAAAAAAATCCATAAGAATAATAAAAATATTTTAAAAAGATTTTATAAATCAAATCAATATTTAATTAGAATATTTAATTTTAAGGGGAAATAAGGTATATAAATGATTTTAATTTAATTTCATAAGGATAATAATGATATTTTAAAAGATTCATTAAATACTGAAATAGATTATTCCATAATCACTTTCAAAAAGTAACTCCCCACCTACTTCTCAAAATCACTGTCAAAACTTGTCAGATTATCAATTAATCAATTAATCAATTTTGAAAGTTTTACCAAACATCATTTTATGTCAAATTATAAAATAAACTGATTTTAACTTCTCAAAAACAATACCAAAATAGCTCTAAATAAACTTACAGCTGCATCTGAAGCAAATTTAAGCTGTCAAAACAAACTTACAATCAAACCATGTATTATGGATATACCTCATACAGCCACAAGGCCCACAAGAACAAATGAGTAGATGTTATCCGACAATGAAATATTAACTACCACACAACACAAGTCCTAAGCCTAGAGTCTAGAGTCTAGAGTCTAGAGTCTAGAGTCTAGACTTCCATCACCAAATTTTAAGAAGAGGAATTTTGTATTGGTCAGCCAGGATTGAAACATCAAACATGGATGGAGCATTATACATAGAGGAAGAAACTAGTAACAAGATGAAAATAATCCTCAAACATGAACATTTCTGAATTGAAAATTGGATACAGAGGTCAAAAATTATGTCCACAAAGACTAACAAAAAGCATCTACTGTGGACTATCAACAACTATACAAGAGGATAGTGATCTGTTTATGTTTTATCCATATTTGAAACAAGTGTAGTTCTATTTAGATTATAAAGAGAGGTCGGAAGTAGAACACTGTTTTAACAACTAAATTTCTATACGCTACTAGAGCCCAAGATCAATCCACCTGTTCTCTAGAGTGAAACCGTGTCTTCATATCCAATCTCACCAGTATACCTCCTCTACACTTGTATATCCTGCTCCTATCTTCACGTTAAAGCTTTAACCTCACTTCTCCAGCAAACTAGCAAGAGCTCTACAGCAGATCACAGAGCCCAAAAACCTATCAAAACAAGAGTAATTTCCGTTAATCTTGAGCACTTGTTAATAGTCTAACAAGATTACATCATTTGCTTTTCCATTTTTGTCTAAATTAATGGGGTTCAGAAATAATTCCATAGCGCATCACTCGCAAAGCTTTGGCTAAAGCAGGCAAACACAGATGCAGACTTGACAGGCAAACACAGATGCAGACACCAGTCAATTTCACACTCGGCATTGCTAAGACGTTATGGTATCATCACGGTCTCATGAGCCATAATGGCAAACGATTTAGCAACAAACTGACACATACATAACTGGGATCCCTGTCACAAAGGGCTTGATCGCAGGAAACCAGAAGAACAGTAGCTTACTACAGCTGTACAGCACAGCATTAAAAAGTATATATAACAAGACAGACACAAAATTATGCAATGGACAATATGCTGCAGTCATTTTCTATCCATAATTATCAAAAACGGAAAGTGATTGAAGCAGTATGTACAAGTTACCCAATAAAAAGAAGAAAAACTAAATACACTAAGTTGTCAGCAATTTCAATCATTATTCTAATAATGTGTGTACAGCAAAATAGCACCTGACTCATCGAAGCAGCCAAAGCAGCATCCTATTCAATGGAAACAGCTTTTGCATTGAAACTTGTAATTGCTTTCACTCCTTGATTTCATGTGAATCAGAACTTGAGCTTCAAATTTTTTTCAAAAATGAGAATCCCCCAGCTGCCATAAATATTCAGTGAAGTAAGTCCAAGAGAAGTACCGCACCTAGTATCATAAAACTATAATGATATGTCACGAGATTTGAGTATCCATCTTGAATTTATATGTTTATTTTCCTCCCCTTTATAGTTGTTAGTACCTAATTTAGTTTATTACAGTTTCATAGCTGACTTCTAATATCTAGTCGAAAACCAGGATGAAACAAAATCCAACTCTCACCTTCAAAGAAATACACAATTTTCTGAAAACATAATGCAACTTTTGTGTTCAAAGTCACTAGAGTACACTGAACAAACTGCATCCAGTAACAAGTTTTGCATCGTGAGACCAAGAGGAAGTTTGATGTGTCAAAAAGTATCCAATAACATCCCTTCCATGCAAATCAACAAGGGATGTATCATTTGCAGCATGTAAACTCAGCCAGAAGTTTGTGAATAAACTTTGCTTTCACTGTGTATGTTTCTTCTTGACTAGAACAAAGTGAATCACTCTGCTTTTAGCTCGAATTTCTGCTACAACCTCAGCCAATTACTGAGAAAGAAACGTTTATATCCTCTCAGGTTTGTAGATTAGGAACCACAGCATTCCTAAAGCACTTTAATAAACCCCCTTTCCACCATTTCATTAAGCAATTCAACAGCTTCATCTATATTTCCTAGCTCATGATGTTTCTTTAATAGAGATCTACAAAGAATCTCATCAGGAAGGATGCCCTCGCTAATCATCTCCTTGAAAAAAGTTCTTGCTAGTTGCAATTGACCACACTGAGCAAGCCCCCAAACTAAGGAAGTGTAGGCATGCGAATCAAGATTAATACCTGCTTCTGCCATTCTGTTTCGCAAATTTAAAGCTTCCTGGAAATTACCATGCTTTAAGTTTCCATCTATCAGAGCAGTGTAAGCAAATTTATCAGGATATAGATCTTTCTCTAGCATTTCATCAAACAGCTTTTTGGCTGCTTCAATGCAATTGTTTTTACAAAGGCCATCAATCAGAGCTGTATAAACTGCAACATTCGGTTCCACATGGAAGTCAGCCATTTTACCAAAATAATCAACTGCTTCTTGTACCAATCCCCTTTTGCACAAGCCATCTACTAATACACAAAATGTAACGACTGTAACCTCAATACCCAAGTCCCTGATTTTAAATAGCACATTAAGGGCCTCTGTGGTTTTTCCAGCCTTAAAATAAGCATCCATAAGTGGTGTGTAAATGACAGCATTTGCACTTAGGCTGCATTCCTTCATTTCATTCAACAAAAGCTTACACTCCTCAAGTTTACTTTGGCTACACAGTCCCCAAATGATGGTTCCATACAGTAATAAATCCACTTTGATGTTTTTTTCCTGCATTTCTTTGAAAAGATTCATGGCATTCTCCAATTTGTTAACCTTAATATAACCATGAATAAGGGCTGTATACATATGCTGGTTGGGTGTTACCTCAGCTTTGAGCATTGCCCAAAATACTTCTTCTGCTTCCTTCATCCTCCCTTCTTCACAAAGACCATCCAGTATACTCGTATAGGTAACAGTGTTCAACTGAATGCCTGCCTGCAACATCTCATTACCCAGCTTCAACGCGTCATTTAGATTACCGGCTTTGCAATTCGCATCGATCAAAGAAGTATAAGTGAATTCATTAGGTAAAAGACCAACTCGTCTCATGTCAACAAAAAACTTTACAGCCTGTTGCAACATCCCCTCCTTGCATAGAGCATCAATCAATGTGCTATAAGTCACAACATTTGGCTTCTGACCTTTAGTCCTCATCTCATGGAAAAACTTAAAAGACTGTGGCAGCTTTTCAAATTTACAGAAACAGTTAATTAAAGCATTGTATGTTATTACATCAGGTTCACAAGCCGCGTCTTTCATTTCTTCAAATGTACAATGTGAGTCATCCAGTAAGCCAACCTTTCCATAACCATCAATAAGAGTATTATATGTTACAATATCTGGGTCTAAACCACTCTGTTTCATCTGTTCATACAAGCTTCTGGCAGTCTCCAAATCACCTTCTTTGCACATATAATCAATCATTATATTATATGTGAACACAGACGGAGCAATCCCTGCCCCAATCATATCCTTAAAAACACTCCTCGACATGTCCCCCTTCACCGACTTTGAAAGTCTATGCAAAAGCGCATTACAGGACCGAACTTTCGGCAAAACCCTAAACCTCCTCATCTTCGAGAAGCACTCGTTAGCTTCCTCAAGCATTCCTAATTCAACTAAATTACTAAATAAAGCATCAAAGACTCCAAAACCGTAAACACACACATTCCTTGTGGACCACAAAACATCAAAGGCATCAAAACCTGGCAGTGACCAGTTGGACAAAATCAATTCCTTGAGAGTATTATTAGCATCAAAATACATTCTTGCATAATACAAAATGTGAACCAATATGCAAAAGGACTCTGCGGTGTGGCGAAACCCAGCTCGGGTTTTTGCCCATTTAAAGAACTTCAATGCTAATTTTGGTTCTTGCTTTAGCTCAACCAAAACCCTAGAAACCCAAATGGGGGCCAACGCGGAATCGAACAAATCAGCGATGTTGGGATCATCCCATTGTTCTAGTAGAATGATTTTATGCATAGAATCTCTATCTATATTTTGAAAAGAATTGTTGAGGTTAGTTCTGGTCCCAAACTGGGATCTGATTATGTAGAAAAAACAAGTGAACCAAATCAAAGGACAAGATATAATAAAAAAGCCACCATTTGACATTATGGAGGAGGGTTGAGTGAAAGAGAAATGACTAGGGTTTATAAGGAGAGACGGGCTTACTCTGTGGAGGGTTCTACGGTTGATGAAGAAGAGACTTCGTAAAGAAAACAGCATTTTGGAGAAGAAACAGAAGACAGCTTCAATTAGTTTCATTTTTCAAAGCAGAGATGACATTGCTGTGACTGAGTTTTTCATAGAATCATAGCTTTGATTTTGCTTTGGATGTTTAGGGTTTATGATTATGCCTCCCTGTGATGGAGTTGATGGGCTTTTTAACCCTTTCATATTCATGTGTCTAACCCGGCCCAAACATCACCTTTTAGTGTTTGTATGATCTTACCAAAACCATCAATATATATATATATATATATATATATATATATATATATATATATATTTTAAGTATTACAACTATTACAGTAGAACTATCGGTGATACAATACATGTGTGGTCTCGATATTTACTCTCAAAAACCTAGAGAAAACTCCATACATATATTTGTAACATGCGCATAGCGGGACATGAACTCCTCACACCAATGTAGAAGGGCGGTGCCCTACGCCTTTACCATCTATGTTAGGAGGTAATGTATACAAAAACTATCAACTTCGTTGAAATTCACAACTTTAATAAAACCTACAAAATATATTTTTAATTTTTTTTGAAATATATATATTTTTAAGTTTTTACATGTAATTTTTCTTAATTTCCAAACTACTTTTGTTCCCCTTTGTATTATGTTCCGAAAGCAATTCCAACTATTATACAACAAATAAATTGTAAAATAATTAACAAGATTTTATGTTTTCATCTTAAATCATGTAAGACTTCAAATAAATATCACATGCCTCGATCATGAGAAGTAAGAAAATGTAAGAAATTGTAACATTTGTAGCTTTTAATTTACTATTTGACATTTTGTGGCTACTAATTTTTTTTTGGCTACTAATTAGTTCCAATGGTAAGAGTTTTTTGATTTTAAACCCGAGATCCATAAGGTTGGGAGAGATTTGATTTATAATTAGGATCAGTTTGGTATTGTCGTAGTTTTTAAAATAATCAATGTTACTATTAGGTATGTTGAAGGAATAATAAGATTAAAATTAATCAGACAACGTTTAGTTAATGTTATTGTTAAAAACTTCTTAAGACTCAACAATAATACATACAAGTGTTTGGTAAAAAAAATTTGTAAATTGGATGTTATATGTTCACTAAAATAGACATGAAAAAAAATTATGAGATGAAATGAGAAAGCTTAAAATTTTGGATTATATGAAGGATTTAATATAATGATTTTTTTTTAATAATCATTATCCTTCTTTATCACTAGCACAAAAATATCAGGTAAAATCTCAGACAAAATGACAAAATTAAACATAAATTCCAAATATTTCAAATCAATTTAACCATAAAATTGATTTATATAAAATTAAACTTGAGATATAATTAAATCAAGTTTTTACATAATTGTTAGGGTAAATTTAAAATTTTCTATCATAATTTCCAAGTAAATATTTGTAACAATCATCACCACCTTAATGAATCACATTAATTATTTAATTAATTAGATTTGCTTAGTTTAGTTAATAGTTAGTAATAACAACCAAGCAGCAATGTTCAAAAAAGAAAAAATAAAAAATAAAACAACCAAGCAGCACACCTAAGAATAAAGATTCCTACATATATGAACTTTTTTTTTTTTTGGAAAAGTGCATATATGAACATTTAGCTGAGCCTTAATAAGACTCTTACTGGTATTTAATGAAAAGAAAATAATAAAACACAAATATTAACCTAGCAATCTAGCATCAATAAGGATTTATGATACTCACCTGTTCCAAAATCATGAAAAACTAGCAGAGATCTTGATTCTAAAAAATGAAATGTCAAATCAGAATAAGGAGAAAATTTCGCAGAAAAAGTAGAAAAAATTTCTTATTTATCTTTCTACTGTTACAGTCATGCACCATGCAACCAAAATTAACTGGTGGGCACAAAATGCCTCTCAAGCATAAGAAAAATTCTGATTCAATCAGTTATAAATACAATGAAAAGGTTCCAATTGATACAAGAACAAAACTTAACAAGGCCTACTTCTGTAAAGGAATCCCATAACAGCTAATAATACCAGCTGAGAATTAAAACCAACCAGCCAACCAATCTAGTAGTGGATTTCAGTGGTTGGAAAATGCAGCAAAATACTCTCCCTAATCTTTAGGAGAACATGACACCAATCTTCTTAGCAAAGTCATCTCCGTCTTCTTCTTCTTCATCATCTAAGTATTCATCTTCAGCATCTGCATTTTCACCTTCTTCATAATTATACTCCCCCTCTTCACCCTGCTCATATTCATAGTCTCCATCCCTTTGATCATCACCATCAAGCTCATGATCTTCCATCGCTTCATCACCAATCATCCCATCTTCAGCCTCAACCTCGCTTCCATTTGGTAGCTGAGAAGGCAGACCGTGTGTGACCTCGATTTTTTCTTCTTCCGCCTTTGCTGACTTGAATTCTTCCGTATTGTAGGCTTCCCCTTTGGATAAGTTGGAAACAGCAATCTGTACTGATGCTACCCCGGTATTATAGGAGCTTTCTTTCTGATTTTTGTGGGATGATATTCCACTACTGGAAGCAGCTTCTCGGGCTTCTCTTTTCCTCTTCAAAATCTCACTAAGCGGCATTGGCCCATCAAATGAAAGGTCACCTTCTGATGGATGATTATACTCTAAGCCTTTCCGCTTTCCAAGAATTTGCTGGTCCTTACTCTCTGCATTATTCCCAACTTTCAGCTGTGAAAGACGTTTTGGAGCAGCAAAATCAATATTTCTCTCATCCATTATTTCTCTTCTTATTAGCGGACCCCTTGGGTTTCTCCCCTCATTATTGTAATCCTCATCCACCCTACCTTTTATTCTGTCACGGAGCTTCCCCTGATGGGAGGTCTGAGTCTTACCAGGTGACAACTGTCCCCGACTTCTTCCCCTGTCTGTTTCCCTCTCTGGGCGAACATCATTACCACTGACTGGGGATCTCCTTGGAAGCTTTATCCTACCTCGAAGACGACTACTAAGAGAACTTTCTTGCGAGGATACATGGTGCGAGTCTCTTCGAGAACTACCGCGGTGACTTCGCTCTTCAACTTGTTTGTCAGAAGCATAATCAAGACTGACCACTGATCTCAATCCATTACCTCTCCTGCTCTTTGACAAACGATATCGCAGATCTGATTCATCAATTTGATCAGGGCTCTCAGTCTTTGAGTAACTCTTCCTTTCCAGATGAGATGAACCTACTAATACTCTCTCTGATGAAGCCCTGTGCTGTTCCCAAGCATGCTGCCCCTGCAAGCGGTCATACGAGTCATAACCTCGTGGATCACGCAACGTATCTCTGTCAACATCAGCCACTGAATTGTAATCAACTGAGCCACCCACATCGTATTCATTCAGAGAGTTCAAGTTCATCCCTTCATGACCTCCTGTTCTGCCATATTGATCTTCACCATGGTAATAATCAGAATCTCCCAGGTCATCATCAACAAGAACATCAAAACCTGGAGAAGACTCCCTCAAAAACTCATCAGCTTCCTTCCCAGTTTGGAAACCTTGATCATCTGATGCATGAGCCTGATGAAAACGATTAGAACGGCTCATGGAGCTACCATTATTAACAGTATTAACATTTGCAGCTTTGTATCTAGGGAACTCATCAAATGCAGCTGAAGGTGGTGGTGCTCTTTGAATGCCCAGACCATTTCTTGGTAAAGCAGTTTCAGCTTTTGGAGCAGGTTTATTAGCTTGAGGAGGTACTACAACTGCCTTTGAGATATTTGCAGGAGGAACCTTCTGCTCTTGGGTGCACTTTTGAAGAAAACCGGAAGTCTTCTTTAGAGACAGAGGTTCGGTAGCAAGGGCAGCTACTGCTGGCTGTGGGGCTTTATTAATGGTAGGATTCGGTGGTCCATGCAGAAAAGCACATCTGTCACCTTTTAGGCAAAGCCCCTTTTGAAAGAAAATGCATGGGACTGCTTGTTTACCCGAACCTTGAGGAGTATGTGTTGTCAGTGGTGCGGCTGAGTGTGACGGAACGAAGGAAGCTGCAGTAGAGGCTGCCGTTTGGGTTCCTAATAATCCATCAAGGGGCTGACAAAGAAGATATAAAAGTTCCTCATTAATGATGCAGTTCAGATTATTGGAACTCAAGTAACCAAAATAATCAATATAACAAAAACTTCCAATTTTAATGTACAGAGCCACGTTAGAATAAATTAAACCAACAATTTTCAGAACCTATTCAGGTATTAAATTAATACAATATGAAGATGTTAATCAAGAGTAAATACTTACCGGGTGCCGAAACCCACACTTCGGATTCAAGCAATTACCATTCAGCCAGAAATAACAGTCCCTGGGATTAATCCGGGCATATTCACTGTGGCGATACTCACATTCACTCCCCTGTCAACATGGAAGAAAAAAGAGAGCTGTCAGTTTCATTCCGACAACAATTGCTGTTAAAAAAACTTATATACGTGCTTTTTGCAACAGTAAAACATCAAGACACATTAGCAATAATGACTTGATAAAATTACTACATTCACAACCCATGATATGTATATATGTCCATAATTCTTCCTCCT
This sequence comes from Dipteronia sinensis, assembly GCA_033220585.1. NCBI lineage: Eukaryota > Viridiplantae > Streptophyta > Magnoliopsida > Sapindales > Sapindaceae > Dipteronia > Dipteronia sinensis. The sequence continues at coordinate 58,353,355 of CM065638.1, read as the reverse complement.
GAGTCCTATTAACTATTTGTTTCTGACATCTCAGAGACACGTATGTGCTATTCAAGCTGACATAGCTGCTCATGCATAAAACCCTTGTAGGTAGGGCAGATCAAAAGGTGTTTAATACAGAATATGTTGGGACATTATCCTACGTTGCTACATATTCAAAGGCATTTTCTAGATAGATTCTTTATTCAAGAACAAAATGACAGCCACCAACACACAAGTAACGACGGGCAGTTCAATTAAGAATGCTACTATGTATATCAATGTAAAGGATTTCCGAATTCTGGAAAAAAAAAAACAAAAAAACAAGAAAGGAGATCCTATTATCTACTACAGTCATCGAACCATAATCTTCTTTCCCTATAAGGGGTCCTGTCTCATGGACTTAGCAAATCAGAGCAAATAATGAATTTTTCTCATTAAAGTAAATCCTAGTGTATTAGATTCATGTTGAAATCAACTCAAAATCAGTACTTTACAAGATAACAGTTGGGAAATTTCAAATTGAGAGCACCCAAAGAAAGTACAATATACCTGTATACAGAAACAGTGACCTGAGTTCATAAACGATTCCATCAGAATCCCCTATAAATTTCTCATCACATTCTCTAAAATATTTAGACTAATAAGATCCAACATCCAAACCATACTAAAGAACAATCCAATTCCAGTTTTGAAATTAAATTCAAGAAATCGCCCTTATTGAGAAATTATTTTGTAAATCTGAAACCCTAATCAGATGCAGAGAGAGCAAGAGATCTCAGAAGATAAAAACCAAAAATAGAAAGATCTTATGGAACCCTAAAATCCCTAAAACCATTCTTTAAAATAATAATAAAAAAAGACAAAAAAGGAAAAAGAATCAAACCTTTTTGCAGGTTAAAGGAGAAGCAAGAAAGTAAACACAATCAGTGTTTCTTTTCAAGATTTCCTCTTCAGGAGAAGTTGTTGTAGATGTTTGGGGTAGTTGTTGTTCTTGGACTTGCTGCGCGGCCACAACCATGGCGGTTCTTCTGTGTACAAAGATCGTTGGTTGGTTCAAACCTCGGATCGAGCTCTCAAGCGAGAGAGACCCACAAACCAAACAAGATCCACTTCAAGAATCTTAACGAAGATTGATGGTGAAACACGAAGAAGAAGAAGAGCCGCCAAGGAGATATATATATAGAGAAAGAGAGAGAGAGAGAGAGAGAGAGAGACGAGCGTTATGACCTTAGAGCTAAGGCCTAACGAGTTTTATTTTATTTTTTTAGAAAGAGAAAAAGTTTTATAATTTAAGGTGTTTGTGTTGAGAGATTGAGATGATGTTGTTTGGGTTCGGTTCTCGCCATCTCCTGTAGTTGTGTTGCTTCGTGTTATGTTGGGTCGGATTGTTTTGAGTTAGATAGGGTTGGATTGAGTAGTGTCGACTGGTCGAGTCGGGTGTTTCCATTTTCTGCTGTCTATTTTTTTATTTATTGAAATATTACAATAATTTTGGGTCTGTTCTGTAAGTGTTTTTCAGTGACTGTCTTTTGAAAATAAAAATGAAAATAAAAATAATATTTTATTTTTGTTTTTCCAATTCTGAAAACGCGTCTGGTAGCATATACGGGAAACTATATCTGTATCATGAAATTGAAAATAGTAAAAACGCGTCTGGTAGCTTCACTGAAAGCTGAATTCTGAAAATGAAAACAGTAAAAACACGTCTAGAAGAATAACTGAAAAATATCAAAAATTATAATTTTTCTTATATTTTTTCTATTGCAATTTTTAATTTGAATAAAATGGAATCAATAATTCATCCCAAATAATTATCAAATAACTCATACTTTAAAAATTGTTGTAAAAATAAAGAGAAAAATATAATAATGAATCATAGAAGAAAATTGATTCACCGAATACATACATATATACATATACATATATATACATATACATATATATATATATATATATATAATTTGAATAAAAGTGAGTCACCAGAACATTACACATGAAATTCAGTAAACTGGAGTTAAGTTAACAAAATCTGGAGTTAAACGTGCTACCAGTAAACTCATATCTCCACATTTAGCAAACATACCAACACGACTAGTTTCTACAAACTGATTAACACTAACTTCACTCTTTATAATCAATGCATGGTATCTTTTTCCCAGTTCAAAACATCTTTCATTGCTACAAAATTTTAAAACACCAATCACAAAACGCCTATCTAGTAAACTCACTGAAGAAGAACATGTAGGGGCATAATTAGTACACACATCGTCACTGCAATCATCATGAGAAGTATCATTACCTGTAAAATAACCATTTTTAACCACACTCTTTTCAACATCAATCACATATCCAGCGTAGTTAATTGGGATCAATTGTTGAAACATCAATTCGTTTTGGACTTCTATCGAACATTGTATATACAACTTTTGAAGGAATAGGTTCACTAGCCATAGATGACATTGAGAGGCTGAAATTTTTAAGCTTGAATGAGTCTTTTACACTGGAAGTGGAAGGAAATGAAATTGAAAAGCTGATATTCAAACAAAGTTCAGTAAAATTTCAAGGAAAGGAAATTTTTAACTTCGCTGGATGACTAATAAGTGGACTCGGCGAAGAAGAAGAAGAAGAAGAAGAAGGAGAAGAAGAAGAAGAAGCAGCGGATCGTGAAGAAGAAGAAGAAGCCGATCAGCGGTGAAGAAAAAGAAGAAGAAACCGATCGGCGGCGAAGAAGAAGAAGAAGAAGAAGCAGCGGATCGGCGGCGAAGAAGAAGAAGAAGAAGAAGCAGCGGATCGGCGAAGAAGAAGAAGAAGCAGCGGATCAGCGAAGAAGAAGAAGAAGCTGATCGGCGGCGAAGAAGAAGAGTAGGGCTGATCGGCGGCGAAGAAGAAGAAAAGGAGTCTGGAAGAAGATGAAGAAGAATAGTGACGGGAAGATGGAGAAAAGTAAGAAAAAATGATTTTTTTTTATAAAAAAAAAATATGTGAAAAAAAAACAAAACGAAAAACGAAAAACAACTTTCAAATGTTTTTCAAAATTTTCACTTTTAACACTAATTGTGTTTTTCAAATTTTTTTTGTTTTTCGAAAATAAAATGAAACACAGTTAAACGAATGCGAATTCGAAATCGTTTTGGAAAACAAAAACGAAAAAAAAAACAGCTGCAGGACGGGGCCTTAGGGTTTGGAGATAGAAAGAGACTTGAATCTATAATCTCGTGATGTGGGTGTGAGGTGCATACCACCAGGTCAACCTTATCTTGTCTATTCTGCTGTCTACTTTACTTTGTATGTGATATACTTTTTTGGAAATATTACATTGATTCGAGATTTTGAGAGTAGACAGACTCGAACCCACAACATATGTGTGAGAGGCAAACCGCTAAACCAACTTTATCTTGTCTGCTAGGCAGGGCCGATCCATACATCTCAGGGGCCTAAGGCAAAAATATAGGTTTTATTAATATTGGACCAAGTTTTAAAAAAAATAACTAAAATATTGGATCCCTTTAAACTGAATATAATAACAACTTTCTATATATTTTTATGGGCCCGGGACGTGTGCATCTGTTGCACAAGCCCAGGGCAGGCCATACTGGCAGGAGTCATTAAGACCTGAGTCTTTTGTCTATGTTTTCCTAATACATTAGATTCACAAAATATTACGAATTTATATTTTTTTTAAATATTCCACGGATGATTTTATTTTTAACCAATTTTTTGCAATTAGGTCGGGGAATTTAAAATTTTAACCAAATATAGTTTACAAAATTCAGAAATAGACAACAATTTAAAAAATATTGTTTTTGACCAATTTATGACCAATAAAAAACAATCTTGCCAAAATACCATTCATTAAAACATAAACACACGTTTTTTTATCACATAAAATGCATGGAGTGTACGAATGAATCACGAACCATACATGTAAGCCACGAATATCACAAAACATGCATGTGAGACACACACCTTTTTTCTAAGAACATGAGAGAAATTGCACAAGTTTAAGTGTTGAATTGCATTTAAGGCATGTTTAGGCTATATCTGATTTTCTCTAAAACTGTATCTTGTAATAAATGCAATTTTTAGAAAATGACTAAATCGTTGTCAAGTTTGCCATTTTCTGCAATTAGCTCTAGTTAGAAATACAAGTTGAGACTTGAGACTACTGTTCTTAGATTGGTCTGCTATGGAAAAGGCACCAAATTGAATCCTATTGCAATTTGCAACCATCAGCAATATCTAGGCTTTGAAAACTGCTGATTGATTTGATGAGAAAAGCAAGGACTATGAAACTTTTTTGCCAATTTTACCTTGGAATAATGGGACATGAAGAATAAATGATTTACTTTTAATATATCTTCCTACTAGAGCAGAATCTTGGTTTTTACATTAGAGCTGTAGAAGACCGAAATATATATTACCAGCAACAACACACGTATTTAGAGCATATATCACACAACAGAAATATGCTATTACAAAAAAATTATGACAGATGACGACCACGAATAAATTTAGCAGCTTCAATTTAAAACGATTTACACTTCAAGAGCACCAACTCCAGCATGTGAAGGAGGACGGGATGAGGCCAGTTCTGCGAATATACTCTGTTTGCTGCTCAGTTTTTGCAGCTTGCCGATTTTTCTTGGCTTCTGCCTCTGCTCGCTTCTCTTCAGCTTTGTGTCTTGCAGCTGCAAGTTTGTTCATAAGTTTATCATGGGCCCGCCCTCTAATTCTTTCAACTTCTACCTGGAAACCAGAAGATTCATATTGGATTAACTGTTCAATTTTACAAGAATTCATAAATCACAATTTCAATTTAACCACCAAATCTATAGCTGTTTTTGTCATTATTTGTATAAGAGCTTGAATTCCAAGTTCACAATTTGGGACAGCAAAGAGATCTATGACTATCATTCATATTCTACTCAAGATGCATCTTGAAGCCACAACTATGCCTATCCTTCTTCTAATCAACAAATTTTTTTTTATATGATTTTCTCATACAACAATTACAATTTTCAGAGACACCCGTAAAAGTCTTCATACTCGGCCAAAATCTAAAAGTCACCTCAACATCCCATAATTTTTAACATGGCCAACAGAACTGTTGAAGAGCTCAACCATTCCTTTATTTATTTGATACTCTGTTGATCTGATCTTTTTCCTGACCTCATTTTATTTCATGATATATAAGCATCGCAATGAATGAGTGGCTAAGATGTGACTGGTTTTCAAAACCAATTTATCAACAACAAATTACATGCTTTAAAAAGGTCAGGAAAAAGAACAGATCAGCAGAGGATCCAAATCCTATGTATCTATCTTTCTTCTCTTACTAAGAAAAGTTTGAGAATCAACCATATAAACTTAGGCATGATACCATTCAGCCAAATATACCATTCATTTAAGTGATAACCTTCAAGCATAAGAGACCCTGCCATATATTCCTTTAAACTACACCAATCAGTTCTTATTGTAAGAAGTGTCTCCAATGATTAGTCACTCAAAATTCCAGACATATACTTTTTGATGCTCACAGAACCTACCAGCAGCTTGCTCTTTTGGACTCAATATTAGTAACACCAATTGAATCTACATTCACACGACAGATAGTGTGTTGCTCAATCTGTCCATGCAATTGTGTGTGTGCCACTGTGCCTAGTGAAAGAGATTTAACGTCACGAACAACATTAATTTTTTATAGGAAACTCAAAAAAAGAACTTGTATTATTGAAATTATAGAATTACAAAAAATGAACAGAAATCATCAAGTAGAATCAGTAAACAGTTCTCTAGTGCATGGATTATTCCTTGAGCTACTTATCAACTTTAGAATTTGAGTTGACCATCTATGGAGGCTGTGTGATAGCAGATAAAACATATACAAAATCTGTTCATCCATTAAGGTGTTGTATATGTAACATGAAAAAAAAAATAAAAAAAGCAAGGTTTTCAATAGTAAGAGACTGTACTTACCTCAATTTTCCTCATCTCAGCTTCTGTTTTTGCTTTTTGATGATTCTCCCATGCCTGAATCTTCATCTCTTCACGTTTGAACCTATGTGGTTGCAGTTACGACACCGCGTTTCAGGCCAACCATTAAAAATTAATAACCAAAACTTTATAATTAAATTAGATGGATAATCTATAGAGGTCTAACATATCTTATGTGAGAAAAACTTTAGATATATTTTCACCTTTCCTTACTTGATGGATAACCAAAGATAGGTGTAAAAAGGAAATCATATTGCATTTTTATTAGTCACCTATACCTGAGTTTCCAGATTTATAATCCCGATCTGTTTAGTTTAAGATTAAATACACTAAGATAGTGCTTAGCAATCATTAATAAGATACAGTTGGATCCAGTGATCCTGTAATTTTAAGTATGACAAATTAGATGGTTCATACCCATACTGAACTTTTCTCACTTGAAATGAAGAATGCAACAGCAAGACATTATACCTTAATGACCAGTAGCCTCAGAAAATGGTTTACAGAATTTACCTAGCCGTGTACTTGGCTTTCTCTGCCTCCTCCCATGCAGCTGCACGTGTTTCAATGACACTTTTAGTCTGTTGTCCAGATCGTATAGTTTTCAGTGAAGTTGATGCATCCTTATCCTCCTCCTCTTTGCTAGCCCAGGCAGCAATGTTCATTTTACCAAGTTGGGTACCAAGAGCCATTATTTCTCTCCTAGTTTTCATTTGTAACTCCTTTTCAGACAACTCCATATTCTGATCCAAATGGTCATTAGGTGGATTGGTTGGAGATGGTGCTGGAGCAGTTCTACCAGGAGTCGAAGGCCTAGATGAGTTTGGACTGCGAATTGGCGTCGTCGCTCTTACAGGAGTTCCAGTTCGGGAAGGTTCTTGGCTAGCAATAGGAGTCATTTCTGTGCCCATATCTCTCATTGATACAGATCTAGCTGTCGAAGGAGGCGGAATAAATGTCGTTGCACTTTGCATCGCTATTGATGAATCATGCCGGCTAAGACTAACTACAAAAAAAGCATAAAAACCGTATAACCAGAAAGTTTTAAATTATTTGTATTAGAAATATGCATAAAAATTTCCTTATTTTGAATGATAGAATAACAGAACATTCAACCCCGTTGTACATTGTTAGAACTTATACTTGCATCTCCAAGATCTTTACCATGACATTCTACATTACAATAAACAATTTTAAGGGTTTCTTTCATTTATAAATATAATGGTGATTTTATTTCCTTTAAAGAAAATTAACCAAAACATTTACTGCAAAAGACTCAAATATATAACTTTCTTCACAAGTTTGTATGAACATTTGGGATAGGTTAGACCGTTAGAATGATCATGCCCAAGAACAAGGCAAATCCTACAAATGAAGTTTGAAAGTCTAAAATTGGACTCAATAGATTATTTTCAAAAATCAATCACAAAAGAAAATAATAGTAAGGAAAAAACTTGCCCCGTCATAAACTTTGTGAAACTCTAGCAAAAGGTTAACTGCAAACAAAGGAAAATCTTTTTCTGCCTTTTGGTCTTGATTAATGGCTGAATTTTTAAAATCTTATTTTCGAAGGAGTTAGAGGAGGTAACAAGCGCCCTACAAACTCAGCATTGAGGGAAATTAAGTTGTCAAAATAGCAGCAGGCTGAAAAATAGTACTTTATCTAGACCACTGGACCTGCAAGTCTATTATTTGTTAGCAAAGCAAATTATTTACGGTTGATAACTAACATAAAAAGACTACATAATGATGTTGAACAAAAGAAAAGAGTAAATGTTAGCATGCTATTGCGAGAATGAGAAGTACAGCATAAAAAAAATAACATTACAGTATGTGAATGACAAACAAAAAGGCAAAAGAAATTTATATCTGTGAACCAAACTCAGTAAACAATAAAAACTTACTGGCAGATTCTGCAACAGAATTTTCAATCATAAGCACAGGCTTGCTACACGAATCTGCAATAGGGTCCGGATCAGCCTCCCAACTGACAAACTTCTGAATACTACCACCTTCCTTCTTTGCTTGACTTGTATCAATCCGCTTTGTATCTGGCTCTTCATAAGCAACAACACTCTGATCCGGAACTTCGACAATAACCTTGGTTGATGACTGCCTGCTCACAGTCCCAAGACTTGCGACCTTACGGCCTCCAAATGCTTGCCCACCCGGCAATTGAGTGTTGGCAGTCCTAGGCTTGTTGGAAGTGGGGCTTGGTATCCACTTCTGGGCATTATCCCATTTGGAAGGTGCCGGTTTTGAAAAGGGTGCATGGAGCAGCCTTTGCGGGTTGGCCCTCTCCGCCTTTTGAAACTCAAAAGGGGAAGAGGAGACAGTGATGGAATCATGAGCAGTATCATAATCAGACCTGATTCTTGAGTTAAGATCCTTATGTCTACGATCACTAAGCATCTGTGCAGCTGTAGTAGATGAAGTGGAGCATTCGGGAGGTAGACTCACCACATCTACATCTTTACAATGACCTAATCAAAAGAAACCATAGAAGCACTGTATTACTTTGCAAACAAGGAAATGCCATGTGGAATCGAAAAGTAAGTAAATGTACCTGAATCATGAAGTTGAGATCTCACAGTGAAAGCGGAAGATTGAATCTCTTGCTCTTGTTTTCTCTTCTCCACTCCCAATAGGATGCTCCTCAACTTGGCCGGAGAAAAGCCTCCACCGCCCTGTTCAAAATCAAACAAAAAGGAAGCGATTTTGGAGTAGTAAAGTGTGGATTTGACAGATGAAAAGTAGAAAGAGTGAAGCAATGGAAAACATACATACCAGTACCGGGGGCTTTTCGATTCTTTCGTAATCCATTTGATTTCACACAAACAGTTTACTTGATTGACAGAATCAGACACACATTGATAAAACCAGGCAATTTGACCTTGCAAGTAGTGCTATCGCTTTCTGCATTATCGGAAATGTCGGACCGGAATTCCGATTTGTAGCCTACTGTCAGCTCTCATACTTGAACAGAGAGGCGTCTCTGCTCATCTTCCATTTCTTTTTTCTTTTTTATTGAAAGGTCTTCCATTTCTTCTAATATCATATTTTACACCAAAATATTTCTTTTTCCTTTTTTCTTTTAATTTTTATTAAATATTATAGTATTTCGAGATTTTAGAAATAACGACATACTCGAAATTTTGAGAGATTTGAACCCAAAACCCCCCATAAGACAATTCAAAACAGTAAATAATAACAACATCTAAAAGCACATGGCCGAGTAAGCATATTGCCGCATAGCAATGAGTAATGACCACCGCCGAATAACAATTCTCACGGTAAGACGGAAACTCCCTACATTTCTTGAATAATTCTGTAAATTCTATAAAAATTCATAAAAATCCTTAAAATCTGTAAAAGTCATCTATTTAAAAAATAATTAAAAGTCTTTTGAAATCATAATCGCATACACCCTCCTTAGTTAAATGATGATAAGAAAATTTTGGTTTGATGAATAATAATTTACTTATTCAAATATATATATATATATATATATATATATATTTTCTAAAACCCTCCCCAAAGTGATAAATTTAATAAATAATTACTATATTGTATATAGATGTACTGCATGACTCATTATATAATATGGTTGTATTTTTTGAAAGACGTGTATATATATATATATATATACATTATTTATCTATCCACTTATTTAGATAAGATATCTTTTTAAGTGTTTGTCATTGGTAGGATTCGAGCCACTGACTTGTGAGTCATTTACTCAAGCTCCAAATTCGTACACCTACCAGCTAACTACACTGACTTAATACAATGATAGTTTTTTTTTTTTGAAAGACTTAGGCTATGTTTGAGATTGCTATTACTTGGGAAATAATCACTTATTTATCAAGTTTTGAGCAAATTGGTGTTTGGTAAACTTCCGAAAAGCAGTTTGCTTTACAATTTGCTCCTCCAATAAGTAGTTTTTGAGAAGTTGCTCGGGGGTTACTTTTTGAAGCAAAAGCTAGTTTATTGTTTATGCAATGTCTAGAATATCCTCACAATTTTAGTAAAAGACAATATTACCCTTATATTTAATAATAATATAAAAAAACTAAAAAGTAAAAGTATCAAAATAAAATAATAAAAAAACCGATCGGAATGGTGGTGGCCACTGCTGGAAGTTGATGCTGGAGGAGGACCGACATTCACTGACGACGTCTCTGGCAGAATCCACGGCGAGAAATGATCTGAGATCTAACGACGTCGACTAAACAGCAGCGAAGGAAGAGTGTGAGAAGGTTCTGGCCGCATCGATGATGGTGCTGCTGATGGTTCTACCGTCGTCGCACAGATCCACCGTACAAGCTTGAGGTGGACAGGTCCGCCGTCGTCGCACGGATCCACCATATGAGCAGAGCTTGAAGTGGACATCATACAAGCTTGAGGTGGACAACGCATGACGCCGTTGCCGGAGGAGGTCGAAACGCTTGACGACGTCGACGTCGCCGTCGTCGGAGGAGGTCGAAATGCTTGACTGACGCCGACGCCGACGTCAACCTTTGAAGTTTAGGTTTTTCAATTTTATTTTAATTTTTTAATATTTATTATAATTAGATTTCTTTTTAAAAAATATTATAATTATATTCTATATTTACTATATTTAATTTTTAAATATACAATTACTATACTAATTGATTGATGTATATTTTTGTCATTTCATCCAATACATTTTTCACCATTTCAAAAGCAAAGAAATTTAAAACTTAGATTACCAAATATCTGTCCACTTTTTTGTCAAGCAAATTATTTCTTAATTTAAGCTATAAACGGATTAGTTTTTAAGTAAAGCAATCTCAAACATTTCTTTAATAATATGGTAGTTAATTAGCTAATTATGACATTATTCAAAATTAATATTTCAGGATTAAATTGTTTCAATATATATATATATATATATACAGTATATATATATATGGATTAAATAATAACTACTAAAAAATAACATAGATGAGTTCTATTACGGTCAGTTTGATTCATGATTCATCACCAATTTTAATAATTTATGATACCATCTAAAAACTTGTGGATTTAGTTAGTTTTTTTTCTAATTTAATTTTTAGATCTTTGATTTTTATAGACCTTTGAATTGAGATATAAATACTAGAAACTAATCCATAAACTATACGGTTCATGCAATGTATGTTTAATATTGTTGGTATCCAAAAACATATGTATGTATTACCCAAAAACTATTTTTATACATTATTTATTGATGTTTTTCAATTTTGACTTTTTTATATAATATATTCAAACAATATTTGATAGAAGATTGATAAAAAAAAAAACAAATCTAAAAAAAACAAATTACTGATTTTTACTAGATGTATATTTTAATTTGAATATGACACATATCATCAAAATTTCATCAATTGTGTTAATTGTTTTAAAGTAAGGAGATCTTCATATAAAAATTTATCTCGCTTTATTATTTTTTTATTTTGAAGTATTACATAAATTTGAGATTTTTTAGGTGAGGTGGAGAACTCGAACCCACAACGTTATGATGTGAGTATGACGGATATACCACTAAACCAACCGTAATCTCTTTATTTAAGTTATAAGGTTTGAGAATGTATGTTTTTTCGTGTTGTTCGATTACGCAACATTTTGGAATAATTACTCAATGCTATGAAACATATGGCATAACGTTGTGTAATCGAAGGATCACACACTTGATTAGTTTTCTCTCTCTCTCTCTCTCTGTATATAGTACATATCAAGTGAAGTATACTTTACTTTAATTTCGGTAAGAATCTTGATAAAATCACATCTATTTGTATAAATTATGATATGAATTTTTTTGTGGAAAATTAGTTTATTGAAAGAATAAAATTTTAGAAATTTTCAAATACTAGAACTATTTTTTTTTTGAATTTTCCTATATTTCTCTTATTTTTTTCGATGCCTTTATATTTAATAAAATCGAGATAAATAGTTATAGTGTTTTAAAAATTCTCAAATTTTATTCATAGGTAGATTTCATTAAACTTATTATCCACACAAAAAATCAAATCAAAATTCATAAAAATTGATGTGATTTCATCAAGGTCCTTACCAAAATTAAAATAAGGTATACCCCACTTAATAATTACTATATATATATATATATATATATATACATATATTTGTTTTCCACAAAATAATGTATTGCCTATTTTTAAATCAAAGATTTGGATTCTGTACAAAGAATATAAAATAAAAAATTGTTCCGATTTTTATATTTATGAAAGATCTTCTAATTCGATTTGACAAATAATGTAATAAACGAGGTTTGTGTTTCAAGGATAATAAACGATATTTTTTATTTGGGTGAGGCTAAAACAACTTAAATGTACGATTTAAAATTTTGACTTCAACATCTCATCGCTGTGTTTTTAATCCAAGAGTTATAATGCATTCAAATCTCAACCATTGGATTAATAGCACATGACTGGTCGAGATGTTGAAGTCAAAATTTTAAATCACAAATTTAAGTCAATTTAGCTTGACCCTTTTCATTTATTTTTAATACTTTCAACAAAAGGTATAAATATTTTAATCTAACAATTTTTTTCATTTTCATTTTTTTTTTCTTAAGAAATCAATTTTGGATTCAACGTAGGATAAAAATGGTGATGATGGAAATTGGAAGGGAAGTTAAAAAATTAAAATAAAAAAAATAAAAAAATTGGAAGAGGATTCTTCAAACCGGAGAATGCGTCAAAGACAAGACTGTCGTTTATAAATATGACAGACTCCCGTCATTAGATCACCTTTATTAAATCCAGTCAAATCCAAGTAAAAAAAAATAATAATAATAACAAATCCAGTCAAACAAATTTATCTTTAACTTAAAACTGATAAAGTGACGGAAGTCCTTTACTTTGGCACATGACGTTCAAATCAAAACGTTGTATCGTTTATAAAACAAAGAAAGTTGACCAGATTTAAAAGAATCAAATCATCAATATTTATACGAACATTCTTCAGAGGAACAACGAGCTGTTACGTTAGTATTAATGATTCCCTTCTCCGTGTTACCTTAATCTAGCGTTTAAGTTTTAACGTTTGTACCATTATTGTAGTAAAAACTAGATAAAAACTAGATATTGGATTTAATTCAATAGTCTACAAAATTTAGAGATTTGAAAAATTAAGGACAAAAATATATTAAAGAAAATATTCCTTTTTGTTAATTTTTATTTTTGAACTATAATAACTACTCATTAACAATCCAGTAATTATATTATAATTTATGTTACACAGATATGGGGATATGACACGATAATATACGAGAATACAATAAATCTCCAAATACCAGATATGAATATCGTAGTATACATCAATTAAAATAATATATATATATATTTTAAATAATATATATTAATATATAAAAAGATATTCACAAACAGTTCATTCCATATCATTTTGTAAATCTGTTTTAACTACTCCAAGGCTCCGAGCAAAGCAAAAATCTTCTCACTGTCCAAAAATAGAAAATTTGGCCTAGGGTCGTTCCAGACTTTTTAAAGGCCCATGACGAAAATCTTAAATGGAGCTCCTTGTCCATATTCATAGTTTGTCAATATATATATATATATATATATATATATAATATGTTTGAAATGATAGTCTCAATAAAGATAAAACGTTATCGTGTTATAAATACATTTCTTAAATAAATAAATAAATTTCGCATAATACAAAAGCAAAAGTTGAATAAAATATCGAATAAAATAAGTTATTGTCTGGAATTTTATTTTTTAATTTCATTTAAGAGTTGAGAGTTTGACCTATGTTTAAAACTCAGTTATTATGTGAATGTAGATTCTAGGCCCTTTTTTTTTTACTTTTTAATTTTTGAATGAATTAGGCCATTATTTAAAAGAGGTTTAGAGCTAAAGACCTTTTAAAAATATTTATTTCAACCCAGCTTGTTTTTAAACTCAAAACATGTAACTAAGGGCCCTCTCATATAATGGGCCATGGGCGGGCGCATTTCTCGTCCTAGCCTAGGGCCGGACCTGGTCTGGCCATACAATCATGGTAGGTATGATGAACTTTCCTTCCTTTTCGGTTCTTCCTTTTCTCTTTCATCTTCTTTTCTTCTTTCTCTCTACTTTTTGTTTCTAAATGGCAGTCGACAAGCAGCCCTAGAGTCTCTAGAAAGAGATAAAATGAAACCCTAGATAAAAAAAGACCAAAAATGTTTTTTCAATTCGATTTTGACCCAACATGTTTTTAAATTGTAATTTGACATCATTTTTTAAATAATTACAAAATTACCCCAACCGTATCCTTCCGATCGTGTCCCAATCGTATCTTGTTGTACCCCGCCTTATCCTCCAGTGTTGACTTTTGAAAAAGTCAATAGACACGTTAAAATACGTATCCGACACGAGTTACCTCTCCCATATGGTGTGTCCGTGCTACACAAATTATAGTTACTTGTAACCGTCGGGCGGAGGAACGTGGGGGCCAATAAGGGCCATGACCCCACAACCAATAAAAACTTCTCAAATGTTCGAATACAGTAATTTGTAAAATATTATTTTATATACGTAATAAGGTATGTGGCCCCACTAGTTAGTCTTTTATGTTATTTTTTTGAACAAAAGTCTTGTTTTTTTAATTTTTTTTACGGTCCTGTTACTTAGTCTATTACCAATTTACCATTATAATTAAAAATAATAATATTATTATTATAAATTATAAAGAAAAGTCCAATTATATCTAATCGTGTGTATTCCTGTTTTATATACATGAGAAAATATATTTCTTTCAGGGTTTGGTTTCCTGGACATCATGAATTAGTCACACACACACATATATATATATATATATATATATATATATTATTTTTCAGTTTTCTACTTGAACAATTTTATGCCTACTTCTACAAATAAAAACTTCTTATTCTTCAAATCATCTATCTGAATAATGTCATGTGGAGATTACAAATTAATAAATATTTTAGATTTATTTTCTTTATATTTGTTAATTTCTGAGGTTATTAATATGATTTTACTACATTTATTATAATAGTTTGTTATTTAAACATTTATTTATTTAAATTAGTTCTAAATTATTAGTCCTGAGAGCAATGTTATGATAGTGCAAGTAATATGGGTGGTGAATGGAATTAGCTACATGGTTTGATTACAAATGATTGTCCGTATGCTTATTATATTTATTGTTTTGCACACCAATTGCCGTTGGCACTAGTTGCAACATCAAAATAAGTTATTCATATTTATAATTTTTTTTTATCCTGATTTAACTTCTTTTGTCAATATTATTGGTGCTTCGTACAAGATGTAATAGAACTTTCTTACAAAACTGATCATGTATACTAAAAGGGAAATCATAGAGAAAATTAGTATAGATTCAATTATAAATAATTTTAGAAATTTAAAATAGCGATGGATTCCATTTTTATTCATAAAGTTGTGTCTATTTTCTTTATTGTACCACTACATATGAGACTAGTCTCTATTACATTTGGTTTTTTAGTAACTTAGTTTTCAAATATTAGTATATTTTTTTGCATTAATTTTTTTTTGAATAGAGAACTTTATTCTGAACGAAACAAACATTACACGGGATATTCATCCAAAATGTACCTCTCCACACACAGAGGGTACTCCTCAGTCCAAAAACGGTCATGAGAAAGACTTAAAGCCATTTTTAAAAGGGTATGAGCGACATAATTCGCCATTCTAGGGACAAACACAACCTTGCTTCCAATAATGCTTTGTAAACGAGCCATAACATCCCCAATCACCAAGCCTATGTCAGAAGAAATTGGGCAACCGGCTCTAACCAAATTCATCACACTCAAAGCATATGTCTCAACCACAATAGGTAACATACCTTTCTCAATAGCCAAGTCAATGCCACGAAGGAATGCCACTACTTCTGCAATCATCGGGCTAAAACTAGCATGGATACGTTGGGCGCCAACAACCATCACAATACCATTGTGATTTCGAATAACCATACCCATCCCTACCTTTGTATTCTCCTATTTGAATGCTAGCATCACAATTAACTTTAAAAAAAAACCTTCATTAGAAGGTAGCCATTTCACATCAGGGAATACCTCCTGAAATCTAGACCCAACGTCTACAAAATTAGCTGCCTAGAAGCAAGATAAAAAAATCATAAGACCACGAATAAACATTGGAAATAGAGAGCTCACTAGTCCCATGAATCTTCTGATTTTGTAAGAACCAAATTCGCCAAAGGATATTGGAGAACAAAGGTAATTCATTCCCATGCAAGTTTTGCGAACAAAAAGCCAAGAAAGCCTTGAAATCCACACTAGTTTCACTTCGGAGCCCCTTCACAAAACCACATTGTTTGCGAACTTCCTCCATATTCAGGCATCCCCACAGAGCATGCATTATCGTCTCTTGATATCGGTTGCAGATTGGATAGATAGCACCAACTGGAATTTTCCTTCGAACAAGATTCACTCTAGTTGGGATCCAATTTTTGCAAGCTCTCCTTAAGAAAATGTCAACCTTTGGAGGCATAAGCAAGCGCCACACAGAAATCCAACAAGACTCCATACTCTGATGACCTGAAGTACTTGGCCTTGTATCCGATGAGGCCATCCTCACCTTTTTTGCCACTTTTCACCATGTAATCACCGTTAGATATATAATGCCAGCAAAGTGAATGGGTTTTGGCTTAAATCACTAACTGGAATGGACAGAATCGTAACAACATCAGCATCCAAAAACATCTCTTGAAGCAAGGGGACATTCCACCCATCAAACTTGGTCTTCAGCTGACAAACACGCTCTGACCCCATTCATCTTTTCGTGGTGATAACTTTGAAGGAATACAGCTGCGGAACCTATCTATCATCATATATAGAAATCGATGAGCTAGAACCCACTTGTCATCTTGACCCCAGTTCAAGAAGCTTACGGCCCCAGCACAAGCTTCTCCGAATCACAGATCCTCTCTTTAAACCCCCCCCATGAACAACCCAGTTAAGAAGTAGTAGCCTTTAATCACCCTCGCTGTTAGAGAATACATAATTTTTTCCAACCTCCAGCTTTGTTGGCAAAACAAAGCTTGGTTAAAGGCATTTAAATCTCGGAAGCCCATCCTATTATCCTCCTTAATTTTGCATAAGTTGTCCCATGAAGCCCAGTGAATTTTCCGTTTAGTCTCCATACTACCCCACCTAAATTTGTAGCACATCATATAAATCTCCTTGATTAGGGCTTTAGGCAACCTAAATAAGCACATTGAGTAAGTCGGAATAGACTGTATAACAGCCTTTAAAAGAACCTCATTTCCTGCCACCGATAAAAGATTGGCCATCCAACCTTTGATTTTATCCCAAATTCTGTCTTTTATTCCATTATATGGCTCCCGCTTGTTCCTAGATGCAAAACTTGGGAGACCTAGATATTTTTCATTGTAAAGAACCTGTCGAACACCAATAACAGCTGTTAATCGGCCCCCCTTTGAAAGAAGCACCCATTTACTAACTCACATGGTTGATTTATCAAAGTTAACTTGTTGGCCCATCGCTCTAGAATACACCTCAAGAAGCCTCTGAATAATCCTACAATCATGTGTACAAGCACCTAAGAACAGCAAGCTATCGTTAAAGAAAAAAAGATGCGTAACCATTGGCCCCGTTCTGCTACTTCTGTATCCAGTATATTCCTTTCGAGATACAGCCTTTTGAATCAAACTCGACAAACCCTCAGTCACCAACAAGTACATGTATGGAGACAAAGGATCTCTCTACCTAAGACCTCTATTTGGAACTACAGACCCACAAACTTTCCTATTGATCAGAAAAGAAAAGGACACGGATGTCACACAAGCCATGATACGCCGAACCTAAATACCAGAGAAACCTAAACGACCCATAACTTGGTGTAAAAAATCCCACTCTACACAGTCATAAGCCTTAGACATGTCCAACTTGAGAGCCAAAGACCCTTTCTTATGCTTTCGAGTCCTCAGCGCATGGATACTTTCGAAACCCACAATTGTGTTGTTCGTTATCAAGCTTCCAGGTATAAACACACTTTGAGTCTTAGAGATGACTTCACCAAGAACTAGTCGAAGCCTGTTTGCTAAAGCTTTATCAACTATTTTATACGTCACATTACACAAGCTAATAGGCATGTACTCAGTAATCCTCTCAACCGATCACACCTTCAGAATTAAACAGATCAAGGTCTCATTAACCTTTTGAAGTGAATCCTCCTCATTCAGACACCTCAAGCAAGCCTCCGTTATACTCTCACCCACCGTATACTAGAATTTTTGATAAAAAATTACGGGTAAACCATCCGAGTCGGGAGCTTTATTAGAATTCATAACAAAGACAACAATCCAGATGTCAGCAGCAATAATTAGAGCATCAAGGAAACCTTTCGACCGGTGCGAGTGCCGCAACTACATCCCATCAAGAACCTATGTGATATCCTCCCTATGAGAAGCATATGCTGTAAACAATTGCGAAAAATAGCCAACTACAATCCGCTCCAAATCATGCTTTCCAATAGACCAACGATTCCTGTCATCAAACAAACCATGCATCCTATTCCTCGCCCTTCTCGAAGAAGCTTTCCATTGAAAAAAATTGGTATTTCGATCACCGTTTTTCAACCATACGACTTGGGACTGCTGCCTCCAATAATCTTCTTCCTCACCCAATAATTCCTCCGGCTGGTTTTCTACTTCCCTGATTGCCTTCCATGAGCTAGGATGCGAAGTCTCTGTTAGATTCTTCAAATCTCTCTGCCGAGTCCCTATAGCCATCTTTAAAGCACAACGATTTCGTGAGTTCCAAACAGTCAGTTTCTTGGTGCAATTTTGGATAGCAGAGACTACTCGATTCATGGCCCCCAATCCTCCTACATATGCCAAGTGTCCACAACAAGAGAACAACACTCCTCATAATCCACCCAACACTCCTCAAAATGGAATCGACCACTTTTTTTCCCTCTGTTAGCCACCTGATCTATTGCAGACAAGAATTCCATTAGAATTGGGTGATGGTTTGAGTTCCAGAACTCTTGATGTTTCACAAACGAGTTCGGAAACATTTCCTGCCAGGTAAAATTACAGACACCATTGTCCAAACATTCCAATACCATTGCTTCCCCATCACTCCTATGACTCTAAGTAAAAGTCGCGCTCTGGAAACCCATATCATCCAACTCACACGAATCCAAAACATCGCGAAAATCCTCTGTCAGTCTTCTAGACCTCACTTGCCCCTTGTTTTCTCATCCTTCCTCAACACTTCATTAAAGTCGCCCATGCATAGCCACAATAGTTGGTACAGACAGTGAAGACACCTTAACAGAGTCCATGAATTATGTCTTTGAGTGGCATCTGGATTACCGTAGAACCTAGTTAGACGCCAAACTTTTGACACACTTGACGTTACCTTCACATCGATATGAAACTTGGAATAAGACAGTAGATCAACAACAACACTATCAGACCACAGCAAACTCAAACCCCCACTTCTACCAACAGAATCAAAAACTAACTTACTAGTGAAACCCAACTTTAAACGCAAAGCCCCCATCATTATGGTATCTCCATTCGTCTTAATTAAAAACAAAACTGTAAGGTCCATCTCCCGCTGTCAGCCACAGTAGGACCCGAACCGTCCGAGGACCCTGGATGTAACACCCAAAAACTCAAAGAATAATAGAACACTTTGATTTGGAATGTTATATCATAAATCGTTAATTACATCACCCAAAAGTAACTAATAATTATAGAATAACTCCAAATAAACCATTATCCAATGACAAAAATATCTCCAAGTGACTCCAACAAAAGATTCACTTCACTCTAAAGGAACTCGAGACAAAACCGAGTATCAAAAACTCAAAGTCTAAGGAATAATATGAAGAAAAATTACACATAATATTAATCACTCCAAATTCCTGAAAGTCTATCGCTCTAGCGGTCGGCTCCTAGGAAAACTCAGTCTGCAAAATGTTAAATGACAAGGGGTGAGCTGTCAACTCAATAAGTATTGCATAATACGTAATCGAAAACATTTATGAAATTTATAATAACATTTAAAGAGTACATAGATTTTCAAACAATCAGATACAATTAAACTTGTAAAAGTAACATTTTTAGCATACGATAACGATTAATAACATTTCATAAAAATAAGCTCAAGTCAAGTAGTGTCACCAATACCCCCGGTGACCTGACCATTTACATTTCAGAAATTGGTACAAGACCAAAATCATAACATTTCATTTGTCGCGCGCGCTGCAGTTACATTATCATCGATAATCAACATTTCATTTACTACTGACGTTGAGCTAAAACATTACTTTCAATATATATATATGTATAATAATAATAATAATAATAATAATACATTTGCATTACAAAAGCATAAAAATGCCGAATTTATATAAGCTTTTAAACATAAAGTTCTAGTAAAGACAAAACTCATTTAATAAGAATTAGGTAACAATATGTTAAGTAAAGATCGATTACATACGTAGGAAACAATTTTTTTTATATATACATAAATTATAATATTTCAGAACATAATAATAAGGTAAATAAATTTGTTTCCTAAGAAAAACATTTATGCAACTACATATTATGCAAAAACATACTTACCTCTGATGATAGCAAGTTTAAGGCTTCACTAACGATACTGGGAAGTCACAAGAGTAACCTAAACATATATAACAACAATCCTTCAATCAAACTAGACAAAATAGAAGAATTCTAACTCCTGTTCTTTATAAATACGTTTTTTTTTTAATTCATCTAAGAAGAAATTAAAATTCTAGACAAACAGATTTTAGTGCTCAAACATTATTGATTCGAAAATCTTAAAGGCCTCAAAAAATTGTAAAAATTAGTAAATAAATCCAAACATCGATTACTCTCTCCCCTCAAAATAACATAATTTTATCAAACACCTAGAAATTCCTACAATTTTCTAAACACACAAGGGTCAATCCTGACAGCGTAAAGTTTTGATCCTCCAATCAAACTTCGTATAAAAGTTTAACAATCCTACAGACCACGAAAAATTCCAAAACTTTATTTATAGACTAATATATCAGTAGTTTATCTCTGTACCAAAAATCAGAATTTAATCTATCTTCGTTTGAGAATTAAAATTCTTACAACTCCAAGAGCTCATGACTGTCAGCCTAAATTTCATGGTGTAAATATCAAATATACTCAAAGAATTAAAATACTTATGACACCAAAATTCACGAAAATTTATATCATCATTCAATTATTCCTCCAAAACCATAATACCAAAAACAAACTTAAATACATCCTCAATTTTAATTTAAAATTACTCCAATACAATATGGTCAGTTTGATGATTCAGAAAATTCCGCATCCGCAACTGAGTTAGAAATAAAATCTCTCTAAGCCAAACATCACCAAAAATTCCGAAGATTATAACACACATTGATATATATGTCTACTATTCTCATACCAAAATTCACTATCAATCGCAACCTACAAGTATAACTAAAATAAACAAAACAGTATATTGCTTCACCGGTATTAAAACAAATCAAAAATTTCAACCTATACTAACACTCAAATTTGAACTCTTTAATGGACTCCAAAAATTCTAGCAATTTATAATAGAGCTTCATGTATATATCTATTTCATTCACTCTATAATCCATGCATAAAACATCTCCATAACTAAAATTAAACAATTGTTAGAGGCCTAAATTTGTTAATAAGATATTTTGTGTCAAAAACATAAAGGGTTTAAAAAGACTACAAAGCTTTAATCAAAAAAAAAATGAAACAAGGTTTAAGAAAATCGTACCTTCAAAGAGTTTCAGAGTAGAATAGCAACAATACTTTTCTTTGATACTCTTTTGTAAAATATACACTTATATGATGAATAAGTATAAAATATTGGAGATATACAAATCCTACTAATTTAGCTAATAAATTCAAATCCCTCTAATTATGGAGTTGACTTGCTTTGTGATTGTCCTTGAATAATGATAGAGAATCAATCACAAGTAATTAGTTGCCTTAATAAAAGAAACTGGGAGTTGAATATTATATATATATATATATGTTTCAATTTATATATTATTATTATCATTAATAAAAGGTGAATTAATTCGGGTCTTACACTGGAGCCCCCGATCATTCCACACAAGGATCCTCATTACGTCCAGTTAGTCCGATTAACCACGGCCGTCGAAATCTGAGTATTCGAGCGAACACCCTCATCATCAAATCTTCATTTCTTTGCATCAACTCCCTCTACACCGCTAAATTCTGGACCACCAGAAGTGTCTACTTGACGTTTCTCTAGAATCCTGCCTAAATCCGAGACCTAAGGTACATGAGCTTCTCCCTTTGCTCATCGTTTCCATCTTCTGACCCCTCTCTCGATCGCACCCAATTTGATGTAAGCCCTAGAGTCGCGCAACGAAATGAATTTTAAAATGTTTAAAAAATATTTAAAGCTGCTTTTATAAACCTGTACGATATATACGAATAAGCTAGGCAGGATTCGAAATCATACCTTAAGGCTAACTCCTTCGTTATTTAATTCTTGAATTTGCTTTCCGATTTGTACCACCGAATCTCCCTCGCTATCTCCCAGGTTTCGGCAACTGCGTGTGGGCAAGTCACAGGCTTCAGGAGGTTGTATGGAGGTAGTAGAAACAACACAAAACTACTCTTGCTTTGTGTATGGAGAATTTGGCCACCCTAGAAACCTAGAAGGAAAAAAAAAATTCTTCTTTCTTTTCTCTCTTGGCCGCACCTCTCTCTAGGATTTTGTTTTCTACATATATGTGTTGTATATCACAAAACCTCTCTATTACGTTAACAAGAAAAAAGTTTTAAAGATACAACACTAGATATGATATTATCATTTTAAATATATAATATTTAAAATTCAATCTCAATTATTTTGTTTTTAAAATCAAAAAATAAAAACAAAAAATCATGATATCTTACATCATGGTAGGGTTACAAGTGACCTAGATTAAATAGGATTCTAAATCCCATTTAATTTAATGTTGTCACCATGACTCGAACACATGACCTGTTAAAGATTAAATAATCAATATTATTTTATATCTTTGCTCTGGTCTTGGTTCGAACCCTTGACCTCCATAAAATGTTTAATTCAATTAATAATTATTAATATAATTAAATAATCACATTATTTAATTTAATTAATTAATAATCCATTAATTAAGTATTCAAATTATTTAATTAATTGCCTGAATAAAATCTTTGTTACTTTCTTAACATAATTAATTGGACTATCTAATTAATTAACCGAGACTTTTGTTACCATCAACGTTCCAGGCTAGCAAGAGGACCTGATGGACACACAGTCTTAAGCTCCAATAATCCTTAGAAAAAATTAATTAAACTCTTTAATTAATATTTCATGATTATTAACCTCACAGTTACTCCACTAAAAACCCGAGGCTATACTCTCGTAACTGTAGATGTTTTTACACAAACCAAAAAATTAGTGTCCATTGATATAGCTATTATATATGGTATGATCCTCTACAAGTAGTTCATAATTTAAAGATGGGCCATAAAGTCCGTTATACCCCTCTAATTATATCTTTTTCATTAAGTACCATTGATTCTCTAATGAACAATTATATCCTTCATTCCTTTACAGAAGAAGAAGTGCCCTCTTAATTATTCAAGCTCCGAATCAACCTTTAAGGGAACTACTTCTCTACTTCTGGCAAGAAGGAGTAGATTCCACTATTGTGTACAGACCTTCCAAGCCACAAGCTAAACCGCCATTCCAAGATACAAAGATATTGATCATGAATGCTACTCCGATCTCACCTATGGTAAATCAAAAACCACGATTTAACTTGAAGGAGTCAGTAAGACACTCAGGATTCAGATCACCCATATACATCCATCATTTGTCGATATATATAAATCTTCCCATGTAACAGATATTGGTGGGAGATTCATATAGATCGTGGCCCAGTTCTATATGATCATATCATATAAGGTGCCTACTTTCTCATATCACCATATGAATAGTCTAGGATAAGACCACCGTACATTACATAATGGACTGTAGTTATAGATTAACCTTAAATAAAGTATTCAACTTTATTTTCTCTCTACGAACTCTTTAGATTTTATGTCTCAAACTGAATTCGTCTGTATATGACACTCATATACTTAGTTTGAGATTACATCTGGCAATCTTGGATATTTAGCACGTATGATATAAAAGTATGAGACATATTAATAGAATGAAAAAGCTACGTATTTTATTTATAATTTAACATCATTTACATAATACAAGCTTTAGAGCAAAAACCCCAACAATCTCCCACTTGCACTAAAGCAGGTTTGACATATCTTGTAAACCTAGACCCTCTAAGTGACCTTCAAACACTTTAGCCATTAAGGTCTTCGTAAATGGATCAACATGATTGTCATGCGACGCTATCTTGGTCACGACGACATCTCATCTCCGCAATATCTCCCTAATGAGATGATACTTCCTCTCTATATGCTTCCCTCCTTTGTGGCTTCTTGGTTCTTTGGAATTAGTCACAACACCACTCTTATCACAATAAAGTGTGATGGGCTTATCCAGATCTGGAACAACTTCCAGATGACAAAAGAACTTACGGAGCTATACAACATCCTTAGCTGCTTTACAAGTGGTTACATATTTGGTTTCCATGGTGGAATCAGCAATACATGATTGCTTGACACTCATCCACATTATGGCTCCACCACGAAGGGTAAATACTGACCCAGACGTGGATTTCTTAGAATCTCTATCTGACTAAAAGTTAGAATCTGTATATCCTAATGGCATCATATCCTTTCTTGAATATGCTAGCATATAGTTTCTCGATATCCGAAGATACTTGAGAATAGGGATGGCAATGGGTCGGGTTCGGGTCGAGTCCTACTAGACCCAGACCCAGACCCACCAAAAAAGCTTGGACCCAGACCCAGACCCACGAAAATAATCGGGTTCGGGTTCGGGTCTGGACCCGCGGGTCTTGAGCAGACCCAAACCCGCCCCGAGGACCCGCGAAATTTCAATTTTTAGTTTTTCTTTTCTATTTTTATTTTTACCTATTCAATTTTGAACCACTAAAACTTGTTCAATACATGAATAATTAACTTGAATTGAAATAAAACAAAATAACAAAGATGATTAACTATTGAGTTGAGAATTGAAATACCACACAAATCGAATCAATAATCCGTAAAGTCATAAGCCAACACTAAACATTACACAAATAACATCCTAAAACAAACACAACTAGTTTAAAATCAATGACATAACAACTAAAACATTGACCATCAATGAATCAATATTAGTAACTTCATTATGACTTGAATGAGTAGGAATCGGAGTCAGTTGCTCTTGATCTTGGGTAATACTTTTTGATGTCGACATTCTGTGACAAAATGACAAGAACTATATGTCAATAATTACCAATACAAAGAACAAACTGTGCACATCAATACAAAGAAAAAACAAGTATCGACAAATAAGAGTACAGCATAGAATATATCAGCTTGTTATGAACCAAGGCTTGAACCAAGCAGAATTCAATAGTAAAATAAAAATTGCATTGGTTTCTCTTCCAATAAAATTCATAACAAAACTTGATATAAAATCAGACAAACGCAACCTATATTCTATATACTCAATCTTAAAAAAAATGATAAATGCGAACCAGTTTAGAACCAGTCTTTTACATTAAATTCGAACACAGATCCTTTTCAAACCTATATTCTACGCTAAATTTGAACCAGTTTCCTAATCTACACTAAATTCGAACCATTTTTTTTATCTAACTCAGTCACAATTCACAAATCATTTTCAAACATATTCGATTGGTAAAACAGAATCTTATTCGATTGAATTTGGTACAATTTCAAAACTTTATTTTATCATTTTCAAACAGATTTGATTGGTAAAATAGTTTCCTATAGAAGAAAGTTGAACACAAAGAACAAAAATAAGGAGGAAAAATAAATAAATAATTCGTTTGGTTCAAAGACAAAAAAACAGATTCGATTGGTAAAACAGAACCGATCGATCCAGACATCTAATAGTGGCTACTAAAACTAAATCGATCCATAACCCCATATAAGAAAACTTGATGAATTCAAGATAAAAGAGCAAGTGTAAGAGAGAGAGAGAGAGAGATAGATAGAGAGTTACGAACTTACAGACTTACGGTGAGTGGTGAGCCGGTGAGCGGTTGCTGGTGAGTGGAGCTATCGGTGATCGAAAGGTGAAGCTGCAGGCAGTCCAAAGTGTGGTCTGTGGAAAGTCGAAAGGTGGGAAGAAGAAAAGAAGAAAAGAACAAGAAAATCTGAGAAGTGTGATGTATGCGGCTGCAAGAAGAAGAAAAGAAGAAATTAGGGTTATGGTGTTCTTTATATGTAAAATGACACTGTTTTGTACTAATCGGGTCCACGGGTCCGGGTCCGGGTCCGGGTCTTTGACTCAGACCCAGATCCGACCCGACCTGAACCCGAATCGGGTCTATTATTTTAGACCCAGATCCGACCCGGGACCCGAATATAAGGACCCAGACCCGACCCGTACGGTTTGGGTTCGGTTCGGTACTCGCGGGTCCGGGTACAATTGCCATCCCTACTTGAGAATAGTCTTTACTGCAACCCAATGATCTAATCCTATGTTGGACTGAAACCTCCTTGCTACTTCCACTACGAAGCAGATGTCTGGTCTAGTGCATAACATGATAGATATGAGACTACCTACTGTTGATGTATATGGAACTTGTCTCATATCCTCAACCTCTTGAGTTGTCTTAGGACACTGTTCCTTAGATAAGTGAACTCTATACCTGTAAGGTAAATAACATTTCTTGGAGTTCTGCATCGAGAATCACATAATAATCTTATCGTTATATGATGCTTGAGACAATGCCAAGAGTTTGTTCTTGCGATCACATATCAATTGGATCCTTAGACCATAACTCGCCTCTCCCAAATCTTTCATTTGGATTTGGCTAGCCAGCCAGCCATTTACTTCTGATAGTAGCCCTACACCATTCCTTATGAGTAGGATATCATCTACATATAGGACTAAGAAAACTATCTTCTTGTCAATGCCGCTTGTAAACACAAGGCTCATCTACATTTTGCTTGAAACCATGTGTTTTGATATTATTATCAAAACTTATGTTCCAAGATCTAGATATATGCTTAAGTCTATAAATAGACCTTTGCAGCTTGCAAACCTTTTGCCCTTGATCCTGTGACACGAATCCATCTGGTTGCATCATATAGATGTTTTTATCAATATCACCATTCAAAAATATAGTCTTGACGTCCATTTGCCAAATTTCATAATCGGAATAGGCATCAGTGGATAAGAGAATCCGAATAGATTTAAGCATAGTTACTGGCGATGTGGTCTCTTCATAATGACCCCCTCTTTTTGGATATAACCCATTGCCACGAGCATTGCTTTGAAGGTCTCTACCTTCATGTCTACTCACCTCTTTCTCTTGTCGATCCACTTACATCCAATGAGTTTTATCTCATCTAGTAAGTCTACAAGTTCCTAGACTTAGTTAGAGTACATGGACTCCATCTCGAGATTGATGGCTTTAAGCCATTCCTCTTTGTCAGAATCTTCCATTGCGTGTTTAAATGACAATGGATCATCCAACTTTCATTGAATTCGACAACATGTGCCTACCCAATACTTGAATAGCGACCAGGTTGTCATACAACCCTCCCACTATGCTTAGGTGGTAGTGTGGTCTGACTAAAAACCATTTGACTTTCAGACATAGGTGGAACAACAACTCTTGTTGATTGAACATTGGTCGTACCAGGATCTAACTCATTTAACACAATCTTACTTTGAGGTTTATGATCATTCATAACGTTGCATTTGTCGATACAAACACTTTGTTCTCTTTAATATTATAGAAATATCCACATCTAGTCTCTTTGGAATAACCTACAAATAAGCAGACCATAGATTTACGGTCTAGCCTTCCAATTTTGTTCTTCAGTACATGTATTGGACACCCCCATATGAGGAAATGTCGCAAACTAACTTTAGGACCATTCCACAACTCTAAGGGAGTCTTAGGAATAGATTTGGATGGGACTACATTCAAAATGTACGCCGCTGTTTGTAGTGCATATCCTCCAAAAGAGTTTGGTAATGATAAGAAACTAATCATAGATCTCACCATTTCTATCAGGGTTCTGTTTCTCCTCTTCGCAACACCATTTTGTTGTGGTATTCCAGGAGCTGTGAGTTGGGATACTATCCCATGTTCAACCAAATAGTTTTCAAACTCTTGGTCGAGATACTCACCTCTACGATCCGATCCTAGAGCTTGATTATCTTGCCCAATTGGTTCTCAACTTCAGCTCAAAATTCTTTGAACTTTTCAAACGTTTCCGACTTCCGTTGCATTAGGTAGACATATCCGAATCTTGAGTAGTCATCTATAAAGGTGGTATAATACTCATCACCACCCCTTGCTTTAACATTCATTGGTCTACAGACTTCTATATATATGTATAAGCTCTAGTGAATCTTTAGCTCTAAGCCCTTTTCCAGTAAAAGATCTCTTGGTCATTTTACCTTTTAAATAGGATTCACAGACAGATAAGGTGCCAACCTTTAACTGATTTAAGGGTCCACTTTTTACTAGTTTGCCTATCCTGTTAAGGTTGATATGGCCGAGTCTTAGATTCCATAGATACGTTTCATTATCAGGAGAAACTTTTTGTCTTTTCCTTTTAGGTTTTTCAACTTTAAACATTTCAGCATTGAGTAGTGTTGTATGTATTAACGGCCTTAATACATACAAGTTGTTTTCAATTAAACCTGAACATATATATTAATTCCATTTCTAGAAACAACAACTGATTTATTATTAAAAGAAATAGAATAAAATTGTTCCAACAACTTGGATACCAAAATAAGGTTTCTAGTAAATCCAGGAATAAAATAAATATTGTTTAAAACAATAAAACAACTATTAAAATGTAGCCTAACTACTCCTAATGCTCTTGTTGACATGGCATTCCCCGACCCAACGCGCATCGAGAAAGCCCCCTCATCTAGCTCCGTCCAAGAATCATTCCACTGCAAAGAAGAACAAACATGGTTAGTGGCCCCTGAATCAACTATCCAAGGTGAAGAATCATCTTCCACTAAACACGATTCAATGACAAGTAAATTATATTTACCTTTCACCTTTTTCTTCTTAGCAAGCTCCTCAAGGTACTGCGGGCAGTTCCTCTTCCAATGACCGACCTTGTCACAATGGAAATATTTCCCTTTTGCTTTGTCGATCGAGGTACTCTTTTTCTTGCTTTGGGATGGTTTCTTCTTGGGCTTCACTTTAGCCTTGCCAACATACCTTTTCATCTTCTTAGACCCAGAAGAAGATAGTTTGGCAACATTTGCCTCACCGGTCTTACCTTTGCGGTCCTTAGTCATAGACTCAAATGCAGCAACTATGTTAGGCTAAACTTCAAATTGTTCATCTTGTAGTTGCTTTTAAACTAATCGAAACTCTTCGGAATATTCGTCAGTATGATGCTCACCTTGCTTGCCTCATCAATGGCCCCGCCATTGACCTCTGCTGTGTTGAAGTAGGACATCATGCTCAAGGCATGTTCCCGAACCGATGAACCTCCTTCATCCGTGCAAGCATTACGGAACGAACAGCTTCATACCGCTTTTGCTCGGATGGCTGCCCAAACATAACCTGCAATGACTCAATGATTTCGAATGATGTAGTCATTGCCTCGTGCTTGGTGACAATCACATCTGTCATACTGGCTAAAAGATATATCCGTGCCTTCTCATCAGCCGAGACTCATTTTTGGTATGCCTCACGAACATTTCATGTGGCATTGGCAGTAGGCTGTGGAGGACATTCCTCCGTAAGCTCGAATTTTAAGTCTTTTGTTACCAAGATTGCTTTAATGTGGTTTTTCCACTTAGTGTAGTTTTCACCAGTTAATATGTCGTTAGCGAGGATTTTTAATAGTGCAGACTACATTGTTGAAAAAATAAATAAAAGATTTCATTCATCTCATACATTCATCACATGTAAATGTTTGACATAAAATTAAACATGATGCATGAACATGTTCAATGAACGAGAAATAAAACCCTAAAAAATGTTACTATGCCACGACAATCCAACATACCACAAGCAAGTGCCGCCTTAGGGTCGGTCAAGTACTTACATGTTGTACCGAGACATTCTCAGTCAAATGATATACCAGAATAACTCTTTTTCTTATATCATTCAATCATCATTTGTTTTAGTCAGGATCTTAATAAACCAAAATTTTTAAATCCTTTGTGAATGTGACCTATCATTTCAGATCTCATGAACTTAACTTGAGAATTGTTGCCTTAGAGTCAGTCAATCCCAAAATACATTCAGAAATCTTATCCGTTATGAAGTCAACCTTGATATTGACTCTCATGGAAACCTTCCTTAGGGAGGACGAAAACAAAGCTTTCTCGAGGCCCTACTTGAGTCTCACGGTGTTGAACTAACGACGGAGACTGCGAGACATATTGTAATATATCCCTCTCCCATTCACTATTTTTCGGTTAGGGTTTTCATTTATTAATGCACCTAGAATCTAATAAGAACTAACGGCTAATGTAATTCTAAGTGTCTAGGGCATTTTAGTAAATAAGTAGAATCTCATTCTATAAAATTACCCGATTTTTTTAACAATTAAAAAAATTTAGTTTATTAATCTAATTCTAATCTGTGTAAACTAATTTATTAAGACTAGAATTAATAATGTGATTTACCAAGTTTTAACTATTAAAACTAAAACACATTTTTCAGTCCAATTATTATTAGGGCCTTAATCAAATTAATCCTAATAATAATAAAAGGACCTAACAAATAGCCCATTATGTGAATTACCAATTTTATTAATCCCTTAAAAAAATAAAACAAATAATATGATAGGCTATTATGCATGTATCACATTTAGTAAAATGCATGTGTAGGCACTACTAATCTATATGGCATATGTATGCATGACGATGCTTTAATTATTGCTAATAAAAGTGTTAACGGGAAAATTCACTGGAGATGAAAATTCCTTGTACCTGGTCACCTCTCTAGGTGTCCTTCATAGTTCTCCGACCTAAATAACGTGCATGGAGAGGTACATGAGAGCTAGGACCAGCGGGGTCGGTGCCTAGCTCACATACATGCATAATAAGGAGAGAGACTGAAGAGTGATAATTCTTTGATATAATTGGACTGACTCAGGGGGAAAAAGCATCACGAATGATCATATGCTGAAAAACCCCCAAGCAGTATCCAGAGGAAGGAGAAAGACCCTTCTCTATATTTTATATATCACGAGAGGTGCTCCAGAGAGCTTACATTAGAAGCATGCTCCGAGGAGCTTATACAAATATAGACTGCAACATGGTAGGCCATAGTTTGGAGAGGTACCACTTGGTATCGATATAATTCTGGAGAAAATCGATGTGTGTAGTAGTCGATACAATGGTATTTCTTGTGGAGAAGTGAATGATTCCTCTTTGGCGATGGCAAAAAACAGCTTTCTCGGTGATGGCGAATATTCTCTATATATTTCTCACTCATTTATTTCTGGATTCCGGCTCAGAACTTCAACTTGGAACCCCCTTCTTAGAGAAAGCTTTGTCATATTTATACCTTATGATTCTTGTTGCCCACTCCATTATTTTGGCATTAATGAAGTTGAATATTTACTCATTAATGGTGTTATAAATGGCCATTAAATAGTTGAATGAATATTACTCATTAATGGCATTATGAATAACCATTAAAGAGTTGACTGATCTCCTCATTAATGGCATTGTGAATGGCTATTAAATAGCTGACTGATCTTCTTATTAATGGAGTTGATTATCTCCATTAATATGGTTGACTATCTCTATTAATGGCGTTGTGAATGGCCATTAAAGAGTTGACTGATCTTCTTATTAATGGGGCTGATTATCTCCTAATAAGGTTGACTATCTCTATTAATAACCAGAGAAGTCAACTTTCTCTTCTACGTCAGTTGGAGTAAAGTTGACTCTGTACTCTGATGGCACGGTACCCTGATGTACTGGTCTGCTCTTATTGACATGGCGCTTGTTCCAGCATAATGGTACCTTTATGGTTCCATTCTTCTTGCTTGGAGGGTAGGATACATATTCCAGTGTGATCCTGGACATGTATCGTGGTACCTGGGTACCGGGTAGATGTCGTGGTACCTAGGTACTGGGTAGATGTCATGGTACCTAGGCACTGGGTAGATGTCGTGGTACCTAGGTACTGGGTAGATGTCGCGATACCTAGGTACTAGGTAGGAGGTACCGCGGTGCTGGCCCTGCGTGGTACCTGGTAGAGTGTGAGATGTGGTACTGACTTCTTTCTGGTTTATGGTGTCGAGTATCTCCGGTATCTGGGTACCAATTCCGATCTAGGTTCTGCCAGGCTCTAGGCAGATGGAAAATTCTTCTTTGGACCCCTGCCAAAAAAGGCTGTTAACAAAAAGCATACATGAATTGACCGAGTATGATAAATTTATCTAACTTAAGAAAATTTCTAATTACAAAAAATTATCCAAGGCATTCCTTGGTCTTCTTGTAATTCCATAATCTTTAAGTCTTTCGGCCCAAAAATCAAGTCTAACTTGATTTATTTTTAATGGATTATCCTATGGATTAAATCCCTTAAAGCTCAAATGTTACTCTAACATTGTTCGGAGGCCCGGGATTTCCCAAAATCAGCCCAAACACGCTCGCGTACACACAGCTCTAGCGCTTGCGAACGTGCAACCCTAACGTATTACGCACATGGATGCATTCGCTCGCATGGACCGCGTTGCAGCCCTGCCGCTTGTGCAAAGGGCAGCCTTGCGATATGCCAAGCGTGCATGGCTGCTGCACCATACACAACAATTGCGCAGCGTGCATGGCCATTTGGCAGTGCATGTGCATGTCCATGTTGTGCAACACTTGCACATGGAAGTGCATGACACCTGCAACATAATGCTACAACATACAATATTGGGATGCAGCAGTGCAATGCACAAATTAATAATGGTATATTGCATCTGCGTATTGCGTAACAGTGTAAGCATGGGTGTGCGATGGCTTTGCACATCTGTTGCGCGTGCGACTGCTGTTCTACGCCTTTCCGGATCATCGATTTACATCAATAAAATAAATTATAGCAAAAAACAAAATACAACCCGGAATTAATATTACATGAGAAAAATAATATTACATTAATATCCAAAACCCTAAAACTCACCGTACTATACAATTAACGATCTATCATGCTTTAAAAAAAATTAAAACGACATACATTCAATAGATTGTGCCTACACACACACACACACACACACACACACACACACACACACACACACATATGCAAATCTTTTCTTCTCATTGTGCACTGATATAACTTATATCAGTGCGTTGCATGTGGACCATTGGTTATGGAGAAGTTTTGACAAGTGCATACACTTTGAGTCAAAGTATATAAATCTAATGGTTCACATCCAATGCACTGATGAAGTTATATCAGTGCTTAATGACTTGAAAATGTCTGCATATATGTATATACATGCAATTTATCAAGAAGAAAGAACTATTTATTCGAATATATCGTACTAGGGCTCTGATACAAATTGTAAGCCCTAGAGTCGCGCAACGGAAAGAATTTTAAAACTTTTTAAAAATATTTAATGCGACTTTTATAAACCTGTACGATATATAAGAATAAACTAGGCATGGTTCGAAATCATACCTCAAGGCTAACTCCATTCATTCTTTAATTCTTGAATATGCTTTCCAATTTGTACCACCTGATCTTTCTCACTATCTCCCAGGTTCTGGCAACAACATGTGGGCACGTCACGGGCTTCAGGAGGTTGTATGGAGGTAGTAGAAACAATACAAAAGAACTCTTACTTTGTGTATGGAGAATTCAACGACCCTAGAAACCTAGAAGGAAAAAAAAATCTTCTTTCTTTTCTTTCTTGGCCGCACGGCTCTCTAGGATTTTTTTTCAACGTATATGTGTTGTATATCACAAAACCTCTCTATTAAGTTAATAAGAAAAGAGTTTTCAAGATACAACACTAGAAATGATATTATCATTTTAAATATCTAATATTTAAAATTCAATCTCAATTATTTTGTTTTTAAAATCAAAAAATCAAAAAATAAAAACAAAAAATCATGATATCTTATATCATGATAGGGTTACAAGTGACCTAAATTAAAAAGGAATCTAAATCATATTTAATTCAATGTTGTCACTATGACTCGAACCCATGACCTGTTAAGGATTAAATAATCAATATTATTTTATATCTTTGCTCTGGTCTTGGTTCGAACCCTTGACGACCATAAAATGTTTAATTCAATTAATAATTATTAATATAATTAATTAATCACATTATTTAATTTAATTAATTATTAATCCATTAATTAAGTAATCACATAATTTAATTAATTTCATGAATAAAATCCTTGTTACTTTCGTAATATAATTAATTGGAACCCCTTTACTTTGGCTACTCATAGGTTGGCAGTGGATGTAACTTTTTAACTAGTCAAGCAGAAGCTAAGGCATTTTAACCCTGAACAGAACGCCGGGGTACAAGAAGAAGTGGATAAGCTTCTAAATGTCAAATTCATTAGGGAATCCCAATACCCGGAATGGATAACTAATGTGGTCATGCGGACAAAATCAAATGGGAAATGGTGCATGTGCTTGGATTATACAGAACTCAACCGGGCATGCCCAAAAGATTGATTTCCCCTACCTAAGATAGACCAGTTGGTTGATTCCACAGCCGGGAACAAGATCCTGAGTTTTATGGACGCCTTTTCAGAGTACTACCAGATCATGATGCAACCCGCTGACTAAGACAAGACCAGTTTCATTACCTGGCAAGGCCTCTACTGCTACAAGGTAATGCCAGTTGGTCTTAAAAATACAGGTTCCACCTATCAACGATTGATGAACAGGTTGTTCAAGGAGCAGATAGGAAGAACCATGGAAGTGTACGTAGAAGACATGATCATCAAGTTCCAAGTAGAGGGCCAACATCATGACCACCTAAGCTAGAATTTCCTGCTGGTTAGGGAGAACCAGATGCGGTTGAACCCCACTAAATAAGCCTTCGGAGTAGCAGCGGAAAAATTCATCTGATTCATGGTGCATGAAAGAGGGATTGAGGCCAACCCTGAGAAGATCAAGGCCATCATGGACCTCGAATCCCCTACCACTCTCAAGCAGGTACAATGGCTGACTGGTAGGGTAGCAGCACTGAACCGCTTCATATCTTGGTCCACAGATAAGTTTATTCCTTTCTTTAAAGTCATTAAACAGGGAAAGAAGATGAAGTGGGATCAGGAAAGTGAGCATGCCTTCCAGACCTTGAAAGGTTATCTGGCTAGCCCACCGCTACTAGTAAAGCCTACGTCGGGATAAGAATTGCAGCTGTACTTAGCCATATCAGAGACTGCTACCAGCGGATCCATGGTAAAGGAATGTGGGGATGAGGTCTAGAGGCCTATCTACTATGTGAGTTGCGCCTTGACCAAGTCAAAAAAGAACTACACGCTCTAGGAGAAGCTCGCTTATGCACTTGTAACCACTGTCAAGAAGCTCCGACCCTATTTCCATGCACACACGATCGTGGTGGTCACAGATCAACCTTTGAGACAGTTCCTTCAGAGACCGGATGTATCGGGCATGTTGGTTTACAGGGTCTTAGAGCTCACTCAATACGACATCAAGTACAAGGCAATAACCACCATCAAAGCTCAAGCCTTGGCAGATTTTGTAGCAGAGTTCAACGTGGCATCTAATCTGGATGCCACCACGGGTTTAGACTTGATCCCTTGTCCAGAAAACGAACCCCCTAGTGGCCCGCTGATTGTGAAATTTGGATGCTCTAAATATATAGAGCATCGAACAAGACAGGTAGCGGGGCGGGGATTGTCTTAACCGATCCTGAAGGAATCGAATGTTGCCACTGCTTCAGGTTTGAATTTGGCACCACCAACAACGAAACAGAGTATGAAGCCTTGTTAGCATGAATGAAGGTGGCCAAGGAAGTCGGTACAGATTTCCTCCTGGTTAGAAATGACTTGCTGGTGGTGGTCAACCAAGTCACCAGGCAGTACCAAGTAAAAGGTGAAAACATGGTAACATACATCGAAAAGGTCCAGGAGGTGATGAAAAAATTTAAAGGAGTAAGAGTGGAACTTATTCCCAGGGAACAAAACCACCGGGTTGATGTCATGGCTATAATTACTGCAGCCGAAGGGCAAATGTTACCAAAAGGGGTATTGATCCATTTGATTCCCCGATTTAGCATAACCAGAGGTGAAGAAGTGAGCCTGGTAAACTTACTCCCCTGCTGGATGGATCATATCGTCGATTATCTCCAGAATGAAAGGCTGCCAGAAGATTCGGATTAGGCACACAAGCTTAAAAGGGCCGCTACTTGATACTGCTTGGTCGATGGATACCTTTACCCCAAGGGAAAATCTCTTCCATTGCTGAGATGTTTGCAACCTGATGATGAGAGATTGGCACTTAAGGAGGTGCACTCAGGGGACCGCGGGAACCACGTAAGAAGTGAAACTCTAGCATACCAAGTGCTCTGTATGGGTTACTTTTGGCCTACCTTACACCAGGATGCAAAGTAGTTTGCACGGTCCTATGAACTCTGCCAGAAGACAGTGAACCTCAGCCACCTTCCCCCAGAGCGGCTTTCCTCTATTAGCTCACCTTACTTGTTCGCCATCTGGGGAGTAGATCTCATTAGATCGCTCTCAACCGCATCTGGTCAAGCTAAGTATGCAATAGTGGCTATTGATTAATTTACCAGGTGGGTAGAAGCAGAGTCTGACCCGAATAACTGAGGCAAATATTACAAGCTTCATCAAGAAAAATGTTATATTTCGGTTTGGTACTCCTATGGATATAATCACTTATCTGGGAAAGCAATTTGACAATGCCCATTTCAGAGATTTTTATGAGAACTTGGGCATTGAGCTCCGCTTTGCATCTGTAGCACACCCTCAGAAAAATGGGCTGGTAGAAGTAACTAACAAGACCATTAAGAAGCTCATAAGGAAGAAGCTCCAACAGAAGAAGGGAAAATGGGTTGAAGAGCTCCCATATGTGTTATGGGCCTACCGAACCACGGAAAGGACCGCTACTGGGAAACCCTTTACTCACTAACATTCGATGTAGAAGCGGTCATACCGATTGAACACAAGCTGACGTCCTTCAGAGTTCAGCACTTTGAGCCAGGTAGTAACGAAGCCAAACTAAGAACCAACATGGACCTCTTAGAAGAGAAGTAGGATAGAGTTACAGAAAGGGTAGTGGTCTACCAAAACAGGATTACCCGGTACTTTAATAAGAGAGCCAGGATCTGGAGCTTTAAAGAAGGAGATCCAGTTCTAAGAAAGGTCACTCAGAATACCTGAAGAGGTCTGATGGGGTACTAGCTCCGAATTAGGAAGGACCCTACCTGTTAAAGATGGTGGTCAGCAATAGGGCCTACAAGCTGGAGGATATGGAAGGTCGCTCTATTGACTATACATGGAATGCGGATCACCTCAAAAGGTTCTACCCATGAATTTTGCAGAAGCAGGATGAGCATCAGATTTATATCGCTTTTGATTTAAATCGCCTTGAGTTTGAATCGCATTTGTATCGCTTAAAATATGATTAATAAAGAAGTCTTTTCTTTCACAAGTTTCCCTTATGATCGCCTTGGTAATATTTTTGCATATGATCGCCTTGAGACTAGGAGAGCCACATGGCATTCCTGATGCCCTAGATAGTACCCAACCTCTCCAGGAAGGGTCTGGTGCACAAGTGACCTTAGTTGTGAAAACATACAAGTACGGTTAATTTGCCTTAAGCTAACCTGTAGGAGGGGGGGGGGGGGGGGGGGTTGTGAATGAGTTAGTACACCTTTTTCATTACCTTGAAACAAACCAAAAGTTTGTCCCTCTAAGTAGCTTGTATCACACTTTAAAAAGCAAGGACAAGCAATATCAATTTAATTAAAGATATGCTTGTTCAAACAAAATCAATGTAAGCTATAACTTGCATGTGATACAAACTCAATTTATAACTTGACTTTTATTCATAAAGCCTCAACATGTACAAATTTGATATTATATGATTAAAAATTACAAAGATCTCAATCAAGATATATATCAACACATACACAAGTATAAAGAGATGGGATAGAGAAAATCAACACATAGTTTTTTACGTGGTAAAACCTCAGAAGAGGAAACATCTACATGTTGATTCCACAACCACCTGCAAACACCTTTCACTAGTAAGATACAATCTCTCAAGTGACCACTTCACCTAGAAATCTATCCTTCAACCCTTCACAATGAAAAAGGTGCCACCTTGCACAAATTGAAGAATCACTCTCCAAAATGTGACTTCCATGCTCAAATCAAAGAATCACTCTAAGAAATGAGATTTCCATGCTTAGCTATCCGAATCACCCCAATCCTAGCCAAGACTTCCAATGCACAAATCAAAGAATCACTCTATGAAATGTGACTTCCAATGCACAACTTGAAGAATCACTCTCCAAATGTGACTTTCAATGCTTAATCCAAGGAATCACTATAAGGAATGAGACTTCCAACCTTTTCACAAGGCATGTGATCTAAGTGAATGCAAATGATGCAAACACACACAACATAGTATATATGATAAATATATCCTATGGAAACTAGAATTGAATCAATATGCACATGTCAAATGTATTCTAGTTTACAATCCTAAAAAAAATGCAATCACATTTAATGATGCATGTACATATGAAATATGTAAATTAGGCACATAACATGAAGAATTAGATTTTTATCAACAAAAGCTCAAAAACAAATTTATCTAGAACTTGTAACATGAACAATAAATTTAGTGTATGTGAAATACCTAACACACACAAAAACCTAGTGTTAACAGACTTTTTTGGCAGGGGTCCAAAGAAGAATTTTCTACCAAGTTGCTACCTGGTATGAACCATTCCTAGGTGCACGGAAGCGTCAATACCGCAATCTAGGAGTAACCGATACCTGGTAAGGCTGAAACCGCTACCTTCTCGCCCACCTGTCTACCTAGCCAAAGCACCAAAACCATGACTCAAGAAAGGGCAGGTACCGCGATACCACATGTTCAGTACCTCGCAGGTACCTAGCATCACCTATTTGGCACCTAGGTACCAT
Organism: Dipteronia sinensis; assembly: GCA_033220585.1. Lineage (NCBI taxonomy): Eukaryota > Viridiplantae > Streptophyta > Magnoliopsida > Sapindales > Sapindaceae > Dipteronia > Dipteronia sinensis. The sequence continues at coordinate 58,314,036 of CM065638.1, read as the reverse complement.
GGACATCTACCTGGTACCCGAGTACCTCGACGTCTATCTGGTACCCAGTACCTTGATATCAGCCCATAATCCAACTAAGAGATACTATCATGATAGAACAAGTGCCATATCAGTAAGATACAGAACAAGTGCCACGCCAACAGAAGCAGACCAGTACATCAATGTACTGCGATACCAGGATACAGAATCAGTTTCTCTTTCCCCGCGAGTGTAGATTAGGAGCAAATGGAGCGCGCTTTGGACACGGAGCAGCTCAGGTCCCTGTGCCGTAAGACTGAAAGGGATGCTGTGAAAGAGAAGACAGTGGAGCCGGAGAAGGAGGTTCAAACTCTATGCGCCAGTGTGGCTAGCCTAAAGGCTCAGGTGGATACCTCTTTTGGGGATAACTACTTATTCATAGGCTACCAGGTGGCACTGGCTCTTCCTCCCCCGTTTGACATGAGCACCATCGATGGGTGGAACATGAAAGAGATTATGGCTAAAGCTGTCGAGCTTGCTAGGACTGCTCTTTCTGATGAAACTGGTCCTTCCCGGATTTCTAAGGCAAGTGGAGAGGCGGACGACGAAGACCAGCGACCTATCTCATCTCCTCTACCAGGCCATGTAGGGGCTGGATCCCAGTTTGAAGACCTCCGAGGTTGTAATTGCTAGGTTGAAGGTGGAGCTCTTGATCTGCATACTTCTCCATCTAAGTCCGTTAGGGAAGTGTAGGATCAACCTGTGTCGAATGATGGGGAGTCTGACATCTCTATCCCCCCTTCTGGTTCTACTGGAGAGGTGGAGGACCATGCTGCTTCAATAAATGAGGTGAGGGATCAATCTGATGTGGTGGCAACAGAGGAGCAACAGGCTGATCCGTCTCATGCGGAGTCCCAAGTGGTAGTAGGTGTCTAGGTAGCAGTGGAGGCCTCAGCTGGTTTGGGAGATGAGGTTTAAACCGGTGGAGCTGGAGAGGAAGTGGCCAACCAGGGGCAAGTGGATGCATGACCCAGCTTGATCATTTAACTAGTCATTTTTAATTTTACTTCATTTTTCATCACTATTTTTGTAGCATGTGATTGGGGAATGGGCTCCCTAGTTTAATCAATGAAAAGACATTTCTTCCTTCTTGCATTTGCACTTATTTACCTGGATACCTGCTTGCTCACTACTCTGACCTGGTTCTGAAACTAATCTGAGGAGTAGTCCCCAATATGAATCTGACTTAACTAATATCTGGTAACAAAAGAATCTTCAAAACTTGGCGAAATTAGAATGTATAACATAATTCTTAACTGGTATGAGGATCTTCTGGTACTTAGTATGAGAATTTTAGTAACATTCCATGGTTTTGTTTGGGAGAATCATGGTATCAGGCATTCCTGCTCTAGGATTCCTAGAATTCAGGTGAAAATTCAGTCGAAAGAATCCAGGTACCTAGGATACTCATTCCTTGTTGAATCTTGGTATTCTGGTATCACGGTAGGGGTACTTGGTGTCCCTGTATCAGGACCCATGGTATATAGAAGAATGATCTGCAGGCGAATCCAGGTAGCTATGGTTCATGTTCTAGGAATCTCGGTACTTAGGTGGTAACAATAGCGAAATACGGTACTTAGCCTTCCTTTTTTTCAGGAACCTCGGTACTTAGGCGATACTGATGGCTGATCACGGTACTTGGCCTTCCTATTTTGAGGATCCTAGGTACTTAGATGGAAATGATCATGGTAGACATGTATACCCTCCAGATCCTTCCTGGCAGGGGGTGGTACCCGGCCAAGGCAGCGGGAGGGCCATTTAGTTTATCCTGGTCTTGAGGAAGCGACGGGCAACCAGGGCCACAACTTCGCAACCTTGGTCTGGCGAGCAACTATGCTCTTATTATCCAGACCCTTCTTGGTGGGGTTTGATCAGTCAGGCAACTATGCTCTTACGTACCGGATCCTTCCTAGCTGGGGGTGGTGCCCGGTCAGGGCAGTAGGAATGTCATGTGGCCCTTCCTGGTCTTGAGGCGATCATGGCGAATTTCTCGAGGCGAATACTGGAGATATAATGTAGACAAATGTAGATTGGAGATAAGAAATCTTCTTTATTGATAGATTAAATAGTGATACAAGTGTTTACGAGGTACATACATCTACTGGTACCTATCCAGGGTGATACTGACAGATGATTCCTCGAACTTTCTGTTCCTCTATGGGTAGAACATCTTCAAGTGATTTGCATTTCAGGTGTGGTCGATATGACGTCCCTCAATATCTTCCAATTTGTAGGCCCCGCCTCGGATTACCATTCTAACCAGGTAGAGACCTACCCAGTTCTAGGCTAGTATCCTGTCTGATCTGTTCCGGGTGTTCTAGGTTACTTTCCTGAGGACCGGGTCCCCTTTTTTGAAACTTTGGTTCCTGACTATAGATGTTAATGGTATGAGTTTGGTACGGGCTTTCCATTACCATCCCCAATACCAATTTTTATGAGAAATACCATCCCCGATGAATACCCACTTTAAAATAAACAATTCGAGTTCGGGGATTCCTCATTAGGGATCAGTTTTTTACCTCATACCACCCTCATCCAATTAATGTATTTTTTTAATGACTTTTTGATAAATATCATACAAATATTATTGAGTAATATGAAAATAATAGTATGAGGGGCATATAATACATAATGATCTGGAATGGATTAGTGTTTCAATGGAAGGAAAAAAATGAAAAAAAAAATTAGACAAAAAATTATGTTAGTGGGAGGGAAAATATGAGGGAAATGTATGTTTATATATATATATAGCGGGTAAGGGTACGGGGACGAGGTGGGGACTTAAAATCCCGTAACAGTACCGAAATTAAATCGGGTATTGAAAAAAATACCGGCCCCATACACAATTTAAATGGTACGGTTAAAACCGCCCCTAACGGGTCTGGTCCCCAAACTAATGGGTAATTTTGACATCCCTATTTCTGACTTTCTTGTTAAATTATCTGGCAATCCGGCTTTAATAGACTGCTACCCTCTCTACGACCATGTCATGTTTTTCCTGTAGGAGGTCTAGGTTGGCTCTCAGCTTGTCTTCGTTGTCTTCTAGTTCAAAGTGTTGAACCCGGAAGGAGGTGAGTTTATGCTCGATAGTAAGGACAGCTTCTACCCCGAAAGACAATGAGTAGGAGGTCTCTCCAGTAGCAACTCTTTTAGTGGTGTGATATGCCCATATCAAATCTGAGAGCTCTTCTGCCCATTTAGCCTTCTTCTGTTGAAGCTTTCTCTTTAGGAGTCTCTTGACGGTCTTATTAGTGGCCTCTACCACGCAGTTAGTCTGAGGATGTGCTACTGATGCGAAACGAAGCTCGATTCCCAGGTTCTAAAAAAAATCCCAGAATCTGGCATTGTCAAACTATTTACCCAGATCTGTGATAATGACCTATTGAGGTACCGAACCGGCAGACTACATTCTTCTTGATGAATTCAGTTGTGTTTGCCTTCGTAATCTTATGAAGGGGCTCCGTTTCCACCCACCTAATAAAATAGTCGATGGCTACTATTGCGTGCTTCTGTTGACCAGACGCGGTTGGGAACGGTTCCATTAAATCTATTCCCTAGAAGGCAAATGGATATAGGGAGCTGATAGAGGATAGTCTTTCTGGTGGAAGGTGACTCAGGTTGGCGGTCTTTTGGCATAGTTGACAAGATTGCACGAAATGCCTCGCATCAAGGTGCAAAGTTAGCCAGTAATATCCCATGCGAAGTACCTGGTAGGCTAGTGCTTCCCCTCCGAAATGATTTCCACAGTTCCCTGAATGTACCTCTTTGAGCGCCCAACTAGCATCATCAAAATGTAAACATCTGAGCAAGGGGAAAGATCTTCCCCTGCGGTATAGGTTCCCTTCTACCAGGCAGTACCGAACTAAGATCCTCTTGAGTTTGTGAGCTTGATCAGGGTCTTCAGGAAGCTTTTCTTCTTGGAGGTAGTTGACTATCGGATCTATCCAGCATGGGAGGCGCTCAACAGGGTTAACCTCATTTCCTTCTGCTATGCTTGGTTGGGAGATTATCTGGAGTGGCACCCCTCTTGGCAACGTATGTCCTCCGCTTGCAGCTATCTTAGTAAAGACATCGGCCCGGTGGTTTTGTTGCCTAGGTACCTGCTCGATCTTAATCCTTTGAATCCGGCACTAAGTTGTATGACCTTTTCGAGGTAGGCTGCCATGTTGTCTTCTTTGGCCTGGTACACACCTGTTATCTGGTTGACTACCAGCTGTGAATCACATTTAATAAGGAAGTAATTAGCTCCAAGCTCTGCAACGACCCTTATTTCTACTAGCAAAGCCTCATACTCTGCTTCATTGTTGGTGGTGTTGAACTCAAATCTAAAACAATGACAACATTCTACTTTTTCTAGATCTGATAGAATGATTCCTTCCTCCCCCCCCCCCCACTTCCTGCTTGATTGGACTCTCCGTCTGTATATAAGATCCAAGTTTCTTGATCGGTAGGCCAATCTGCAGGTTCATACCCCTTCTGGGGGATCATATTCGAGCTTGGGGTGGTGTCGAGATTGGGCATTGCACTGAACTTGACCACGAAATCTGTCAGAGCTTGGGCCTTGATGGTCGTCTGGGCCTTGATGGTGGTCCGAGCCTTGTATCTGATGTCACACTGAGTGAGCTCGAGGGCCCACAGTACCAGCCTCCCTGATACGTCTGGTCTCTGGAGAAACTGATGCAGAGGGTGAACGGTGACCACCATGATTGAATGGGCTCGGAAGTAAGGGCGGAGCTTCCTGGCGGTGGTTATCAGTGCAAAGGCGAGCTTCTTTATAAGAGTGTCAGTTGTCTCAACACTGCCAGGTACAATTGTAGCTCTTCTCCCTGTATTAGTTTAACTAGCAGTGGTGGCCTAGCTAGGTATCCCTTCAATGACTGGAAAGCTAGTTCGTTGACTTCATCCCACTTCATATTATTCTCTTATGTTAACAGGGTTTTTGGCAGGGGTCCAAAGAAGAATTTTCCACCAAGTAACCACTTGGTAGGGACCATTCCCAGCTCCCAGGTACCCTGCAGGATCGATACCTCGACCTTGGAAGAATCGATACCTGGCAGGGCCAGAACCTCGACTGCCTATCTACCTAGACGAGGCACCAGAAATATGAACCAGGAAGAGCAGGTACATCTACCCCAACACCTGGTGAAGCTGGTACCGTGATACCATGCACCCAGTACCTCGCATATACCCGGTGCCTCCTACCTGGCACCTAGGTACCGCTACATGTATCCAGTACCCTAGGGTACCTCAACATCTACCTGGTACTCGAATACCTCGATATCTGCCTGGTACCTAGTACCATGACATTAACCCGAAATCCACCATAGACAGGTATCCTACTCACCGAGCAGGAAGAATGTCGCCACGAAGCCACTAGCATGCTAGAACAAGCGCCATGCCAGTGAGAAGGGATTGGTACACCAGAGTACCTCGTTTGAAGGGAAGAAGCATGTAACACCATCAGACCTCATTAATGGCCATTCATAACTCTATTAATGAGAGAATCAGTTAACTACATTAATGGCCATTCACAACGCCATTAATAAAGGAAGCAGTCAACTCCATTGATGGCCATTCATAATGCCATCAATGAGGGAATCAGTCAACTCTATTAATGGAGATAATCAGCCCCATTAATGAGAAGACCAGTCAACTCTTTAATGGTCATTCACAACGCCATTAATGAGGGAATCAATCAACTCTATTAATGGAGATAAACAGTCTCATTAATGAGAAGATCAGTCAACTCTTTAATGGTCATTCCCAACGCCATTAATGAGAGAATATTCAACTCCATTAATGACAGGTCAACGTTCCTTTAATTGCGAATTAATTAGTGGAGTGGGCAACAAGAATCAGAACATACAAATATGACCAAGTTCTCTCCAAGAATGGGGTTGGAATAAAAAATACAATTCACCAGCTCTGGTTTTGACTTCGCCACCAGCTCTCTCAGATTTCTCCATCTCAAGGGGTCCAACATTTCTCCGATCGAACATTCTCCAATAGCTTATGACCATCCTCCAGTATCTCTATATCTCCAAGGTATCTCCACTCCGATCACAGATTTGGCCTACCTCTCCACCAGAAATACATTTACCATCATCTATAAAGAGTTTTCACTATTGTGGTATAGAAAAACACTTACTTATCGCCTACTGCACGAGTTCGCCATCGCCTGGAGTGTAAAAGGGACACTGTCTGAATTCCCTCTACACTACCATTGTATCGACTGCTATGTATGTTAATTTTTGCCATGAATGTACCAGTACCAAATGGTACCCCTCCAACTGTGACCTATCAGGACTCAGTTTGTATTAATGTAAGCTCTCCGGAGCACCTCTCGAGATATATAAATATAAAGAAGGGTCTTTCTCCCTTCCTATGGATACTGCCTGGGGGTTTTTCAGCATGTGATCAATCGTGATGCTTTTTCCCCCTAGGTCAGTTCACCACTACTAAAAGAGTTGTCATTCTCCCATCTATCTCCTTGTTATGAATGCATGTATATGTGCTAGGCACCGACCCCTACTGGTCCTAGCTCTCATGTACCCCTCCTTGCAAGATATCTAGGTCGGGGAATTATGGAGGGCACCTAGAGAGGTGATCAGGTACCAGGATCAGATACCAAGACCGGGTACCAGCCTACTGCACCAGATGAGAGGGATGATTGTTCTCCTACCATGGCATCTATCTCGCTTTCACCTTACCAGAATCACGGTACGAAGTACCTACCCCCCGATGTGACCTCCGGGGTAGCGGGTTGAGGGTGTTAATTGAGATTCCTCACTTAGAGCGATTTTTCCCTTAACACCTTATTTGATAGCTTTGAAAATGGGAATGCATTTGTCAGTGGATCAAGAAATGAAGCGGTTCAGGGTAGCTAGCTGTTCGGTCAAGCCTTGTATTTGCTTGAGTGAGGTAGGAGATTCAAGGTCCAGGATTGCTTAGATCTTCTTTGGGTTAGCTTCTATTCCCCTTTCGTGAACCATAAACTTGAGGAATTATCCGGCCGCTACCCCAAAAGCACACTTGGCGGGGTTCAGCCACATCTCATTTTTCCTGATTACCTGGAAAGTCTGGCAGAGATTGTCCTAGTGTTGCTTGGCTACCTAGGATTTGGTGATCATGTCATTGGTGTACACCTCCATCGACGTTCCTATGTATTCCTTGAACAAATGGTTGACCAGATGCTGGTAGGTAGCCCCTGCATTCTTAAGTCCGAAGGGCATTGCCTTATAGCAATATAAGCCCTGCCCGGTGATGAAACTTGTCTTGTCCTGATCGACAGGGTGCATCATGATCTGGTTATACTCATAGAATGCGTCCATGAAGCTTAGGAGCTAGTTACCCGCGGTTGAATCTACCAGTTGGTCGATCTTTAGTAGCGGGAAGCTGTCTTTCTAGCAAGCGCGGTTAAGATCTATGTAATCAACCCACATCCGTTGCTTCCCCGTTTGCTTTGGTAACCATGACTACGTTGGCAACCCATTCAGGGTACCGTGAATCCCTAATGAACTTGGCCTTTAGTAGCTTGTCTACCTCTTCTTGGACCGCATCATTTCTTTCTGTGTTAAAATGTCTTCGCTTTTGTTTGACCGGTCTACAAGTGGGGTCGACCACCAATCTGTAAGCTACCAAGGTAATAGGGATTCCCGGCATCTCCTCGTGGCTCCAGGAAAAGATGTCGTTGTATTCCTGAAGTATTTTTATCAAATCCTCATTCACTCCTGCCTTCAGTGTTGCTCCTATCTTGATCACCTTTGAAGGATCATCTTTCCTGATCGGTATTTCTTCCAACTCGTCTATACGGCGGCAACTGACCCACCCCATGTCTTCCTCTCCCACATCTTCTATGATCGGAACCTTCGTCTTGGGCTTCTCTTCTACTACCTCCATCTTATCTTCAAAGTCCTCTTCTGATGATTTATGATACTGCACGATGGTTACATGTGCACATTGTTTGGCAAGTGTTGCTGGGTTTACAGATACTGTGTAACACTTACGTGCTGCCAGTTGATCTCCCTGTACTTCGCCTACCTTGTCCCCTATCAGGAATTTTAGGACGTCGTAGGTAGATTGACAGGACACCCTTGATGGCAGATATGAAGGGTCTCCTAAGAATGGCGTTGTAGGCAGACGGGGTGTCGACCACAACAAAATCGGTCATGAGGTTCTACTAGAGTTGTGTTGTCCCCAATATCACAGGTAGGATCATGGACCCAGTGGGTATCAATGAGTCCCCCGTGAAACCATACAGCGAGGTGGTGCAGCTGTTGTAGCAAGGATTCTTCAAGTTGAACTACTCCAAAACACCCTTAAAAAGGATGCCAACACTGCTACCGGTATCAATCAGGACACAATAGACCGGGTAATTGGATATTTGCACGGTGACAACCATGAGATCATCATGGGGCTGCACAGTATTATACACATCATGCTCAGTAAAGATAATCTGTGCTGAATGAGGAGATCTCGGTGATTCTAAGGTGACCTTGAAGACATCCTGGCCTACATCTAGCCTGGGCACCTTCCTGGTATGGTTCTTTCTGGAATTGTTGAAGGTTCCTGCCAGGGTGGGACCTCCACTAATTGTATGGACTATATGGATCTGCTCTATCAGATCCTTTCCTTTTGCTTTCCTCTTCTCATCCGCTGCTCTGATATCTACCTGCACCTCCTTCCCGGTGTGGATGCTATCTTTCATCGGTTGGAGGAATTCTACCAGGCATCCTCCCCTTACCAGTGCCTCAATCTGGTTGCATAGGCTATAGTATTCCAAGGTATTATGTCCCACATCCTCGTGGAAGTCTCAGTACTTGTAGCGGTTCGCTGATCGGCTGATGCCTTTATTGGACCAGGCTTCATGAGTAGCCACTTGTCACAGATGGCGAGGTAGATCGTCTCACGAGATGCATTAAAGGGGGTGTAATGTGTGTACCCCTCTTCCTCTTTAGCTATCCGTGCAACTTCCCTAGGTGAAGGTGTCGCTCTGGGAAGAGTCCACCTAGCAGGGTACCGGCCTTGCTGAGGCTAATAGGGTGGGGGCTGGTACGTAAATTTGTTAGGGGCGGGGGGGTCTATTCTGATTCTTTTGAACTGGTACAGGCTTGGGCACCTCTTTCTTTTGGCGCTTGGCAAATCTCATATCGTCATACTCTATCTTGACTCGGAGTTGTTCATATATTTCCACATGTTCGAGAGCTCTATCATAGGCCTCCTGGTATGTCTCTGGTGGATGCTTGGCGAAGGATCGGAACAATCTACCAGCCTATAAATTTCTTCTGAAATTGGCCAAGGTCTTCTTCTCCGTGAAGACCCCCATCTGAATTACTTCCTTGTGGAATCTCTCCACATAGGCTCTGAGTAATTCACCTCGCTTCAGGATCACGTACTGGAGGTGAATGGGATCCTTGGGGCGAGGCTTGATGCCCTGGAACTAAGCGCATAAGTCGATAGTCAACTTGGTGAATGAATCGACACTCCATGCTGGTAGCTTCTTGAACCATGTCTTGGCATAGTCAGTTAGCTTGGTAGGGAACATCCTGCACATGGCAGCCCTGGTAGCATTCTAGACCTCTATCTATTGAGCAAAACTCTCTAGGTGGCTCAGGGGATCTTCATTCCCAGAATGTTTATCAGTTGGCATTTTGAATTTTAGAGGTAGCTCTGCCTTCCTGATCCTTCTAGAGAATGGGGTGTTCATCTCTCCCAAAAGATCCTTCTGGTTCTCTCGTTGTTTGCCATTCTTTAGCTCCTAGATGTCCTTTGCCATTCTAGCTACTTGGTCCCTGAGTCGCTTGTGGTCGTCATTCCCGGATTCTACATCGGTGTCCTCATTGCCTGACCCCTCAGATGCTATTGAGGCTTCATCCTGGTTCTCCCCCTTGGGAAGGCTTTCCCTGGTGCTTCTTTTATTGCTGGTACAACATCCTGCCACTGATCGTGGTTGCCTTCTGACAGCCTCTAATCTAGGTTGTCTAGTAGCCGTTGCTGGTTGGACCGGGTAGAGACGTTCCCTAGAGGGAAGGTCGCCGGTGGATTTCACCTGTCGAGGTTGATAATCGATTGGTTGGCGTGGAGCTGGGGGCATGGGCCCGAGCCTGTCATGAACCTCTGGGATCGGGGGTATGGTCCCGAGCCTGTCATGGATAGATATTGGAGGTGGCAGTCTCAATCTGTCGAAGGGGGGGTATCCTGATACCTTGCCGACTAGTGTCTCCTCTGGCATCTAGTACTGCAAGTTGAGGGCTGCTACCTTCAGTGACCATCCGAATGTGGATACTCTCAATGAAGGCCGCGACCTGTTGGTCCAAGTTGGTCCGGTTGGCTACCGGGGCGGTAGGTACCTGGGGGTTAGCTCGCGCTGTAGCAGCTGGTACTGGAGCGGGATTGAGGTTTCTTCCACCTTTCCTTTGCTTTTAACCCTTTCTGGTTGAAGCGAAGATTGGTATCCTGATGGATCGGGCTGATCCTAAGAGGATCGAAGTTTTATACTGGTAATGCTGCAAGAAAACAAGATGTACAGGCTTTCTTTTACTGGTGTGGAATATTCCCACAGACGGCGTCAAAACGTGTTAATCGGAAATTCACTATAGGAGTAGAATTCCAATTAACACCCTCAACCACTACCAGTAGGTGGCAGTGGGGGAGATACCTTCGGTATCGAGATTCCCCTTATAAGGGAGTAAGGAATAAATACCCGAATAAGAGAAATCTAATGAAAAAACTGGAATATATATGGAGATGATACGAATGGTACCTATTTTATTAATCACTGTATTTGTTTACAAGAAGACTGTTAATAAGATTACACTATCACTCTTTTTTTTCTCTTTTTACACAGGGTGGTAATGGAGTACTCATTTATGTCGATAAGTGGCTATAAAGTCTTCCTAGTGATTGTCTCAAAACTCTCACTGGCTTCAGAGAACTCTAGAGAGTTTTCTCCAAAAGCCTCCATTTTTCGTCCTTCATGGCCGTATTTATAGACCTCTAATATCCCTGAAAATCTGGTTATATTAATGAGGATTATTTGGAATCCTTCTTTAGGCGTTGAAAGACGTTAAGTGAGGTTAAAGACGCTAGATTTGATCCCTTTAATCACTGTCGTATTTAAACTCTAATTCTGTTGACCATTTGGTCTCATTTATGGCACTTTAAATGGCGGAGGAGTCAACGTTTCCTGCTTGCGTTGCTTAGAGGGGTATACTGGTTATGTATTCTGATGGCGCGATACTATAGTGTACCAGTCTGACTTGGCTGGCGTGGCGCTTGCTCTGTATCTTGCTGTCTTAGTGCTTGTTCTATCATGCTAGTATCTTCACGGCGGCATTCTTCCCGTTTGGGCGGGTAGAATGCTCATCTTGGTTGGATTCTGGGTTGATATCGAGGTACGGGGTACTAGGTAGATATCGAGATACTCGGGTACCAGGTAGATATCCATGGTATCTAGCTGTCAAACAAGAGGTGCTAGGTACCTGCGAGGTACTGAACACGTGGTATCGAGGTACCTGCCTTTTCTTGAGTCGTGGTTCTGGCGCTTCGACTAAGTAGACATGTGGGTGATGAGGCAGCGGTTCCGGCCTTACCAGGTATTGGTTCTTCCTAGATGGTGATATCGACGCTTCCGGGTACCTGAGAGTGGTTCCTACCATGTAGCAACTTGGTGGAAAATTCTTCTTTGGACCTCTGCCAAAAAAGTCCATTAACAACTTCTATTAAGTTTTCTTCGTCTCTTATGATCAAGCTGACTAGCTTAATTTCCTATGTTTTCAGATGTACACATTGCAAGGCTAGTGTATGGTTGTGAGCTGCTATGCACATGATTACAACTTCTTGTGTCCTTAGCAGATAGTGTGTCACGAATGTTATTGACTTCACTAACATCCCCCCTCAAGCTGAATTATGGTGAACTGACCAAATTCAGCTTGGAACAGAATATATTAAACTTGTCAGTATACAAGACCTTAGTAAAAACATCAGCAACCTGAGAATCCGTTGGTATATAGCGAGGTTCAACAACTCTAGCAACAACTTTTTTCCTAATAAAATATGTAACAATGTCAATATGTTTAGTCTTGGAGTGAAACACATGATTGAGATTAAGAGAGTTAGCTCCCATATTGTCACACCAAATTACTACAGGTGAAGAAATTTTAATGTGAAGTTCTTGAAACAAAGACTGAAGCCACAAAATCTCAGCTGTAATTTGAGCCATTGATCTATACTCTGCTTCAGTACTTGACCTTGCAACTACTTGATGTTCTCTAGAACTCCAAGCTATCAAATTACCACCCAAAAACACACAGTGACCACTAGTGGAACGCCAATCATCAAGGCAACTTGCTCAATCAGCATCAACAAAAGTATCCAAAGTCAGAGAAGAAGTTGGCTTGAACCATAATCCTTTGTGAATAGTCCCTTGCAAATACTGCAACACTCTCTTGTAATCTTGCCAATGAACTTGTGTTGGAGAGACCAAATATTGACCAAGTTAATTGACCGTGAAAATATGTCAGGCCTAGTGTAACATAGGTACTGCAGCACCCCTATTGTATTCTTATAAATTGTTGGATTCTCAAGAGGAACTCCAACATTCTTTATAAGTTTCGAACCAACATTGATAGGAGAAGAGCATGGTTTAGAATCAAACATATTAGACTTTTTTAGAAGATCCACAATGTACTTGGATTGAGTCAAATAGAGACCACTTGGGTCCAGAAAAGCCTCAAAACTGAGAAAGTAGCTGAATGATCTGGGAGTTTTTAACACAAAAGTGCTATTGAGCTGAGAGATAGTGTCTTTAATGAGAGGAGAATTGTTTCCTGAAATCAGTATACCATATACATAGACTAGTAGAAACAAAACATTAGAACCTTGATGCTTTATGAACAATGAACTATCTGATCTAGCACCTTTGAAACCCCACTGTAAAAGAGCAGAATGAAGCTTTGAAAACCAAGACATAGGCGCTTGTTTTAGGCCATTTAAGACATTTTTGAGCTTACAGACATAAGAAGGAAACCCCATGTCAACAAAGCCATTAGGTTGTTGCATAAAGACTTGCTCTTGTAAGTCACCATTTAGGAACACGTTATTGATGTCAACTTGTTGTATATCCTAGTTGAAATGGACAGCTGGAGCAAAGAGAACCCGAATTTTGGAAAGCTTTACAACTGGACTATAGGTATCAAAATAATTTAGGCCAGCTGTTTGGTGAAACCCTTTTGCAACAAGCCTTGCCTTGTGCTTCAATATTGAACCATCTGGATTAAATTTTGTCCTAAAAACCCATTTACACCTAAGAACATTCATGTCTGAAGTTGCATGAACCAAGATCCAAGTATTGTTATTATAAAGGGCTTGAAACTCAGCCTCCAAGGCACTAAGCCATTCAAATCAGCCATAACAACTTTAACAAATATAGGCTCAGTTTCTGACAACAAACTAGAAGGAAAATTGCATTTTGATAGAAAAACTTTAGGTTTTAGTGAGCCTGTCTTACCTCTGGTAATCATATAATGAACATTCCTAGTAAGATTAGGCATAGACTGTGGTACAGCTAATGATGGTAGACCAGACACAGGCTGTGGAACAGATGTTGATGGCGAAGAATGTGAACTGGCATCTGCACTGTCCTAGGCTATTCCTGAATGGCTCATATGTTGCTAAACACTATCATATCTTAAAACTTGATGACAAGTCTGATTATGGATTGGTCTATGAGCATGCAATTGATGAGAAGTTATTGGTAAGTGTGCATTTTCAAACCTTTGAAACATATTGGATAAAGAGATACATGTATCTGAAGTAACATGTGAGGAACTACCATGTAAAGTTGAGTTGAACAAAGCTTTAAAGGGAAACTCCATTTCATTAAAAGCACATGCTTTGAAACAAAGATCTTTCCAGAAGAGTAAAGAAACTTATACCCTTTACGAGTCAAACTATACCCAATAAAGACACACTTACTAGAATGAAAATCTAGTTTGTGTTTAGAGTAGTCTCTAAGATAAGGAAAATATGAACATCCAAATACCTTAAGAAAGCTATAATTCGGTTTTTTCTTGTACAACCTTTTAAAAGGTGAATCAAATTGTAAGAGGACAGTAGGGAGATTGTTTATGAGCATTATTGCAGTAGAGAAAGCATCGAACCAAAATTTTAAAGGCAAATCAGCATAGGCAAGTAAAGTCAAACCCATCTCAACTATGCTTCTATGTTTTCTTTCAGGAATACCATTCTGCTGGTGTGTATAAGGATATGAGAATCTGACTTGTACTCCTATACCAGAAAGGTAAGAAACTATTGGTTGATATTATCCTCCCATCTCTAACTGAAAACATTTTAACTTCATATCTAATTGCAGCTCAAAACTTTTCTTAAGCTTAATAAAGACATTGAATGCATCTGACTTCAATTTGATAGGGAAAATCCAAGTGAAATGTGTAAAGGCATTTATAAAGGAAATGTAATACTTGTAGCCATCTCCAGACAACATGAGAGTTGGACCCCAAACATCACTATGACAAGTTCTAAGGGTGCTTTTACAATGATGTGTGCTCTTTGAAAAGGAAGTTTGTGCATTTTTCCTAGTTAACATGAGTCACAAAACTGAGTAGTGTGAACATTAAAAGGAAAATACATTGTTTTTAATGCTTTTTGTAGAATTAAAGGTGCAAGATGTCCCAACTTAGCATGCCAAATAGATGAGTTTGTCCTGGCAGCTACAAAAGCATTAAAGTGAGCTGATTTTGCTCTGCTAGGCAAAACATGGGCACTAGCTTTATTTACAATACTCAAAGTCTTATTCTTTTGTACATTAGCATTAACATTCGGTCCAGAAGTGGTGTATGAAGCTGACTTCAACAGTTTGATGCTTTGCATAGTGCTTCAACCAACTTCATCTCATATAGACCATTTTTAAGGGACACTTGAAGTAGAACCTTCCCGGTTCTCCGATCCTTGACAACATAACCAATACAAGAGAATTCAGCCACTGCATCATTATCTCTAGTAATTTTAGAAATGCTAAGTAGATTCTTTGTTATAGCAGGAACACAAAGAATTTGGTCTAGATGCAAAGAATCAGTATATTGTAAGTAGTGTGACTTAATCTTAAAACTACCAATATGTGTAATAGCTAATTGTTCTCTATTCCCTACTAAGAGTTTGTTATTACCTATACAGTCAGATTTGATGGAAAGATTGCCAAGGCTTGAAGTAATGTGATTGGTTGCTCCGAAATCTACATACCATGATTGATCAGCAACAGTTTCTGGAGTTGCAAAAAGTGCTGCATTCTGATAAGTTCCAGCATGTGTCATTTAAGAGTTTTCTTGAAACAGATTCTAAGGATTAGAAGAGTCGGTAACACTTTCTTGTCCATAAGTATTGTAATTCTGATATTGAGTCTTGAAAGCTTTATTTGCTTGGCTTGAATGTGTGCTTTGTCCTCCTTGATTTCCTCATTGATTTCCTTGAGAAGGACTACCTTGAAACTGTTGATCAAAGCGTCTGTAGCATTGCCAAGCCCCATGACCAGGCTTTGAACATAGCCGACAGTGAATTCTTTGATTAGACCTACCACCAGACCTTCCACCTCTGTTTCTTTCTCGATATCCTCCTCTGAAAGCGTTTCCTGAATTATTTTTACCGCCACCTCTGTGATTTTAGTTTGAATTGTTAGAGGCAAATTGTGCTGAAGGATCTGTGATACTCAAATGAGCCGAGATGTTTAATTGCTCAATACGTTGTTCATGCATCAAGAAAAGGAACTGAGCATCTTCAAAAGTCATTGATTTTTGCTGTGAAGTGATAAGTGTGACAACAGAATCATACTCATGTCTCACTCCATTAACCAAAGTTAAAATAGAGTCTTTTTCACTAACTTCATCACCAGCAGCTAGTAAAACATATGTAATAGCTTTGATCTTATAACGAAGTCATTAATTGAATCTGAAACTTTTTTAACAGCACCTAGTTGTTGTCTGAGTTGAAATTTTTTGACCATAGACCTTTGAGCATAAACACGTTCAATTCTTGACCAAACCTCAAAAGAAGTTTTGCAGTTGATTACCTGACCATTGACACTTGGACTTAATGTTGAGAGTAACCAACTCATGAGCTGTTGATCAGATTTCTTCCAGCTAAATATTCATCTTCAACTTCTTGCACGTTGACTCCTTCTTCATTGTCCAGTTCAGTTTCAAGAACTTTTTGAGATGGATGCTTTGAGGTTTTGATCAGATGCTCCAAATCTAGAGCACGAATAACTGGAAGCATTTGTATCTTCCAATAGACATGATTACACTGGTCCAGCTTCAGGCTTAGATTCTTAGCCAGTGGGAAAATCCATATTTTTCTTGCGATGAGAAGAGATATTCTGACTTCTAACAGCTAAAGAATTGCGCAAGAGATTATCGTTGTTCATGAGATCATCTTCCATTGACGTTTGTTAGAGAGCTCTAATACCATGTGAAAAGAAGAGTAGAAGTGGAAAAATTGAGAACAATGAAGTAGTGAACAAAAAGACATAAAATCAAGTGTTTATAGAAAGTCCTAAAAGAGAAACAAAGAAGAGATTCAAGAGATTGTAAAACGCCATTAATGGCTCTGTTGTTTAAATCTTTAATATATGAAAAAGAGAGTTGTCTACAAGATATTTTTCTGATAACTCACACTTTTTGAGTGTGCTTACATATTTATCTTACAATTTCTAACTAATTCTCACTAACTTTTCTGATAATTATTTTGGAGATTGACACCTCAACTTTGGCTAACAACTTATATGACACATCAGCAATGACTAACTAACTTCCCAGACTGACTTCACTTCTATTAAGTTTTCTTCGTCTCTGATAATCAAGCTGATTAGCTTGATATCATCTATTTTCAGATGTACACATTGCAAGGCCAGTGTATGGCTGTGAGCTGCTATGCACATGATTACACCTTCTTGTGTCCTTAGCAGATAGTGTGTCACGATTGTTATTGACTTCACTAACATGCTCAAGCTGATGTTAATATAAAAGTCTAGGGCACATCAACTTTTAACAGTACAGGATGTGGTTTTGCACTTCCTTTCAACAACTAGTGGTTAGGGATTTATGAGTTTGAGTCATTTAGGGTGCGTTTGGTACGGGGACGGGACCGGACAACGTGGGACTGAACTGGACTGGACTGGACTGGACAGCTGTTCGTATTGTGTTTGGAATTCCTGGGACAGAACTGTGGACTGTACTGTTATACGTTTAGTATGGCTGGGACATGACTGGACAAGAGGTTCAAATGACCAGAGTGTCTTCCTTGTCCTGTCTAATGTTTGTTACTACATAATAGTGACATATGGGACAAGACATGACAATATTTATTTAATTTTATTAAATA
Organism: Dipteronia sinensis; assembly: GCA_033220585.1. Lineage (NCBI taxonomy): Eukaryota > Viridiplantae > Streptophyta > Magnoliopsida > Sapindales > Sapindaceae > Dipteronia > Dipteronia sinensis. The sequence continues at coordinate 58,296,627 of CM065638.1, read as the reverse complement.
ATTTTTTATATTTAACAAAAATAATATATTGTAATTGAAATATATTTTCAATTAATAATTTTTTTGTAATACATACTATTTATTTTCAATTTTTTTTAAAAAACAATTGGGGCCATAATCATAAATAGCCGTAAAATTAAGAAAGTATACAAAAATATCATTTCTCAATAACTTTTCTTTTTTTATCAAAGAAAAATGATTTTAGACCAAAATACCCTTAGTGCAAATATCACACGTAAGGATAACAACTTTTTTTTAATCATCTTCATCGCCTCCATCAATGGAGGTCTATTCCAGACCTCAATATGTGGAGGTTTGTTCGACCTCCATTGATGGAGGTCTGTTCGATCTCCATCAATGGAAGTTTGAAAAAAAAGTTTTACTTTTTTTTAGAAAATTGAAAATTGGAAGAGAGATTGAAAACAGAAAATTTGAAGTTTCCAAAAACATTACACGTTGAAATGTAATTTTAGCATGTAATCCTTTTATAATTTCAGTGTGTAAAAATGCATTTCAGTGTGTAAAGATGTTGATATTTCAGCATGTAAAGATTTTCAGCGTGTAATCATGTTAACATTTTAGCGTGTAAAGATTTCTATCGTGTAATCATGTTCATATTTCAACTGTGTAAAGATTTCAGCGTGTAAAGATTCAGCGTGTAAAAATTTCAGCGTGAAACGAAATACTTTCAAAGGACTTTTAAGGGGGCAAATGATATCCGATTTTCGCTCGTAATATATCGTTGGAATCGTTTCGACGAGGAGAACAATATTTTAAAGAGAAAAGATAGGTAAAAAAGTTTTAGAGAGAGAAACATGACAAGCAGAACTTATGAAAGAGAAAGAAAAAGTTGTGTCAGAGAATAAAGTGAAAAGGTAGATAAGGGTAATCTTGTCCAAAAAATATTTCTCTTGGATAAAAAAAAGAAAACTTATTGCGACGGCAACCGAGTCAGTGATGAGTTGCGGCGGCAACAGAAGGCGGCTGGCTTCACTAGGGTTGGCTGGAAAAACGATCGGTTGGAGAGAAGAGAGAAAGAGAAAGGGATAAAGCCTAGGGTTTAAATTTATATCAGACAAATTTATAATTTTTTAAAAATATGAAGGGTAAATGTGTCTTTTGGACACTTGTCCCATGCCATGGGACTAATAGTCCCATGGTAGGTAGGACAGTTTTTCTAAAATTTTGTTCCATCTTATCCCGTACTGTTGTCGTGTCAAACGTGGGATAGGAGGAAACTGTCCTACGTTGTCCTGTCCTATACCGCGTACCAAACGCACCCTTAAGGAGTTTTGTCCGAACTTGATAGAATGGGCCTCATTAGCATCATTTTGACGTAGTTTTTAACTTAATTTTTTTTTAGCATTAAAGTAAGTTAACGAACAACAATGCTTTTCTAGTTCACCGACCATTTCAACAGAGAACACTTATTAACTTGTTAGGTAGTTGAAGAATGTCATATTAAGATACCAAACAGTCCATCCAATATACACCACTGCTTCGGTGAAGATGTTCATTCAACTCGATAACTGTTGCTGTAACCGTAATAGGTTGTTTATAAATAATAATAAAAAAATAGCAAGCACATATGAATACAGTGATTCCGGCCCATACTTCATTTGTTAAGTAAGTATCTTCATCTTCGTTGCTTCTTTCATGTGCTACCCAACAAACAACAGAGGGATATGGGTTCTGTGGAAGAAGAAGAGAAATCGCTCTTGGAACAAGGGCTCACACAGGTTGAGGTTCTTTACACTATCTTCCTTCAACATATTCATTTCTTGTGTAAGAGTTTGTACATGAGGTTTCTGGGAAAGTCAAAAGGAAATGAAAACCATCTTACTCATATCATCTGCTATATCTTGTTATCAGTTATTGGCCTTGGTAGTTTATAATTTTAATATCAAGCATTTCCAAAACAGTAGGTTGATGTTTGATTGGGTTTATCAAAGGAAAAAAAAAATTATGATTTTGGGGATATTAAATTTTAAATTGCACACTAGCTAGACTTGGTTTTTTCAATTACGTTTGAATGAAATGATCAAATTACCTTAAAGAACCATAAATGATACTTGAGAAATCATTTTTTTTTCAAGTAATTATATATCATACTCCAAATTCATTATCTACTCTTGTTAGTATATATCGTCATGATCTTTTTGCAGTTATAGTTCTCGTGCATAATTGATCAAGCATGTAAGGATTGCTGCAGATAGAGCTTCTTAATTAGTAAGCCATTCTGGGTATTTATGGAGTGCAAGATTAATTATAGGGGTGACAATTTAACATTAATTATATACTGATATCTCCAATTCGCCATTAGATCATCATATGCTTCAATGGTGGTGATTTGTGCTTGTCATGCGGCCCTCAAACACTCGAATTTAATTTTTGGGATCTTGTGTTATCTTACTTATATGATTCTTATGTTACATCTTTAGAATGAAAGCAGCAAACTGTACACGGGAGATGGCTCGGTCGACATAAATGGGAAACCTGTTCTGAAGCAGAATACTGGAAATTGGAGAGCATGCCCTTTCATACTAGGTGATGATTTATCATTATTCTTCTTCGTACACAGTGCTTTAGCTCAAGTAGTTGTTATTTTCTGAAATTTGTATTCTGAAATCCAGGTACTGAATGTTGTGAAAGATTGGCCTACTATGGGATTGCAACTAATCTTGTTTCTTATCTTACCGTTAAACTACACCAAGGAAACGTCTCCGCAGCAAAGAATGTCACCACTTGGTCAGGCACCTGCTATCTCACACCTCTTATTGGAGCTGTCTTAGCAGATGCTTACTGGGGAAGATATTGGACAATTGCTGCTTTCTCCGCAATTTACTTTATTGTAATTCTTATTTCTTTATCTGAACTGAATTCTTTTCTCTACATGTCAAAACCTTTTGATTGATATCTTCAATGACATATATGAAGTTGTTATTGGTATATGTATAAATAGGGGATGTGCACGTTAACTCTCTCGGCATCAGTTCCGGTCTTTAAGCCTGCTGAATGTGTGGGCTCTGTATGCCCCTCAGCTACGCCAGCTCAGTACGGGGTATTCTTCCTCGGACTTTATCTGATTGCTCTTGGGACTGGTGGGATTAAACCTTGCGTGTCATCCTTTGGAGCAGATCAGTTTGATGATACTGATCCTAAAGAACGAGTCAATAAGGGATCGTTTTTCAACTGGTTTTATTTTTCTATAAATATCGGTGGATTGATATCAAGTAGTCTTATAGTTTGGATCCAAGACAATGCTGGGTGGGGATTAGGATTTGGAATTCCGGCTTTATTTATGGGTATTGCCATTGCAAGTTTCTTTGCAGGCACTCCTCTTTATAGATTTCAAAAACCAGGAGGTAGCCCTATTACAAGAATGTCTCAGGTTTTGGTCGCTTCATTTAATAAGTGGGATTTGGAGGTACCTACAGACAGTAGTCTCCTCTATGAAACCGAAACCTCTGCCATTGAAGGAAGTCGGAAGATAGAGCACAGTGTTGAATTGAAGTAAATATTTTCTCTCTTTTCTTTTCTACATTCTGGACCATGTTTTCTGATTTGTTAGTTGTTTCATTTTCTCATAACAAAAGCTTATTTGCTTAGGTAGAAACATCACAGTACATATTTGCTTAAATTTTTTGTTTTGCATTCAAAGGCAAGAAATTAAACTGGGTCAGGGATCACTAATCTGTAATGAAAAATAGGACGTTGTCTTTGTAATTCATTAGATTGACTTATTTGATGTAGTTATAAGCACATTTAATAAACTCATGTAATTTCTTTTATGTATTGACTCCAATTTGCTAAACAAGCACCGGAACTATATCATGTCTGTTTAATTTATATCACAGTATAAGATTTGAATAACCTTATCTGAATATTAGTCTTTTTATTGATGTTATATGATCGAATTCCTCTTTGCTGCAGGTGCCTCGATAAAGCTGCTGTACTTTCAGATGCTGAGATTAAAAGTGGGGATTTCTCCAATCCGTGGAAGCTTTGCACGGTGACACAGGTGGAGGAATTGAAAATTTTGATCCGAATGTTTCCAATATGGGCTACTGGAATTGTCTTTGCTGCTGTATATGCCCAAATGTCTACAATGTTTGTGGAGCAAGGAATGATGATGGACACATCGATAGGTTCTTTCACCGTCCCTCCTGCCTCTCTCTCAAGTTTTGATGTTATCAGTGTTATATTCTGGGTCCCTATCTACGATCGTGTCATTGTCCCTATTGCAAGGAAGTTCACAGGCAAGGAGAGAGGCTTCTCAGAGTTGCAGCGAATGGGAATTGGCCTGTTCCTTTCAGTTCTGTGCATGTCTGCAGCTGCTTTTGTGGAGATCAACCGGATGCAGCTTGCAAGAGAGCTTGGACTGGTTGACAAAGAAGTTGCAGTGCCGCTTAGTATACTGTGGCAAATACCGCAATATTTCTTTCTGGGTGCTGCTGAGATATTTCTATGCATTGGGCAGCTTGAGTTCTTCTATGACCAATCTCCGGAGGCTATGCGAAGCTTGTGCAGTGCATTGGCACTTTTAACTTCATCATTAGGTAATTACCTGAGCTCTTTTATTCTGACAGTGGTAACTTACTTGACGACTCGAAGCGGGAAAGCAGGATGGATTCCAGATAACTTGAATGAAGGCCATCTTGATTACTTCTTCTGGCTTTTAGCAGGGCTTAGTTTGCTTAACATGTTGGTGTATATTGTCTGTGCCAAAAAGTACAAGTCAAAGGCTTCTTAGTTTCATGCTAGAGAAGCAGTGTACATTAACACTATGTTTGGTTTGATGGAATTGGAGAGAAAGGAAAGGAAATGATTTGGGTGGATTTCTAATATCTTATTTCGATTGTTAAATGAGAGGGAAAGGAAAGGAAAGGAAAAGGAGGGAAAAGAAAGGAAAGGAATTTAATAATTTCTTTTTGTTTCTCTCAATTGGGTTTCTCACCAAATTTGGGAGGAAATGGAAGGAAGGAAAAGAAATGAGAAATATTTTTTAATATCCCAAAAGTAACCTTCTATAGCAATACATATTTGTTGTTCATATTGTTTGAAAATACACTAAGAGTGATAAAACTAACATGGGGTGGGTGAATAGATTTTAGTTAAATTAAATGCCATCTTTTTGATTAATCAAAATTAGACAACATAACCCCTAATCTCTAACATAATCAATCATTACTATAATAAAAATGCGGAATAAACAAAATGACACAATTATATGATTTACGTGAGAAACCCTCTAACTGGGTAAAAACTCACGGACCTAATCGCCAATCGAACCTTCAAATCCACTATTTGCAAAAACGATTACAACCTAGGTTGACCATATCACACCTAATCGGTTACTAATCCGTCATTGCTACCCGCAGGCCTTTAATAGTGATTTTAGACTCTTGTTTGTATACTACCAAAGGCAATACAAGACTTAACTCTTAAATGAAGAGATATGAAACCTAAAGTGAATATGATAATATTCTAAATGCACAAAATACAAGGTCAACACATTTAATGCTTATCTAGTCATGTATGAATGCTTCAAACAATCCTAGATATCATGTTGCTATATGACACACATATAACCTAGCTATATGAAATCAAAGCATTCCTAGATGCAATAGCTATCACAATACAACAACCCAAACATCAATAAAAATCTCTATTTATAATGAAAATTATAATCTAGATACAAAAGAACATAAAAGAGATTTCTTGTTAAGCAAGAACACAAAGATGGATGAGAGTGGTGTTCTACTTACCAAGTAAGCTATGTTGATGAAGACCCATGCTTAGAAACATCCTAGATGAAACTAGATGATGATAGAACCATGAATGAATGATGAGTGATTGGGTTTTGGACAATAAAAATGGTTTCTTGCTACCTTTTCTTGCAAAACACTCTTGAGCTCTAAAAGGAATGAACGATAATAGATTCTGAAGCTCTAAAGAGGCAAGGAAGAGGAAATGGCATATATATAGGAATCCCTAGACGAAATGACACCGTTTTGAAAAACAGTAGCAGAATCCCGTCATTACTGCTGTGAGTACCGCGGCTCGGGCAAGTTGTCCAGACCGCGGTACACGCAGTAGTGTGCCTATTGGACAACATCACAGTTAGGACCGTTGTGCCTGCAGTGCACAGGCCGCGGCCAAGGCAGCATGGGCCTACTGATGTTTAACGCGTCAGGGACCGCTGGGCGTACATGTGTACAGGACGCAGTCAAAGCAGCACGGGCCAACTAATGTTTACCGCTCTGTATGCCGCGGTGCAAGCATCGCTTGCCAAGCGGTCTAGGCCGCGGTAAGAGAGGAAACTCTCTTTTCCAGGCAGACTCAACACACTAAGTAATGTGCAATATTTGCAAGTGTGGAGTGCGATAAATGACATACAATGCATTATCCAATTACATGTAAACAAGGATATAATGCATGCAAGTGAGTGTGTGCAACTATATCCCTTCAAGTAAAAGTAGAGTCAAGTAATCTACCTTCTTTGAAGCACTTGGAGTCCAATGGAAGATCTTCAATTCCTAATCTACCCTTTTACAATGATTAACCCCAATTGTGATTTTGTCAACGAAATAAGCCAATCATAAAGTGAGGCACTTACATTGTTGAAAGAATGGTATTTTCGTAAATAGACTAAGATTTATTCATTTTTTTATTTTTATTTTTCTTTTTTCCTTTCCTTTCCTTTCATATCTATCCAAATAACAATCATTAAAAACATTATCTTTTCATTTCCTTTCCTTTCCTTTCCTTATTAACTTATCATTTCCTTTCCTTTCTTTTCCATCAAACCAAACATAGTGTAAATGTATTCATGCTTTTACATTCATAAAATCTTCTTCAAAGGATGTTGCTTGTAATATGATATGAAATTTACTTAAAATTTTCTAAGAATGATCAAGTTTCCCTGGTTTTTTATGGTTAAGTATTGATATCATTTTTTTAATAGGGCAAACGGCAACCTTAAGATGTTTCTCTTATGTTGATAGGGCAAGCTTCGTCTTGGGTTATATTTGCTAATTATAAATAGTGAGAATTGCTGAAAAAATGACCACATCTAACATGAGAAATTTGATCTTAACCACATACGAAACTTTAATCGTTAATAACCATTTTTTTTTTAAAAACATTCAGTGTATATCTATAAATTACTAAAATACCCCTAAAATAATTTTTTAATTTTTTTTGTATTTTTTTTTACTGTCTTCTTCTCTGTGCATTCTTCTTCCTTCTTCTCTTTGTTTCCTGCAAATTGAACACAATCGCACCATTGTTAGAGGACAAAAACTATGGAATCATGGAATCACCTTTGAAAATTTGTATGTTTGAAAACTTGAAATGTTCTGGGTAAGATTTCACGTTTCTGGATAAGATTTAAAGCATGATTTCAAGTTTTTGTAAAATATTTCAAGTTTGTTGAAGATTTCACCCTTTCAAAAATTTTTTTCAAACCAAATGCAAACACCCAGTCCCAAATCATCCAAAATATCAGACCTCAACCCAATCAACCCTCAAAATTGATTTATGTCAATATTTATTATTACATATATGTTTTTAACAATAAGAGAGTAAAGAGAGGAGAGAGAGAGAGGAGTGGGGAGATAGAGGAAAGAGAGAGAGAGAGAGAGAGAGAGAGAGAGAGAGGAAAGAGAGAGAGGAGCGGGGATGAGGCGAAGGAGACGACGACGACGCTCTTGCAACGGCCACGCTCGTTTCTCTCTCACCAACCACGATCTTTTATGTTTTTGATTTAAGAGAAAAAAAAAACCCAAATCTCTAATGTTATCCACGGTTGTTTTTGACTTTTAGGTTTTTATATATCCTTATTGAGGTAATTTCTAATAAATGTGGTTATTAACGATTAAAATTTCGTATGTGGTTACAAACGAAAGTTTAATATTTTCAGTGGCTAGTTTTGGTTTTCTCTCTTATAAATATCCATGATAGTCTTGTCTATATGGATGAGGATGACATTTTGTTGTTTAGATTAATTGTACTTTTTTAAAAAAGAAATAGTTATTTTTTTATTATATTTTCACAAGATATGATTGTAAGAGAGTGTTTTGTAATGTTTAAATATGATGTAATTGCTTTTTAAAAAAAAACATATGATATAATTGTTTTTTTAAATACAATATGACATAATTGTTGAGATGTTTGTAGTGTTTATATATATATATATATATATATACCACTTACTGTATCGATAACTCGAATGAAATATTGCACATTGGGTCACCGCCATCATCATCAACAATACCAAACATGTAACATCATCATCAACAACACTGCCATCATCAGTCTAGATTTGACACCAAACCAGCATCACCGGTCTAGATTCAACTCCACTAATCTGGATCTTCACAAAATCCAAAGAACAAAAACAAATAAAAATAAACAATGGAATATCCAAAGAAAAATAAAAAACAGTTAGTAGATTATATATATAGTCTTTCTATTGTCAGTTCGAACTGATATATCGAACTGATATAAGATATATAAGTTCCTTGCATGTGGGTCATTGGATTTAAAAGATGCTTTGACAAGTGCATATAGCCAAGTCAAAGCATTTAAATCCAATGATCCACATGCAAGGAAATGATATATCTTATATCAGTTCGAACTGATAATAGAAATATTGTGTATATATATATAGTTCAAAGTTCATTTTAGTTTATATATAAATGGACAATCTATAGAACACCAGTGTACCATACACCTTTAAAAACAATTCCTTGTACTTCTAATATTAACAATTGATTCATCCAACACTAAGCTTTGTTTGGTAAGATAGAGAGATGGATGGAGGGAGAGGGGTGGGGAGGAGAGCTCCAATCCCTTGTTTGGTTGGAGAGACAAGAAAGAGGAGAGGAGAATACCCTACAATTTTTTATTACCCTCCAATTTATATAAGGGTACTAATAAATTTACAAATTATATACCAATCCATCCATTCAACTCTCTTTTCAATATCAAACAACATGAATGATAGATATTATCCTCTCCATCCCTCATATTCTTTCTCCCTCTTAATTCATACATCATTCTTACTCTCTCTCCCTCCTACCAAATATAGCGTTAATATCCAATGGTCATGACTTAAACTTGTTGTGCTTCCCTAGACATCCTAATATTACCTTCTTACTTCTTAGCATGTCATCTCAAAATATTACCGTTTGTTCTTCATAGGCCAACTCCAATGGTCCTCCAATTCACGTCAAACGAGGAGAATAAATTTGGAGATCAAGTTTTCATCTCCATATTTGGATATCCAAATCCCCCATCTCAATTTCACTATTTACTTTTTACAATCCCACTTTACCCTCATATTCTTTTTTAAATTCCTTTATATCCTTTTCACTTTTTTTTTACTAAACTCAATTAATTTATTATAACTCTTTATTCATAAATCTAATTACTATAAAAATTACTATAACACTGCCCTATGTAAAAACAGTTATGTGTACTAATTAAAAAAAAACATTAGAAAATTTTAGGTGTAATAAGAGTGAGTAAATTATTATCTAAAATAATTAAGAGAAAACAATTTTATTAAAGAAAGTTTGAGATATTATTTATATATTCTGTTATTTGGAGATTGTAAAATGGAGAACGATTGAAGTTGTAAATTTATGGAGATGAAATATTCCTGGAATATTCCATTTTGAGTCTCTAAAATGGAGAAATATTTAGAGAACCATTGGGGATGGCTTTAAACCATCTTTAATGGGTCTCTATTTAGTCAAAATAGAGATCCATTTCACTTCAATGGTTCTCCCATTCACGTGGATCGAGAAGTATCTAAATGGAGATCAAATTTTGATATCTATAATTAGAGATCTAAAAACCCATCTCTATTTCACTATTCATTTAAAAAAAAAAACTATTTTACCCTTATATTCATTCTTCAATTACTCTTATATCCTTTTTACATTTTAATTAAGTACAATTAATTTATTACAACTGTTTATTGCTAAATGTAATTAATGTAAAAATTATACTATTGAAAATATTTTGTTGAGATCTTTTAATCAAGTATAATATTGACTATATTTTAATAATCTTTAAATTTTTATTTATTACATATTTTATTAATCAGTGAACTAATAAATATTTTAATCAAAAACAAATGTTTTCAAATCATCAAGTTATCTATATAATATATAAGAGTTGACTCTCACAGCGTCACGTGTCGCCATAAGGGAGCTTTGGTATTAAATTATACATTTACATCTTATTTTAAAATCTTTAAACAAATAATTAAAATAAATTTGATTTTAACTAAATAACCATTTGTTATAATGATTGGTAATATTTTTAGGAAGCTCTTAAATATTCGATGGACAAAGAATGGAGAAAGACAATAATATAAAACGTTTTATAATATTAATTATTATCCTAATTATTATTCTAATTTATATACATACACAAAGAATGGAGAATGACAATAATATAAAAGGTTTTATAATGTTAATTATCATCCTAATAATAAATCACTTATTTAAACCCTTGGTATATCCTCTCTCTCTCGCTAAACTATTTATGTCCTCTCATATCCCACAATTTTCTCTATAAAAACCATCTAAAATCTCATATGTTTTCCCATCTCATTCCATTGACTTTCTTGGCAAACTCAAAACAAGAGGTGGAGAATTTGATGCCGTTGGATGGTGAGAGGAATTTCTACAGATATTTTTTTAATATTTGGTTGAATAATTTTAATCTTTTTTTAATCTCATGTTTTTTCATGTCATCCTATTTACTCTCCTTCACGAGCAAACTCAAAACAAGCGGTGGTGAATTTGATGGATTTGGGTGGTGAGAGTAATTGCTACAGATTTTGTTTTAATATTTGGTTCAATAATTTTAATCTTTTTTTTTTTGTGTGGAAACACTTTAGTTGTTAAAAATGTAATTTTGAATTGATTATGGAATTTTAACTTTGGCGGTTTTGGATTTTCAATTAGCAGTCCACTAAGGTGTTCGCTATGGAACTATCTAATAAGGTTAGCATCTTACTCATCGTCACCAATGCAGAAAATCAATGAACCGGTTGAGACTTATGATGTATTTTGTACTTATGAACAATTGATTCGATAGACAAACTCTTACTATAGATAAATATTAAGGTTATAGTTTTTATTCTAAGTATAACATGGTATTGTCTCTTAAAAAATGTATCTACTCCACTTTTTAGGTATCCAATACCCAATTTTTCCCTAGATTTTTTTAAGGGAATTTATACATTTTTTTGGCAGATTATTTATTTACATTTTTTAACCTTTTTTTTTCTCTTTTCTTTTTGGTATGTATTAATTATGCATTGAATACAAGATTATTATTCCAAAAATAATTGTTTTTGAATTTTAATTATCCATATAAATGATAATAAATAAATATTTTTTAAAACATCAATTGTAGTACAAAATTAATGGTAATCCGTTTTTTTATATATAGAATTAATGATAAATTCTAAAAATATATTAATTGTAATATATTAATGATATTATGATAACATAACAAAGAATTAAAATAATAGTTTTTGATCAATTATTAATGGTAATATATTATAAACATTAATTATTGTATTCAATTAGATATATTCATTTTCAAAATATATGAAATTCACTCCTAATATATATATATATATATATATATTTATTTATATATATGTAAGAATTACATTGAACTTGGTACACCGGTAACATTATGAAAATTATTCATTTTCCCATTATTATGTGATTGACTCTTGATTTGCTATTGATTATAGAGATATATTCTATATATTATATTATTTTATAGATTTTAATTTATAGGAATTTAATGACAAAGCTCATCACGACACGATAAGTGTCAAAGTGAGGCTCCATTAAAGGAGATTAATAAAAATGTAATAAAATAATTACTTGTATAGAAAAATCAAGAGCCAATCTCATAATCAATGTGATCATGAATAAAAGTCTAGAGTCAAAATAAGAAATTAATAATAATAATATAGAAAATCCAAGAGACAATCCCATAATTAGTGTCAAAACAAATATCTCATAATTAATGAGATAAATAATAAAAATCCAGAGCCAATTGGCTTGATCATTAATGAGCTTTTTTTAAGAAATTATATTCAACCCTTCGGTTTTATATTTAACTTTCAATTGACAGTTAATTTTCTAAATTTAATGAAAATTATTACTATCATTAAATCCTATATTTTTCCTTTAAGAGCATCTCCAATGCAAGCGTGGCTTGTGAAAAAAAGAGATGCTACATAGGATAAATAGACATTCTGTAAATAATTGTGTCTCCAATGCAACCGTGCATATCCAACCTCAAGCTGACGTGGAAAAACAAAATAATAGACATTGTCATCATGACCGTCCACTTTCAGACGGTCTGTTGCACAGCCCCTTTTTATGTTGACTCGGCAAACATTTAAAATTGACATTAATTTTTCATCTATTTTTGGTAAGGAAATAAAATAAAAAAAGAAAATAGGAAATAAAATTGGACACATCATTAAAACAAAATGTGTTTTAAACAGAAGCATTTGAGACTAAATTTTAAGTTGATTGTCTATCAAGTCTATATTTATGCCACATAGGAAGCAAGTCTCTTGACATTGTTGTCATGTCAACAATTATTCATATGCAAACCATTTTTGCATTGGAGATGCTCTAATGCTTGATAAATAATATATTATTATAGAGCCTCAACATACCATGTGTCATCATGAGAATGTTTGACCATTAATTAATATTTTTAAAATTATATTCATCCCTTCAGTTTTATATTCAACCATTCATTTTTCAATTCACATTTGATTTTCTAGATTTAATAAGAATTGTTACTATTATTAAATCATATATTTTACCTTTAATGGTTGATGAATAATATATTATCATATCTATATTTATAAAATATAGTATAATGGAGTCTCAAATAGCAATAAAGCTTTTGCTATTAAATAGTTATTAATAATTGTAATAAATTCTAATAATATAATTTTTTTTCATAAATCTTATATCAATCAAGAGGCAATCCCGTAATTAATGGAATAGTGAATAATATCTCTAAACCAATATCATAATTGATTTTTAATTATTAAGTATTATTATTATTTTTTGAAGTATAACAATATTTGGTAAGTGAAGAGACAAGACATAAATTTTTTTTTATCAAAGCTATTAAGTAGTTATTAAGTTTAATAACTTTTAATAATACAATCTTTTTTCATAAATCACCTATCTATAGGTAATCAAAAGGCAATATCATAATTAATAGGATAGTGAATAAATTGATTCTTAAATATTAAGTATTTTTTTAAGTATTCCATTATTTGATAAGATTAAAAGACAAGTCATAACTTTTTTTCCAACAAACCATAAATTTGTATTAATTAATTTTTTTTTAAAGTATTGTTAAATATTTAACTATAATATATATATATATATATATAATATTTGACAAGTTATTTTATTTTATTTTTGGTTCATTAAATTTTTTTATTAATTATCTCATTAGTTATGAAATTGACTTTTCATTCTATTCATTATCCCATTAATTATGGGATTGACTCTTGATTTTCCTATACTATTAATTATTTTATCTTATTTTGAAGCCTTAACATGCCACATGTCTGCATGACAAGACTTGACCATTAATTAGTTTTTTTTTAAAATTATATTCAACTCTTCAGTTTTATATTCTTCAACTCTTCATTTTGTTTTTCAATACACTGATGATTTTCTAGATTTAATGAGAATTATTACTATTATTATATCATATATTTTTCCTTTAATGCTTGATGAATAATATATTATCATAGAGTTTCAACATACCACATGAGATGGTTTGACTTGACCATTGATTAATTTTATATTAGAGATGTCAAAGAAATAAATCTAGAGAAATGCCCCATGATTGTTTTTCATCACCGATGTATCTAATATCGTAGACTAATAAATTAAATCATTAAATTATTATTGCGTTACATTTTATAATTCTCACACATCGTGTGGGATGTAATCCAGTATATGTAATTAACACATATCATAATAATTAAATTTAAATAATTTAGTAAAATAAAATAATAACATTAGCATCTTCAAATTAAAATATTAAAACGGAAAAAATAATAAAACAAAAGTACATTGAAAACTAAAATAAAACCAATAAAAATAACAATGAAACTTAAAAGTTAGATGAAAAATATAAATGTTAAAAAATTATATCAAAATAATTACATGTAAAGATAGTTACGTTTGGCTAGGAATGTCAATGGGGCGAGGAAAACAGATCTTGACCCCAACCCAAACAAAATTATTTACCCCCAAACCTGCTATTGAAGACCAGGTTGAGGTCGAGGAATTTTCGGGCCGGGGAAGGTGACCCTAAACCCGCTCCGCCCCTCCCCAAGTTTGTATCATAACTAGTTTTTATTTTATTTTTTTTGGTTTTAAATTAAATAAAAATAGGTTTAAATTAGATAACAATATTCATAATATTTTTTTATATCTTAATATTACTAATTAAAATAACATATCTTGATTTTTTATTAAATATTAATATTTTAATAAATAAATATTAAGCGGGTTAGGGCGGGACAACAAATCCCTACCCCACCTCGTTTTAGAAATGAGGAGTAGGAATCGATCCTAAACCCGTCTCAACCTCGTTTATTTTGATAAAATACCTCTTGTATGGGACGGGGTGGGGCGGGTCCTAACGGCTTCTGGTTTTTTTGACATCCCTAGGTGTGACTAATTATAAAAACGATTAGAAAATTTTAAATTAAATAAAAGTGAGTAAATAATTATCAAAAATAATTAATAGAATTATTAAATAAAGTTTGAAATATCAGTTATAAAGTAAAATAATAGTATTTTATTATTTAGATATTGTAAAATAGGAGAATGGTTTGAGTGGTAAATTTATAAAAATTGAATATTTTTAGAATATTCTATTTTCAGCCTCCAAAATAGTTGGAATAGTAAATTTATGGAGATTAAATATTTCTGAAATATTCTATTTTCAGTCTCCAAAATGGTAGGAGTAGTAAACACGTTTTCATGGTGTATTTCACGCTAATGTGGGCGTGAAATACATGGTTGAACAGCTTACTAGCTTAGGTTGGAAACGTGAAATACATGGGGAATTTCACGCTAGCATGAAATACTGCGTATCCTTCAAACTTCACCCCAACTCGTGTTTTCTTCTATGTTTTTTTCACAAAAATACTTACATATTTCAACAAAACAACAAAACTTATCAAGAATATCATCTAACAAACAAAATAATACAACAGAAATATAAAATTTCCAAAACCTCTTCCCCAAATCTTCTTTGCCGATTTTCCCTTAAGCTTCCAACATATTCTTGTTACAAAGAATCATTGAGAACCAATGATAGGTTTGAAAAATAAAAGAAGTAGATTGTATTAGGGTCTGTGATTGTAGAGTGAGAAGTTAAAGATAGTAGATAGAGCAAGGAAGAATACAATAAGGGGTTAATATTGTAATTTTATGTTCATGAAGTGAAATGAAATTATAATAAACGGTCACAAATATGATAAACAATGGATGAGGTTAAAAACAAAAAAAAAATTGTCAATGGGCTATTTTAGCAATTACCCCCATTTACTATTTTTTTTATAAATATTATAATAATTCAGGGTTAGGAGAGGGGAAAGACTCGAATCCGCAATCCAGTGTGTGTGGATGTAAATGGTGTGGGTGTAAATGGCATCCTACTGGACCAACCTCATCTTGTATTTTTGTTTCCCTTTTTAATATTAATTGGATGTATTTTCATTTGATATTTTTGGAAATATGTTATCTATGTAGGATATTATTGGACAAAAATATATTAAACGTAATTCTTTTTTTAAGCTTTATTAAATGTAATTTTGTGATTTGAAATTAAGTAAAAGTCTGGAATTTTTTTTTACTTTTTTTTCCGGTTGTTTTAGATATTCTTAAATTGTTTGACCATTTAAAACAAAACAATTAATCGTAACAATTCAGACCCATTAAGGGCGCGTTTACTAATCGAGTATGAAGGGAATTAGAATCGAGTTGCACTCAAGAGGGAATTGAGCACAATCAAAATCAAGTTACTCTAAATTCCATTACAATGTTTACTAACTTTTTAAAAATTAAAATGTAATCAAATTTATACATAGTTGATTATAAAACTACCACCATGTTATATATATTGTTATTTGTGTAATATACTGAGAGATAACATGTCAGCATAAACATCGTGTTACACGGACGTGACAAGTGTCAACTAAATTGAATCAACCTAAGTGATCAGAAAATAACCTTACATTACTGGTCAAAGTTACTTAGATGATCGGGTTGGAAAAACCCGACCAAGGTAATTAGATTGATCGGGTTAGTAAGAAAACGATCGGGGGAAACCTAAATGATCGGGTGAAGATTCCTGGTCGGGGGTGAAATAGATATGGTCGGGTTTAAAAGACGGTCAGCTAAGTAACACGTGGACAATGTCTAGATACGTTCAGATGCTTGTCATGTTGATAACGTTATTATGACTCGAGCATGTAAAGAAGAATCCTCCTCAAATAAGACTTCAAGAAACATACTTTGATAAGGAAACAGATTTCCTCAAAGTTATCAGAATCCAGAAAGAGACATGATATGATTTGAACGCGCCGATACAAAATAAGAAAGAAGATCAGTACGACTTATACAAGTCAGAATAATTTATGTTTTATAAAAACATTGCCATTAATTCGGTTAGTTGTACTCAAAGAATTAAGGTTCTATGCACGTATAAATAGACCCTAAAAATGCCTAGCAATGGTTGATGAATCATTAGTTATTCAAGAGAGCAAGTAAGGTTGAGCGTGTAATCATATTATCTATAGTGAATTCTTTTCCTCGTCGTCACCGGCAACCGTGGATGTTTCCCCGCCTTGGGGTTTTACCACGTAAAATCTTACTTGCACAACTTATTTTATTTCTTTCGATTCATTATACAGCTGCAAACTTTACATACTTTGTGTGACGCGTGATTGACTTTATGTAACAATTGGCGCTAGAAGAAGGGGGTCTATGTCTTTTGTCCTAACAAACTTTGAAGAGCTTGTGAAGTAGCGACATGGCAGATAATAGGGATGGAAGTCAACCCCACATGATGTCGATGACACTGATATAGCCAACGCCAGTGGTGCATGAGGAGATTTACCCTCTAGAACTCCACCATCTGTCGGGCAATATGCTACAACATCTATCGATGTTGTCGCCGGTATCTCCCCAGACGCTTTCCGACAAGTTCAAGAGTCCTTACGGAGAGTCATTGTAGATGCCGCTAGACAGGAAATTAATATAACTGCCACTGCAAACTTGACTTCACCATTCCAGTTATCCACACCTGTGGTGGCACGGGACCCTAGGATACACTCTGAGATAGTAGTCCCAACTCCAGACGCTTCGCGGAAGACTGGTAAAGATAGGATGAATGGTTATGAAAAGAGGGAGTGATCCTAAAAGAGTGACGATCTTCAAGATTACCAGGATCTTAAGAGGACTAGGGACCAAGCCAGCTAGAAAAGAAGGCAGCACAGTCCGCGTGACGACCCCGTAAGGGATCATGGGCTGGAAGTGAGTTATGACCCAGGCGATAGGTATGACGGGCATAGGAGGAGATCTCGATCCCCCTTAACTAACATAGAGGAACCCCTAAGGAGGCGTAGAGAAACAACTCTTACGCCCAAATATAATATTTGTGACACCCAAATTACAGGACGAGCTTCAAAAGACCCATATGGTCTCATCATCTGTCAAAAGTTTGATGAACGAGGTGAACCAGAAGAAGAACGAGAAGTTTTACTAAGAAGGATAGAAGCCCTGGAATAGGAGGCAAGGACGATGGGACCTGCTGATCGGTAATTTCGGAAGTTCATTCACTACCTCCATAAGACATGCCCGTTTCTCAGAGAAATTCAGAATGCCGCATGTGGAGCAGTTTGGCCAACACTGACCCTTAAGAGCATGTTATAAGATATCAGAGCGTGATGGCGCAGTACAATTATGATGACGCACTCTTATGCAGGATGTTCCTTCAGACATTAGGAGACTAGGGGTCAAGATGGTTTGGTGGCCTTGCAAGTGGATAGGTCGGAAATTTAGAGGAATTGATATAGACCTTTACCAGTCAGTTCATGGGAAATATCTAGCGCAGGAAGTCAATATCCATCCTCTCGACCCTGAAGCAAAGAAAGGATGAGAAGTTAAAGGACCACCTTGCCCGGTTTTCACAAGAAGTCTCGGAAGTGCAGGAGCATAATAATGATGCGGTGGTGGCTGCATTTATCAACAGTTTGCAACACAGCCAGCTATCACTCAGTCTAAGACAGAAGGGGCCAATCACCTATTCTAATTTGGTTGATGATGTGAGAGGATATATGATGGTTGAAGAAGAACAAATAGCCCATGGTGGGGAGTATATACATGGCGGCCGACCAAGTGAGAGTCAGAAGCCCAAAGACAATGGCTCGAAGGGAAACCTTAAAGGAGACCAAAAGTCTAATTATGGGAAAGGCAAAGAAGGCCGCAAGAAAGATGATCAAAAGGGTAACAAGACCTATAAGAGACAGTACACGAATTATACTCCCCTGGCTCAGAGGCAAGAAGAAATTCTGAACGTATCGAGGACAAGAACCTGTATAAGAAGCCTCCGAAGTAATCCGGTTTTGCTCGAAGAGACACCTCAAAGTATTGCTGGTTTCATCGAGAGAATGGCCATGAAACCTCTAAATGCTACTAACTAAGAGATTACATTGAAAGGCTAATCAGAGAAGGGTACATGAAAGATGTGGTTCTCAAATGGGGTGATGATCGGCAGAACGATCCCATAAAATCTGACCAAAATAGGAAGGGTAGTCCAAGGGGAAGTTCAGATACCGGAGCTATCAACACCATTTTTGGTGGGCCATGTACAAGGAGAAGTAGTAGGGAGAGAATGTCAGAAGTTCGTGAAGCGATAGATGGCCAGTGAAACTTGGAAGGTAAATTCGGTGGGTCCCGACCAGAAGAAGCTCAAGCAAGGCTGTGATCCGATCATTTTCTCTAAAGCTGACACTTACGGATTGGAGGTTAAGCCGAACGATGCCATCGTTATGTCAGTTCGCATCGGACATCAGAAAGTAAGAAGAATACTGATCGATAATGGGAGCTCGGCGGACATCCTGAGTGCCGGGGTCTTCGATCAGTTAGAGCTTCATAGAAAGGACTTGCAACCACTGGCAATCCTGCTCAAAGGATTTAGAGGAGCGGAAGTGAGATCTCTAGGAACAGTCAAACAACCGGTCGAGGTAGGGAATTTCCCATGTCAAAAAACAGTACTGCTCGATTTCGTGGTTGTAGACACCGAAAATTGGTCGTACAATGCTTTATTAGGCAGACCGTTCTTGAATATAACGAAGGCAGTTACGGCAACTTATGCCTTGACAGTCAAATTCCCGACCGAGGCTGGAGTAAGAGTATTGAAGGGCTCCCAAGAATGGGCAAGGAAGGCCAATTTAATGGTTTATAGAGAGAAAGCTGAGCCAAATGTCATGCAGATAGATTTCGTTGAGCGGGAAAAACCTCTAGAGGATGATGAAAATGAGGAAAATGCGGAAACGTCAACTCGTTTTGACTGGGATCCAAGGGAGTCATCTCCAGAAGATGGAAAATGCCAAGAAGAGGAACCAACTATCGAAATAGTGATAGATGGTGAAAATCATGAACAAACGGTGAAGTTAGGTGCACAACTGACTGAGCAGGTACAAGATCGGTTAGTTAATTTGCTGAAAGAATATAAAGATGTGTTTGCTTGGAAGTATGAAGATATGACAGGAATCGACGCCAAAATAATCTCTCACGCTTTGACTGTTGACCCTGAACACAAACCAATAATCCAGAAGAGGCAGTCGATTTAATCCAGAAAGGAGTCAGGCGATTAAAGAGGAAGTCTATAAATTACTAGCAGTAGGATCAATCAGAGAAGTCCAGTATCCCGACTGGGTTGCAAATCTGGTGCCTCGTAAAAAATAAAAATGGGCAGTGGAGAATGTGTGTAGAATTCATAGATCTGAATAAAGCATGTCCAAAAGATAGCTTTCATCTGCCCCGAATAGATCAGTTGGTCGATGCGACTGCGGGGCACGAGTTGTTGAGCTTCATGGACGCATATTCAGGCTATAACCAGGTCAGGAATGTTCTGTCCGGAAGAAGAAAAAACTGCTTTTGTAACAGATCAAGGGCTTTACTGCTACAAAGTAATGCCTTTTGGTCTCAAAAATACCGGGCAACTTATCAAAGACTGGTAAACAAGATGTCCCCCCGACAGATCGATAGAAACATGAAAATCTATATAAATGACATGTTAACAAAAAACGTCACTACGACTAGGCATGCAACCGACCTGGAGGAAACATTCGGAGTGCTAAGAAGATATGGAATGAAGCTCAACCCGAACAAGTGTGTTTTTGGGGTTCCATCAGGAAAATTCCTAGGATTCTAGGTGCACCAAAGAGGGATCGAAGCGAATCCTGAGAAAATAAGAGCTTTGGAAAATATGAGGTCCTCGGTCACCTTGAAAGACATCCAAAGGTTGACAGGCTGCTTAGCCTCACTAAACCGATTCATCAGCAAGTTATCTGATAGATGCTTACCCTCCTTCAAAGCAATAAGGAAAGGTAAGAGAGTAGAATGGAATGAGGAATGTGAACAGGCATTCCAGAAGATCAAAGAGTACTTGGGCAAGATTCCTATCTTATCAAAGCCTCAAGAGGGAGAAACACTGTATTTATACTTATTCAGTCACAACTGTGGCTAAATGGTCGGTATTGGTCAGGCTAGATGAAGGAGTACAGAAACCAGTGTATTACACTAGCAAGGCTTTATTGCCAGTAGAGACAAGGTACTCGGTAGCTGAACATATGGCATTAGCGTTAGTGACAGCTGCAAGAAAACTAAGACACTACTTCCAGGCTCACCAGATTGAGGTGTACACAGATTGTCCGTTAAAACAAATTCTATCTAAGTCGGAAGTGTCAGGAAGATTGACAAAGTGAGCGGTAGAGCTGAGTGAGTTCGATATCACCTACCTGCCAAGGACCGTAATAAAGGGTTAGGCAGTGGCAGACCTGATCGTTGAGTTCACTAAGCCGAATAGTGAGGTGATCAGGATACTAGAAGAAAAGAAAATGAAGGTTTTCAGTTAGAAGATGCACATTGATGGGTCATCAAATACGTATGGCAGCGGGGCAGGTATAGTGGTATCAACCCCCGAAGGTGATCATGTGGAATGTTCCTTACGATTTGACTTCAAAGCTACCAACAACATGACCGAGTATGAGGCACTGCTAGCTAGACTAAGGGTATACATGGCACTGAGAGTGGACGAAATGAAGATATTCAATGACTCTGGGGTTGTGGTTAATCAAGTCCTAGATGAGTACTAGGAAAAAGACTCTAATATGGTAGCTTACCTAGAGATAGCTAAGATACTCCTCGGAAGATTCAAGGATTATAGAATCATTCAGATCCTGAGAGAAAAGAATGAGAAAGCTAACGCATTATCAAGGTTGGCATCAACAACCACTGGTATCTGGTCTAAGATGATTCCAGTGGCTCATCTCAAGAAGCCTAACATTAAAGAAGAGGAAAATATGACAATGGAAACAGTAGAGGAAGGCAGGTCACTTGGATTACCCCGATCAGGCAGTACTTCGAAAACAACACGCTCTCTAAAGATATAGCTAAAGCCAAAGCCATCAGATACAGGGCCGCCTGGTATTCAATATTTGGTAGTGAGCTTTATAGAAGAAGGTTTTCAAAGTCCTTACAGAGATGTGTCAGTGAAGATGAGGGAGATAAGATTTTGGCTAGCATACATAGAGGTGTATGTGGAAACCATTATGAGGGAAAGAGTTTGGCCTATTAAACTCTCAGGCAGGGCTTCTACTGGCCAACTCTGTTTCAAGATGCCAAGTCAGTGGCTGAAAAATGTGGTACCTGTCAAAAAATTACAAATGACATCAAGCAGCCACCCTAGAACTTAAAGAATCTGACCTCACCCTGGTCGTTTGCAAATGTGGGGACTAGATCTGATCGACCCAATGCCAACAACGACTAAAGAAGGTGCGAAGCATGCTATTGTGGCAGTTGACTATTTCACAAAATGGGCAAAAGCGGAAGCATTGGTGCATATAACTGAATCTAACACCACTAGCTTTGTAAAGAAAAACATCATCTATCGGTTCGAAATCCCAAAAACAATTATCACTGATAATGGGACCTAATTCGATAGTGATAACTTCAGGGAAATGTGCCAAAAATACCATATTAAAAATTACTATGCTACGCCGGCTCATCCCCAAACCAATGGTCAAACCGAAGCTGTCAACAAGATCATCAAGCATACTTTGAAAGCCAAGCTCGATGGTAAGAAATGAAATTGGACGGATAAGTTGCATGAAGTACTCTAGGCATATCGAACAACTTAAAGAACATCGACTAGAGAAACACCTTATTCCCTGGCATTCAGGACTGAAGTTGTCATTCCAGTTGAGATAACCCACCTTTTCCCCTAGAGTCCAACTATATCTGCCAGATACCAATATAAGGACCCATTGAACAGAACTTAGATGAGCTGGAAGAAAAAAGGGATATGGCGAGGGTGAGAAGTGCATCTTACCAATAAAGAGTTGCCAGATACTACAACTCGCATGACCAAGAAAGAAAGTTCCAACTCGGAGATCTGGTCCTTAGAAAGGTATCTCCGAACACAAGGGATAAGGTGGCTGGAACCTTGGCAGATAAGTGGGAAGGACCTTATCAGGTGGTCAGGTTAGCTGGGCACAGAGCATATCGTCTTATCTGACCAGAAGGAGGAGAGTTACCCAAGCCATGCAACGCTCAATACTTGAAGACATTTTACCCTTAAGGGGTTTTCTTTTTCTATTTTCTCTCAGAATTTTTAGATATTTTGTTAAGTTTAGAATAGTTACAGGTTTTTCCCTTTTTCCCTAATCATTTGTTGCTTTTTATAGTCTTGATTGAAGATATCAATAAAAACCCTTCGAGGGAAGCAGAGTTTAAGAAAAAAGGTGTTCTGACATCGCTCTCCTTTACAAAAGCAAATCTCGTTGAACCTTGAACGGGCTCTCGAGGTGCCCGGTGATGGGGCTGAAAGCATATGTCGTAAAGACAATGCACTTTCACAGAAACTAACTGGTGTATTAAAAGCACTGTTGGAGCACCTTCAGGTGATTAGATATCTGATGGGATGCGCAGAAAGTTGGATGAGGCAATCAAACTCTCATACTTGAACGCCAATTACTTAGCTAAGATAAATTAAGTTAATGAGATAAGAAAGCCTTCATTGCAACGAATCTTGAGTAACAGACTACCGAGAGACGTCCCGGTGACTTAGTTGCCAGATAAAAGACAAGAACCTATAAACTAGATACCATGCATATGGTCCAACGTATGAACACTACTTGAATGAGCATACAGTTCCGATCGATTATCTAATTAACTGACCGAGCTTGGTTCAACCAATCAAGAAGATAATTGACTGGGTCGATAACAAGCCGTTAAAAAGATAGTTGAAGAAATCAAAGATGATTGATGCTTAGTTTAACCAAGTTCGATCAGCTAAGTAAAATATCTGATCGGGTTAGTAATCAATCAAATTCGATCAGTTGAAAACATAATCAATTGGATCAGTCACAATCAGTTAACAAGATAGCTAGTTAAATCAGAAGTGACAATCAACAAAGATGGTTAATTAAGATAGAGAAGACCACATAAGTAAATTAAAGATCTATATTGTTAAAAGAATGGATTGATCATTTATACAGTGTATAAGAAGAATTTACAAGATATAAGGTATAAACATATATGTATGATAATGAAGGAGAGATCAAGCTCCATGAGTGATTGAAGGTCCACCGAGTCTGGAGTTGCCAGGAGGTTTATCTTCTTCTCCATAACCCTTAGTCAAATCTCCAAAATCTGGCCAGCAGATGTCATCTTCACGGTCTTCAACCATGAAAGAAGAGTAGTCGGTCTCAGGTGAAGGTCAGATATCAACACCCTTGGATATTGAACCACATTCATCCTCCGCATGAAAGATTACCAGTGAGGACTTGGAATGGAGCTCTAGATGCATTTTATGGGGCTCCTTCCCAATAGACTTGCAGCAAGCCCTCCATCTCACCCTCTGATTCTTTATTGCATTAAGGGACTCGTCCTTGTGGTTTTCAATTGTTCGATCCCATTTGCGGCGAGCTTCTCCAGTAGACCTCTTCTTACCCCTGAAGAACATTCGAGCAGTAGCAAGCTCATGTTCTAGTTCCCTCAGCATACTGTCTCGAATGCAGGAAACCTTTTGTAGCGATCAACGCTCCAAACCTCTAGGGCTAGTCGGATTTCTTAGGAGAGCATCTCCATGCTGACCTTCTACTGCCTCAGATCTTCAGCTAGCCTTTCATAACGAAGCTTGGCTTCCTCAAATCCCTGCTGAGCCTCAAGCATAGATTGTTGAGAGGTAGCCACGGTTTCCTTGGCAGCTTGAGCTTCTGCCTCCTGACCAGCAGCAGCTTGTTCAGCCAGGGATAGCTTCTACTCGAGTTCCTTGCACCACTGCTCAGCCGTAGCTAAGTTTACTTCAAGCTGAGTACTCTTCATGGCCAACTCTGTCAAGCTGGTTGTAGCATTGTTAGCTCGGGTCTCAGCAGTGGATACGGCCTTCCTCATAACAGCTTCAGTTATGTCACGCTGCTTCAACTTTTCTTCAAAGGACAGTTCTCAACTTTGATTCGCTTGCTGAGGCAGAACTAATAGTCTTCTTCCTCCTTTCAAGCTCTTTCTTTAGCTCAGAAATTTCAGCTGCCTGTTTCATCTTCTCTACGGCCTAAAAAGAGAAAGGAAATAGGTTATGATTACATAGACCAGAAGCGAAAAGAATCAGCAAGAAAGCAAAAAATACATACATAAACACCGTTATTATAAATAGCACGGACTCGTTCCACATCACTAGCATTCTGAAATTTAGTCCAGTAGCCTTCGCCGACATAGCCCCTTCAAGCAGACATGGACTTCAACATGTCAAGGGGGTCGGGTAATATCTCCTCCGAGCCAGGAGTGCCCATTGCAGTAGGAAGTATTGTCATCCCTGGGCCAAGAAGCAGTTGATCAATTAGGACTGAACGTAAAATAAGAATGGTTTCAGGAGTAGCCACAGGTGGTCTGACGATAGTTTGTTCCTGAGTCTGCTCCTGACTAGTGGTTCTTGACGGGCGCGCCTCAGTACCGCTTACGATGAAGGCTAGGATAACATTGGGCAAGGGCCCAGAAGGACGGTTCGGCCTTAAAGAAACTTTGTCGATATGCTCCACCTCATGGTCAGAAAGGTTGTTTTCGGGATTGGACGGATCAGCTGATACTTTTTCAGGACTAGCTTGCTCTTCGTCAGAATCCGAGTCAGTGAAGACTATCTGACGTTTGACTAAGAATTGCTTCGGGGCCTTGCCAGCACGATGAATCGGAAGGCCAGAAGGAACCTGGCTAACTGGATGGCCAGTTTGAAGAGGAACTGGTTCAGCCAGGGTTGAGGGTTGAACTTGTTGAGGGGCAGCTTTTTTGGTAGCCCATAAGTAGCCTAATCACCCGATCTAGTCTGATCATATGGTCGAGGAACAGATGGAGCCGAAGCACGGTTATTACCTTTCTTCGATCGGTGCTCTCTACGGATTAGATCAGTCAATGTATCCTGCTTCTCATCATCCTCCTCAATGACGGCCGCTTTGACTCCAGTCTGATGAGCTCCTAGATCCATTGTTGACTCGGTTTTCCTCTTTCCACGAGCAGCATCGGAAGTAGAAGAACCAGCAGTAGTTTTGGTCACTTTACTGACCGGAGATCTCCCAAAAGGTTTGGTCAGATGGCGACCAGCTGTTTCTTTAGTAAGTTTCCTTTTTGAACTTCTAGGAGACCTTCTCTGCTCACCGACTTGATCGGAGGACTTATTCACTCTTTCCCGATCATAAGCGCTTGAAGATACATTGGGATCAAGTTCATAAGTATGCCCAACCATGCCTTGTTGAGGAGGAGCAATCCCCTGAGTCACCTGAGCAGCAGCTTCTGCTCGACTAACTTTTTAAAGATTCTTAATTTTTTCAGCTTGTTCCCCCGCTACGATATCTACCTCGTACACTGAACTAGAAAAAAAATGTCAGAATGAGTAAAACAAAGCTCAGAAAATTCAAGGTTAGGGAAAAATAAGGCGTACTTACACTGTTTGCATCGATTCGAGATCGGAGGAAATATACCTAAATCAAGAAGGTCCTTCTTGGTGTATAACGAGCGCCGATCCCTAGCCTCCCATGTTGTCTGAGCAGCCTTGACAATGTTCTTGGCTTGATCCTCTGTTAATGTTGCATGAGTCTTATTCCACAGTTTAGGACTGTAGAAGTGCCTGGGAACACTGTTCCTAGTCAACTTCTGCAAAAAATCAACGGCCACGGTTTCACCCCATTCACCCTGAACGAAGAACCAACTATTCTTCTAGCATTTGTTGGAGGAAGGGAAACCCCAGATAAAGCCTTTATGATCCTTACTAGATGGAGGTGTGGGTCACTAATTATATCATTCGGGAATCCAATGGCTGATTGAGCTATATTGAAGATAGAAGGTACCCCCATTGTTTGACTGACCCAAAGTGTAGAAGTTCTGAATCTCTTGTGGGGTCGGGGGTACTTGGCACTGATTTGCTTCCACAGGTGCCATAGACTCATAAGGACTCGATGTGAGTTTGGTGAAAGCTGAGTAGGAGCAATCCCGGCCTCAGCCAGGAATCGGGTGATGAAAGGTTGAAGGGGTAATGTGACCCCAGATGTTAGCATTGTCCCATAGATGGCCACTGCACCCCGATGGAGGTTCCAGATTGCACGTGGGCCACTCAAGAATAGTTCAGCCGATCAGAGGAGATCGAACCTTTCACTATACTTCACTAATTCTGGCTCGTCTACCACATTTACTTCCGAATCAAAGGCGCTGGGATGCTCTACCGTGAACTTTAAAAGGAAAGCTCGTCGCCTCCTAGGAACGTCCTCCATCTTCAACAATTGGGAAGAGATCTTCAAATCGATCACAGAATAATCCTTAGAGCTTGGAGTGCTTCCCTGATCGGATCCGGTTGTCTTTGACATATCTAGGTATATATTTGGAGAAGAAACAGTTGGGTTAGCAATGTTTGATTTAAAAGAAGAATGTTGAAATTCAAGAAGGGACATTGAATAATCAACATTAAGGGCTACATGGTGAACTGGACGACAAAAGTCTTGAAAAAATCCCCTTAAAATAGATTCAACTCTAGCAATATTTTCCTTATCGCCTATTTCAATTTAGTGAATCAACAATTCAACATAACGATGGCGAGTAGCAAAATCCATTCCTGATGATTAGAGTGAGATGAATATCTGGTAAAAACGAAGAACTCTGGAAAAAACTTTTGGAGAAAAGAAGAAATCTAAAAGATAAAGAGTCGCGTAATTTAAAACGAAAGATTGTATGAGAGGGAAAATGAAGGATTTTGAAATATTTATAGGAGAAGATGACGTCATGTGAGAGTGGTGGTTGGTGTGCGAATCCCGAAGATCACGCGCCGTTTGAAATTTAAAAACGCCGCTGTCAGTTACGTCATTTGCGTCCAATCTTCCAGGCAAATCAACCGTTTGAGGCTGAAATTAAAAGCTAGTTGTCCAGCATTAATAAACATTTATTAGCTACATGACAAAAGACTCTTGAGTTAAACATGTCTAACCGAGCGAATTATTATTAAGTAAAATGCTCGGTTTGAATGTTTAAGGGGGTATTGTTATTGGTGTAATTTGCTCAGAGATAACACGTCAGCATAAACATCGTATTACATGACACTAAATTGAATCGACCAAAAGTGATCAGAAAATAACCCCACAATACAGGTCAAAGTTACTTAGATGGCCGGGTTGGAAAAACCCGACCAAGGTAATTAGATTGATCTAGTTAGCAAGAAAACGATCGGGGGAAACCTAAATGATTCGGTGAAGATTCCTGGTTAGGGGTGAAAAAGATCTGGTCGGATTTGGAAGACGCTCGGCTAAGTTACACGTAAACAATGTCTAGATACGTTCAGATTCTTGGCATGTTGATAACGTTATTACGACTCGAGCACGTAAAGAAGAATCCTCCTTACATAAGACTTCAAGAAGCATACTTTGATAAGGAAACATATTTCCTCAAAGTTATCAGAATCCAGAAAGAGACCTGATATGATTTGAACTCGCCGATACAAAACTGGAAAGAAGATCAGTATGACTTATACAAGTCAGAATAATTTATGTTTTATAAAAACACTGCCATTAATTCAGTTACTTGTACTCTAAGAATTATGGTTCTATGTGTTAGGATTTTGCTCAATAGCAAGAGTGTAATAATGTATTTGACAATCTTTTCATATTAATAAAGTGATTTCTAGTTTAACAAATCTTATAGCATTTATAGTTTAATTATTATAATTGTCAAAAGTAAATAATCATAAGGTCAAAAGACTATGAGAAAAGAAGAATTGTTTGTACATCTGGATATGTATGAGGTAGACACAATTCTTTAGTTAGTCTTGAATAATATTCACAACTTAAGATAAATGTTTGGCGCCTTTATCTTGTTAAAGTTGTAGATTCTTTTGCTAGCATTTGAGTTGGATCAAATGTGTTAAGATGAGTCTAAAGTCATCAAAGTGTGGTGTCTTTGGGCAAAAGAATCTAGTGCACTAGGTGCATTGAATATGATCATAGTGAAATACTTTATCCAGAACCGTCAATGGATACAAGTTTCACTTGAAAACAATCGGAGAGTCTATCTCAATCCTGTGATAAATGATGGACTTATGGTTGCAAGTGTTATCATTTGAGCTATCAATGAGTACGATTATATAGCATAGTCTATCATCTATGGTTTGGTGGTATTCATTTGTTAATCGATAGAGGACTTCATTTATAGATATAAACAGTGTGGCTCCATTTATTAAATGATGGTAGAATATCATCATATGGATGTTTTGAGGTGTTGGATATTAAATCTTAACGTTAAGTTTTCAATAGTGTCCATTGAAATATGGCTTCTGGACAAGTCAAAATATCCAAGTTCAAAATGTGGTCATATGGGTAAATATGGTAACTTGGAGAGCTATAGGCGGTTTATGAACTCTTGGCGATTACTGGTATTCTTGACGAGGATACACTATCTTCATTAAGATTGTCTAGGGTATGAATGATCAATATTAACTTATTCTATCTTTATTTAAGAGTTCAATTTTAGTTCTTTAGTGGAATAAACTAAAATTAATAGATCGAACCTAAGTGAATTGATTGTGATTATGTTATGTCTATTGGAGCTTAAATTTAGATAGCCTACCAAGATCCCCAATTCACACGAACTTGCATGGATCACTTGATATATTCTACCGGACCAATTTATGGGTTCATCTAGAATTGTATTAAGGGGTGCAGACTTGTTTCTTTTATAGTAATAATAGATCTAGTTCACATGTGGACTTTTTATTAAAGTCCAATGGATTTAATAAAATGGAAAAATAATATATTGCACAAGTATTTACTTGGGCGGCAAGGCTAAATTAATTAGTCTAATATATTGTTTTATTAATCAATTGGAAATTAATTAATTAATTAATTAATTGATTACAAGTTAAAATCTTTTTCTAACTAGTAGTAGGAATCTTAGTGTCACACTATTGTTGGTAGTATGGTAAATATCAAAGACTATATTTAATAAGTAGATAAATAAAAATATTTTATTTATCTAGTCAAATTAGGAAGTTTTTGATATAGTCATAATTTTAATATTCAATAATTTATTATTGGATAATACACTCATGAGTTGGAATATGGTTAAAACTCAAAATTGATAGGAGACTTGGAGAAGAAGTAATCCTACTTGTGTAAAGATTTGACTACAAGGTAGAAATCCTACTTGAATGAGAATTTTGGCCACTATATATATATATTATTAAATTCGGAATTAATAATGTGAGTTAAAAAAAGTTTTTTTTTAAAGAAAGAATTTTTATTCTCTTGCTTTTGAATAAAAAAAAACTTCCAACTCAAGAAATGGGGTGTAGAATTTGGCCATAGAGAAGAAGAATAAGGAGCGTTTTATTTTCGATTGTACATTAGAAGCTTTTACATCAAAAGGCTTAATGTACAAGATCAAATTAGGGTTCACACGAGTTTTCAATTAAACGATTGAGAATTCACAAGTGACCAAACGTTATTTATTTTCTTTACAAGGATTATTGTTACTAACAAACAGAAAAAGATTTTTGTTTCCATCCTCAGGTTTACAATTCAAAGAAAAGGAGCCTACACTCCTAGATTAATTATATGTCAATTAATCTAGGTTTAAGGTTCTTTCTTTTAAAGGAAATATTTTTAAAATATACCACCCAATTTTTCGCTTCCGCTGCGTTTTAAACTGTTTTCCCCTACACTATACACGTATAAATAGACCCTAAAAACGCCTATCAAGGGTTGACGAATCATTAGTTATTCAAGAGAGCAAGCAAGGTTGAGCGTGTAATCATATTATCCATAGAGAATTCTTTTCCTCGTCGTCACCGGCAACGGTGGACGTTTCCCCACCTTGGGGTTTTACCACATAAAATTTTACTTGCACAACTTCTTTTATTTCTTTCGATTCATTATACAGCTGTAAACTTTACATACTTTGTGTGACGCGTGATCGACTTTACGTGATCCAGAAATCACCGTCAACATATATATATATATATATAAATTTTCACCTCAGTGCGCACTGATAAATATTTATCAGTGCGTTGCATATGGACCATTAGATTCAATTGCTTTGACCTAGTCTGTATGTATTTGTCAGTGCTTATCCATAATCCATGACCCACATGCAATGCACTGATGTTATTTATATCAGTGCGCAATAAGGAGAAAATGACCAATATAGGAATATTTTCACCTCAGTGCGCACTAATAAATATTTATCAGTGCGTTGTATATGGACCATTAGATTCAATTGCTTTGACCTAGTTTGTATGCACTTGTCAGTGCTTATCCATAATATATAGCCCACATGCAATGCACTGATGTTATTTATATCAGTGCACACTGAGGAGAAAAAGACTAATATAGGAAAATTTACACCCAAGTGCGCACTGATGAATATTTATCAATACGTTGCATATGAACCATTAGATTCAATTGCTTTGACATAGTCTGTATACACTTGTCAGTGCTTATCCAAAATCTATGACCCAGATGCAATGCACTGATGGTGAAAATTCACCGAGGAGAAAATGACTAATAAAGGAAAATTTTCACCTCAGTGCGTACTGATAAATATTTATCAGTGCGTTGCATATGGACCATTAGATTCAATTGCTTTGACCTAGTCTGCATGCACTTGTCAGTGCTTATCCATAATCTGTGACCCACATGCAATGCACTGATGTTATTTATATCAGTGCACACTGAAGAGAAAAAGACTAAAATAGGAAAATTTCCACCTCAGTGCGCACTGATAAATATTTATCAGTGCGTTGCATATGGACCATTAGATTCAATTGCTTTGACTTAGTCTGTATGCACTTGTCAGTGCTTATCCATAATCTATGACTTACATGCAATGCACTGATGTTATTTATATCAATGCGCACCGAGGAGAAAATGACTAATACAGGAAAATTTCCACCTCAGTGTGCACTGATAAATATTTATTAGTGCGTTGCATATATACCATTAGATTCAATTGCTTTGACCTAGTCTGTATGCACTTGTCAGTGCTTATCCATAATCTATGGCTCATATGCAATGCAATGATGTTATTTATATCAGTGCGCACTGAGAAGAAAAAGACTAATATATGAATTCATCTCAGTGCGCACTGATAAATATTTATCAGTGCTTTGCATATGGATCATTAGGTGCAATTGTTTTGACATAGTCTGTATACACTTGTCAGTGCTTATCCATAATCTATGGCTCACATGCAATACACTGATGTTATTTATGTCCATGTGTACTGAGAAGAAAATGACTATATATATAAATATATACATACACACACACATATATATATATATATATATATATATATATATATATATATATAAGGTAGGTCCTCCTTGCCCATGTCTCAAACATCACTCTTATGTCCCATACGAGTGATGTATGGGACATTGGCAGGGGAGGACCCACCTCAAGGCCAGGTGGGCCTGTGCCATATATATATATATATATATATATATATTTAAAATGATTTTGTTTATATATATATATATTAACACTTATTTTAAAATACTAACTCATAGCACAACCTGTAATATTTCTTTCTTCTATACTGATGGTAAAGGGTTCTACTCACATTCAATTTTATCCTGTAATTTTAATACTTATTTTTTATGTCTTTTTTATTTTCCGTCTTTTCCAATTTCTTTCTGAAATTTTCATCTTATTCTAAAACAAAATAATTGACTTTCTCTTTTTCTGCATTGACAACTTCTTAACGACATTTATTTTGTGGCTACTTAATTTAAGTTAATTTAATTTTATATTAAATTATATATTATTATTTTGAACTTTTATTATTTCTAATAATTTAGTGTGACATACCTAACACATCCAATCAATAAACCTTAAAATCTCAAATGTTAATTTTCTGTATTAAAATAGTCCATATATTATTATGATTCATTTATTTTATCCTTAGTATTTTTCTTTATTTTATAATTTTAATGTTTTCACCAATTTTATCAAAAAAAATAATTTTAATATTTTCAAAATCAATAAATCAATAATTTACCAATAATTAGAAGAATAAAAAAAATAAAAAAACATGTTTAGTAATATTTATTAATCAATTATTTTTTATAGATTTAAAGTGAATTCATTATAAATACAAAAATAACTCTTATTATAAAATTAGAATGTAAATTATTATTTTCAAAATAAATATTTTTAATTTTTAATTGTTTATGTGGTTGTTCTTGTGATTTTTTTTAATATCATGTTTTTTTTGGTTTTTCTTTTTAATGTAAGATTGTTTAGTTCATTTTAAATAAGTGTTATATTTATTTTATTTTATCTAAACTCCGTTATACCATCAATTTTTTGATCTTTTATATATATATATATATATATATATATATATATATATATATAAACTCATTTTAGTTAAAAAAAACTCATTTTACTATTACCTTAATTTTTCAATATTTTTTTATATAATTGTTATTTTATTCAAGTTTCCCACCTGATTAAAACTTCTGGATCCGCCACTGGACATAGGTATTGCAAATAAATAATAATAAAACTTTTTTAAAAAAATCAAAATCAAAACAACATGACTTCATCCGTTCACTTTTTATTATTATTTATAATTCACAATTCATATATATTTACCAAATTCAAGGTAGCAGTTCACTTTTTAATATATATATATTTTTTATAATCGATAGTTAATATATATATATATATATAGTCTTTTTCCTGTCAGTGCGCATATATATATATATATTATATATATATATATATATATAAATGAGTGGATCACATTCAATATCAGATATCGAATACTTGGCCTTGTAGTTAAAAACTACACAATCTAATCAGCTGAGCTACTCCAACTCATTATAGACGTTATGTTAATTTAAATGTATATATATATATATATATAGTTATCTAATTTGTTTAAAATAATTAAAATATGTTTGTATAATTTAAAATAAACTCATATATATAATTTAAAATAAACTTATATTTAATAATAATATATAAAACGGATTTATGACAAAAAACACAAAAACAAAAACAAAAGGAAACCCAAATATCCAGAAAATCAAATCCCGTAAATTTTGTTGTTTCTTTTTTCAAAATTCCTTTTAAATACATGAGCTTATTTTAAATTATACATAAACTCGTATATTTAAAAAGAATTTATTATTATTTTTTTCCTTCTCTCTTTTTCTTTTTTGAATTTTTTCCCTTTTCAATTCATTGGCTTTGATTTTTAGGATTTTTTTTTAAAAGGAATTCCAAAACTAAATTTACGGGAATTTACGGGCTTTGATTTTCTGGGTTTCCTTTTGTTTTCTTATTTTTTTTCTTTTTCATAAATCTTTTTTATATATTATTATTAAATATAAGTTTATTTTAAATTATATATATGAGTTTATTTTAAATTATACAAACAGATTTAAATTATTTTAAACAAATTAGATAACTATATATATATACATTTAAATCAATATAACTTCACCAATGAATTGTAGTAGCTCAGCTGGATAGATTATTTGGTTTTTAACTACAAGGTCAAGTGTTCAATACTTGATGTGAACATTTTATCTTTTCAATTAACGGTCAAATGCTTTTTGGATGGAAAACTTGACATAAGGGGATGACTGGCCATTATTGAAACTAGATGGACTAGTTTATCTAATATGACAAACCTCAGGGGGGGAAATGATAATTTTCCTATATAATTCTATCAGTGCGCACTTATATGAAAATTATTGTATATATATATTTGTATATTTTTTATTAATTTCAAGGGGGAATATTTTAGTAAAAATATATGAAGGATAATACTTGAGTGCTGACCCGTCAGCACCTAAAATACAACCTAGTGATGTGACCTAATAGAATTGTAATATATACATATGAGTTTGAATACTTGTCTGACTGTTCAGCTTCTATGTTTAAATGGGTGAAGATGAGGAGTTTAATTGTTTGGAATGAATAAAAGAAAAAAGCACATGTGTTAGTATGTTACAATTCAATTGAGCTACATTATTGAGTCGGTATTTTGGGTACTGACCAGTCAGCACCCAAACATTATCCATATATGAATTCCTTTTTTCAATAAGGAAAGGAAATTTGATTTTTATGATGTGTAGGAGAATTAAGTTTCCTTTCTTTTAGAAACTTAATTCCTGTTTTGTTTGTAGGGTTTACACAACTTAATTAAAAAAAAAATAGTAAACACAAATTCTCAAATTAATAACCTAGTAGGATTCATAATTATTAACGTCATAACTATTACGTGTAAAAAAAAAAACCACCTATAAGATATCGTTTGTTTTTCATCTGAGATATGAATAAAGTTTAATTTAACTAAATCCTAGAAGACAAGTTGAGATTGACCCAAACACCATGCACCCACGTTAGGTCATGGGTTGGAGGCTCTCATCTTTCCTAAATCATAGATTATTGTAATATTTTTAAAAAATAAAAATAAATAAATCATGTAAAGGTATACCTGTTTGTTTTTCATTATGATGTCAGAATATAAACATATATAGAAAACTTGTGAAAAAGACAAATATAACCTTTTTAACATTAATTTGATTTATATATTTATTTTTAGTATAAATAATTTAATATCTATTAATTTAAACTAGCATTTATCAAATTAATGAAATTGTTATTTTTTTTGTAAGAAATGAAATTGTTATTTTTTTTGTAAGAAATGAAATTGCTATTTAAAAAATATAAATTAAAAAAATTATAATTCAAAACTATAAAAAAATAAAATAAAGGGATATAATCATTTTCCCCCCTGTAGTTTGTCATATTAGACACTTTGCCCCCTCTAGTTTCATTAATGGCCAGTCTCCCCTCTGAAAACGAAAATATTAGTCATTTTCCCCCTTCTGTCAAGTTTTCCATCCAAAATAACGTTGACTTTTAATTGAAAAATTAAAATGCCACCATGAGGGATTGAACCATCAACCTTGTAATCAAAAATCACAAACCATGACCAACTGAGCTATTACAGCTCATTATTTAAATGTATATATAGTTATATAAGTTGTATAAAATAATTTAAATTTGTTTATATAGTTTAAAATAAATTAATATATATATATATATATATAATTTAAATAAAATTATATTTAATAATAATATATAAAAATAGATTTATGAAAAAGAAAAAGAAAATAAGAAAACAAAAGGAAAAACAATTAAAAAAGGGAATTTTTTATTTTTTTTTCCTTTCTTTTTTCGTTTTTTGATTTTTTGTTCCCTTTCAATTTATGGACTTTGAATTTTTGAATTTTATATCAAATAGAAATAATATATTTTTTGAAAAGGAAAAAAATTGAAAAAAAAGGAAGAAATTTAAATCAACAAATGTTATGGCTGGAGTATAAATATGATTTATTTTAAATTATATATATATATATGTGAGTTTATTTTAAATTATATAAAGAGATTTAAATTATTTTACACAAATTACATAACTATATATATACATTTAATTCAACAAACCATCAACAATGAATTGTAATAGCTCAACTAGTTAGGGTTTGTGACTTTTGATTTCAAGGTTGAGAGTTCAATGTCTAATATGGTAAACTATATGGTGAAAAATGATTATATCCTTAAAATAAATGTAAATAAATGGTATTATTCCAGATAAGGAAAGAAAATTTTATTTTAATTAAAAATATTATTTGTTATTTATGTCATTCAAGGGCAATTTTGGAAATAGGATATCCTATTTAAACCCTAAACTTTCCTGAAAATAACATAACTCTAAAAAAACCCTAAAATCAACTTCCTAACATAACTCTCCAGAGCCTCTGGAGACGGCGACCTGAAAATCGGCGACAATCTGAAAATCTGCGACCTCGGCGACCTGAAAATAAACCATGAGGCCGATACTGATGAAAGGCCATGAAAGGCCATTGACGTACCTCAAATACAACAAGGACGGCGATCTGCTCTTCTCGTGCGCCAAAGATCACACTCCCACCCTCTGGTTCGCCGACAACGGCGAGCGTCTCGGCACCTACCGTGGTCACAACGGCGCCGTTTGGTGCTGCGATGTCTCCAGTAACTCCCATATTCTCTTTTTTTAATAGTGGCTTTATTTACTTGTTAGTGAAAAGCTATAATAGATTTTTGTTTTCAATTGAATTGCAGGAGATTCTATGCGTCTTATTACTGGAAGTGCGGACCAGACAGCCAAGTTGTGGAATGTTCAAACGGGAGCTCAGTTGTACACTTTCAATTTTGATTCTCCGGCGAGGTCTGTGGACTTTTCGGTTGGCGATAAGCTTGTTGTTATCACCACCGATCCTTTCATGGAATTGACCTCTGCTATTCATGTCAAACGCATCGCTGGGGACCACACTGAACGTATGTTAGCTCATCGTTTTATTCCCTTTTAATTTTCATATTCATATCTGCTTGACGAAAATTTGCAACCCAGTTTCTTAGTGAATAATACTTTTTAACATTCTTTTATTAATTTTAGCACATATACTAACCCAGTTGGTGGATAAAAAAAGGTTTTTCATTCTATGTATTGCCTACATTGGTGAGTTTATTCTTTTGTTTTGCATAGGGAATACGTCTAGGTGACATATTTTTTGCAAACTTAAAGCTTGTGATTGTTAACTGGATTTAAGAAAGTAAGATGCATTCAGCTTATTGTTATTTTAATTAACTAATACCAAATTACCAGTGTTCTAAAAGGGCGCTAGTCGGGCGGTAGCCTGGCGCCTAGGGTGCCTGGGTGTCGCCTAGTCCGCGCCTCGGCGACCTCCTGCTGGTGGCTGCCAAGAGGGGCTGGCGGGCTGCTGCTGCTGGTTGGAGAAGTTGTTGATAGAAGACAGTAGAAAAGAAAAAGAGGTGCTGCTGGTTTGGGCTTCATTAAACAAAAGCCAGAAACGACTGTTTTTTGGTCTTTTTTTCTTTTAAAAAAAAACCCTAGGTGGTCAACGCTGCCTAGGCCATTATGCGCCTGGCCGCCTAGGCTCACCAATTAGGGCATAATTGGGACGGCTAGTGGCCCCCAAGCACCTAGGCCGTTTTTTAGAGCACTGCAAAGTTCATTGAATCTCGAAATCGTACTCTTAACCACCTACTATTCCTTATCATTTTATTGTAATTTTTTTTTATTGTCTGTCTTGAATTGGTTGTCATGCACTCCAGAATATCATTATTATGAGTTGAGTTTTGCTCTTAATGTTTTCATTATAAGAGAGAGATAACAGTAAAATTAGGCCATTTGATTTGTTTATAGAGGAAATATAATGGTGGTTTAGGAATTAGGACTATGATATTTAAAATAGCATGGCAGATGGTCAACTTGGGTTTTGACATGTTTCAATTGTCTTGAATTTTGATTGATGTAGCCTTTCTTGCAATTGCATAGCGGGTCGTATACTGAAATAAGAATAATGTTTGCTTATTATTGGATAAATTTACAATGCTTACTTAATTATCCTTATCCTTTAAGTATTATTTGATCTGTCATTATCCTGATACCTGGCATTTTAGGTTGACTATAATACGTGCTTGTGCTTTTAATTATGGGTCGGTTTAATTTACAATTCATCACAGTTTCAACTTAATTTTGTCAATCATGTCATTTTCCAGAGACTAGTGACTCTGTGCTCACTTTAAAAGGCCCCCAGGGAAGAATAAACAGAGCCGTTTGGGGACCCCTGAACAGAACAATCATAAGCGCTGGAGAAGATGCTGTAATTCGTATTTGGGATTCTGAGGTACTGGCTATATTATGTTCAGAATTGGCATGTCTAGTACTTTGGTTAAATGCATTTGCAATTCTGAATTGATCATTGCAAGATATATGGCTCTCTGCTTGTCTTCATATTCTTGTTGAGATAGCTTTTTATGTTAGTTCTTAAATCGCCGTTTCTCACTGTGCTTTTAATTCTTTAATCTGTTGGTTAACTGTATTGAGTTTATTTTAGATTTGTTTTCAAACAGGGATTTTAACTATTTTTCTCTATCTTTCTTCAAAAAAAAAATCTGTTTCTCTATCAAACTTGCAGACAGGAAAATTGCTTAAAGAAGCAGACAAGGAAATCGGTCACAAAAAGACAATAACATCATTGTCAAAATCTGCCGATGGATCACACTTCCTCACTGGTTCCCTGGATAAATCTGCTAAGGTAGTGCTTGTTAGAACACTTCAATTTGGCACATTCTTCATAATTTATTTTCCAGGTTCATCTCTTACTTCAATTGACCTGACCTTTTCTGTTAACATTGCAAATGCTATCAGCTTTGGGATTCCAGAACGTTGACTCTCATAAAGACCTATGTGACAGAACGCCCGGTCAATGCTGTTACTATGTCTCCACTTCTTGATCATGTATGTACTGAAAATACGAATTACTGAACTCATACTACCTGTGTATTAGCATTTACTTGCATCTTTCCTCATGCGATGAATTATAATTCCCACCTTAAAAAAACACATTACAATTCCTTGAATTGTTGCGCTGATCAGTGAGATTTTGTATTTGAAAGAGTAATCTAATTTTTCCGTTCTTTCTAAGCCATTGGGTCCTGAAAAAGCCTTTACTGTTCAGAGTTCTCGTTCTAGCAAATTCTAATTTAATTGTCAATAGTAAGTAAACTAAATCCTCTCCTGCAAATGTACTTAAATCGAACATATACCTCACATTAAGAAATATATAAATTATCTAGCGTAGTTTCAATTGAATATGGAAATAATCATGGTCAAACCTAAACCAAAAAGTCGCATGGGTTCCTTGATATGGAATTTCACACTTGCGTGATATTTTTGTGATCAAATTATGGTTCATTCACTGTTCAAACTGAGGATTCAGTCTTCTCATTATTTTGAGCTCCAGAGTCTAGACTATTAGTAATCAAACACTGTATAGCTATAGAGTTGAAATTGGGTTGTGTAACAGAAGTTTGATTGGTAAAATATTCGGCTTAGTTAAAACATAGAGTTTTATCTCAGGTGATATTTGGTGGGTATGGAGATTTAGTTTATTTTTGGTGGCCTTAGAGTGGATATCCGCTTGAACTAGATCTTCAGCGTCCCATCAGAGGAGAAAACTGCTTGAAGTGTCTTTGACACTATTTAGTAGTGTGCAAAGGTTATGGGTAATAGTACTTGGATTTGCAATTACCAATGCTACCTAGTTACATAATGTAACAGGAAGAGAGAATCATTATATGATGAAAAGCACTTTGTCCCTGTAATATAATTCATGTAAATTTGTAAGAGATTTGATCAAGTAGTTCCAAAGTAACTGAATGGACAGCAGAAAGGAGATGATTCATGGATTCATGCAGTTTCATTTGTTTTATATCTTTTATTTTGCATTTACAACATTTCTTCTAGATTTGAATGCTTTTATCCTTTCCAGGTGGTGCTTGGAGGTGGTCAGGATGCATCTGCAGTCACAACAACAGATCATCGTGCTGGGAAGTTTGAAGCCAAATTCTTTGACAAGGTTAATATTGTCCAATGAAGTTCCGTATTTTGCGAAAAACTGTGACTGTAGTTTCTTCAGTTTATGATGTTCTTTGGCTTTTGCATGTGTAGATTCTTCAAGAAGAAATTGGGGGTGTGAAAGGGCACTTCGGACCTATAAATGCTTTAGCTTTTAATCCTGATGGCAAAAGGTACACTTCGGACCTAAGACTGGATGATGCATAGCTTGTCATTTTTAGATTTCTGTAAAATTATTATCAAGTGTCATTTGTTTATAGTATGTGCCTATGTGGAACTCAATTTGGTGTTCTGTCCAGTGCTGTTTATGTCTTACAAAAACATATACAGGCAGGATGGACAACCACACTTTTTTTAACACAAATTATGACATGATTTTTCAACAGTTGGATTAAGGTACTTCATTGTTTGAGACCTGAGAGTACTGTGTGCATGAATAATTAATACACATTGGAAATAGCACATGTAATATCAACAATTGTTGAAAGTATGCTAATCTAAAGGAAAAAAATGAGACTGTTGATATGTCTTGTCGTAATTTAATAATAATTGACATCTATGTCCTGGTGTGGAATCTATAAGCTTTCTTGTTTCATGGTTGTGCAAAGCAAAAATACTTTTATCTTAGGTGATTATTGACATAATGCGGCCTTGATTTGGTTATTGAAAGATTCTTGCATGCTAATCTGTCGTATAAACA
Organism: Dipteronia sinensis; assembly: GCA_033220585.1. NCBI lineage: Eukaryota > Viridiplantae > Streptophyta > Magnoliopsida > Sapindales > Sapindaceae > Dipteronia > Dipteronia sinensis. Next base: position 58,255,560 of record CM065638.1, on the reverse strand, counting down.
TGTTGATGCCCAAAATGAGGAATTGTTTCCCCAATTTTTTTCTTCAATCAGATGAGTTGAAGTAAGTTATTATTATTGAACTTTTATTGATTTAGACTTATTTCTCATTTTAAAACTCAGTTTCTCGAGTGGAGGTGAAGATGGTTACGTAAGGATACATCACTTCGACCCGGACTATTTCAATATCAAGATCTAATTTTGTAGCACTGATATTAGAATTTGCAGCAACTGGGACGAATATTGTTGTCTGTCTGTGGAAGCACAATTTTGTTTAAGTTAAATCTTGGTGCACATAATCATCCTTTTCTCATTTTGTTTGTTTCAAGAATTGCTTTTTTATTTATTTTCATGCGATTGTAATAGATTTGATTTTAATGTTTAAGTTGATGAATCTTTTTAATAGATTTATATACTTGATATGCATCTTAGCATCTTAGATTCTTAATTATTCTAAATTCTAATCTACTAGTTATATTGACATTCTGGAAATTCATAAAAGCGTATAACACTATGTATGCATGAAACTTGAACGTGTTATGTTATCCTTATCCCCGACCTTTTTGTGTATATCTATTAACCGATTTTTCCATTTTAGGCTCCTCTGTCACTAGATTCTTTTAAAAATATATCAAATTAGGCTTTTTGACCAAATTTTTGACTAAAGGTGTGCAGGATCTATTATGTGGATTTGAGGACGTGATTAGATAGATTATATTGGATCTATAATTTAAAAGATTGGATAATAGATTTTCATATACCAAGTCAATACGTTTATACTCATGGGGAGCCTAATTAAGTAATTGATGATTCAACCCCAAATGTAATTTAATGAAGTACATGGATTTAGCAAAATTATCCCTTAAGAGGGTCACAATTTGTACATTTACCCCAACAGAAAAAAATTTAACAAAATTATTTTCTTAAAAAAAAAAATTAACAGAATTGGCCCTATAAAACCAGATTACCCTTACATCCAAAAAAAATATATTCTAACATCTTCACACCCCGTTGATCACTTATTTGAAAATTGAAATATTTTCGCATTTTAGATTTGGGTGTAAGAAAGTTATATTTTATCAATTTGAAACATTTTAGGATTTCTATGAAATTCAACCCAAAATCCTATCAAACTCCAACTTTTAAATCTAGGGATTTTGCTTCAAAATAAAAAATAAAATCTAGGGTTTGAAAGTTTTTTGAGAAATTGAAACGAACATGATTGTGATGTATATGATGTAGGTTTTCAATTATAACAATAGAAAAACAAGATAATGAATTTGGATGAATGTGGAGAATGATAGGGGCGTGATGAAAATGATGATGGGGGTTGAGAGGATGATTTCGGTTATCATAACCGGAAACCAAGGTGGTATCATGATATTGTTAACCGAAACTATTTTGGGATGCCATTTCCCAAACCACAAGTTTGTGGGTCATGGCATCCCAACATATAACATGGCATCAAGTCACCCCCAACCCAATACAATATGTCATCGAGTAACCAGACGTCATGCTGTATTGGGCCACAAAATACAAAATAAGGTTTTTGGAGGGAAGTTTTAGTAGTTTTCTGTTTAAAAAAAATCAAGGTTTTTCTCTTTTATCCCAAGTTTCAAGTTTTACGCTTTTTATAAATAAAAGAGTTGCAAAGTATTTTTGTAATTTTGTTTATTTACTGAAATAAAATTTAACAATGTGATTATTAACCGTTAAACTTTGGTATGTGGTTAAACGTAAATTTTGTATATTTTATGTAGTCATTTTTGATAATTCTCACCTTTTAT